>OY728160.1:1404337723-1405537723 GCA_963277665.1 Viscum album
TTTCAGAAAAACACCAAAAATTTATCAAAACTAAATTTTTATGTCCAAATTATAAATAAGAAGTTTATTTTGTCAAATTGAATATATAAAATTGTCCAATGTTGTATTTAAAAAGGGTTCTCCATTAAAAGGTGATAAAATTGCATTTTTTGAAAAAAACTTCCTTTATCAGAATAAAATGAAACTGTACTTATATTGTGTCTAAGAAACACATAATATGGATGTTAAAATTATATGGAATTTATAAAATTCAAAATTCAGTTAATATTATTCATAACCTCTTTTGAATGACTAGTTTGGTAAGTCGTAGTGTGCTTGAACTCAGTGTTGCGTGTAGCGCAAGTTATTAAATTATTTTGAAGAAATAATGTACTATGAAATATTGTGGTTTTACACATACAAACCATATTCTATGAAAATAATTATGATGATTATGATTACATATACCCAACCCACAACTGAGAAGAGGAAGAAAGGGAAGAGAGAAAAATATGAAGAAAGGGAAAAAATCGAAGAAAGTGAAGAAAGCGAAGAAAGCGAAGAAAGTGAAGAATACAAAGACCACCATATGGGATAGAATATCCTACTCATAGAAATTGATTTTACTTGTTCATGTATATGTTTTATGTCTATTTATAAGAAGATATTTTTATTACTATCATCCATATTTACAAATATAGCTTGTATTTCAGTTTTCATTAATATTTTAGTTACAATTTACATTTTATAAGTTTTCAAAGTTGACTACTTTAAAAATAGGAAAAATTATTAAATTTCAAGTAGGTTACTTCAAAATATTATAATATATGAACTATAAAAACAATATAAATAAAATATAAAACAAAACTTAAACAAATAAAATGTTATTGTAAATAAAATGAATTTCATAAATATAATAAACAAATGAATATAAAAGTAATGTTAAAAAAGATTATAAATACCATTGTAAAGGTTTAAAACTATACTAAAATTTATTTTCAATAAAATATTGATGAATTTTGAACATTATAGATTCAAAGTAACCCTATATATTTAAGCCTACAAAGATGAATACTTTATACCAAGCTCTCTATTTATTCCTAATAGGAAGGGGGTTATTATTTTCAACCAATCAAAAGTTACAATAATTAGTGAATAGAAAACCATATATTTTTTACTCTATAACCTATTAGAGTCTCCTACACAGTACTTATGTTTCAAAAACAAATCTTCTATGAGAATAAAGTTCATCAAAGCCAATATTTCTCTAAATATCCTTCTTTAGTATAATCTCCCATTCTAGAAAGTTATGATATCAGTTGAGAAAAATTATTTTATCTAAAGGTTTGTATATTTAATATCATTTAGTTTCCATAGGATTTCCCATAAGGATACAATTTTCCTTAGGAAACTAGTTTGTTTCATGTTAAGCCCTTAAAAATTGTCTCAAATCCCCATGTGTGCATGTTTGGAAAAACAAATTCCTTCCAAATCCATAGCTGGTATGGGATACCATTTAGAAATTTGGTTGAAACAAGTATTAGTGGGTATGATGGATTCTGTAAAGAATATATCTAAAATGATAATAGAATACTTTCATGAATCATCAATGAAATCACCATATCAAGAAAGGTGTGATTCCTCCTTTAACTAACACCATTCAACTATGGTGTTTAAGGAGGAGTAAGTTTGGAAAGGATCCCACACTCCTATACAAATTCAATAAACTCTTGGTTAAGATACTAACATCAAATATCCAATTGAAGCTTCTTTATCTTCCTGCCAATTTGATTCTCTACATCATTCTTAAACTCTTTGAATTCCTTAAAAGATTAAAAATCATACCTCATTAAGTATACATATCCATACCTACTTAATTCATCCATAATATTTTTCAAGTGAGAATAAAAAACTCTAGATTCTATAGGAAACGGTCTATACACATCATGTTTTAACAATTCTAGAAGCTCTATAGCCCTTTTACCATGTCCATAAAATAATGGCTTGGTTATTTTTCCTTCCATTAGCAGTATGTATATCTACCTCTAGTATATTCCTTCAGAATGAATATATTAATTGAGGATCCATTGATATGAAAGTTGATCTTAGAGATGTTAAGGACCAATATAAAGTAAGTTCTCCAGATATGGAAGTTGAGTTAGTTTCATAAAGAGTTATGGAAGAAGAACCAACTCAAGTTATAGAATAACCTAAATTCTATAGAAGAATTCATCGGGAGCCTGATATATATGAATTTATTTTTAAAAATGATGATGAAGTAATGTTCATAGATGATAAACCTACTACCTATAGAGAGTACATTGAGAGTTCTAATTCTAATAAATGGTCCAAATTCATATAATCTAAAATGGACTCCATGTACATAAACCATGTTTACAAGTTGGTCGATGCAAATGAAGTGGTGAGACTATAGTGTTTAAGTGGGATTTTCACAATAAAAATAATATTGATAGTAGTGTGTCTACCTATAAATAACTTCTGCTGGAAAATGATACAAAAAATTAATGCTATCAACTATGAAGAAACATTTTCATCTGCTGCGATGATAAAGTCTATTCAAATATTTTTTATAATGAACTAGTTATCATATACATATTATTACATCATCATTATCATAAAAATCTATATGATAATCTAAAATATCAATGGGTATAACTTCTTTTGGAATTGGGTACATTATAAAAACAATAACATTGTCATTTATGCCCATCTCCATACTTTCTCCTAGACCTCACCTTACTCTTACTACATGGAATATCTTGGAGACATACATAAAAGAAATGGTGAACCATAAATCCTGTTAAGGTTATCACATGATAAAATTGGATAATATATCATGAGATTAAATAATCATAAAATTAAAACAAAAAATGAAATGATTATAAAGCATCACTTAAAAACATGGCATACGTGTCAAATATTATAAGATCATGGTTAACATAAGAGATCATAAAGTTCGGCACAAACATAAGACATGTCATCATAATGTATATATTTATAAAGAATAATAATATAATAGTTATATAATAATAACAAAAAAATTAGTATTTTACAAAATGAAATGATAAATAAAACATTGTACAAGTGATTTCTAACAATATACATGTAAATCATAATTTACAAACCAATATATTTATTAATATAAAAGCAAGTATATTTTTTTTGTGGAAAGGTGGTAGTGGTCATGCTTCTTTTCAACTGAACCAAAAGGCGGGAGTAGAACCACCACCTTTCAAGAACATATTTTAAAAAAAATTAACCTAGACATTTTTTTAAAATAATATTAAAAAAACTCTTGTGTAGAGATATAGAAATTGAGCCTGATGGTGGATGGGTGTTCTGTTTGGTTTAGGTTATTTTTAAAGTGTAGAAGATGATATCTTCATGAAGGAATAATGGATCCTTGATAATAGTAAGAGAGATGGTACCAATGAGGTAGGATGGTAGATATCCCTAGTGGTGGATCTGGATGCAACGATAGAAGAGTGGTTGATGGTGGATGAAGATCGAGAAAACAGTGGTGGTAGATTAAGGACAGTGGAAATAGATCGAGGGTAGTGGTGGTGGAGTGTGATGGTATGAGGGTATAGAGGATCTCATTGGTGGAATGAGATTGGGGTGAGATGATAGAATCCACAGGCGGTAGGAGCTCTAGTTCGTTCTTAGTCTCTTCTTCTAGCATAGAGGATGGTACCTTCATGAGGGAGAGTTAGATCCTTGATAGTAGTAGGTTCTCGTATGGTAGAAGAGATGGATCCTTAGTGAGGATTGGCTGATAGTAGTAGGTTCATGGATAATATCACTACTATGGTACCAATGCAACAACAATAATGGACCAGTAGTAGTGCAATATTTAAATAAATAAATAAAAATTTATTTTTAACATTAAAGAAAATATTTAAAAATTGAAAAAATATATTAAAAATAATAATAAAAAAATCAACCAATTATTTGATACTCAGACAATTAGTAGAATTAGAAAAAAGTTAAATCGACTGATTAATTAAAAAATTAAAATTCTATTATTTAATATTCAAAAACTAAATATTAATTAATAGTGTAAAATTAACAAACCAAAATATAAAAATAAAAAATCAAGAGATTAAAAATTAAAATTATGTACCATTAATTAAATAAAATTATAATGAAAAATATTTAATTACAAAATTCCAACATTAAAAATAGGTACACATAAAATTAATTTTTGGGAAGTTACACTTTCTCAACCCACTTGAATACATAGTCAACAACTACTAAAATTTACTCATTCCCATATAAAGGTAGTAATGGTCCCATAAAATCCAATTCCTAGATATAAAAAATCACAACTTCTAAAATTCATTTTTGTGGAATTTCCTACTTGCTTCCCACATTTCATAATCATTGGCGTGTATCACAAACCAAAAAAAAAACTCATAGAATCCTTAAAAAATATAGTCCAGTAAGATCTAGCTTGAAGGAGTTTTTTGGGCTATCATATTTCCACCATGATGGCCTCCCCATGGCGAGGAGTGATAACACTCTATAATAGTATGAATTTCCTCTTTTGGGACACATCTTCTCAGAATCGCATCAACACATCTTATAAAAATAAAAGGTTCATAAAACTTTGAAATTAACTCCTTATGATTGTTTAAAAAATACTTAGGAATGAAACTCGCATCTAAGGAGTTTGGTAAATTTGAAAAATAAGATGACTGCTTAATAGAGACAATGAGTAACTTTTAATTAGGAATTGGAGAATGAATCTCAATTCGATCTTCACACTAAGTATTGGACAACCTATGAAGATGATATTCAATATCATTCTCATCTCCCACTTTGCCTCTAATATCCTTATCAATATATCTTAATAAGATAATCCACCTATTTATTATAGGTTTGGAATCTTTTTTATATCAAATACTTCAAAGAAGAATGGTCTTTAAATATTTTGGATTTAAAACCTAAAATGTGACACATAAATTTCTATAGAGTAAAAATAATAGCTAAAAAATCGTTCTCAGTAGTGAATTAATTCAATTAAGAAACATCAAGTAGTATTCTAGAATAATAAAACACTTGTAATATCTTTTCTATCCTCTTTACTATTACAAATCTGACAACTATGTCATTTGCCTCACACATAATTTCCAAAGGAAATCTCTAATGAGGTGTAGTTATAATGGGTGATGAATTGAGTTTCTCTTTGATAAAGATAAATTATTCAAAACATTTTTTATAAAATAGGAAGGATGAATCTTTAACCATTAAAGAACAAAATAGATTTGTGATTTTTAAAAAAATATTTAATAAAGATTTGGTAAAAACTGGAATACTCTGAGTAACTTCTAACACCCTTAACATTTTCAATAGGGATAAATTTATGAATTACTTAAATATTAGAGGTATCAACCTCTAAACCCCTTTTAAACACATTATATCCCAACATAATTCCTTTAGTGACCATAAAATAGAATTTATCTTAGTTTAGAACTAAGTTGGTCTCTAGATATCTCTTTAAAACCAATTCTACATCATTAAGACAACTCTAAAATGTGATTCCCACAATGGTGAAGTCATCCATGTATACATCAATAATATTATATATCATATCTAAACAAATATCCATCATTCATCTTGGATGGTAGATAGTGTGCCACATAATCCAAGGACCATTCACCTGTTAACAAATGTCCTAAAGGGTCATGTGAATGATGTTTTCTCTTAATCTTGTGAAATTACAGGTATTTGGTTATACCTATAATAGACATCAAGAAAAATAAATAAATAATTTTTAGTAAGACTCTCAAGAATTTGGTCTATGAAATGAATTAGAAAATGATCCTCCCTAGTGGATGAATTGATCTTTCTAAAATCTATACAAAATCTCTATTTGGTTTCTTTTCTCCCTTAAATTGTTTCATTTTTCTGATTAGTCACTATAGTGATTCCTCCTTTCTTTGGGACTACATGGACCATACTGACCCAAGAACTATCATAAATGGGGTATATAATACCAAAATCTAGAAACTTGGTTACCACTTCTCTCACAAACTCTTTCATGTTTGGGTTTAGTATCCTCTGACACTCTACACTTAGTTTATGGTTTGATTTCATAGGAATATTATGCATGTAGAATAAAGGGTTAAACCCTTTGATTTTACCTATAGACTAACATATTGTAGTTTTAAATTCCATAAAAAAACCTAGAAAATTTTCCTCTTATTTTTCTTTCAGTTCAGCTGAAATAATTTCAAGTAGTGTTGAATTATAACATAAAATGGGTAATTCAGGTGCGTTGGGAGTAATTTTAACTCCAAAAATGGGTGTTTCTTCACTTGAAGTAATTATTTTTGGTGTTGTAGGTCTATGATATTCAACATGTTTCATACAATGAGTTTGGAAAGTGTAAAGTTTTTTAATTTCATAACTAGTTTCACATTTTTTTTCACTGTTGTCCAAAGTGGGTAGCTCACTTTCAAGATTTTCCATATCAGAATTCAGAATACATATAAACTAAAAATCATAAATTTGTTTAATAACTTCTCCATAATTTTTTTAAAAGTGTTAATTACTATTTTTTGAAGGAAATTTATCCAAATTTTTTCTAAAAAATATTTTTGTTCTAACATAGAAGAGTCATTCTCATCTTTTATATCACATCTGATGGCAAGAACATGATTACTATCCAATTCTAGAAGATTTTATAAATTCTCACTCTAATCAGACTCAAAGGTGTGCGAAACAAATTTTGTAACTTCTAAATGAATTTCTTCAGACAATGTCTATTTTTGAGACTCTTTTAAATGTTATAATGTGTTCTAAAAATCTATCAACTTCACTGTAGTATAGTTTTCACTAAAAGATGGTTCTTTAACATTTTTAAACACATTTAATTCCTTTTATTGGTAAAAAATATTAATGATCAATTATCCCTTAGATACATCCATGATATCCCTACTAGTTGCTAAGAAGTGCCTACCAAGGATTATAGAGACCTATTGGTTACACTCCATGTCTAACACATGAAATTCAATGGGAAGAAATAGGTTTCCAACACAAACTTTTAGATCTTATACCCTTAGAATAGGATGTGTAAATGAATGTTCAGAAAAATATAGAATGAAAGTGGTGAGTTGAAGGTCACCCAATCTAAATTTTTAAAAAAGTGATAAAAGGATAAAATTAATACCATCACCTAAATCACATCAGCAGTTGAGTTGGAAACTATTCCCAAAGGTGTAGGGAATGAAAAAATTCCCAAGATATTTAGGCATTGAGGGGATTTAATTTGATTAACAACACTACACTCTTTATTGAGGCTGTATGAAGAAAATTATTTAATATTTTTTTTTGTTTCAAACAATTTTTTAAGATATTTCAAATATGATGAAATCTGAATCAAGTCTTGTATGAATGTGATATTCACTTGAAACTTGGTAAAATTACTAAGGAATTAGGGAAGTACAACCTTGTTATTATTCTTGGGTTTTAACTTTTTTGGGAATGTTATGGGTGGGTGATAGTTTTTTAAACTAGTAGGATTCTCCCAAAACTCTTCAACAAAAATATCCTTTCTTTTATTTCTTTTAGGTTTAGAAAAATTTTGAACTTGGTTTTTAGGTGAATCATTGGTCTTTTCTTCATTTTCATTATTTTTTATCTCATTTACAAATTGTTTATACTATATATTAATACTTATAGATTAACCATGTTTTTTTGTTTGGGAACTCAATGGGTCTTTTCTAGGATCTGTTTGAGTATTTAATTCACTTCTTGTAAAACTTCCTTGAAATATTCCATATGGTTTATTTTATATTTCCCCAAAGGTTTTCCCCTATATTAAAATGTAATGCCTCTTTCTAATTTACCCATTTTTATTCCAAATTATACATCCTAGATTCAAATTCATCTTTACCAAATTCATGTATTTATTTTTGAGAATAAAATTTAGTCTCTTATGAGTCAAATATTTTTAACATATAATCCATCATAATAATAATTGTTTCCTCAAAATTCCTTTGGGAATTAGATGCTTCACCCCATTATTGATTTTACTATTGTTTTCTAGGATGTTTTTCTTAACATAGGGTATAAGGTTGTCTAATAACTCCTTGTTCTTTTCAAGATAAATTGGGGTGGTTTTTATAGCCTTGATTCTAATTTATTGAAAAAGTATCTTTTTTATTAGGCATACTAGGACCATATCCAATGAAATTAACATTATTTTACTATCGGGTTATAATATGAAAATATGTGTAAAAATATCAATGTCCATAAACATTCCATTTTTAGAACACTACTCTCTAAAATATTGATTCTGGTTTTGATATCCCACTTGATTAACATTTTGTTTGGAATATTGTTTCATTAATGATTGAAATTGGACCTTTATTTTAGAAAGATGATAATTTTCATCTATACCTAAACAATGTATTTTCCCCAACTATTCACTCTTTTCCTCATATAATCTTTATGTTTAGAATTTAAAGCAAGGCTATTTAAAATATTTCAGAAATCTTCATTAGTTTTTTCAATATAATTTCTTATAGTAGAGTGATCTACCCAATTCTATCCTCATGATGACAATCCTTAATAGAAGGTTTCCTTGAGAACATGGGATTGAATTTGGTGATGTGGGCACTGCTTAATCATTATGAAATGTAACACCCCATATTTTTCTAAAAATAAATAGAAATGCATGGAACTTTGTTTTAAGTGGATATTTTTAACTAGCCTTTAAAACATAACTTTTCCACTTCTATGTTTTGATTTTCAAGTAACTATCATCTACCATTATGTTCAGTATGTTATTTGGGTCTATTGGAACCAACTTGTTTTTTTTTGTGAATAGTAACATACCCTTATGAATAGTACTATGAATAGTAATATGACCATAATGAATAGTAAATTTTATTATTATTTTATTTTCTTAAGGCTTTAAGATAATACCATCTTGGTTAATTTTTCATCGTGATATAAAAGTAGTTATAGAATTAGAATTGTTAATTTTTGAATTAAGTATGCTTTTATTTAAAAATTAAATTAATAATATTTAGAAAATTATTTTCAAAAAAATGGACTTCATTTTTGAATTCCACACATCGAAAAATGGTTTGGGTAAATTTTTGGTATTTTTATGAATGTCTTGAATTTTCGATGAATAGTAAAATACAATAAAATACGATAAATGCTAAATACTTGATTTACTGCATCATAGGTGATGCAAGGATGATGTAATCCCACTTAGTTCTAACTCACATGAAATTATTAATATTTTGGGTCAAATGAATTGATATTATTCATAGTCTTGAGTAAAATATTATAATAATGATTAAAATAATCTAAAATACCTCCCCTCCCCCACTATATATACCACCCTCACTCCCTTGTTCCCACACATCTAAAGCCTTGATCCATGCCTATGTTCTACCCAATACTACTCCCAAGTATCTTCCCCACGTCCTAGAGTTTTTGGTCACACCAAAAGACCAAAAACAAAGCCCTTAAGATGGATCTCATGGAGAAGAGATCAAGTGGTTAACATTCTCTTTTATTTTCTATATTTTATTTCATTTTATGTTATTCTCTTCCTTTCCCATTTGAATTGTGTTGGGATATTTCATTCCATATCCCCCATTAATATCCATATTATGTATGAGTGATGAGATATTCCCTCTCTCTCATAAAATTATTTTTATGAAATTTTAAGAGACGCCATTTGGCTGCCGAATTTTCGTGAGAAATTTCTCACGTTTTCTTTATTTCATGATTCATTTTTCTTCTTTCCTCACCCCCTCATATACAAGAGGCATGAAATCTCTAGAATCATGTATATTCTGGATGTTATCATGTTTATGTAATATTCCTCAACATTATTCTTCTCCCTCCCACTTATCTAAGGAATAAAAAGATTGTCTGTGATGTGTCAAATTACCGACATCATAGACGATGTGATTTCAATTTCCATTAATTCCTTCAAGTCTGGTCATGAAACCATTTTTATGGTTGAACCAGGTTATAATATATGTATTATGTCTCATCCATGGTTCTGGAATTCTTTTTAATACATGGTTTTAATTTATAAAACGAAATGAGGTCGTATTTATCAAAGAACCACTAAAATGATCTAAACGAACATCATTAATGTTCTAACTTATGAATCATCCTCATGTAAGAATTCAATATGATAAATGGTATAATTTATGTTACTATATATATATAAATACTACTCCATTCCAATTCTGGAGTTTCACTTCCAATCAACCAGAACATCCACCATGAACTGATCATGAAAATCATTTAAAGAACTCACCCAAAACAATGCAAGGAACAAAATACTAACAATTAAAGGGTGAAATGAAGTTATGAAATGATCATATAAGATGTTATAAATATGAAAATATTTCTTTAAAATACTAATAATAGTCTTTTAACCATTATACAAGAAGTTTATACAAGTTTTAAGTAGGACAAACCCGAGGTAAGGGAATTCTTAACCCAATTTCCATTCTTTGGGTTAACCTTATACTTGATTTTTTTATGTGCTATTTAAATTGTTTTTGTGATAGGTTATGTTTATATTATGTTTTATTATGTGTATTTACAGTATATATACATACTCCATCCACTCTATTAAGTCTCTCTTCAATTGTATGATATTTATAAGGGGCTTTTCTTTAAAAATCCTCTTTTTAAATTCAGTTTTACGAAATTCCAAAGTAATGTTTTGATGGAATTATTCATGTTATAAGATTATGTTTTGGATATTGGTAATTGTTTATGATGAAGGCTGAAACCTATATCTCCCTCCAATTTATTGAGTATGATTAAGTTGGAGGTCGGCTGTATGGTTACTCCAAGTGTAACTAGGATGGTTACACAAAGTAAGGTAGCAGCGAGGGTTACAATTTATAAGGTAGCCAAGAATGGTTACAAGACTATGTAAGTAATTCCCCAAGATACCTTTATTATTATATTTATATTCTCATGTTTTGTGTGGATCTTGTGTAAATCTCATGTTACACAAAGTAAGTATATATGGTGACAAGAATGTCTTTTGAAAATGCTTTCATACATTACGAGTATTCATGGACTAATGTGATATTTACTTCTTTTCCATCACTTACTAAGATTTTGTGCTCATCCCAAGTTTTTAGATTATTTTCACAGGTTAATGAATGTGTAAGACAAGGAAATAATCCAGGTTAAATGTTGAAGAATTGTCAAGGAGTCTTGTTTTAAGTTTTAATGTATAATATTTAAAAAAATGGAAACTATTTTTATGGAATCTACTCTGTAATAATGTGTAATGTTATTAATTTATTATCCTAATTCTATAAAGATCTAAACTTGAAAACATCATCAATGTAAAAGGAAGTGTTTTATTGACTAAATTCAATATTATTTATGTAATAAGGTCGGGTTCTTATAGTTGGTATCATAGGATGGTTTAGATAACTTTAGGGGTTAGAGTGATGTTAATAGAATACCATAAATGATTTTCACTCTATGTTTAATGTGAAATGTTATAGAATTTAAATATTACCATGTTTCTTCATCTAACATATGTTTGTTCAGAATGTTTGTACGCAGAAGGAACATGGATGTTGAAGAGGAGAGGTATCGACAGAATGAAATACTTCTGGAACTAAAGCCCAGAATGGTTGGGATTGGAACCGAGCAGTTTGTGACAATAATGGCTCAGCTAATGCAGGAAATAAATGGTGGTGGAATCCATGATAGAGAACTAATAGAGGTACCTCAATAGAACCTGACATTTGTGGAATACTTTAGGTGACAACATCCTCCTACATTCAGTGGATCTTCTGACCCAGTATTAGCTGAAATATGTTTCAAAGCCCTTGAAAAGATATTCGATGTTATGGGATATTCATAAAATAAAAAGGTAAGTCTTTCCATTTATCGTTTTGAAGGGGAAGATAGTCAGTGGTGGTCAATGGTAAGGAATATCAGGGTTAGTGAGGATTTTGATGCCTTAGAGTGGGATGAATTTAAAAGTCTTTTCCTTGAAAAATATTTTCCTAAGTGGTGCGACTTAGAATGGAGAAGGCAATTCCTTGAATTGAAACAGAAGGAGGAAGATTCAGTGGCTGTGTATGAAGTGAACTTCACCTGACTGGTGAGGTATGCTCTAAATCGTATTCTAGATATTGATTGCAAAATCAACAGCTTTTACTCAAGACTGAATCCAAGGTATCGAAGGGAGTTGGCCTCCTGTGAATTCAAAAGTTATGAGAAACTTGTCCGATGCGCTGAGAGGGTAGAGATGGAGTTTGCTGATGATCACATGCATTTTGGAAACAAAGAGAAGAAGAGGTCCAGTTGGCAAGAAATGGGTAAGAATCAACCATAGAAATCTGACGGTAAGAAAATCCAATTTCTAGTTTGTGAAAAGTGTGGCAAGAAACACCCTGGGGAATGTCTTAGAAAAATTGGGAAGTGTTTTAAATGTGGTAAGTTTGGACATATGCCCTAATATTTCAATGAAAATGACCCTAAGACTAAACCTGAAATGCAGACTGTAAAGTGTTTTAAATGTGGTGAAATGGGTCATTATGCAAATGCCTACCCAAAGAGAGATCCAAATGTTATAAAGAAACCAGATTACCAGAAGAAAGGTGTAATGAGATCCTTTTCAACTACATCAGTAGATATCGAGCCATCCAATGAAGTTGTATCAGGTACTTTGTTTTTTCACTCATATTTTTCTAAAGTTTTGTTTGATACGGGGTCTACACATTCCTTCACCTCTGAGAAATTTTCTGGTAAATTGAAAATATCACCTCAACAAATGAGACCCAAACATGTTGTTAAAACACTTGGGGAAAATGTTATAGCAAAGAGGAATTATATGAATCTTTATATTATGGTTTGTGGGAAGACTTTACCTGCAAACCTTGTTGTTTTACCCTTAGTCGAGTTTGATGTTATTTTGGGGATGGACTGGCTTTCTGATTATCATGCTAAGATTGACTGTAGTGCTAAAGAAGTTGCTTTTCAGAAAAAGAGTTTCAGTTTGTATACAAGAATGAACCCATTCAATTGATAACATATCAGGAAGCTAAGAAACTATTGAAATATGGAAGTGAAAATTATCTTGCTTATATTGTAGAAAATAAGGGAACTAATAGAATTAATGATGTTCCAGCGGTCAATTAATACCTTGATATTTTCCCTGATGAGTTACCTGGTGTCATACCTGATTGATAAGTTGAATTAATAATTAACTTTGTTCCTGATGCTAAGCCAATTTAAAAACCCCCATATCGTATAGCTCCAATAGAACTTCTTGAATTGAAAAATCAGTTGCAGGATTTGCTTGAAAAAGGCTTCATTCATCCTAGCACTTCTCTATGGGGAGCTTCTGTTTTGTTTGTTAAAAAGAAATATGGTTCTATGAGACTTTTCATTGATTATAGAGATTTGAATAACATCACTATTAAAAACAAGTATCCTTTGCCTCATATTGATGAGTTTTTTGATTAGATCCAGGGAGCTCTGTACTTTTCCAAGATTGACTTGAGATCCAGAAACCATTAGCTGAAGGTGAAGGAGGATGCCATCCTGAAAATAGCCTTTCATACTAGATATGGGCATTATGAATTTGTTGTTATGCCATTTGTATTAACTAATGAACCTTCTATATTCATGAATCTTATGAATAAAGTATTTCATGAGTTCTTAGATAAGTTTGTGGTTGTATTTATTGATGAAATTATGGTTTTTTCTAAAAATAAATAGGAGCATGAAAAACATCTAACGGTTGTTTTTAAAACTTTAAATGAAAAGAAACTGTATGGAAAATTGTGCAAGTGTGTTTTTTGGTTGCAACAGATTTATTTTATTGGGCACATTGTAAATAAGGATGGAATAACAGTTGATCCTGACAAGACAAAAGTATTTGAGGAATGGCCAAGACCCACAAATGTTACATAGATTCGTAGTTTTCTTGGGTTACCAGGTTATTACTGACGGTTTGTTAATAACTTTCACGGTTATGCAGCCTGATAACTAAGTTAACAAAGAAATGGGTTAAATTTGTTTGGACAAAGGAAAGTGATGTTTGTTTTCAGGAATTGAAGAAGATATTGGTGAATTCTCCAGTTTTGGCCTTACCTTCCCAGAATGGTGAGTTTTTCATCTACAGTGATGCTTCTTTGAAGGGACTTGGTTGTGGTTTAATGCAGAATGATCAGGTAATTGCCTATGCTTCGAGACAACTTAAACCTCATGAGGTAAATTATCCCCCACATGATTTAGAATTGGCAGCTATGGTTTTTTCTTTGAAAATATGGAGGAATCATTTATATGAAACCAAATGTCAAATATATACTGACCATAAAAGTTTTAAGTATATATTCACTCAGAAGGAATTAAACATGAGGCAGAGAAGATGGCTAGAACTGATAAAGGATTATGACTGCACGATCAATTACCATCCTAGAAAATCAAACAAAGTGGCAGATTCCTTAAGTCAGAAACATCATTCATCATTAACCATGCTATGTTTAGAACTTAATCCCTTGATTAATGATTTAATGAATTTTGGATTAGAAGTTCTTGGTGCAGGGAATACCACTATTTTGTTTCAGGTATCAGTATAGTCTTCGTTGTCTAATAAAATTAAGCGAGCACAGAAAGAAGACAATAAGCTATAGAAAAAGGTAGAATTGGTTAAAGTGGGTAAGTTGCCAGAATTTAACCATGATAAAGATTATGTTTTAAGATTTGGAAAAAGGTTGTGTCTACCTAGTGATTATCAATTAAAGAAAGATTTGTTGTGAGATTCTCATATTTATCCATTTTCAGTTCATCCTGGAATTACTAAGATGTATAGATACCTTCAGGAGTATTACTGGTGGGATGGAATGAAAATGGATATAGTTGATTTTACCATGAAATGTTTGACATGTCAACAGGTTAAATCAGAGAGGCAGTTACCGAAGGGGATGCTTCAGCCTTTCCCAGTGTTAGATTGGAAATTGGAGAATGTATCCATGGACTTTGTGGTGGGACTACCAAAGACTTATCGAGGTAATAATGCAATTTGGGTTATTATTGATCTGCTGACAAAATTTGCACATTTTCTTTCTATTTGAGATACAATGACTTTGGATCAGTTTTCTTGACTGTACCTCAAGGAGATTGTCTGGTTACATGGATTTCCTATTTTCATTGTATCTGAATGAGATCCCAGGTTCACTTCTAACTTTTGGAAGGGATTTCAGAAGTTGTTGGGCACAATGTTAAATTTCAGCACAACTTTTCATCCTCAATCAGATGGGCAGTCAGAACGAACGATTCAGACTTCGGAAGATATGCTTCGAGCTTGTTAAATGGACTATCAGGGCAGGTGGGATCAACATCATTCTTTAATTGAGTTTTCTTATAATAACAGTTTTCATTCCAGTATTAAGATGGTACCTTTTGAGGCCTTGTATGGGAAGCGGTGTCAAACTCCAGCGTTTTGGGATGAAGTCGGAGAAAGAAAGTTTATGGGGCCAAAATTAGTAGAATAAGTGGCTGAGAAAGTGAGGATGATCTAGTAGAACATGAGGATAGCTCAGAGAAGACAGAAAAGTTATGCAGATAACAGAAGGAAAGACTTATCTTTTGAGGTAGGTGACCATGTTTTCCTTAAAATCTCTCCTTGGAAAAGTGTGATGCATTTCTGTAAGAAAGGGAAGATAATTCCATGGTTCATCGGTCCTTTTGAAATTTTGGAGAAAGTTTGAACAGTTGCATACCGTGTAGCTTTGCCTCCGAGTTTGTTTCAGGTACACAATGTTTTTAATGTTTCGATGTTGAGAAAGTATTTTCCAGATTCATCACATGTTTTGAGCGCAGAAGCAGTTCAGCTGGAAGAGAACCTTTCATATGAAGAGAAACTAGTTTAGATTCTTGATCGAAGGGAACATGTATTGTAGAATAAGGTAATCCACTAGGTAAAGGTTTTTTGGAGAAACCACATGGTTGAAGAAGAAACTTGGGAGTCTGAAAATGTTATGAGGGAAAAGTACCCTCAGTTGTTTAAAAAGTAAATAAAA
Organism: Viscum album; assembly: GCA_963277665.1. Taxonomy (NCBI): domain Eukaryota; kingdom Viridiplantae; phylum Streptophyta; class Magnoliopsida; order Santalales; family Viscaceae; genus Viscum; species Viscum album. The sequence goes on from OY728160.1 coordinate 1,404,353,776, forward strand.
TTACAAGGACGCAATTTCAGAAGGTGGGGATAATGTAACACCCATGTTTTTCTAAAAATAAATAGAAATGCATGGAACTTTGTTTTAAGTAGATATTTTGAAATATCCTTTAAAACATAACTTTTCAACTTCTATGTTTTGAATTTCAAGAAACTGTCATCTACAATTGTGTTCAATATGTTATTTTGGGTCAATTAGAACCAACTTGTTTTTCTGTGAATAGTAAGATACCCGTATGAATAGTAATATGAATAGTAATATGACCATAATGAATAGTAAATTTTATTATTATTTTATTTTCTTAAGGCTTTAAGAAAATAACATCTTAGTTAATTTTTCATCGTGATATAAGAGTAGCTATAAAACTAGAATTGTTAATTTTTGAATTAAGTATTCTTTTATTTAAAAATTAAATTAATAATATTTATAAAATTATTTTCAAAAAATGGACTTCATTTTTTAATTCTAAACATCGAAAAATGTTTAGGGTAAATTTTTGGTATTTTTCTGAAATTCTTGAATTTTCGATAAATAGTAAAATACGATAAAATACGATAAATGTAAACTACTTGATTTAATGCATCATAGGTGATGCAAGGATGATGTAATCCCACTCGGTTCGAACTCACATGACATTATTACTATTTAGGGTCACATGAATTGATATTATTCATAGTATTGAGTAAAATATTATAATAATGATTAAAATAATCTAAAATACCTCCCCTCCTCCACTATAATTACAACCCTCACTCCCCTCTTCTTCCCACACATCTAAAGCCATGATCCATGCCTAAGTTCTTCCCAATAATTCTCCCAAGGCTCTTCCCCACGTCCTAGAGTTTCTGGTCACACGAAAAGACCAAATACAATGCCCTTAAGAAGGATCTCAAGGAGAAGAGATCAAGAAGTAAACATCCTCTTTTATTTTCTTTCTTTTCTTTCATTTTATGTTATTCTTTTCCTTTACCCATTATAATAATGTTGGGATATTTCATTCCATATCCCCCCTTACTGTCCATATTATGTATGAGTGATGAGATATTCCCTCTCTCTCTCATAAAACTATTTTTATGAAATTTTAAGAGACGCCGTTAGGCTGCCGAATTTTCGTGAGAAGTTTTTCACATTTTATTTTATTTCATGATTCATTTTTCTTATTTCCTCACCCCCTCTTATCCAAGAGGAATGAAATCTCTAGAATCATGTATATTCTGGATGCTATCATGTTTATGGAAAATTACTCATCATTATTCTTCTCCTCTCCCACTTATCTAAGGAATAAAAACATTGTGTGTGATGTATCGAATTACTGACATCGTGGACGATGTGATTTCAATTTCCATTAATTCCTTCGATTCTAGTCATGAAACCATTTTTATAGATGAAATAGGTTTTAATATATATATTATTTCTCATCCATGGTTCTGGAATTATTTTTAATACATGGTTTTAATTTATAAAACGAAATGAGGTCGTTTTTATCAAAGAACCACTAAAATGATCTAAATGAACATCATTAATGTTCTAACTTATGAATCGTACTAATGTAAGAATTCAATATCATAAATGGTATAATTTATGTTACTGGATATATTTAAATACTACTCCATTCCAATTCTGGAGTTTCACTTCCAATCTACACGAACATCCACCATGAACTGATCATAAAAATCATTTAAAGAACTCACCCTAAACAGTGCAAGGAACAAAATAATTACAATTAAAGGGTGAAATGAAGTTATGAAATGATCATATAAGATGTTATAAACATGAAAATGTTTGTATAAAATACTAATAACACTCTTCTAACCATTATATAGGAAGTTTAAACATGTTTTAAGTAGGAAAAACCCGAGGTAAGGGAATTCTTAACCCGATTTCCATTGTTTGGGTTAACCTTCTACTTCATTTTTTAGGTGATATTTAAATTTTTTGTGTGATGGGTTCTATTTATATTATGTTTTATTATGTTTATTTACATTATATATACATACTCCATCCACTCTATTAAGTCTCTCTTCAATTTTATGATATTTATAAGGGGATTTTCTTTAAAAATCCTCCTTTTAAATTCGGTTTTACGAAATTCCAAAGTAATGTTTTGATGGAATTATTCATGTTGTAAGATTATTTTTTGGATCTCAGACATTGTTTATGATGAATGGTGGGACCTATATCTCTCTCCAATTCATTGGGTATGAGTAAGTTGGAGGTTGGTGGTATGATTACTCCAAGTGTAACTACGATGGTTACACAAAGTAAGATAGTCGTGAAGGTTACAATTTATAAGGTATCCATGAATGGTTACAAGATTATGTTAGTAATGCCCCAAGATACCTTTATGATTATATTTATGTTCTCATGTTTTGTTTTGATCTTGTTTAAATCTCATGTTACGCAATGTATGTATATATGGGTGATAAGAATGTCTTTTGAAAATGCTTTCATACGTTACGAGTATTCATAGACTAATGTGATCTTTCCTTCTTTTCCGTCCCTTACTAAGCTTTTGATCTCATCCCAAGTTTTTAAATGATTTTCACAGGTTAATGGATGTGTAAAGAAAGCAAGTAAGCCATGTTAAATGTTGAAGAATTTTCAAGGAGTCTTGTTTTAAGTTTTAAGGTGTAATATTTAAAAAAAATAAAAACTGTTTTTATGGTATCTATTCTGTAATAGTGTGTAATGTTATGAATGTATTGTCCTAATTCTCTAAAGCTCTAAACTTGAAAATATACTCAATGTAAAAGGAAGTGTTTTCTTTACTAAATTCAACACTATGTATGTAATAAGGTCGGGTCCTTATATGAAATGAATCCCAATCCTCATGAAAGGCTTCTCCATCATCCTGATAAAAAATTTTGATTTTTGTTCTCTACCATCCCTTTAATATTTGAGGTTAAAATATCATCAAAACTGAATTGTAAACTTTATCCCAATTTTAAAAAAATTTCTCATATAGAATCAAAAAATAGTTTTTTAGCTATGCATTAAGAAAAAAGGGAAAAAAATCCCATCATATGTTCATTTTAATTGATCCCTAACAGAGGTAACTATTTCACTATATTATAGAAGTCTCTAATAAAGGTCAGAAACTCTTCATTAGATAACAAATTAAATGATGAAAATAGTGAAAGAAATTATTTTTTAGGATTTTAATTTCAGGATCTAGGTGAATTTTTTATGGACAATGGATTTCTAGACAGTTGTGAGAGTTGAAACTCCATCATCATAGGCCTATTATGTTCTTCAATATTGAGTTCTGGTTGAAAATTTCACTCATTATTAATAACAAAAAATCTCTCCCATAAGGTTTCCATTTTAGTTTTATTTTTATTTTTTAAATCATTAGACTTTTTTATATTTCATGTGTATAAGTATATATCCTATAATATGATGTTCTTGTTCTCATTCAATAAGAAATAATAGAAAAAAATACAATAAAAATAGCTCAAGGAAAAAATAATGACATTAAAAGAATATATTTTTCTCAATAGATTTCATATTTTTTTTTAAATTTTAAAATGAATGTACTTTTGAAATTAAATATTAAAAGTTTTGAATTTTTTTTGCATGAATCCTTCCTCAGAACTGATGTAAAAAACATGACACATACTTTGTTGAATTTGCTGTAATTTAATTATATTTAACTCCTATTAAATTATACAGTAGTGCGTAGGGTTTAAAATACCATAGAGAACAATACTAAATAATAGGCCTTTAATTGCACTAAAAATTGCCTTTATCATTGCCAGAGAAGTACTGACTAACAGAGAGAGATTAAAATCCCTAATCATTTATCAGTGCTAAAAAATGATGATATAGGGATCCTTTATTAGAGTTTTAAGAATCAATAAAGGTATCATTTATCAATGCTATTATAAGAACTTATAAAGGGGTCCTTTATCGGTGCTTCTAATAGTGCTTAAAAATAAACCATTTATTGATGCATATGAAAACACTGATAAATAAAACCTTTATCAGTGTTGATAAAGGGGTATGCTATAGTATTTTACAACAACACACTGTAGTACAAGTGCAGTGTGTTGTAGTAACAAACTACAACAAAAAACCCCCACAAAATTAGAAAAATCAAGTACCAATATATAATTTGAATGAAATAAAATTTACAACACAAATACAAGAAAAGCACTATATTATAGAAATTTCAAACATTAGTTTATACAATTAAATATGTATAAATTATTATACACATTAAAAAACATCAATGTTACCTTTTAATTTAATCCTAACCCCTATTTGAGAAAACAATCACCTGTATAAGGAAAAAAATCTTTTGTTAGTAATAATATAATGAAATAAATTAAGAGAAAGTGTTAATTTTAAACTAAAATTTCAGTCATATCAGGAAAACTTTGTATTAGATTGAGTTACGGTTGGTTCTTGCATGTCAAAACATTTCTTGTTCAACTTAAATAATTTTATCATTGATAATTAACAAAATAAATATAAGATAAAAATGATAAGGAATGTAATTAAATAATAGTATATAAAATGATGAGAAAACAATAATGTCTAATTTTCTCAGTTTTGGAAATGTTATGTGCATTTTAAACTAAAATGACACACATATATTGAAAAAATTCACTTGGATTCAAACCAGTTACACTGTGATTCAAATTGAGGTGAGACAGATTCTAACACGTCTCAAATGACTTATGGACCATTTTTCTAAAGTATCAAAACAATCCGAAAGTGTTTTCTCAGTTTTGAGTATGCCACTTGTCTTTTTTAATAAAATGTAATTTTAAACTATAAACACGCACATTGAATCATACTAGTCACAACGTGTGTCAATTTTATGTGATACTAATTCCTACACATCAAAAATGATTTATGAATTGATTTCTTAAATTATAAAGAAAATCAGAGTATGTTTTCTCATTTTTAAGTAAGTGATACTTTTTGAAGTAAAATGTCGATTTTAAACTGATAATAGAAACATTGAGTCCTAATAGGAACATAATGCATCAGATTGAGGTGCGTTTGATTCCTAAATGTCACAAATGACTTATTTACCATTTTCCCAGATTACCATAATAATATGAACTTGTTTTATTAGTTTTTGAGAAGGTCATTTGTCATTTTTTTACTAAAATTGATGTCAATTTCAAATTAAAAGATATACTTGGATTCATATTTATCGCACCATGTATCAGATTGATGTGAGGATGACTCCTACAAATCTAAAATTACTTATGGATTGTTTTCCAAAATTAACAAAACAATTTGAATGCGTTTGTTCAATTCTGAGTATGTCCCTTGCCTTTTTTACTAAAATGTAATTTTAAACTGAAAACATGAACTTTGAATCATAATTACCATGTCATATATCGTTTTTATTTGATACCAATTCTTACATTTCAAAAATTTCCTAGGAATCGATGTCCTAAATTATCAAGAAAATCTATGTCTGTTTACTCAGTTTTTAGGGAGTGACACTTTTTGAACAAAAATATCAATTTTAAACTGATAACAGAAACATTGAGTCATAATACCTACATAGTGTATCATATTGAGTTTAGGTTTATCCCTACACATCAAAAATGACTTATGGATTGTTATCCTAAAGTAACAAAACAATCCAAATACATTTCCCTATTTTGAGTAGGTCAGTTTTCCTTTTTACTATAATTGATGTTAATTTTAAATATAAAGACACGCATAGAGTCATAATAGACACACAATGACTCATATTGAGGTGTGGGTGATTCATACACATCTCAAATTATGAATGGATCATTTTCATAAAGTATCAAAATAATTTGAATGTATTTAGTCAATTTTGAGTACATCGCTTGTGTTTTTTTACTAAAATGTTGTTTTAAACTAGAAACATGTATATTGACTCATACCAATCACATCGTGTAAAGGTTTTATATGATACTGAGTCTTACATGTCACAAATTACTTATGAATCAATTTCATAAATTATCAAGAAAATCCGAGTGCATTTGTTGGGTTTTCAGTGAGTGACACTTTTTAAACTAAAATATCAATTATAAACTAGTAACGAACACATTGAGTAATACCAAGAAAATCATGTATCAGATTGAGGCGCAGTTGATTCCTACACATCAAAAATGACTTATATTTCATTTTAATTAAGTATTAAAACAATTCTAATATGTTTTATCAGTTTTGAGTAGGTCTGTTTTCTTTTTTACTAAAATTAATGTCAATTTTAAATAAGAAGACACACTTAGAGTCATACCGGTCATATCATGAATAAGATTGAGGTGTGACTAATTTATAAATGTCTCAAATGACATATGGATCATTTTACTAATGTATAAAAACAATCCAAATGCATTTTCTCAATTTTCAGTACGACACTTGTCTTTTTTACTAAAATGTCATTTTGAACTGGAAACATGAAATTTGAATCATACCAATGACATCATGTATCGTTTTTATGTGAGAAAAATTCCTAGACATTCAAAATGAATTATTAATTAATGTAATAAATTATCAAGAAAATAGAGTGTGTTTACTCAGGTTTCAGTGTGTGACACTTTTCAAACAAAAATATCGATTTTAAATTCATAATGAACACATTGAGTCATTCCGAGAACAACATGTATTAGATGGAGGTTTAGTTCATTTATACAAATAAAAAATGAGATATGGATCATTTTTATAAAGTAAAAGAACAATTCAAATGCATTTTCTCTGTTTTGAGTATGCTAGTTGTCCTTTTTGCTAAAATTAATGTCAATTTTAAATAATAAGACACACTTAGAGTCATACCGATCACCCCATGCATCAGATTGAGGTGCGACTAACTCCTACATGTATCAAATGACAAAAAGAACACTTTTATAAATTATAAAAACAATCCAAATGCATTTTCTGTGTTTCCAGCACATTACATGTATTTTTTATTAAAATTAATGTCAATTTTAAATAAAAATAATAACTTGGAGTCATACCGAACACACAGTTTGTCAGACTGTGGGGATGATGATTCTACACATACCAAAGTCTTAAAAACATCCTAACTAGAAATGTTGCCATGATTTTCATTGTCATTGTTTTTCAAACTACCAATACTACATATTGACTTGACGTTGTTAGCCAAAAAACCACTGTCATTGTTGAAATCCAGAAGAGTATAGGAAAATGATTTTCCCATTATATAATTAGAAGTCACCAAAATGGGTACATGATCTTCCAATACTCTTCTCTCTTTCAACAATTAGAAAATTTTTTCAGCTAATAACATTGAATCAATATGCAGTGTTTGTAGTTCAACAAATAAAGGAATGTAAATGGGAATCAAGGAAACATTGGAATTTAGGATTATTTTATCTCTTTTGTGGCTTGTTGCAGATAGTTGGAAGAAAAATATAAATTCCCAAAAGATCTATGAAAAAAATTAAATAAGTATTATATAAAAATTATAAGGAAATTAACTTACAAATAGTAGATAAAATGATAAAAAAATATTAAATAAGTATTAGGAATTCACCTTTTTATGATGATTGTATGAATTCTTTATGCATTTCCTCATTGTAATTATCTTAGTTGCATGCTCAATGTATAATCTCCCATGAGTATGAGCAGATTTGAACAAACCACCCAAATTGAACAAAACAATCCACCTATTTAAGAAAACAATTATTATATGAGTAATATTAAATAGAAATAAATTTAACATAAATACTAAATAATTAATTAATTCTATGGATAATGATTTTACTATGAAAACATCAAGATTACTTCTGTGATTGAACAATGGATGGAACTTTAAGTAAAGCTATAAATTCCTACACTACAAGGGTGAAAAGGTTTTGATGGAGAAGAAGTATGTGGAAGTTTTGGTGTAGAAAGGGTTTCCTTCATTATAGTTTGTTCTTATGAGGAATTGGAAACATCATCATGTGCAGAAGAAATTGTCTTCATGAGTAGTCAAACATTTAATTTAGATTATGTTAATATAGTAGAGAACAAATAATATTATGATGAAAGTCATAGTATATTAAAAAATAATTTTACCTTCTCATTGAACTATCTTTATTTTTTAAAGTTTATAGGGATTTGGTTCCTCTATCAAGAATCCAAATCCCCTATTTTTGGTCCCCTATAATGTACAATACAGTTTCTACATTAGCGTGAGTCCATTTTGGATTCATATCTATCTTATTGGGGTCCTAAAAGATTAATTTTTTACAATAAATTAATAAATATACATAATATATTCATTATCAAAAGTGAAATTTATTAAAAATTCTAATATGGGTAACCCAAAATTTGGATGTTTCAAATAATTTTAGTATGCTTTGAAGAAAATGGGTAATTGAATTTAAGAAAATAATTTCTCCACTATGGTTGGTATCATCCTTTGAATTCATTCAGAGGTGAAAGTTATAGACAACAATCTTCCTCATCAGCTCATCTTTTGAAAATTTATCAAATCATTTTGTCGTTTGAAACACACCCTCTATCTCTTGTGGACATGCACCTATGTTGCTTGAAGTAATCTAACTAGTATGCATTCATGGGATGACTACTACTCAGATTAGTATAAGAAACATAAAATATATGGGGGATGAGTCATAAGAAACAAATTGAAATAAATATTTGAGAGATGAAGCTAATGAGGATGATAGTTATACTGCACCTTGTTCTCTAGAAGGGGAAATGCCTCTCATTTGTGAGAATTACACAATTTCCACTGGTTACTAACTCATGGCCTATTGAAGTTGATATTTGGGGGGTATAAAAATTCTTGTATTTGATTCAAGGGGTCTTGATAGGGACATGTTATGATATATGAATCTTTGGGGCCTTTATGAATTCTATATTTATAGGAGATATCACACTTTTAATACTTTTAATACTATAACTAAGACTAGTCCAACCTATATGAAATTGATTCATCAAGTCTTTCTTAAATCCGATAAACAAATAAAAATATAATATATACAATTATGGAGTAATAAGAAACACAAATATGATAAACAAGAATAATAAACTATCATTTGATAAACTAGAATATATAAAAATGTATTTATGAAACATTTTATTAAATAAAGATTTATTTCATATACATGGATGGTAATTAAATATTCCTAGGGGTGTAACCAATATATATATATATATCAGAAATGATGAATACCTAAAAATAATTTATAATAATTATTCCAACATATATAGAATTTGATAACCTCTATTCCATCTTTTTTAACAAGTAATGTAACAACCTAATGAATTATTACATTTACTATTAATGGTATATCAAATATTTGAAAACATCTCAAAATTAGAGTTTCAATTAAATATAAATAAGGAATGAAAAAAATAAATTTAAATAGTGAGATATTTAAATACTGACTTAAAAATAGAGGGCTGAGATGTTTGTATGATGTCAAGATAAAATTGATACATATTTGTTACTAATTAGAATAGAGAGATTTTTAATAATTAAGAAAAATTATATATTTAAATTAAATAACCCTTGTTCATCCCCTAATGAAACTTCCTGTTGGATATTCCATATTATTTGGTTGTGGACATTTGATGCTACCAGAGATCTTCAAATGTGCGTCTATCTCAACTTATTAGAAAGTTTTAATTGGAATATCAGTATGAGACATTGTAAGGTTCGAATGAATATGAGACTTCCCTAGACTGGTCTTTCTATTCTAGATTTTCATTTCATTTATCATGGACCATTGTCTCACATAATCTTTGGGTGAATAGTCAAGCATAAATGAAGCACATTTCACTTTAATGGAATGAAAAATATTGAGTGTTTCAAAGATCCTCTCAATTTTCTCCACCCAATACTCTATCACTTTTTGACCATATTCCATTAGAAAGATGGAGTCTTTTTGTAAATTAACTCTTGATCATGATCCTTCTCTCCATCAAATATTCAATTAAATCAAAACAAAATGGATATAAAAATTTGTGTCACTCTATCAAATACAGTGAATGTGCAAGGTCCATGTACCAGCTCTAAAAGAAGGATAAAATAATCAGAAATAAAAAAATTATTCTAAACCTCAGTTGGATAATAAAGCAGACTATTACTCAAGCTTTGTTATCCCTTTTTACCTTCACACCTGTTACTAAAAAAATTTCCTAAGAGTTTTTGATCGACACTACATCACAACTATTACTCAAGCTTCAACATACCTATCTCCTTTCAACAAAACATCCCCCAATAAACATCATTGACCATAGGGATATGCCAACGATAAATAAATAATGATGATAAAAAAACACAAATAGATATCATTAAATAAGTAGTCAAGGATTGAGGAGGATGATGAGAAAATAAGATACCTTGAATTGAAGCTTTGATTCGTTCGTAATAATGTATAGACATTGAAAAACTGGAAAATGATCGAGCCTTAGATTCATTTGACCCTTAAATCGTTTGAGTAATGGATTTGATCATTGGAATTGTATGAGCCTTGATTCGAGCCTTGATTCGATCTTCAACTCACTGAGGAGGAGTGCCGAAAAAGTATGGATTCTGTGAAAATATTTCATATCACGATGAGTTTGTGATTGTTTAGGGTTATTTAAATAGATTGGGACCCTTTTATCTATGCTTCCAAAAAGCTGTTGATAAATATCCTATTTATCAGCACTAAATTAATTTGTGCTGATAAAGATAGATTTTATCTGCACTTTTTTAGCACTAATAAAGATCCTGCTTTATCTGGAAAAGGAAAGAGCTAGATGGAGACAGCTATCTCCCTTTTTATGAAGGGTAATTCACATGGGGATTCCCCTCATGTGGGGAAGACACTTGTGGAGAGGGAAGAAATAAATGGGGCTTGGAAAAAAAACTAATACATGGAAGTGGGGGAGTCATCCAAAAAGTCGTAGTCGAGGGCGTGGTGGAGATGGGTGTGGTCAGTCTACTAGGTCTTTTTCCAAGGAGCTCACTTTAGAGCAGGTTAAACTCAAGTAAAAGTACTCTGTCTTTTCTCTTTCATATTTTTCCTTTATTTTCTAATAAATTTGGTAGGAGAAGGTTCACCTGACTCCTTGGGATTCCTTGTTATAATTATTTATTTATAATTATATAATTCCTTGTAATTATATAAATAATTTGTTAAAAAATAATATTTTAGTATTTATAATTATGAATATATAAATGTATAAATATAGTAAATATATATTTATAAATATATTTATTTATAATTTTTTTAATTTTTTAACATTATTAATGAATATTTAATATTAAGTGAATGCATGTTAAAATTGAGTGAAATTAAATAATTAAAAATGAGCAGACATTAATAATATTGAAAAAAAGGAAATATTTTATTAATTAAATATAAATTATTAAACAAATATGGATATATATTGAAACAAATATGAATACATATTGAAAATATTAAAACACAATAAATAAATATATTTAAAATAAATAATAAAAATTGATTAAATTCCCAAAAAAAATAAAAAATAAAAAATAAAACATATTAAAAATAAATTGATACCTAATTGTAATAAAATTTAAAAAAATCAATAAAATTTAACATGATTAAATACATGATATATTAAATGTTTCAATTTTTAATGAAATTCTAAAATGAATACTAAAATTTGAAATAATTACATAAATCTTAGATGTATGTGTTTCTATATAAGATTGCATTAATTACATAGGTAAATATTTGTGTCTGGGCATTGTATATAAAAATGCATTAATTATATATATGTTAAATCAATATAACACCAACTTGATCTTTGTTAAATTGAAAAATCAAATGACATTCAATTATGTCCATTACTTGATTCAATTTGTCAATATTTTGAATTCATATTAATTTTTAATTATAAACCCTTATTCACTAAATATATTACTATTTAATATAAAAGATAAATATTTTGTATTATAAAAATCATATATATATAAATTCATATATATCTAAATATTTAATATATACTATTTATTAACCTTATGAATTATTATTTAATTAATAAAAAGTTTAATATTTTTCTCAATTTACTTATTTTTAATTTTTATTTCTTTAATTTTATTTTTACATATATCTATATATTTAATATATACTATTTATTAGAATTTATAATTTATAAATAGTATAATAAATTTATTCATTTTTATCTATAATTACTTAATTAATAAGTTTTTTAATAAAATCATATTTATTTAATTATTTAATTTTATTTGGACCTTTATCAGGGCTAAAAAAGTGCTGATAAAGACCCCTTCAGGGGAGCTAAAATAAAGTACTGATAAAGGTTACCCTTTATCAATGCTAAAAAGGGCTGATAATGGTTACCTTTATCAACAATAAAAAAGTGCTGATAACGGGTACCCTTTATCAGTTCTTTTTGATAGCGGTGATAAAGATTGACACTGTTAAAAGAATATTTTGTAGTAGTGGAATGATAATTGTGATTATGCACCCAAAATGTGAAAAAAACATACCAAAAAATAGTTGATGAAATATTTTTATATTTTTAATTTTATATTTAATGATGATTACTGAAGATGAAACATTTTTTACAAAACAAAATAGGAAAAATTAAGAAGTAGTGAAAAAGGAATTTGAGAAATGCGATTTTGAAAATGAAAGGGGAATTCAAATTTTCAGGTTTAACTGGATTTCTTCTTTCATGTAAATTTGATTAAAATCACAACCTCAAAAATTTATTAGATTGATCTCCTTCAACAAGATATTAATCTCACATAAAGATAATTATTAAAACTCATTGCTTCTTAGAATCATCTGAAAGTAGAGATTCTTGAACAATTGTTGGCATAGCTAATCTCTCTGATTGATTATGATGTGTTTAATTTATTTTCATGAAGTACACACAAATTTAAAAATAAAAATCAACATCACAGATCAATTCTCATATTTGATGAAATAAAATGAAGAAGTGTTAAATATAAAATGAGATGTATTTAATTCCCAAGAAAGAAATTTTAGGTGCATATAATTTTCAGTTCAAGAATCATACAAGAATATCCAATTCCATTTACAATTGAAACGAACAAAGAAAAGAGGAGAGAAGAGATATCCCCTAAAATTTGGATCATGACTAGTGTTACTCTACTCCTCTATATCCTCCATTAAATCTCCATAGTTATGTCGGTTTTTGAATTTTAATTCCAAAGTATCTCAATGTATAGAAATATCAATAATTATCCCAGTGTCTCAGAATTTATGTTGTGTTGTTTTTTGGTTCATTATTGACCTGCACCAACATAGATCGGTGTGCACCAAGTCACCGAACACGTATTCATGTCACATTATTTTATTTACAAATATGTGACTTGAGAAATTCTCCTTCAAACTAAATTAAACAAACTCAAGTTTAATATGTTTTAACTGAATAAATATGTGTCTCTGGATTGATTCATTTTCACTTCTAATTATTTATCATTAAAAATATTCACAATGATCTTCACTCCCTCTAACTACCTTTGTTTTCCAAATATATCAGCATCTCAACTTAAATTTCTTTAATGAAATACAAACATCCAGTACTCAACTTCAATAATTTATGCATTAATTTTTTTACACATTCAACCATATTCCCAGATTTTTCATAGCCTCAATCGAGCTTGAAATATTTTTTGGAAAATCGTGAAGACAACTCAGGAACACAATTATTCAATACAAAAACCATAAATATAGAGGAATTCGAGGTCCAGTTATCCATCTTTATTCGATCTAGAAAAAAAATCCCCACACAAATCATACAAGAGAATCCAAAAAAATTATAGATCAATTATTTCCATCCCAAATTGATATTAGATTCATTTTCCGGAATTGATGAATCCTTTTCTTCAGCAGAATTGGAATTCAACCTATGATTTTAGAATACCATTCTTGATTAGGAGTTGATCTCAAGTTTTTGATGGTGCAAATATAAACAGTGGAAACCTCCGACCATGGTGGGGGACTTCTTTATGGGCATCGAGCAAGAAAGGTGGCTTGGTGACATTAGAACCCACTCAACCTTTTCAATGTTTTCCACTTCATGTTTAGGTAGCTTCGGCCTGGTTCAGGTGTGACATGAAGTACTCATGTACTTGACTAGCCTTCATTATAAATATTTGGATTAAGACCCTAGTAGTGTCAGTGGGGTTGGTGTAGATCTTCTTTAATGCATGGAATCCCTGATACAATCTCTTAATCCTCTTGATTTAATTTGGATTGGCTTCAAGTTTAGGTTTAAAAATTTCTATTTGATTATGTTCGTCATCAATTCAGCTTGAAATTTTATTCTCGAGAGTTACATAATATTCATTCTGAAACAGATCTAGGCCTGTATCATCTTTATCAAGGGTCAAAGTTGGGCTTCAATCTTCATCAAGATTGGGCTTCAGGTTTTGCAATTCTTTGATCGGTGGGTTGATGGGTTGATAGGTTGAAACAGAGTTTGATAGTGGTGAGGTTTTTGTTCGGCATGGGTTATTATTCAAGTGTGGTGGTTAGTAAGTCCATGATGGCATGATGGATCCCTCACAGTAGCAAAGAAGGTGTTACTAACGAGGTAGGATGGTAGATGACCCTAACGGTTGATCAGGATGTGATGATAGGAGGGTGGTTGATGGTATATTATGATCGGGCGAGTGATAGATTTATATCGAGGGTAGTTTTAGTTGGTTGATTTTAGTGGACCTGGAGTGCATTGGTAGGAGGTCATAGATGAGATTGGTGGTGGATGACCTTGGTGGTGGAACAAGCTTGGGGAACAACGGTAGTATCCATGGTTGGCAGGAGCTCCAGATAGAGCTCATGTTGTTCTTCAAGTGCGGCAGACAGTACCTACATGAAGGAGTGGTGGATCCCTGATGGTAGCAGGTTCCTGGATGGTAGAAGAGATGGAGTAGTAATAGGGATTTTCTGGTAGTAATAGGCTCCTAGACTGTGGCACTACACGGTACTGGTACAATGGTATTAGTGGACTAAAACGAGTTTTTATACATTTTCTAAAAAAGGAAAATTAAAACGGCCTAATATATTTTTTTAAAAAAATTTGCTACAAAGGCAGCATCACCGATGTCGCCTTTTCTCCCCAGCGCCGCCTTCAGTCTAGATCGATGACATGGAAAAGGTGGCAGCAGGGGGGGGATGCCTCCTTTTTCCTCAACTCCCTATAAAAGGGAAACCCCCTTCTCCTAACTCAATTTTTCCCTTCATATATCCTAAATCCTCTCCATCTCTCTCTCTAAAAAATTCATTTTCTGTGTTGGTTTTTGCGAAGCATCATTTAGAGGTATTTTTATTTATTTAATTTAATGTTTTTTATTTGTTTAATTGAATTCTTTTTAGTCTTAAATATTTCATTTTTTATGTAGTTTAGGTGTTTATTAATATTTTTTTATTAGTTTGTGTAATTAGTTATATATAGTTTGAAATAATTATTGTTAGTAGTATATATAGTATAGATTAAATATAGATTAAGTATAGATTAATTATAGATTAACATAGGATTAACTTAGGATTAAGTATTGTAAAATTTTCAAATCATAACTATTATGTGGTTATCTAAGAAATAAAATATCTGTCTGGATACAAACAAGTGGATGTGGCTCTGGAACAGATGTACCTTGTAGTGAAAACTCCAACAATCAGTTTCGAGCTTGACCAGGGGTATCCTGGTACACGTCAATGAGCCCTACTGCACTCCTAGTTTGACACTCTCAGGGGATAAGCTTAAGATGATTCATATTTTCTTTATAAAATACTAAAATATCTAAGAAAAAAACTCAAATTAGTATATTTATCAATGATAAAATGATAATTATGATGTTATAGAATGAAATAAGGAAAAAATCATTACGAATGAAATTTATTATTAGTAATTAAATCATTTTAAGTAGTTTAATTAGTTATATATAGTTTAGAAATAATACTTATTATTAGTATTGACTAATTATATACTAATTAATGATAACTTAGGATTAAAAATGAATACATATGATTAGTTAATTATAAATAACTAATGAATATAATATGATTAAGGATTAATGAATAAATAAATAAAAGAATAACTTCATATGGATTAACTAGTGATTAAAGATTGAGTGATTAGTTAAAAAAATTTATTATTAGTAATTAAATATGTTAGGTATTAAGTAGTTTAATTAGTTATATATAGTTTATAAATAATAATTATTATTAGCAATGATTAATTATATATTAATTAATGATAACATAGTACTAAAAATGTATACATACGATTAGTTAATTATAATTAACTATTAATATTTCTTAGAGTATCATAATTCGGATGAAAGAAACTTTCTTGATGTAGAGTGTCATGTTTGCCTACGTATACTACTATGGGGTGGTTGTTCAAATTGAGCAAGGAGATTCTTATAGTACACAACCAATAGCGATGGTTAGTCCAACTGATTGTGTTACCATAAGTGACCTTTAAGAGAGAATTCATGGCTCCTTAAATCTTGGACATGATCAAGAGATCATGTCTATGAGCTATAGACATTTTTAATTCTCGGAAACACTGTGGCATCTAGCTTGTCCATTGGTTGATGATGTGTAGTGGGTCTAAGTAATTAATTTATTTTCTCAATGGTCAGATGGTACCATGATAAAGTGATACATTGATGTTGCTACTGTATAACAACAACGTCCAATTATACGGAGATATAGAATTACAAGAGTTGTTGAAGACAATCCACCCCATGAAATTCAGCCTATTCCAAATGATACAATAGAAGAGGACAACGTAGATGATCTCCCAGATAAACATGTCAATCTGACTTCCGATGAGGAGTTTAGTAACGAAGGATCAGATGGTAACAACAGTGCTGACTAGGTGGGATCAGCTTAATTTAGGAAGGAGTATTCGAGAAATTCATTAGTTGTACATCAATCTAGAACTACAATAAATCATCCACCACTCCTTTAATCTTGGTCAGAATCAACGGCACATGTGCCTAAATTTGACAATAATGTTCTCACACTGGAAACTGAGTTCTCTGGAGTTATACCAGATAAGTTTAGTGATCTGGAAAAAAAATTATATATTGGAAGGAATTTTCCAAGTAAAGATGCATTAAAAATCACACTAAAAATATTTCATATTGAGAGGAACTGCAACTATATAGTTCATGAATAATTCCATAGTAAATATGTCATACAGTGTGAGATGTATGGGGATGATTGTAGATTTCACTTTAGGATGATTCTGGACATTACATTTAGAGGTTCGAGAATCTCGAGGATTGTGGAAGCTCATACTTGCGTTCAGCCAACCCTCACACAAGATAATACCTCATTGGATGAAAAATTTGTGTCATCTATTATTGTTGAGATGATTAGGACATGTCATGATGTTCCAATATACCTTTTCCAGGAGAGGATTCAATAGACATTCAATTATAATATTTTTATAATAAGGCATGGATGGAGAAATTGAAGGCAATTGTGATGGTCTATGGTGATTGGGATGACAAATATCGGGTGTTGCTACAATTTCTAGCCATACTGAGTCATCATAACCAAGTTGTCTTCCATCTGGATACAAACGGACATGTGTATCACAATTACTGACTTGATCCATCTCATGTTCAATTTCATCGGTTGTGCTGGGAATTCCTTCCCTGTATCTCCACATTTTATTTCAGGAAACAATTTATTCATATTAATGGAGCATTTCTATTTGAAAAATACAAGGGTGTATTTTTTATTGCGGAAAACCAAGATGGAAATCGTTCACCTCTTATAATTTCCTTTTCCATTGTATATAAAGAAAACTATGAATCATGGAGTCGGTTTCTGGCATGTATCAGCAACCATTTCACCAAAATTCAGGGTGTTTATTTGATATCTGATCTCCATTGGGTAATTAATGAGGCAATCAATGTGGATAATGATACATGGAGATACCCAAATGCACATCATTAGTTTTGCATTAGACATATTGCTAGCAATGTGCATAAAACATTTCACAACGAACTGATGAAGAAGGCAATCAAAAGGATTGATACACATTGTATTTGTTATTTTTTATTATTTCAACATAAAGATAAAATCAAATTATGTGAAATATCATCTATTCTATGTAGAATATGAGTCGGACCAACAAAGGTTTGAAGAACTCTTTGAACAAATATGACAGGCTAATCAATAAGTTTATGAGTATATGATGTAGATTCCAAAAGAGAAATGGACATTGGTATATGTTGGGGGGAAGAGGTACAAACACATGATGAGAAATATTGTGGAGTGCACAAATGGTGTCTCCAAAGGGATTTGAAAGCTACCTATAACACCCCTAGTTTAGGAGACATTATATCGATGCGTGCAATACTTTGTTGATAGAAAAAAACCAGCATCAAATAGAAAACAACAGGGGGTAAGATACAGAAGACACTTTCAATGAGAGATTGAAAATAATATAGAGGAAGATTCTAGTTATCATGTCTTCATTTTTCAATGAGAGGACTCCCAATTTTAATTTCAAGAGCGTTCATACCCCATCACAAATCACATCGGTGAAAAAATGGTGGTATTACTGGAAACAAGGAAATGTCAATGCGGAAACTTTCAGGCCTTATGATTTCCATGCACAAAAACCATCATAGCATGTGCCTCTATGAACATATCATGGGAAGCATGTGTTGATACAGTGTATCACATGGATACTATTTCTAACTGTTATGGTGCACCATGGACAACTATTGGGGAATATCATTATTTCCCAATGCCCAAAGGCTAGCTGATAGTGATACATGACATAAATTGGTTGCGTCCTCATTAGAGACCAAAGTCCAGTAGGATACATAGTAAGATGGACTAGCCTCAAGAACAAGGGAAGTGTTTGAGATGCAAGATATGTCATAAAGAAGGTCATAACTAGAAAAAATTACATGACGTTGTTGGGTTGAGTTCATAGTCTCATCCAGAATGATGTATTGTCTTCATTGTGACATTCTCATATTGTAAATTAAATTTTATTATCTCTTCTTTTTTTTTTCTCTCAGTTTTCTAAACCCCAAAACCCAAAAGCAAAAAGATTAACCCCAAAACATCATTCCTAATCATTAATATCAAAATTTGAAACTCTAAATACTCAAACTTAAAGCCCAACTCAAAAATATGTTCCCTTTACCATGGTTTTTGAGAACATTATGTGTGATATTTTAATAAACCGTTATATAACAAAATAATAGTATCATAATGATTAGAATAAGTTATTCAATATAGATAATTAGATAAATTTCTAAAACATCATTAGTAATTGACATGGTTTATCTTAATCCAATCCATAATTAGTTAATCATAAAACTCCTCCAAAATATGTCTAACCAAATTCAAGACCCAATAATTAAGAAATATTGTCTCTATGATTCTAAAAATCAGTACTCCATTATTCCAAAAATGAATATCTTAGTAACACATACCAAATATCTAAATACAATATTAATCATAACCCATAAACATATTTCCTAAACCTTAATATCAGAATTTGATACCCTAAACCCTCGAACCTAAACCCTAACCCAAAAACTTCTTCCCTTTACCATGGTTTTTGATAACATTATGTGTGATATTTTAATAAACTTTTATATAAAAAATAATTGTATCATAATGATTAGCATAAGTTATTCCATATAGTTAATTAGATAAATTTCTAAAGCATCATTAGTAATTGAAATGATTTATCTTAATCCAATCCATAATTAGTTAATCATAATGCTCCTCCAAAATATGTCTAACCAAATTCAAGACCTGATAATTTAGAAATATTGTCTCTATGATTCTAAAAATCAGTATACCATTATTCTAAAAATATATATCTTAGTTACACATACCTAATATCTAAATTCCCTATTAATCATAACCAAAAAAAATCTTTCCTAAACCTTAATATCATAATTCGTAACCCTAAGCCCCCAAACCTAAACCCTAACCCAAAATTCATATACCTAAACCCAAAAACCTTACAAAAAATCCAGAAACCTAGATATAT
Organism: Viscum album; assembly: GCA_963277665.1. Classification (NCBI taxonomy): domain Eukaryota; kingdom Viridiplantae; phylum Streptophyta; class Magnoliopsida; order Santalales; family Viscaceae; genus Viscum; species Viscum album. The sequence continues at coordinate 1,404,373,750 of OY728160.1, forward strand.
TCCCTTAATGAATGTATCAATTAATAAAATTCTTACAAATATTTTTTCATTAATAAAATTCTTTCAAAACATAGTTTTTTCCATCTATTTTTTTTATCTTCCTTCCTATTGTTATCTTTATTTCATTCAGAACCAAAACAAATGGAGAGTTATATTTCTTTTGGTAAAAATAACTTCATAAAACAATGTGAATACACATGTCATGTATTCCATTCTACAAGTCATAACATTATGCTAACCATAATGTTATATTTACATTTTACACTTACAACTCATTTCATTTGTTTATATGCCGATGGATGATAACATACTACTCACTCAGTAGCCTACCCATATTCTGTAGACCATGTTAGAGGGTCATATAGTACGATTGATCAGGGTGCGTTGAGCGCACCATTTTCATCACAGGGAGCCTTCACATTCCATTAGACCATACTTGCGCCATGCTGGCTTCTATGGCCTTGCCTTATCAGATTTCACATTTGCAGACCACTACCTACTTGCTGCCCTCATTGGGAGGTGGAGATCAGAGACACACACATTCCACCTGCCTGAGGAAGATATGACCATCAACCTCAAGGATGTGACAATGCTTCTAGGTCTTCCTATCTAGGGGAGACCCGTTATTTGACTCACTCGTGTAGCTTGGCCAGACCTTGCTTATCACTTGTTAGGCATTGATATTTTGTCCAGCCGTAGGGATACAGATGGAGAGTCTATATCTATGCCTTGGTTGGAGTCATAGGTTCCACATTTACAGGATGATGATGATGAGAAGACTTTCATGCGTTACACCCATGCATATATATTACGACTCATTGGCGGGACCATGTGTACTGATCACTCGGGGATGCACGTGCACACGATGTATCTACCCCTACTAGAGGACTTTGATTAGGATGGGATGTACAGCTAGGGATCATCCTACTTGGAATACACGTATATGGAATTATGTAGGCTATCCCACAAGGACCGTAGAGGTTTTGGGGGATGAATCATCATTATTCAAATGTGGGCATGGGAGCACATCCCATCATTCCGCCCTGAGCTTGCTAGTCCGCTAGTCGAGATGGAGGTGCTTCCTGGCGCTCTGTGTGGACACTGGTATGATCAGTCATTTTTATATTTTCTGATGCTACTATGAGTTATTTACTTTAATTTCTCATTATTTTTCACTATCAATGATGTATTTGATAGGTCGTGTCAGTGACACAATTTTTACGCGGTTCTGAGATAGCATTTGGGCATATATCGGCTATAATTGGACTGTCACTTACTAGATCAGGAATGTATATACAATCTATCACCGCCTAACATATTTAATAATAGCATCAATTTTGGTTTTTAGTTAGGTGGTTTTTTGACAAAATCACTTGTAATTTCAGATTTCATGGCTTCTATACTAGATTATTATGGATTAGTTGCCAGCATACTGCACTGATGAGCTTGAGGATTCTATGGTTGTTGCGTGCCTCATTCACTTCCATATTATTGAGTGGCAGTAGCCTGACTGATTCATGAACCAATTTTTCTATATTGAGCCGATTCCATTGCCATCGAGACAGACAGAGTGGCATCATGGGATGAAGCTAACAGGGAGGCAGGATGATGACTAGTCCTGAGTACATGCCAGCTTTATTGACCACTGGCACAGATGTGTAGGGTTTCATATTCAGGGTGTTTCTACGAATCGATTATCTATTTTGGAGTAGGTTTAGTATGTACCATGGTATAGAATGAAGTCTATACTATATCTTACTGAACCCGACATAGAGATGTCGAGGATGGTAGGTCAATAAATTTGCATTAGTTTGTTTATTGAACTATTTTCTAATTCAATTTGATTCTCTCTACGGGGAAGTCACACAAAGTATCTTGTTCGTATGAGTGATAAAGAGGAGGAGGGGGTCTTGTGCTGGGCAGCCATCCATGATACAATTCTGGAGGCGAGGGAATCTTTTCATGCCCTTTCTAGGAGCATCTTTGCGCATCTGGCCCAGAGTGATGAGGTTCTTTCCCTTGAAGAACATCCTGCAACTACTGATGGTGCTGAGGATCCATGACCACAATGACATAGAAAACATCGTTCTGTATGTGAGGCCTCACCTATTCCATAGGAAGAGGTTGGCCCTCTATTAGTCTAGGATCATCTGACTCAGGATGTGCCTCAGGTGGCATGGGATCCATCTTTCCTGACCGGATATTCGCAGTTCTCTCCATCTTGGGTTCTAGATCCATCACTGCCTTGGGATCCATCCCAGCCTTGGGTTCTAGATACATCACCGTCTTAGGGTATAAATGCATTGCAGGCTTGTTTCCCCACTATGATAGAGGCAGGTCCTTCTACCACCCTACTGGGAGAAGGATCTGGTGGGCAGAATGAGATGCATTTGAAAGCTCCTCCCACTGACACACAGATAAAGTGTAAGATCCTGCTTTTTGGAAAGGTATGTTTTTGTTGTGTTTTGGGTTGAACCCTTTGTTTTTGGGGCTCTAAAATGTTTCCTGAAAGTGTGAGAGGCCTTGGGGGTGTTCTGGGGGGGCTCGGGTCATGGAACAAAGGAAATATGGTAAATATAGGGTAGGGCGCACGACCAGGTAAACCGTGTGGCCTGCCCAGGCTAAACCGTGCGACCCTTCCTCTTCTAGACAGAAGCATGCAAACATTTTTCGCATGGTTTTCCAAACTGTGAGGTTAAACCGTGCGACCTCTCCTCCTCCAGATAGTGTTATGCGCACGGTTTTCGCACGGTTTGGGAAACCATGTGGACAAACCGTGCGACCGCTTAAATTTGGGAAAAATTACAAGTTTTCCACTCTAGGCTTTAAAACCCCACTCGGGATTTTCCTCCATTCATCCCCTCTCAACCCTAGTGATGAACTTGGATGACCCAAGATTCCCAAGGGTGGTTCTCCTTTTATTCTAAGGAGTTTTTGGTGTCGTTGGTTGCAGATCGATGCTCCGGGTAAGGCTAATCACATCCTTGCTTCTCTTTTTGGTTTAGGGTTTGTATCTTCTCTCCCTCTTGTTCCAAAGCTCTAAAACCCTATCTTTTGGGTGAGTTTTAGGTTTAATCTCCAAAGGTTGGTCGGATCGAGGTCTAAGGTCTCGATTGGGAGTGCGTTCAACTGTGGTTTTGATGTAGGTAGTCTACAAATGGTATCCCATAGTTTTATGGTGGATTTATGCATGTGTGGATTTGCTCATGGTTTCCTTTTGTTGAGATTTGATCAACCTTGACACGTTCGACATAAATGATGCTTAAAGATGGTAAATGGGAACTCTCACAATCTCCATGGGATGCCTTGAGAATGACTTGACTTAATTGGGGTCATCCATGAGATGTGCCGGCTTTTACCGGGTTTAGGGATTCTTATTAAACAAGTGACCTTGTTGTAATAAATGTTAGAGCCCATGACAAATATGTTGGCATGATTGGTTGAACTTGGAATAGAAGTTAGGTGATGCACCTAGACTTGGAAATAACCTAGGGGTTATTTGAAATGGAATGAATGGTTGATTCATGGAATGATGAATGGGTTAAATGTGTTAATGAGTAAACTGATTTAAGACCATAACAGGATAGGTTATGGGTTTAATGTCGAATTCTTAGTGATATAGGCATAACACATGGGAATTGGGTAAATGGTTAAATGATGTAAAATGGTAATGTGTTAATGGGTTAAGGAATGATGTGGATTCCCATGTGGGTTGTTGTGAATAGTGCTTTCCAAAGGGCAATAGTTTGGATGGTTGATGGTTACTCATATATAAGCATGTGCACATGACTTATTAGAGTGGGGTATGACTTGAGGATCTACACCCATGGGTCGAGGGAGGACAGATGCTCTGAACTCCACCCTGAATGCATGGGTTAGGAAAGGGGACTGAGGGTCTATTCTCATAACGGTTATATCCACCCGGACTGAGGCTTTGAGGTGAGGTTATAGTTGCTATGAGGGGGTTAGTCCTAGTGAGATAGGATAACGATGTGTTTACCCTCTTGCATGTGATTGTTGGCCTTAGACCCATGTAACATGATGTATGTGTTTAACCCATAAAAATGTGATGAAATGGTAGGTGATGATAATTGGTAATAAATGAATGGTAATGGAAATGGAAATGGCTTTGGCTCTGAACATGTTAATGGAATCTTAATTAATTACTTGGAAATTATCATTCATATTCCTCTTGCATGTAATACCTGTTTATACTGGATATTTTTTAGACACCGTTGGTGGTGGCCTACTGAGTTGTACTCACACCCCACTCGGGCCGCCGTTGGGTACCCAAGCAGAATTCATGTTTGCAGGTCAGGAGAAGGGAAAATGTCCTTGCTAGATAGTGAGTGGACATGAGTAGAACTTGGTGGAGGATACAACCTTGGAGTTGAGACCATTTGGGGATTTTGGTCATAGTCTTTATTTGGGGCTTTTGTTCACTCTTTCACTTATAGTATGACATGGCATATTTATTATTGGAAATGGTTGTTATACATGTTCTGTGTTTATTGGTTATTGTTTCCGCTATTTGGTTTATTTATGTTGTGGATTACTATGATAAAAAGGGGGTATAGTCTCCCCACTTGACTCTGTAGACCCCCACTGCTAGTCAGCAGCCTTTGGCGTATGGGGAGGCGCGCTTAAGGTCATGTAACCACCTGACTCGGAGCACCGGTTTAGTGGCTTCTGGGTCAGGGATGTTATAAAGTGGTATCAGAGGAGGTATTTCTTCTCCTTCTCTGAGGTCTTGTTATTTGGGATTGGTAGCCAAGGGTTAAGATGTGTTGGGCCTTGTTAATGAGCTCATGCCTGGGAGTAGCTAACCCATGTATGAGGGAAATCCCAATTCACCCTGGGTGGGAAATGTTGTTCTTGGTTGTGTGATGTTACAGTTGATGATATTTCACCGTTGGGTGACGCACATGTAGTTTGATATGACTATTTTATGATATTTGGATCGTGGCCTTAACGGCATGAGTATTTGCATTCATGCATCATTAGAGGGCCCAAGGGAGATAGGTGACATGCGTTGTATTAGACACATGCACGGGGTGGGTGTGTGAGGCATGAAAGTAGGGTGCATCGTGCATTTCATGAAATCAAGAAATGATGATATGAATGAAATAACACAAGTGGGTAAGGATGAATGAATGATAAATGATGTTTAATGGAGTAATAGGGTTTGAAGAAAATTGGAAAATGTTGTTGGGTTAGTATATGAAATTGGTTGTTGTAGCTAGTAAAGAGGTTTTTATGGAGTCATGAATGTTTATAGGATGCATTCTAAATCTCGTGCTTGGCATTGTAGAGAAATGCCACCATGACGTCGGTTACCAGTTGGGCAATGAGAGAGTGTTGCAGATAAAACTCCTCTAGTAGAGGAGAAAGAAAATGTGGTGATCAATGAAGGTAGAGAAGAATAGTTCTGGGAGAACTAGGCTTTCCTTATATAGATGATGGATCGGGACCCAGGGTGGGTTGCACCAAGTATGTTTGAGCTAACTAGGGAGTTCTAGCAGCAGCACCCTCCGACTTTCACCGGAGAGGGTGGGATAGAAGCATCAGAGTTCTGGTTAGAGTGTGTCCAGACAATATTGGACCATCTGGAGACCCATGTTGAAAAGCGAGTGAAGATGGCCGCTTATATGTTGTGAGGCCAGGATAGGCGTGGTGGGACATTCAGGCTCAAATTGAGTAGGTTGAGGGAATGTCGTGGAAGGTTTTTAGGAAAAGTTTCTGGAGCATTTCTACTCAGAGACTTTGAGACAGGATCGGGCTGTAGAGTTAATGAGCCTGACTCAGGGATCACTATCGGTGATGGATTATGCTAGTCGCTTCACTGATTTGAGACGCTTTGTCCCAATGTTAGTAGGGGATGAGGCAGCAGTAGAAAACTATTTCCAGGATGGGATGAGACATGAGATCAGGTCTCAAGTAAACATCTTATGCTTGAAGAGGTTCATAGAGGTAGTAGATTAGGCACTGATCTCAGAAGAAAACCTGATGGGGTCTTTGGGTAGTGGGATTATGGTGTCAGTGGGACAGACGAGCAGTGCACCTACCTGATGTCGAAAGCGATGCCATGAGAGCTCACAACATGGTGGAAGTGTGCAAAGTGGCTGGAATAGGGGGTCAGCCTCTCAGAGTTGGAACCATGTGTTTTGTTATCAGTACGACAGGTCGGGGCATATGTGTGGTCAGTGTCCTCGACCTCTAGTTGAGTGTCATTCGTGCGGAAGGACATGGCATGTTCAGAGACTCTGCAGGAGCCCTTGGAAGGCGGGTGAGAATTATGGTGAAAATCAGGTGTTGGGTACGGGAATGGGATCAATTTCCCCGTATCAGGCAGGCAGTTGGAGCTCCACGGGTCGTACGAGCAGGGGAGGTGGATGTGGAACTCCAGGGCAAGATTGATCATGCTAGCAAGGCAGTGCAATGCAGGGCGTTCAGGATGGGGCCCAAGGTAGAGGGGCAGGTCAGCTTCAGGCAGTTCAGTTTGCGCCTTGTGGTGGCGAGGCTGGACCGTCGACTGTTTGAGGTACGATTCTTGTAGCTTCTACTTTTTCTAGTGCGTTGTTTGACACAGGTGCCACACACTCTTTTCTCTCTGCTCAACTTGTGGTAGCACTGGGTTTACCTATGGAGAGGGTGTGTGGAGTTAAGTCCATTGAAACTCCGTTGGGGGTGCGGGTTGAGGATATCAAGCAATGCAAGGGTTGTGCCTTGGAAGTCAGTGGGTATTGTTTTCTATGGGATTTTTTCGTCCTCTAGATGTCAGGGTTTGACCTCATCTTGGGAATGGACTGGTTGGTGTTGTATCGGGGGCGTATAGAGTGCTATCATCGTAGAGTATCGTTCAGGTCGCTTGAGGGTGACGCTTATGTCCACTGTGGTGAATGGGATGTTTGAGCAGGGCATGCAGGACCGTTTGGTCAGTGGTAGAATGGACTCATGGCTCGAGTGGAATGTCTCATTCTTGATGAAAATGAAAGAGGAGAATAATATGTTTTTCCTCCCGTGGTGGATCGATTTCAGGATGTGTTTCTTGAGGATTTCATGGGGTTACCACCCGAGAGGGATGTTGAGTTCACGATGGATTTGCTGCCAGGAGCAGAGCCAATCTCTATTCCGCCATACCGAATGGCACTGGAAGAACTCCAAGAACTGAAGGTTCAACTTGAGGAGTTGGAGCGTAAGGGGTTTATCCATACTAGTATGTCTCCTTGGGGATATCCTGTGATTTTTGCAAAGAAGACTGATGGGTCAGTGAGTCTGTGTGTTGACTATCAAAAGTTGAATCAGATGATAGTGAAGAATCGAAACCCTCTTCCTAGAATTGATTACCTATTTGATCATTTGAGGGGTGAATTGGTATTTTCTAAGATTGATCTGAGGCCGGGTTATCACCAGTTGAGGGTGAGGTCTTCTGACATACCATAGACAGCTTTCCAGAGTTGGTACGTGTTGTTTGAGTTTTTGGTAATGCCTTTCGGCTTGACCAATGCACCGACAGTGTCTATGGATTTGATGAACCAGATCTTTCATCCCTATCTAGATCATTTTTTGGTTGTCTTTGTTGATGATTTCTTATTATACTCGAAAACTCATGATGATCATGCCGAACATCTTGACAACGTCTTAGGTGTGCTAAGAGAGCATCAGTAATACGCCAAGCTATCCAAGTGTCAATTTTTTATAGGTGAGGTAAATTTTCTGGGTCACATCATCTCAGAGGAAGGTGTGTCAGTGGATCTAGAGAAAGTACGGGCAGTTGTATCTTGGGAGCAGCCCAAGAGTGTTTTTGATGTTCAGAGTTTTCTAGGTTTCACCGGGTATTACTGAAGGTTCATACAAGATTTCTCTCACTTGGCAGCACCACTCTTGGGATTGAACAAGAAAGGAGTCAGGTTCGATTGGTCCAAGTCTTGTGATAATTCTTTCCAAGAATTGAAGAATTGGTTGACGACCGCACCTATCTTGATCTTACCTAAGTCAGGTAAGAAGTACATCGTGTTTTGTGATGCGTCAAGAATTGGACTTGGGGCTATGTTGATGCAGGACGAGCAGGTTGTGGCCTATGGGTAGAGGTAGTTGAGACCTCATGAGTGGAACTATCCCAATCATGAACTTGAGTTTGCTACAGTAGTGTACCCCTTGAAGTGATGGAGGCACTATCTATTGGGAGAATGGTTTACTATGTTCACTGACCATAAGAGTTTAAAGTACATCTTCTCACAGTGGGATCTTAATCTTCAGTAGTGAAGATGGGTTGAATATATCCAGTTTTTTAAATTTGAGTTGGTGTACATGCCAAGAAATGGAAACACTATTGCTGATGCTCTAAGTAAAAAGGTTCAGAATCAGGTGGTTCAGGAATCCAGCACCAAGTGGAAGGTGATGGATTTTTTGCAGAGATGCACCTAGAGGTGCAGGAGGAGAATGGCCAGGACACTCTTGCTTCCTTAACGATGGAGTAGACACTAATGAGTAGAGTTAAGGAAGGCCAGCTTGATGATCCTGATTGTTTGATCATGAAGTAAAAGGTTAAAAGTGGGGATCTAACTTCTGGCTGGGCAGTCGACATGTACTGTGTTGTTCGTGTTCATGATCGTGTGGTTGTGCCAAAGTGTGTGCAAGAAGAGTTGATGTGAGAGTTCCATGAATCAAAGTGGGCAGTGCATCCTGGTTTGACCAAGATGTAACGTGATCTCTAAAGGCAGTTTTGGTGGCCTGGAATGAGGAAGGAAGTTGTGGGCTTTGTAGCACGGTGTCTTACCTGTCAGTAGGTGAAGGTCAAGCATCAACGCCCATGTGGTTTGTTGCATCCATTGCCCATTCTGGAATAGAAGTGGGATGATGTGATAATGGATTTTGTCGTGGGTCTTCTGAGGACTCCATAGAAGAATGATGCAATCTGGGTGGTTGTGGATTGGTTAACGAAAGTGGCTCATTTCTTACAGATTTAGGAGACCTTTAAAATCGACCGTTTGGGTGGGTTGTATGTTCGGGAGATAGTGCGGTTGCATGGGGTGCCACAGACCATAGTTTCGGACCGAGATCCACGTTTCACATCGTGTTTCTGGCAAGGATTGTAGAAAGTTCCTGGTACGTAGGTGTTTTTGAGTACTGATTTCCACCCGCAAATAGATGGGTAGTTGGAACGTATGATCCAAGTGTTGTAAGACATGTTAAGAGCTTGTGTTTTGGACATTGGTGGTTCTTGGGAGAGGCACCTATCATTAGTTAAGTTTTCCTAAAACAATAGTTTTTAGGCAACAATTCATATGGCACCATTTAAGTCACTTTATGGGTGACCATGTATATCTCTGTTGTGTTTGCTAGAGGCTGGTGAATCTAAGTTGTTGGGGCCAAGTCTAGTGAAGGAGACTTCAAAGAGAGTTAATTTGATCAGGAAGAAAATTGCTACGGCTCAGAGTAGGCATATGTCGTTTTCTGATCGGAGGCATAGACCTCTTGAGTTTGGGGTGGGCAATAAAGTGTTTCGTCAGGTGTCGCCGAGGTTAGGTCACCGTCGGACACTAAAGCTGGGTAAGTTGGCGCCCAGGTATGTGGGACCTTTTGAGATTGTGGAGAGGATCAGACTAGTGGATTACTGATTGGCTCTTCCACAGCGGTATGGTGGGATGCATGACGTGTTCCATGTGTCGCAGCTTTGACGGTATCACCCTGACCCATCTCATGTGGTTGGTGTTGAGGATGTGGAGCTTGAGGTTGACACGTCCTTTGAGGAGCATCCAGTTCGCGTGGTGGATCGTAGTGAAAAGGTCTTATGAGGAAAGGTTGTGCCATTAGTGTGAGTACTATGGAAGCATGGGAAAGTTCAGGAAGAAACTTTGGAGCAGGAATTGGAAATGCGGGCTCAGTGGCCCGAACTCTTCTCTTCGGTGGATCAAGGAGGCTTAGAAACTCGGCTCGAGGACGAGCTGTTATAAGGTGGGGAGGTTGTATGATCCTGGTTTTTGGAAAGATATGTTTTTGTTGTTTTTTGGGTTGAAACCTTTGTTTTTGGGGCTTTAAAATGTTTCCTGAAAGTGTGAGAGGCTTTGGGGGTGTTCCGGGGGCTCAGGGCAAAGGAGAAAGGAAATCTGGGCAAGACAGGACAGGGCGCACGACCTGCGTAGGGCGAGGTAAACCGTGCGGCCTGCCCAGGCTAAACCGTGTGACCCTTCCTCCTCCAGACAGAAGCATGCACACAGTTTGCGCACGGTTTTCCAAATCGTGTGGTTAAACCGTGTGACCCATCCTCCTTCGGACAATGGAATGTGCGTGGTTTGCGCACGGTTTGGTAAACCGTGTGGAAAAACCATGCTGCCACTTAAATATGGAAAAAATTACAAGTTTACCACTCCGGGCTTTAAATCCCCACTTGATATTTTCCTCCATTCATCCCATCTCAACCCTAGCTATGAAATTGGTTGACCCAAGCTTCCCAAGGGTGGTTATCCTTCGATTCTAAGGCGTTTTTGGTGCCGTTGTTTGCGGATCGAAGCTCCAGGTAAGGCTAATCCCATCCTTGCTTCTCTTTTTGGTTTAGGGTTTTTATCTTCTCTCCCTCTTGTTCCGAAGCTCTAAAACCCTATCTATTGGGTGATTTTTAGGTTGAAGCTCCAAAGGTTGGTTAGATCAAGGTCTATAGACTCGATTGGGAGTGCGTTCAACCGCTGTTTCGAGGTAGGTGGTCTACAAACGTTACCCCAAAGTTTTATGGTGGATTTATGCCTTTGTGGCTTTGATCATGGTTTCCTTTTGATGATATTTGATCAACCTAAATGTGTTCGGCATAAATTATGCTTAAAGATGGTAAATGGGAACTCTCACGATCCCCATGGGATGTGTTGAGAATAACTTGACCTAATTGGGGCCATCCATGGGATGCGCCGACTTTTCCCGGGTTTAGGGATTGTTATTAAACAATTGATCTTGTTGTAATAAATGGTAGAGCCCATGAGGAATATTTTGGCATGATTGGTTGAACTTGGAATAGAAGTTAGGTGATTCACCTTGACTTGGAAATAACCTAGGGGTTGTTTGAAATGGAATGAATGGTTGATTCATGGAATGATGAATGAGTTAAATGGGTTAATGAGTAAACTAATTTAAGACCATAAAGGGATAGGTTATGGGTTTAATGTCGAATGCTTAGTGAGATAGGCATAGCACATGGGAATTCGGTAAATGGTTAAATGATGTGAAATGGTAATGTGTTAATTGGTTAAGGCATGATGTGGATTGTTGTGAATAGTGCTTGCCGAAGGGAAATGGTTTGGATGGTTGATGGTTACTTATATATAATCATGTGCACATGGCTTGGTAGGGTGGGGTATGACTTAAGGATCTACGCCCATGGGTTGAGGGAAGACCGATGCTCTGAACTCTACCCTGAATGCACGAGTTAGGAAAGGGGACTGAGGGTCTATTCTCCCAACGGTTGCATCCACCCGGACTGAGGTTTCGAGGTGAGGTTATGGTTTCTATGAGGGGGTTAGTCCTAGTGAGATAGGATAGTTATGTGTTTACCCTCTTGCGTGTGATTGTTGGCCTTAGACCCATGTAACATGTTGTATGTGTTTAACCCATAGAAATGTGATGAAATGGTAGGTGATGATAATTTGTAAAAAATGAATGGTAATGGAAATGGAAATGGAAATGGCTTTGGATCTGAACATGTTAATGGAATATTAATTAATTACTTGGAAATTATCATTCATATTCATCTTTCATGCACTACCTGTTCATACTGGATATTTTGTAGACACCATTGGTGGTGGCCTACTGAGTTGTACTCACACCCTGCTCGGGCCGCCGTTGGGTACCCGAGCAAACTTCATGTTTGCAGGTCAGGAGAAGGGAAAAGGTCCTTTCTAGATAGTGAGTGGACATGGGTGGAGGATCCAGACTTGGAGTCGGGACCATTTTGGAGAATTTGGACATTGTCTTTATTTAGGGATTTTGTTCACTCTTTCACTTGTAGTATGACATGGAATATTTATTATTGGAAATGGTTGTTATACATGTTCCATGTTTATTGGTTATTGTTTCCGCTATTTAGTTTATTTCTGTTGTGGCTTACTCTGATAAAAAGGGGGTATAATCTCCCCACTTGACTCCATAGACCCCCGCTGCTAGTCGGCAACCTTTGGCTTACGTGGAGGCACGCTTAAGGTCATGTAACTACCCGGCTCGGAGCACCGGTTTAGTGGCTTCTAGGTCGGGGATGTTACATGGAGGATGTGATGGTTGACGTTCTAGTTCCTGAGGATCTTCCTTCTCCAGGTCAACAGACTCCACTGCGCACTCGACGCGGACGTCCTATTCGCAGACCACCATATGGGACAAAATCTCATCGCCACAGACATAAAAATTTATTGTACATGTTTATTTACATGTTTTATTTCTATTGAAATCAAAATAATATTATTACTATTAGATATTCTTATATTTATATCTAGTATTTCAATTTTCATTTATATTTTAGGCATAATTTATATTTGACAGCTTTCAAAGTTGACTACTTGAAACATAGAAATAATTAGTCAATTTCAAGTAAATAATTTTAAAAGATTAAAAAATATATAGTATAAATCAATGTTAATAAAATTTTAAAGATATCCTAATAAAATAAAAAGTTTTGGAAAATAAAAAGTTTCATAAATAAAATAAATAAATTATAATGAAAGGAATGTAAGAAATGTATCTCAAAAGTGAGAGGGAAAAGAATGAATGTCGAGGAGGATCCTAAGCCACCTACTTGAATTTGAAAGCCTATAAAATATAAAATATAAGACCCATATAAATAAAAATTAAAAATTAAACTACTATTTATATGTTTAATAAATGTGTAAAATATCATTCATATCAGTCTTATATTTTTTATTATATAGGCTAGCAATGTTATGTACTTGAAACATTTTTAAGTTTCATGTAGTTGGATTAGAAAGTTTAAAAATAATTTTTCACCAATTTTTTTTAAAAACTTATTTATATTTTGGACTACTAGTTATATGTTTAAGCAATGTTTAAAATTTAATTCATATCGGTCTTATAGTTTATATTATATAGGTTAGCAAAGTCACGTACTTGAAACATTTTTAAGTTTCAAGTAGGTGGATTATAAAGAGTATAAATAATTTTTCAACAACATTTTTAAGAAATTATTTATATTTTGGACTACTAGTTATATGATTAATAAATGTTTAAAATTTCATTCATATCATTCTTATAGTTTATATTATATAGGCTAGCAAAGTCACGTACTTGAAACATTTTTAAGTTTCAAGTAGGTGGATTAGAAAGCTTATAAATAATTATTCACCAACATTTTTTAAGAAATTATTTATATTTTGGACTACTAGTTATATGTTTAAGAAATGTTTAAAATTCCATTCATATTGGTCATATAGTTTATATTATATAGGCTAGAAAAGTCACATACTTGAAGCATTTTTAAGTTTCAAGTAGGTGGATTTGAAAGCTTGTAAATAATTTTTCACCAACATTTTTAAGAAATTATTTATATTTTGGGCTACTAGTTATATGTTTAAGCAATGTTTAAAATTTCCTTCATATCAGTATTATAGTTTATATTATATAGGCTTGAAAATTCACGTACTTAAAACATTTTTAAGTTTCAGGTAGGTGGATTAGAAAGCTTATAAATAATATTTAACCAACATTTTTTAAGATATTATTTTTATTTTGGATTACTTGTTATCTGTTTAATCAATGTATAAAATTTCATTCACATATATCTTACAATTTATATTATATAGGCTATAAATGTCACATACTTGAATAAAAGAAAAATTATGTTGAAATATTAAGTTATATATATATATAACTATACAAACATAATAATAAAACATTAAAATTTTAAATATATAGATAAACTAATTAAAATAGAAAAAAAATTAATGTTTTATGGAAAAGGAGGAATTTCCGATTCCACCTTTGGGTTTATGCACAAAGGCGGCATCACAGATGTCTCCTTTAGGTGGTATTTTTAAAAAAAATTAACCTAGGACATTTAAAAAAAAATTAAAAGAGTATAAAAAAACTCAACTAAAACACATAAACAAATCGAGAAATATTAATAATTACCATTAATGAAAATATTGAAAAATTGAAAAAAATATATTAAAAATAAGAGAAATAGAATCAATTAATTATTTGGCACTTAGATTATAATTAGAATTACAAAAAAGTTAAATTTTATCATTAATTAAATAATTTAAATTTTTTAGAAGAGCAGGAAACAAAGCTTCATTAGTGAGAAAGAAACAGATTACAAAATCTAGAAGGTAGGAAATTTACATTTGTCTCTTTGTAAAATAGTGAGAAGATCACCTGTGATGCTAGAGATATGAGTACAAGAATCTTCAAAGCTCCCCAGGTTAGCAAGACCATCAGCAAGTCGGTTTGCCTCACGATAGACATGAATTATGATGTAGCGCTTTGAGCAAGGATGTCAAGGCATTTAATCCATTTGGATGTGTGACTCCAAAAAAGATGAATCTAAACCATTATGACTACTTGAACAATTGTGGATGAGTCGCTTTCAAACCAGATTCTATTCCAATTTCTTTGTTGAGCAACTTCCACTGCAGTAATAAGAGCCATCATTTCTACATCCAGAGCAGTGACCTATCCGCAAGGTCCAAATATCCTTTCTAAGAAATCACTATTATGATCCCCGAAGGAGATGACATATCCAGCAGGTCTTGGGTTGCCTCATGAAGCACCAACCAAGTTTCATTTGATCCATCCTGGAAAAAGAGTCCAGAAGACTTCAATGGTGCATAGTGGTTTAGGATAATTACCTTGTATATGTAATTTTCTTAAAACAGCAAAGTCTTTGATTAAGTTATCACAGTGCACAACATGGAGGTTGTTTGCCAGATGAATCGCCAACAGTATCTTTGAGAGAGCAGAGCTATTATTAAAGGTTAAATTACCATGTCGTCATTTATTCCTACTCATCCAAATAGTGTATATGGTCTCCACACAAGCCATCAAGAAGCGTATGTGAATCTGTTTCAAGAGAGGTACCACTGATATATATAGGAGGAGGTCCTGAATATTATGGACTTGCAGCAAAAAATATTAGAATACAAAATTAAGAGATTAAAAATTAAAATTATATACTATTAGTTAAATATAATTACAATGAATAATATTTAATTAAAAATGTCAATATTAAAATTGGGCATAATGTAAATTAAAATCTTAAAATATATTTATAAATAAAATATTTTGAAAAAATAAAAAAATAATAGATTTTAAATTATATTAAAGTTCCAATTATTATAAATTAGCATCTAAAACACAATTAGAAATAAAATATGAAGAAAATAAAGGAAAGTAGAATTAATTATTTAATTGTTAAAATAAAAAATTAAATATAAAAAATGATAAAATAATAATTCCAGTAACAAAATTACTGAAGTTCAAATATTTAATAAAAAACATTTTTTTTAATTAAATCATAAAAATATTAATTAAATAATGTGAAAAAATATATTAATTAAAAGCCACATCACCTCACCACTCCTTTTATTTATATCATGGAATGTTTTTAAAGAGAGAGATATTCTCAAATAGTAATGAAGCGAGAAGTCTTTGTGAGTCGATTCACTATAATACATATCCCATTTGTCTTTTGGGAGGCCTTTAAGAGACCAGTGAAAAAATCCTCGGTCATGTTCTCCAATTTCCATGTGGGTTTGGGAAATGGTTTCATCATGCCATCATAATTTTGTTACTTTGATTTATCTTGTTGACATACTAAGCACATTGAGCTATCCTTAGTAATCTCATTGTTGATGTTATCTCACTAGAAGTGGTCATGAAGATCACAATACATTTAGGTAATTTTAAGATGGATGAAGAAAGATAATATATGTACATTATCCGATATCTCTTTCTTTATCATAGGTTATAAAGTCACACTAAGTCTACTTCTAAATAAAATGAAACCATATTAATTGAATATGAACTCATGAAACTTCCCTTCCTTTGTAACCATCACATTCTTTAGAAGCTCAGAATCATCCCTTTGAGCATCCATGATCTTCTATTGGATAGATGGTTAGAAAATCATTTGGGTAAAGTCTGATCTATTCAATTCCATTATGATTTCTATATACATCCTTTTCATATCCATTAAGAGAGGGTCTTTCTCATTCTGCATCATAGATAGTGTAGCATGTTCATTTCTTCTATGAGAATCAACTACATTATTCTCCTTTCTAGGATGGCAGTGAATGGATAAATTGTAGTCCCTGATCGTCTCTATCCATATTCCCTGATTTATGCTAATTTATTTCTATGTGAATATATACTTTAGACTATTGTGATCTATATATTTGTCACACTTTTCACTATACAGGTTGTGCTTACAAATATTAAACAAAAATATTACTGCAGCCAACTCTTGGTCATGCGTTAGAGATTTTTTCTCATGGATCTTCAACTATCATGAAGTGTAGGTAATAATTTTTTCATTCTACAAGACTACACAACCCAATCCTTTCTTTGAAGTATCTCTGTATATTACAAGACCTTCTCCACTTGAGGGTAGTGTGAGTATAGACATTGTGATTAGCCTCTTCTTGAGCTCCTTAAATCAGTCCTCACACCCTTATATATAGAAGCACTTTACCCCTTTTCGTGTTTACTTAGTTAGTGGTAAAGAAAATCATGAAAAAGTTCTAAAAAATCATCGACAGTACCCAAATAATGAAAGAAATCTATAAATCTATATGAAACTAGTGGGTCTTGGCCATTATTTGATTTCCTTTTTCATTGATAGGTCCACACAAATTTCATCCTTTGTGATCTTATTCCCCAAGAGTGTAACCTAATTCATTTAGAAGTCACACTTGCATAACTTATAACTCAAATTCTCTTTAATTACTATCTCTAGAACAATCCTTAGATTGTCTTTATGTTCCTAAATTCTATTAGATAATATTATAATATCATCAGTAAATACTACAAAAAATTTATCAATTTTGCATCTAAAGAATCTATTCATTAAATCCCAGAATATTGTGGGGGAATTAGTAAGTCCAAATAGAATTACCATGATCTAATCGTGTCCATATATTATACAGAAGTTGTATTCTAAATATCTTATCTCTTCACCTTTAGATGATGACACCTAGAATGAAGATCCACCTTTGTGAAATACTCAGATCATAAAAGTTTATCGATCAATTCATTAATCCATGGTATGGGATACTTAATCCTTTTAGTGATCATGTTGATCTCTCAGTAATCGTTGCACCGCTGCATATACCCATCCTTTTTCTTGAAAAAGAGCACTATCAGACCCCAAGGTGATACACTAGGGAATAAGATCAATTTATCAAAATTCTCTTAGAGCTACTTATTTAACTCCTCCAGTTCATTTGGGTATATCCTATATGGTATTTTAGAGATATGTGTGGCTCCATGTATTTATTACATTGATAACTCTACATCATGATTTAGAGAAAGTTTAGGAAACTCTTCAGGATATACATAAGTATATTTCCTCACAATGGGAATGTCCTCATGGTTAATTCATTCTTTTAACAGAACCATTTATTCAAGATATACTTCTTCACTAGGTATCAACACCCAAACCATTTAATGGATATTCCAAAGGAGATTCATGATATTTCTTGAATTTTTACAAGAGAATGGGATTGTTTGTAATATATAAAGAGATTTATTTTTTTAAAACATTGATGTGATATTCATATAATGGGAGTAGAGCCAATCGATTCCTAGTATAACAGAAAATTTCACTGATGGAAGGATTATGTGATTTAGTGGAAGAATCTTCCCACAGACTCTAACAGGAGAAGAGTCCAACACTTGGGTTACTAGGATTTCACCACTATGTGTTTTTATAGATATCTCTACACTAAGGTATAGGGTATGTGATTACAAAGTTCTAGAAAAGTTGAAAGATATAAATTTATTCTTAGAACTAGAATAAAATAAATATTTTTCCAATCTTAAGTGAATAGGAAGTGTACCGTATACGAGTTCATTCTCATGTACCACCTCAGTAGAGGGGATGGCATAGAATTTCCCTTTCTTCATTGGACTTAGTGGTTGTTAATGATGATTACCCTAAAAGACCAATTGTTTAGTGAACTATATTTCATAGTTCCCTTTCTCCTTATATTTTAATAATTGAACTGTGGGTGTTGCATTGGGAGGTTACTTCCTTTCCTCCATCATGTTGGTTGGATTCTTCATGAAGATTCAACAATGATGAGCTTGGTGGGAATATCTCTAACAGTTAAAGCATTTACTTTTTCATTTTAGGAAAATTTTGTAATTTGTTTTCACATATTTAACATATGGGTGGATCCATATCCATGGGGCCATTTTACAAAGTCCATCACTACATTGAAAGGACATCGGCATATTTATTTAAAAGTCTAAAAGCCTCAGTTAGATAGAGTATTTCAAAGACATGGTTTGAAACCACTAAATATTCTATCTATTTTATTATCTTTATTGATACCAAAAACTGATGGATATATTATAATCCATGTGAAATTTTTCTCATATGACATGATAGATTAAATCTCATTTTTCTTAAGCTCTAAAAATTCTATCTCCATATTTGTCTAAAGATTTCAAGGGAAATACTTGTAAAGAAATATCTTATTTATGTATTCACTCTCAATTTCATCCATTTCATTTTTTGGCTTTGTATTCATTATCAATGACCAACAATGATCAGCTTGTCCATCTAAAATATAGATGAAAAGAGTAAATTTCTCCTCAGAAAATTGGATAATATAGTATATCTTTTCCAAATCCACATCCACTTGTAGTTTCCAGATAGATATTTCATTTCTTAGAAACTGCATGCTCTTATAATTTTCCAAAACATAGGATGTTTACCTATAATTAGTCTTATATGTTGTGTTTTCACTAACGTTTTCTAGTCCTAATTCCCAAATCAACTAGACAATGCATTGATAGAAATTATAGCAACCCTACATTTTTATACAATACTATTGTATCATTTTTAAGATAAATAACAAAATAGAAATACATTCTAGGATTGGAAGATTTAGTATCTTTGGAAAATTAGGTTCATACATCACTTGTACATAATAAAACATAAACATTATTTAATTTTTTCTTCATTATCCCACTAAATATCTCATGTTCTTCTTAGTACATGTAATCAACTTAGGATATACATCAACGAAAGGGGTGAGCTAAAATCCTTGTAAGGGGAGGAATAACATAAAGGTTACAAGAGACAGGAATCAATAGTATATGGGTGAGAATAATTTTAATCATCATATCATAAATATGTGATCATTATCATAATCATAAGGGATTCATTTGAAAAAAGGCATGGAATATGGAATATTCATAATAGTAAAACATTAAAATATAGTGATAAATTACTATAAAAAATTGTGAACAAAGCTAGCATCATATTCCTGAATAACATATGCATATAAATCATAACATCACAATTGTGAACAAAGCTACACTAATGTAATAATTTTCTATAGCCCCGATGTGGCTATAGCCTATGGAGATAGTTAGGCTACCAATAGAGGCTATTATTATAGAAATATCCTTCAAGCTATATTCACCGGTTGGTAGAGATATAACCACGGTAAAATATCATGGAAATAACTCATGCTAGCATGGAGGGCTATAACTATGGGTGTGTGGGGATATAGCCATGAACTATGCCCATGGCTATTTTTTTTAAAAATTCCACCCACCAGTAGTATTTGATCCAATATCTCTCCATTTCGGGGAAGACTACCTTAACAAATCATCAACCTTATTATCTAGAATATATATGAAATATTTCTGTATATATTTATATATTTTAAAAAAATAAATATTTTTTATAATGATTTTGAACCATACCTTGGATATATGGTGTCCTATATCCACAATCATGTTCTGAATGTGGCTATATGTGAATTAAAAAGAAAATAATAATTTCCCATTAGAGTGTGGTAAAGTCTATTTCCACAGTCGGTATTTATCATGACAATAGACTTGACTATTGCCAAGATTATTTCTTGACCATGGCTATAGGTTTGCCTATTTCCATGGCCACGTTCCAACATTGGAAATCGGATAGTTCCCATAAATGTTTCTTTCCCCACAGTATCATTAGAATGGATATTTACACTATCAGAATAATCCATGGAAACATGCCATCCTATTTCCATATCCAAGGATTAACTGTGGTAATAAGTGGCCTATTCCCATGGTCAGACCCATCTATAAAAATTGTGTTATGGACATAGGTGAAATTTCTAGTAGTGATAGCATGATGTTCACACATAATTAAGTTAATATCATGAGATATATCACAATACCCAAGGAATAAGATGGATATATAATTTTTTTCTCACCCATATCATCATAAAATGCTCATAATCATTCATTGCACATGGAAAGATAACATACAACAATCATACTTATGAAATAAAAAATTGAAAGGAATAAATATCATAAGAGTGACATAAATAATACTTAAATGAATAACCTTTTTGGTTTCAAAATATATATTGGAGATCATATTTTAGGATAAAATATCATCACTCTTGAGTGGACAAGAAACAACTCAAGAGAAGTCAATGAGATATTTTTTAGAAAATACATCCATTATGAAAAATCAATGAAATTTGAGTAGAAATAATTTTTACAAGTTTGAAAAATTTATATACCCATAAATAAAAGAGGAATAATATTAAAAATAAATTTTAAGTACAGTATAGTAATATACATAATGAAAATAATTTCAAAAAGGATATAACCCAAAAATAAAGAGTTGGGTTTGAGATTCCCCTTAACTTATATCCCTGTTTATTTCATCACTTTTTTGCAACTTATATAATAAAATTTGGTTTATTAAATAATAAAATAATAACTACATAACGTTAAATTTTTCTCACTCTTGATCAATAATAATAATTGGGTTATATTTCTCAATTCTGATTGTTAAAGTTAAACGTTTTCATATAATATTTTCCTTAAAATGTCTTGTCTTACTTCGATTTAATAATCTTGATTTATTTATACTTATGTATTATTAATATTAAATAAAAAAGATTATAAATATATATATTTAAAAATTAATACAATATAAAAAATTTATTATAATAATCCATAATTTTTGTGATACTTAGAGATTTTGGAATGTCCTTGTTGGCAGTTAATCGACCATTGATGGGACATTGTCAAAAGAGAAGGAAAGAGATGTATGAGATATAAATAAATCATAAATATTATCATTATAGTATTTTAAGCACATTAATTTTAGGTTAAAATAATATATAATGAATTTCAAAAGGTTTGGGTTTTAAGGGAATAAAGAAAATGAGGAAGAAAAGAAGAAAATTAGAGAAAAAGTTGATGAAAAAAAACCCTCTCCTCGAGGTTACTTCTTTTCTATGGTACTAAAATCCATGAATGATTAAATTTTTTTGACTCAAGAATATCCATATGTATTCTAAGGGTCTTAATAGAAGTAATTTTTAATGATAATTGGGTTTGGTAAGTGATATAGAAGTGGTTTTCCAAGGGGAGGGAGATGTGGTAATTATACTTGAGAAGAGGGGTATTTTTGAGTTAAAATATTTAATAAAATATAATTTACATTGTAAACATTTTAAATGTGATATTATTTACATTTTAAGAGATGTATGAATAAAATAAATATACTATAGGAATTTTAAATGTTTTTAAAACCAGATTCATTAGTTTATTAAAAAGGTAAGTTGAGAAATGAAAAATTGTTTCTTTAATGGAATAGTATATCATTGTAGACATTGGAAAACACTTTTTAGGTTTGGAATTTTAATTTAATGAATTATTTAACTTATTTATCACAATTTTAGTCAGTACGCAAATTATAGAACTATTTTTTTCATTATTACACCATGAATGGTGTAATTTAAAACATGCCAGTTATGAAAAAACAATATTTTTACTAATAAGAAACTGACGCTTTTCATAAATTTACCAAAAAATAAACCTTATAAAATTTAGATGTCATTATTATAGAAATGGAAGTTATTTTACTAAATTAATTTTCTAATATAGGTAATTTTAATTTTTAATATTAAAATTATGATTTTTTTGAAATAAATTAAAATATAATTTATTTTAAAAAGTGCTTATAATCTATTTGAGTTTTTAATATTTATATTTATCTTAAAGAAATTAAATAATTATATTTTATTAAATTGATTAGAATAAATATTATTTATATGAAATTTTACTATTTGGAGGTCAAATTAAAATTCCAACAGTTGGGTTAAAATGGTCATATTAACTCCAATAAATACACTTTAATTTCTTCATTCATTAATCACCTCAATTTCTCCAAAGGTCCTAGATTTTTCTTTTTTGTAAAATGTTCATTGGATTGTTATTATTATGGTTTTTTAGTGATATTCATAGCTATGATGATTCTTTGGTATAATAATTACCCAAATTTTCACATTCTTGAAGTTTTATTTTATTTTTGTCAATTTACCCATTCTAATATTTTCAATTATCTTGGGTATATTTATTTAATAAACATTATATTATCATTTAATGGAATAAATAATTATGTGTTCAATGTATTTAAACTATGTTATGTACTAAATTATAACAAACATTATTTATTCACAAAGACAATTCAATATATTAAAAAGTTTAGGATGTTATAGTGGGGCTCAGGGGACAATCCTCTTCTCTACCATCCTAGGAGGGTTATCGATGGAGGGGGAGGGGGTCATGAAAAAGTTGAATCAAAGTTGTTAGTTGAGAGATATAATGTATTTTGGATTAGGTGATGGAATGGACTGCATATGAATGGTGGGGGAAATGGTGTTAGTCAAAATTAGTGTGTGATGTTGTCACAACCCGTCCTCGGGGCCCATGCTGTGACTACCCCTAGCCCACCTTCCATAGGCCTGTGGCTAAAGACTAACACCAAAGGCGTAAATCCCATTAAAAGTGAAGGCTTTGCCTTTATATAAGAAAATACACACAACAAAGTACGCAAGCTGAAGTAAACACAGAGTAAAATGAGTATAAAAGAAAGTGCTTGAAAGTAAATGGGCAAGTATACAAACCCAACTAAAAGTAAAGTACAACTGAGAAAAAAGTGAAGTACAACAACTAAAAAGTAAAGCAGCATCCACCGAGATGTCCTCCAGGAACCCCACCTGAAGGGTGGGTACAGATGATCTCCTCAGCTCCTCGAATCCGTCCATCCACTCTATATACGTCCCGCCTGATAGTCCACCTCTGGATATCATCCCGCTCCACAACACTCAACCAAGATTAGAGTTGTCCATCGTTTGCATCCAACACAACGTAGTGCGGGCATAGCTCGTTCAGGGGTGAGTATACGATACTCAGTAGGTACCCTGAGACCCCCAAAGGTCTCCCAAAATCCACAAAGGATAAACCACAAATGAAAGATACAAACACGAAGTATCAAGCAACTCCACTTAGGTATATGCCCATAAATATACCACAATCATCAATTCCAGTTCTGTTCCAACTCATGAGCCCAAGTACAACCAAATCCACACAGAAAAACATAACCCAATCCACACAGGAAAGCACAACCCAATCCACATAGGAAAGCATGTCAATCACATTGATGATAATGACTGAAAGTCAAGACTCAGATAACATAGGTATACATATTTCATATAGCGATAGAGATGATCAGATGTAAGCCACTGATTTATATAGGCTATCAGACCCACACATGATACAAGACCAGCCATGCTGTCGGACCCACACTGGATACAAGACCAGCTACTCTGCTGGACCCACACAGGATACAAGTACAGAGGTCAATACTTCCGGACCCACATAGGATATAAGAACATTATTCATCATCATCAAACCCACGGAGGATTCCAGTATGGTAGTCGTCGCTGTCGAACCCATGGAGGATCCAAGTACAGTCATCGTCGTCATCACAGTCAAAGCCATCTCTAGGGTTCCCACACACAGCACGCTCGATTCCGGGAGGGTCCGCTCCACAATCCAAGAGGGTCGATATATCAACTGTCATAAAGTCCAGATTTTATGTATCCCAAGGTTTGCTCCCATCAATAGGAACTCAACACGACAGATGCCGCGTCAATCGGACGTCTGGTCTGAGAGATATTGGTTTTTCCGTCCTAGGGGCCCAGTTGATTTTTAAGCTAAAACCAACCCGAACATACTCCAACTGCATACAAAACTCAAGTGGATTAAGCCAAAAGAACCATCTCACCGAGAGGAATTCAACGTATTTGACAGCACGTCATTCGGATGTCCGGTACTTAAGTTATAACCGTTTCCACTCCAAGGGCCCGATTGGTTTCAGGTTCGAACCAATCCAGCCTTAAAAAAACATCGCCGAAACCTTGAGTATAATATAACAAAATGACCATTTTGATCCAAGGATCCCTACTCAACTTATGTTACGTCGATCAGAGTTCCGTAGCCCAAGATATGAGTGTTTGAACGAACCTGGTCCGAAAATAGGGGGTCTGGGCCCGGTCCGACCCGGCCAAATACGCCCTGGGTCAGTCCGAACTGGGTCGATCCGACCCAGGTCCGACCCGATTGGGGGCGGCCCATCCCGGCCCGGCTGGGCGTGGCCCGACCTGGTGGCCTGCGGCCCGACTCTGAAGCCTGTCGCGGCTCGGCGCTGTCCGAGTGGGGCACAAGGGGCGTGCCCCTTGTTTCTGGAAATGGCGGACCCATTGGGGTCTGCCCTAGATACTAGTCATGGGGGGGGGGGGGGGGGTTACACCCCCCAGTTTCCTAGTAACAACCGGCCTTTATAACCAGCCGGTTGAGCTGCCACGGGACCCTTCAGGGTCACGCCTTCTGGAGACGCCGGTGGCCAGCTTGGCCGGCCACCCCCTACTGGTCCGCCGCGGCCTAAAGCCATGACTCATCTTCACCGGCGCAACATGTCGGTGCCACACACCACCGCCGAGACCCGCTCCTGGACACGACCTCCTTCGGCTTCACTGGCGCGGTGCGACGGCACTACGCACCACCGCCGCAGCCCGCTCCTTGCTGCGGCCTCCTTCAGCCTCCTTCAGCCTCACTGGCGCGGCGCAACGACATCGCCCCCCACCGCCACGACCCGCTCAAGACCGCAGAGTCCTTCGGCTTCACCGGTGCGGCGCGATGATGCTGCGCACCACTGCCGTGGCCCGCTCCTGGCCTCAGCCTCCTTCGGCCTCACCGGCGTGGCGCAATGACGCCGCACACCCCCGCCGCGACCCACTCCGGCCGTGGTCCTCTTCGTCCCCAGGCAGTGCAACGGTACCGTGCCACCTTCGCCTTAGACATCAACGTTGATCAACAAGAAAGAGGGGTGAGAATCATTAGGGTTTGTGCGGTCTGATCTCCTCCCGTTATTATGATAATAAGCGGCCAAAATTTTAAACAACGAAGGTCGATGATAAAACTTGAACAAAAGAATTATACCCTACCTTGAAAATCGATGTCATTCGCCAGGTGTCGTGGAATATGGAATTGGCATGCATCCAAGGAGGGAAAGGAGTCTCCACACTAGTTGCAGAGAGAAGAAGGAATGATGGTGTCGTCATTTGAAAATTCCCCACGGCAGTGTATCCTCCCTTGATGGAGAACCGGGAAGCATTCTTCGTCGAGAAGGATGGTCTTTCTTTGTCGGAGGAAGAAGATGATTGCGTGCGTTGGAGAGTTGGTGTTCTTTGTTGAAGATGAAGTTCTTCAAAAGGGACTAGAGTTCTCTCCTCTAATTCTCAACACAACGAGCTAACCAAAAATAAAATAAGCTTCCCCTTATTTTATTTTACTTTGCCATGCATTTCAAAACTTAAAATTCAAACACTTTGTTAAATTAATTGAAGAGGTTTAATCAATTAATTTAGTGTGTGTAGGCATGAATTAAAGTGGGTGAGGAGGAGTTACTTAATTAAGTTCAAGTTGGGTTTTCCAACATTAAACAGAAGGAGTTTAATGAGGGTTTTAAGGGTTTAAGGGAATGTGAAGGGTTGGGGCTCGTGCGGGCCCCACCTCACATTTATCCTCACATGGGTAGTTAGGATTCTAGTGGGTCCCACCCTAACTCCCCCATGTAGGATAAAACCACCTTAGTTAGGAATAAAATTGTACCAAAAATTTATTTACTTTTCATTTAATCCACATTTTTTTAACAACTCCTCCCAAGAAAACACATCTTTGGTAAAGTTCCTCTTAAGAAATTACTGGCACTGTGGTTTCATCAGTGCGCTCATATTTCAATTCCAAGCACCGGTTCAAAAGGTAGAAAAACCCACTCATTTGTTCACTGAACGTACACGAGCTAAACTTCAGAAATTAATTCCGGGCACACTGGGCCTCAGAATCAGGTGCCTTCAGAAACTACGTACTCATAAAATCCCATAGAATTTTTGAAAACAATTTCTTGAAATTTACGGGTCTTTAAACATGTAGTAAGGGAGCCTGGATAAGACATGGGAATTTATGGGATCCTATGATCTGATGAAAGAATATTGATCTTATCAGACACCCTATTCAATATATTTCTCTTTGAGGGTTAGATACCTAAGAGAGTTATGTGCATCATTATTGTTTGCATTTATAATTAATCTAGGGGTCTTGGGAATCTAAAATGAATTTAACATAATGAATCCCAACAAATTCCATCATATAAGGTTTATATATTCCATGGTGTTTTCATAAATGGATATTTTTTTTCACCCATATAGAGTTTAAGAGTTAGAGGTTTTGAAGGATGATCTTGTCAATCATCGTAGGATCAAACTGATATAAGAGGATGAGACATGGAAGATGACACTATTTTTTCCGAGTGTCAGAGTCTAGAAAAGTTTGAGGGGAGTGTCCTTAACATAGAGATGGAGTATTAATTAGGTGATATTGAGATCACCTTATGTCTTATTCAGGCCCAAGATAAGTTCTGGGTTCCTTTGGTAGTCAGTAAGATATAAGGAGAGGTGTTTCTATAGTGGATGCTCTACCTTGGAGAGTGAGGGATGGAAACTATTTATTAGACTAAATTTCAAAAGTATTTTCTTCTAAAGTTCATATCATCGCTGATGAATCTGAAAAAGTGGCATGAGCTTCTCTCCCATCACAATTGAGGCCAATGTGCATTATCTAGAGATTTTGTTTAATGGACTCCTGCGTTTCTCTCCCAATATATTCCTAAATGATTATTTTAGAACATTTCGTATAGAGGGGGCACTATATATGGTGATCATATATACAATCACAAATTTTACACTTACTACATGTTTGGAGGTGTATAACACGACATAGGTGAAAAAGAAAATTCACTCGTAGGGAGGATTGACTCAAGAGGGGGGGAGGGGGTCAAAAAAATATTCTCTATGAGTAGATCACCAGGTAGAGGATCATGGATTTCATGTGAGTCAAAATTTTGATATTTAGGGAGTTGAACTTTTCAGTATATTTCCCACCACTCCGGGGATGGAGGTTCCTAAGAATCTATTAAGGGACTCCTTTTTCATGTTATTCCGATAGGGGTTACGATCAATATCAAGATTAGTGTCTGACTTATCTAGGTGGTCATACCCCTTTATACCAATTTTAGTAGAAGATTACCCCGAGGGTGTATCATTACTAGAGGTCATAAGTGATTTTTATATAGCTGAGGGAAGATGGATCTGATAGAGGCCATACCTATGATGGTACTCATTCTTAAGAAACAAAACCAGAGCGTGGCCATGGATGTAGTCATCCGTGAGGAAAACGATCCATGCATGAAAAAGTGCATGATATATAGGCTATAGTGCTTGAGATACCAGAGGTTGTTTGAGGTATTATTAGTTTATCATCTACCTAAGTTCCTTCTTTGTTTAATTCTAGAAATTTACAAACCTTTGTTTCACCCAGCTTGGCCCCCATATTAGGAAAGGATGGGATGAGGCTTCCAGTTCCCCTGGTGTTTTCCATGACATTTGAAGGCTAGGATTTCTTGTTTGATCTGTGTTAGAGATGTAAATTGATGATGGGGTAGTATCAAATAGTGTTTGACTTATTATTATTGAAGATATATTCATACTATTTCATCCTTGTCATGAAATTATTTTTTTCAATACATGTATTAATTTATTTTTTTTAAGGGAGAGTCCCATTTTATGATATGGAGGACCAAAGGGTGGTGTTTGTTAGAAAGTAGTGTTATTAAAAGGATAGCAAACATGCAGCTCCCCTTCCAACTTAGTTGGTAGAGTTGTTAGTGGAGGATTGAATAGTGGAGTTCCCTTGGGTTTTTAAGAGTTCCTAGATGATTTTTTAATAAGTTTGTGTCATTTTCCCATTGATGTGATATTGAGTTTGGGATAGAGTTGCAACCAGGTGCCTCTAAAATTTCAATGTAACCTTGTTGTATAGAACCCACATAACTATGTGAATTGTGGCTCCAAATTGATTACTTTTAGTAGATGAGATTCATCTATCCTAGTGTATCTCTTTAGGGTTCTCTAGTGTTGTTCTCCATGATGGGGGAAGATAATATGAGGTTGTGTATGGTCTACCAGAAGTTGAATTGGGTGATGATTAATATCTATTACCCTCTTTCAGGGGTAAATGATATATTCAACCATATTATGGGATCTAGTTGGTTTTCAATGATCGATTAGCGGTCTGGATATCACTAGATGAGGATGAAAGATGTGGATATCCTAAGGAATATCTTATGATTCCTGTATAGACACCTTGAGTTTGTTTTCATTTCATTTAGTGTCGTGAACACACCAGATGTGTTCATGGGGGAAATTAATTCTATATTCCATGAGTTTATAGAACAGTTAATAGTTGTGGTTATCAAATACATCCTTATAAACTCTAGGTTATAGGAGTAGCATGTCAAGAACCTAAAAGTTATCTTGAAGGTTCTTCAACACCAAGAAATCTATAATAATCTTCTGAAGTGCATGTTCTGGATGTGGGAGGTTTATTTACTTTCACATGTGGTGTCTCAAAAGTGTGTGGTAATGTACCCACCCAAGATAGTGGTAGTTATTTCTTAGGAAGTACCTAAGAATGTGGTATGGTTTGCATCTTTCCTAGGCTTAGATAATTTTACTAGAGTTTTGTGTTATATTTATCTTAAGTTGTGTCCCCATTGATATCCTTGATCAGGATGGACCAATATTACCTTTAGATATATTAGTGTTAAGAAACATTTGACTATCTGAAGAAGAGGTTGATCAGTTCCCCAATTCTTTGATTACCAAAGTAAGGGATGATGTTTTAGGACTTTTGTAAGGCTCTGTGTATGGTCATGTTCTGTGTCTTGATGCATAAAAGAGAAGGGATATATTAATGGTCAATAATTTTATATCTCCATTAGTGTAACTATGCCTCCCATGACATGGAGTTGACTACAATGATGTTTTCCCTAAAGTTGAGGTGACAATACCTCATCAGTGAGAATTTTGTGGTCTTTATATACTAAAATAGTCTGATTTATGTTTTATATTAATGGGATCTATTCCTAAATCAGTGGATATGGTTGGAGTTCTCTAGGAATAAAATTTTGAGTTCTCTTACACCCTAGGAAAGGGGAATGTGGTTGCTGGTTTAGTGAGCCGAAAGTCATGAGGAGATGTTGGTTGGGAGTTTGGGGAATCGTGGAAAGGGATAGAAGATCTTGTAGTGATGCCTCATGATGTGGAGGAGGTCAGTGGTAGAAATATTTTCTATCAGATGATAATGTATTAATCTCTAATGTGGCATATGGAGGAGTCTCATTCGGGATACTCAATGGTGGAGGTGATGCAACACTATATCGGTCTGGGTGACGCTTCAAAGGTGTGACCCATTGATGGTATGGATTAGATGATTTTTTAAATAAGACTGTTTTACTCATTGGCTATCTATGAGGGTGTTCTCTATAAGTTTTATTCCTCACCCATAGTGGTTTATCAAAGTGTGATTAAGATGTAACATGGTTTGAGAAAGCATCTTTGGGGGGTTGGGATGAAGTGGTTGGTGGTTTTATTTGTGAAATGTTGTCTAGTTTGTTATCAATTGAAAGTACAACACCATGTCCCTAGAGGAGTTTTACAGACATTGGATGTTCTCGAGTATAAGTGTAAGGAAATGTTGATGTATTTCATCACCATGATACATTGGGATAAAGGTGGTTTTGATGTCATTTGGGTGATAATGGATCGACTAATGAATTCTTCCCATTCTCTGGTGATCAAGGAGTCAATTGCGGTGGTGATCTAGTGAGGTTGTATGTGGATGATGTGGTGAGATTACATAGGGTGAAGAAGATCATTGTATCCAATCTCAACAATAGTTTTACCTTATGATTTTGGATATAATTATAATATTTTTTCTTCTCTTTTTTGTGTTGTAACAACACTTTCCATCCCCATATAGATGGGTAGACCAGGCTGACCATCCAGAAGATAGAGGATATGTTGCTGGCTTGTATCATGGATTTCGAAGATCATTGGTGATGCAATTACCCATGGTTGAGTTTTCCAACAATAATAGTTATCACACATCCATCGGTACGGCTCTATTCGAGGAATTTTATGGATGGCCATTTTGATCTCCATTGTGTTGGAATGAGGTTGTGGAGTCAGAATCCCTTCACCTAGATGTGGTATAGAGCATGACAGAGAAGATTCAAATAGTTCGAGAGTGTATCAAGGTAGCATATGACCTTCATAAGGACTATTCATACCATAGGTGGAGGCCCACAATGTTTTAGGATGGATACCATGTGTTTTTTAGGGTTTCCCCTCCTTGGGGACAATCAAGGTTTGGTCATGAGAGTAAGATTTCTCCCAGGTTCATTGAGCCTTTAGTGGTCTTGAAGCACATTAGAGAGGTGACTTACTGGTTGGTGCTTCTACCATGGTTGAAAAAAGTTTAAAATGTCTTTCATGAGTCCCAGCTTCATTGGTACCTTCTTGATGACTCCCACACTTCTGAAAAATTGATTTTTTTGCGATATTTCATTAGAGAAAGAATGAAATTCCATCAAAAATAGTCTATGGGAATGACTTATTTGCGATGAACCATTTCATCTACCAGAAAACTGTTTTTTGTGAAGTATTTTTGTGACATATGAACTCTTCTATCATAAAATGTTTAATCACACTTGCACACATGGTGACCGAAATGACCTATTAATGACAAAATAAACTTGTTGTCACAAACAGATCATTTTCACATGGTAATTTGCAACACATTAGCCTCGAATAACCATCCTGATAAGGTCTATTTGCGATAGATTCGTCCCAAATATGGCTATGACTATGTTTTTGTGATGTATTCCATCATCATAATAATAATTTATTATAGATCCATCATAAATTCTCTATCAATAGGTTTATTTATAATGGACCACTCCATCACAAATAATTTTTCATTGTGGAGGAAAAAATATTTTTGGTGGAATCCTTTTATGATGGATAAGCCGTCCATCACAAATTCCTATCATAAATAAATTGTTTATTGAAAATAGTCCAAACAACACACTTTTTTGCAATGGAATTTCCATTGTAATAAAACAATAATAAATATGCTCACCCCTCCCTACAATCTTCCCATAACCATTTTGTTTCTATCAAAAAAACCCTATGGTTTTAGATCTGAATATCATCTTAGTATATTCAGAACCGGATCTACAAATCACTTGAAAAGTACTAATTTAAATTTATTTTTTAAATTTATTTTTAATTATAACTATTTTTTCTATTTATGTTTTAAATTTATAGAGGTTTTTAGTAATTATAATTTATTAAATTGGCGTCACATTTACTATAAATTAGTAGAGTTTAATACAAGTTGATATAATTTATTATAAATTATCATAAATTAATATTAAAATAGTATGAATTAAAAAAATATTATGAAATAGTTTTAATTAAAAACAAAGTATAAATTCATATAAGTTAATTAAAATTAGTATTAATTTATGCAAATTAATAATAATTAATAGACATTATTATGAAATTGCTATAAATTGATATAATTTAGTAAAAATTCATATAAATTTTTATAAATTCGTTTAAATTCATATAATTTTAGTATAAATTAATTTAAATTATTATAAAGTGAAATAATTTATTATAAATTAGTATAAATTATATAAAATTATTATAAATTATAAAAAAATTGTATAAACTAATAAAAAGTAATATATATTAGTATAAATTGATAAATAGTACAAAAAATTAACAAAAATTATTATATATTCTTAAAACATTTTGTAAATTGATATAATTTTTTATAAATTGACATAAATTATTATTTATTCATATTAATTTCTATATATTTTTATAAATTAATATAAATTATTATAAATTAATATAATTTGGTATAAAATAATTAAAATTAGTATGAGTAATTATAAATAACATAAAAATGATATTATTTATAATAAATTGATATATGTTACTATAAATTAGAATTAATTTCTCATAAATTAGTATAATTTAATTTGAAGTTATATAAATTGATAAAAATAGTATAAATTAATATAAGTTAGTATAATTTAATATAAATTTATAAAAAATATTATAATTAAGTCTATATTTTAAATTATTATTTAAAGAAACATATGTTATTATAATTCTGCGATGGGAAAAAACGGAGACCGTGTTTCAGGAGCACTCCAATGGTGATTTGTGTGAAAGTTAGGAATTCGAATTCTTCATGTCTATTTCACTTTTTTTAGGGAAGAATATTCTCTCGAGAGATTCAACTCGAGATGCGGGATTTGACAAGGATGATTTGTTCAGGATTTCTTCTCGCTTGGTTGGTCTTTGTGGCATCCCTGAAGGAATGATAGTTGGGTTTTGAATAGACCCTCACAGATATGATGTTGGTCTGGCTGATGCCTTCAGATCATCTGATGAACAATAGAGGATTTTGAGGAGGTCATCTGAGGTCATGTCTTAGTCATTCATGGTGGTGATGGCTGATGTTTGTGGACCTCTTCAGATGGAGGAGGTGAATGGTGTTTTCTCATTCACAGTGTTGATAGTTGGAATATGTGGCTCTTGAAAGAAGGATGATGTGAATGGTTTTCATAAACCCTTGAATCCTATTGTTTGATGTAGGAATAAAGGGGTCTTGGTTGTCGTTGGGAAATCAGGTGTAATACCCGATTGAAGGGATGTTTCTGATTGATGTCTACTGGTAGAGTTTAAATATTCTTACACTGGTAGGATACTCCAGAAAGGATCATCAGCTCATGTTGAAGCTAACTGTGAAGCCTTCTTGGAATGTCGGGATTTGGGTAAGAACTCACTAATTCCTAGGGTTGTTCTTCCTAAAGGTTAGAAGCCATGGAGACTTGATGATCTAGTTCACAAAACTTGTTTTCTATGGGGTTTCTCAAATTGGAAGTGTATTTCATTAAGTAGGGGATTCATTCATTTCTTGTTTCAATTGGATGAAGACAAAATCCATGTGTGGTCCTCTAGTTTTTTACTTTTGAAATTTGGAATGCTACATCACCATGTGTGGATGTTGGACTTTAATGTGTCAAGAGTCAAGAATTATTTTGCATAGTTATGGATCATGTTTCATGACATCAACTAGATTTTATGAAATCCATAAATCTTTCATGATATTGTGACTACCATTGGTGTTCTGATTCACCTGGACAAACAGACAGAACACATCAGATATGGCCACATTGTAAGAATTTTGGTTGAAATTGATTTGAGTCTTATTATTATTGATAATGCAACTTTGAAAACTCTCACTTATGTTATAAAAATAAATGTTGAGTATGAGGATTTACCTTAGTTCTATCAAAATTGAAAATATGTTGGTCATTTTTTGAGCATTTTAAGAGGAAAGTTAGTGAATCTTATGGTTTTAATGGGAATTCTACAAAAACATATGATTATAATGGTTATGGAAATTCATCTAGGCCACATGGGTAGTAATTTCCTGAAAAACCAGTGGAATTTATAGGTAAACAACCTTGAAATTAAGAGGCTACAGTGTTCAATAATAAAAATCTGGTGGTGAATCGGGAAGAGGTAGTGAGTTCATTGGTTTCTAATAGGTCATTTTCCATTCCTAAATAGAAGGATGAGAAAATGAATTGGTAAGAAATGGTCATTGAAGGTACTAGTAGTGACATCTCCTCTATTTCCATTCTCAAGCATGTCACTCATGGGGAGTCCAGGATTGTAATAGATGCGGTGGGGACTAGGCTTGCTCAAACTCAGGTTGAAATTGATTTAAGTAAGTCTACTACTAGAAACAATGAACTGGATTGATGGAATAGTGATGGTGTTCCAATGAGAATTGTTGTGCCCATATGTTCTCCTTCATAAGTTGTTGCACAAGGTTGTATTATATAGCCATTGACTGTAGAATTTTCATGGAATGTTCTACAGGTTGATGGGTCTGGGTAGACTGATGTTCAGAAAAGAGTGGATTATCTTCAAGAGATTCAGAATGTATTCAGCTCTTCCAGAATTTCTGCAAATTGGGACAATGTTTCAAATGATATAAGTGACAAGGAGAAACAAATGGTTTTTCTAGACACCACTAATCTTCAATCCATGGGCAGTAGTCATCATATTTCTTTCAATGATGTTGTTTTAAAAGGAAAGGGTTAGATGTTCATTGGTGAAGGTCTTACTACGGTTCCACCTAAAATAAGGTCATGGAAGGATTTTTCCAATGTGACCAAAATTGTGTCTACTGGGTTATTTTATAAGGCATCAATGATCAAACACACTCCAGAGCAGAAAACGGTCTAAGGAAAGGATTATTGGGATCCTCAATCAAAGAAATTTTCAATCATAGTGGGAAACTATTGATCGAGATGATGATTCTGATTATAATTGTAGAAATGATCATGTTATTCTTGATTTGTAGTTTTGTTATCTGGATAAGGGCATGTCTATTTGTATAACACCATCCGCTCTTTTGATTGCCTGTTAGCTTTTTCTTTCACCTTTAATAAATGGTTAGGAGATTTAGCTCCAGTCTAGAACTTTTTCATAAGTTAGTATAATTTAACATAAATTAATGAAAATTATTATATATTATTATAAATTTACCAAAAAATAGTATTAATTAATACAATTTAGTATAAATTAATGGAAATTAGTATATTTTATTATTAATCTATTTAAATGGTTTTTTTAGAATAAATTAGTATAAATTAGTATAAATTATTATACAATATTATAAAATAGTAATAATTAATATAAATCACTCCTGATTATAATTAATTGCTCGCAAATTATTATAAATTACTATAAATTAATAAAATCTATTAAAATTTTATTAAAAGTAGTATTAATTAATATAAATAAGTATCATTTATTATAAATTAATAAAAAATTATATAAATTAGTATAAATTAATAAAAGTTATTATACATTAGTATATATAATTATAAATCAACATATATTACTATAAATTAGTATTAATTACTCAAAAATTAGTATAAATAAGTATAATTTAGTATAAATTGATATAATTAATATAAGTTATTATAAATTATTATAATTAGGTATAAATTAATAAAAATTGATATACACCAGTATAAACTAAAAAAATTATTATACTTTAGTATAATTTATTAAAAATTATTATAAATTAATATATATTATGATAAATTAGTATTAATTCCAGGAAAATTAGTATAAATTGTTATAATTTACTATAAATTGATATTATTTAGTATAAATTATTATAAATTAGTATTAATTCCTCAAAAATTAGAATTAATAAAAATTAGTAAAAACTTGTATCATTTTCTATAAAATAATAAAAATTAGTATAAATTAGTATAATTCACTATAAATTGATATAATTTAGTATAAAATATTAAAAAATATTTTAATTTAAAAAAATTAGTATAAATTAAATTTTTTAAATTTCTAGATTTGTAATAAAATTTAAAATATAATATTTTATAAAAGATATTACAAAAAATATCAACCTGCCATCTAATGAAAAAGAGTTGCATAATAAATTTTATATAAAAAACAAATCATCACTATTTTTTGGAAACTATGAACCAAGGAAATAGACAAAAAATTTTACCATGAGATCATGACTGAATAAATGATTATAGAAATATAAACAAATCTAGTATAAAATATGTCTACATCGAGGGTGTCAAAGTGTTCATATCATTCACATCCTGAAATTCAGAATTTGTTTTTGAAGGAACAATTTTGTGCTTGTGTAAGAAGTGTGATATCAAAAGATATGAATAATTTGATATTGATGTGGTCTATATTTCATGTTTTAGTTTTTATAAGGATTATGTCTATTTGTATCAACATAGTGGAAAAAATTCATAAAGAAATCTAATTTTTTTGTTCCAGATCCATCACTATTTCAAAAATTAGTGCATGATTTTTTTGAAATATTTTTTCATGAAATAGAAACTCAAAATAATGTTTCTAATCCTACATTGGAACCATATAGTATATATGATTAGTTGTAATATGTTGAAGTCTTATTATATCCTAAATGTAAGATAATAAAATTTTAAGTTGTTACAAAATTTATCGATATTAAATTCAATTTTGGAATGTCTAATAATTTATTTGATCTAATATTAAATGGAATACATTTCCTGTAATTTTTTATGAATGGAAAAAAGTTTTTCCATAATTTTGGTCTTAGTTATCGAAAGCTACATGTATGTTCAAATGATTTCATCTTATATTATGATTAATATGAGGCATTATCTAATTTTACAACATGTGGTTAATCCAGGTACATAGAGTTAAAAAGGAAAGTCTAGAGTTATTCTAGTTAAATAATTGAGGCATTTTCAGTTTACACATTGACTACAATGTATATTTATGCCTCACAACACAACATCATTGATGATGTGGTATAACTCCATTGTTTCTATCAATAAGAGATTAAATCATCCTTGTCATGGTGATTATTGTAAACATTCTCATCAGGTACATTCATCATTTTCTTTGATACCAAATAATGTATGATTGAGTCTTTATATTGATAGTTTCTATCTATTTAGTGATTATGGAAGTCAATATTCTTATAAGAATATTTTCATAACTTCATATAACTTATTTACTTTGATGTTGATGAAGGAGCCAAATATTTTTGGAATTTCTAATTTTAGGACATTTGATAAAGAGTATCAATTTTTATTTGAATACATTTATTGATGATTAAATTTTATTATGGAATGATAGTGTATCTACCTATGATATAGTTTCAGGTCTGGATTTTATACTCAATGCTAAATTATTGTGGATAATAATTGTCTTTCCATAATAAGGTATGTTATATGGATAGAGTACATATAGTATAAAATCTTATCTATACTGCATGGTTGAAAACAAAGTTGTTATTATTTTCAAAGGAATAAAGTACTATTTTTTTATTATGATCATAGATTTATTCTTACATATTATCTATTTTTATGAAATAGAAATAATTTTACAAGTGGTATAATTAAAGTAGGTGAACTTCTAGAAGTGCACTCTCATATTCATGTAAAAACTATTATCTCTTCATTAGATCCTATTACTTTTAGAAAAACTGTAAACCAATAAAACATACTTTTTTTGGGAGAGATCATAATCGGGTAAAGAAAAGTACTTTTTGGGAGTTTCCATAATGGTATGTTTTGTTTGTTGGTCACATGTTTGTTGTAATAAATATTGAGAATAATTATTTTAATAATATATTTTATACACTGTTGGACACACCCGACAAGTTTAAAGATACAATAATGGAACATTTAGATATTTCCCAAATTCACAGTCACCCTAAACTTGAATTATTTAAAAATAAAATATCATAAAAATTATCTAAGCTAAAAGAATATTATTATATTTCTAAATAAATTTGGTTATTTTTTTAACTTTGGATTAAATATTTGAAGTTACTGGCTGACTATTCTTCTAATTTGTCTTTTTTCAACATAAATGGAAATATTACCAGGTTAATAAGTCATTAATGTCATATAATCATGAAAATATTACCTATTATTGGGCTCCGAGGGCTATTGAATTACTAAATGTGGGATTTGATAACTGACATATAATATTTGTTTTGAAGCATTTTTTTTCAAACACTAGAATATGATGCACTGAGTATGAAACAAAAAAAATATATTCTTATAATTTTATGTAAATTGGAAAAAATATTACTACCCTAATTTTTTGACTCAATGGAACATTTAATATTTATTTTTCCATATGAAGATAAATTTGGAGAGGCAGTATAATTATGATGGATGTACCCATTCAAGATATGTATGAAAAAATTGAAGAAGAAGGTATGTAATAAAGAATTAGTTTAGGGTAAATTACTGAAGAGTACTTGAAAGTTGAAATTTCAACTTTATACTCTAATTTTTTATAATACGAATTTTAACAGCCCATTCCAGCACACAATCATGATATTTTCCGCTTTGGGCCTAGCTCGCTCGGTTTTGTTTTTCCCGGGGCTCGACCCTCAGGAACCCCACAGGAAAAGGCCTCATGATGAGAGAGGTATCCACATCACCTTATAAATGGGTGCTTCGTGCTCCTCCTCCTTCCATGTGGGATTTCCATAACCCACCCCCCAAGAAGGGCCTAACGTCCTTGCTGGCATATCAAATGGACACTGGCTCTGATACCATTCATAACGACCCAGTCCAGCCCACGATAATGATATTGTCTGATTTGGGACTAGCACGCACAGTTTTGTTTTTCCCTGGGCTCGACCCTCAGGCACCCCTAGGAAAACCGTGCGGGCTGGGCCCAAAGTGGACAATATCATGATCGTGGGCTGGACTGGGCCGTTACAAATGTTATCAGATCCAGTGTCCATTTGATGTGCCATCGAGGACGTCGGGCCCTTCTAGGGGGCGTGGGTTATGGAAATCCCACATCCAAGGAGGAGGAGCATGAATCACCCCTTTATAAGGTGATGTGGATACCTCTCCCATCTTGAGGCCTTTTCCTGGGGGGGTTCCTGAGGGTCAAGCCTAGGGAAAAATAAAACCATGCGGCCTAGGCCTAAAGCAGACAATATCATGATCGTGGGCTGGACTGGGCCGTTACATGAATATCCAATAGAAACATAATTAAATGAGTCACAATGGGGAAAATGTTGATGATGTCACATACCATGGATTGTCAGTATTTTATTAGCATGATTCTAGTTTTGATGGTCATCATGAATGATGTATTTTAGATTAGGAATTTCATAGCGATCACATGTATGTTCTTCTCAATCGTGAATAAATGACACAATTTTTTAGCAAGTAATATATTTTTTAAATATTTTTAGAAATTAAATGTATATTAATTATTTTTAAGATTATATAATAATCATATCAAAAAAAAATATCACACAAATTACCCCCGCTACTCTTGAATAATGTCAACAACATAATTTTTCCTAATAGTTTTAAAGGTTGGTAAGTTAAATTTTTTGTAATCAAACAAATAAAACAAAACTATTATTTTATATTTTTTTACCTACTTATTTGTTTATCCAGGTGTAATAATAAAAAAATAAAATTCATATTCGATTATATACACTAATTAATCCAACATATAAATTTGTCAAATATTATAATGCTTATATGGTTTATGGATTTTTATTTCACTTACATACATATAGTGTGTGAGAAAAAATCAACAAATATTGGTGTTCATTTAAAGGATTTCACCATAAATAAAGTGAAATTAACTATTATGACATGCTAGAAAATATAATTGAGTCATGTTATCTATGGTAAAATTACGTAACAATGTTTAAATGTCATTTGTTTTATACAAATGAATGGTTGTGTGTTAATATATGACATGGAATTGTTGATATTAAATATAAATTTCTTCTTAAAATAAATGAATCATTTTTTTGGTATATCAAGAACATCATATTTATTATAAAAATTACTATTCTTATTCAAGAGATTTAAATTCCAAGTGGAGTGTAATAAAAATGAAATATCATTAGTTTATAGAAAAATAATATGGTACTATTAAAGTGTAAAATAATGAAATTTTTAAAGAAACATAATTGAATATATATTTTAATCAAATAGATATAAATATCAATGATGATACCCCAAAGTTAATGGTTAATAGTGTTGATAATATTGATGATGTAACTAACGATTTTGATATAACAAGGGTTGAGTAAATTGAAGCTAATCTAGAAATTGATGATGTTGAGAGGACCATGAAAACATTTTGATTAATGAAACTGAAGATAAAGATGGATAATAATGTATTATTTTATTTCAAAAAATATATATTCAGTTTTTATATTTTATTTATGAATTAATTGTTTTTTGTAGGTTACATTATTTTCAACCAGTTATTTTGAAAAAAAATCTATATTTTTTAAATTATTTTTATTTTTTACAAAGTACACAATTTTTATAAAATTAATTATATATTTTATATAATTCAATTAAATTGTGATTAAATGATTCAAAGATTTACTATAGATGTGCTACCAAGTGATGAGCCTCTAAATTTTTTTGTTGAGGGTGTTGACTCAACACTAGAT
Organism: Viscum album; assembly: GCA_963277665.1. Lineage (NCBI taxonomy): Eukaryota > Viridiplantae > Streptophyta > Magnoliopsida > Santalales > Viscaceae > Viscum > Viscum album. Next base: position 1,404,414,325 of record OY728160.1, read on the forward strand.
GCTAAGAGGGGTTGGGGCATATTGTGATTTAGGTTTCAAGATCCTGTTCTAAATTAATTTCCATCTCCTGATAGTGATCCTCATTAGAGGAAGTAATTTTAAATATGAATTTTACCCACTTTTCATTTAATTTATTCTATTTTTTAATTATGTTTCTAATTAATATTATTCTCATAGTTTCTCACATCTAGATCTTTTTCAGGCTACTGCTATTACGAGGAAATATTTTCCTACTCCAATGGTTTCATGTGTTAGGTTCCTATCAAGTTGTGTCACTATTTTTTCAAGAACTAGTTGGTATATATAAATAAACTATATTTTTTTTTAAATTTATATAATTTTTAGTTTACTATATTTTTAGATATTTTCAATGTTGATGATAGAATGAGACCCACTGTTTAGGAGGCATGGGAGTCTTTCATGTGTGATCATTTCCATCTTTTTTTTACATAACCTTTGGTGGATGTCTATGTAGATAAAATATGTAAATGTATTTAATGAGTCTTGTAGGCTTCATAGACTTAATTATACACCAACTCGGGCTTGGGAGGGATTTTTCACATAATGAATATGGTATAACTTCTATAGGTGATTTGGTTCTAATTGACAAAATTGTGGGAGATAGGATGTCACACATAGAGATGGGATTCACAATTTCAGTATACATCATAAAATTTGGTTTGTAATATTTTATATATGTGTGTATTTTTATTACTAAACGTATATTAGAATTTTATAATGTTTTTTGTCCAATAATTATAGATTTTGATGTTTATAAAAATATATACAATGATAGAAGTGCTTGATAGATTATCGATGATAGATGGTGATGTTTTGTGGTCAATATATTTTTTCAGTTATTTTTAAATTAACATAATATAATTTTTTCATATTCATATTTTTTTATATATATGGTTATTTGATACATATGAGATTCGTTTCTCTCACATGTGCGAGAGTCAGACCAAGAGATATGGCGGGGATGAGGCCTCATGTGAGTCATGTTTTGATGTGGTGGATTGGTTATGGGCGACAAAGATATTTCTTTAGAAAGTCCTGGAGATCGGTATAGGTTCATGATCGACCCTGACTTGTCAATATCAAACTAAAGGGATGAAATCATATGGAATTAATGGTGGAGTTCCATTATCTTCATCATTATCTACTATAGAGTATGAGGTGATACTATGAGCTCTGGATGAGATTATTCATATATTGACCAGAGAGTAGGAGGAGAAGCAATGATAACATGATGAGAAGTGATGGTAGAAGGATGAGTAGCAACAACAAAACGAGAAGCAACTCGATGAGGTGATAGAGTATATGTGCCAGCATACACATGGTTTAGTGACAAAGTTCTCTACACCACCTGGACCTAATCTCCCACCCCCTCAGTGACAATTTTTTTTTCAATATTACATTTCTTGTAAAATACTAGTAGTAATTTTATAATGAATGTTTGTTTTAGGTTTTAACTTATGATTTTAATATATATTGTTTATTATTTTTCATTTATTTTAAAAGGAATTGTCCTTCTTTGACAAAGAATCATAGAAAATACTTTTTGTGATGGAATATCAATTCAGCAACAAAAATATTTTTGTGATGGTCTCATGATTTTATCACAAAAAATGATTTGTGGAAGAATCGACATTCCATAAAAAATATATTCATAAAATGTTTATCATGATAAAAAAATAATATGTCACAAATAGTATATCTATTGAGTTAATTTTAATAATCCATCTCAAAGAATACTATTTAAAAATCTCTTTTCCCCAAAGAACTATTTTTTTATTGAAATCCATCATAAATAACCCATAAAAAAGTGATTTTCCTGTAGTGCATTTTCATTTTCTAGAGAGAGTTATATATTGATGATTATATAATGTTTATGGGGGTGTCCATATGAGATTAAAGATCCTTGAGATAAGGTTTTTTATGGGAGAGTTATCCCCAGGGTTCATGTGCTATGGAAATATGGTGATTTTGAGTAGAGAACATGGGTGCGGGAGACTTAGATGTGCTCTCAATACCCCAAGATGATTTGATTCATAATTTTTTTTTCCTTTATTGATATCATTTATTTGGTATTATATTAATATATGTTTTTTAATTCATTCCTTGTTCATGATGTTGTTGGATATGTTCTTGGATTCCAAAATTTATGGATTTGTTCTTTATATAGGAATGTCTTTGAGAGGTATCTGATGTGGTGGTTGTTTGGACCCATTTCCATTTTATTTTCAAGGTTTTGTTTTTATTATCTTGGATGATAATTATTTGAGAGGTATTTGATGTAATTTTTTTGTTTTCTAAAACACCTTAATTTTTGTTACCCCGTGGTCTGTAGGTGTTGAGATGGGGCTTGGAGTCTTTTCACCCTTGAAATTTCCATGGTTTCTCTCATGATCACTTCATTGACTGAGCATTCAACCAATTTTACTTTGTCGTAACATGTTCCTTCATGTGATTCCTTATGACTTCCTGTTATTTGTTGATTGGTCATATAGTTGATCATTAACTTAGTGCATTCTCTTGGGGGTGTTCATGTTTTTGGCTGGTTTATTCTTATGGTAGTTCAGATGTTCTTGAATTCAATCAATTCCACCATATGATTGGTTTTTTCCTTGATGCGGTTGATTATCGCTTTGTGAAGTAGATTCTTTTCATAAAACAGTCAGTTCATATGGTCTATTGACTCTCTGTGGTCGATCCCTTTGTGTAATCACACTAATTGTTTACAGAATTCAAAATTTTTAAAATACCCAACTTATTCAAGAATGATTTAATAGTTTTTTTAATGTAATATATGAGATTTTAGTAGTAAATTAATGTTTTCAGTATATTTTTTGGGGACTAAAATTTGTATTAGAATTAATATACACTCATGATTTTAAATTTAGATTAAATTTTCCTGTTCTATATGATTTTAGTGAAACCAAATCAATTTTTAATTAAATATAAAGTGGAAAACATTAATCTTTTCAGAGGTCTTTGAGGATTTGTATCTATCATCTTAAACATCCCATTTATTTAACTATTTTCTACAGTACTATGTTGCATTTGAGGTTGGTGTTTTTTCCATATCTCTTATTACTTCCCTATATACAAGTGTTATGAATTTAATAAAGCCCATGCCCTTGAGATATCTTGGATGCGACTTATATTTCACTCTCCTCTATTTTGGTTTAGTGCGACTTGGATTCCTTTTCCACATAGGGGATCCTGATTATCTCTTCTTTTAGTGAATATATGCAATTATAATGCATTTTTTCCAATTGGTGGGGATTATGGATTAGATAATAAATATATTGAACTTGATTAAATTTAATTGAAGGGGAAAGGTGTACTATTAAGTGTATTGTTTTTTACCTGTTGTTACCACTTTTGTTATCTTGAAATTCATAACCAATTGTGATATGAACAGTATGGATGTTATGAAATTTTGAATCCCTATTGTGGATTGATAACCTCATTTTTTGGATCATTGTTTGAACTCACCCTTCATAAAAGTATTAATATATATACTTATCTAAGAATATGTTTATTTTATAAATATGAAACTATGTGAAAAACACATATTCATGATAAAATCACTTAATGTGAAAGAATCTATGATAATGGATGAACTCCAGCTCTTGCATTTCTACCTCTCGATGCCCTTGGTGATCGCCACTCTATTTTCTCCCCTCCACGACCACTTCAGGGAGAGGGGGGGGGATTTTATTCCTCATCCCTCATATCCTCACCACTCAACTTTCTAGCCTTTCACAGATCCTTCCACTCGCCCAATTTCCCCCTCTATTCACATTATCCCTAAAGTTCATTCGAACATTGATGGCATCCGAATGGTTCTTTTCTCTTCAATGAAGTTTTAAAAACAACTTCGAAATGGTGGAACTTTCTTTGGTATCTCACTTTGGTAAGTGATGTCCCACTGTTGATGTCTTAGATAGATTTATCCTCAACCAGTGGAACCTATAGGACAAGGAGATTGTTGGGATCTGGGATTTGAGACACCTCCAGGTTCATTTCTCATCCGAAGAATATCTTATCTATGATTGGGAAAATGCTCCATGTGTTATCTCAAGTTTTTTCTTCTTTCTTTTTTGGTGGTTGTTTGATTTAACCCAGAAAATAGATCCACCTATCTCAGTGATTTAGATCCCATTCCCTAGCCTTCCCCTACCATTTTTGAATCTAGTTATTCTTTTCTTGATTGTAAATCTTTGGGATCTATTACTATGCTGAGACTAGAAAATTGATGTCATAAGCCATCTAATTTCCCTTAGAATATTTTTGAAGTATACTTTTCCAAGAATCAGTTGGATACCATTATCATAGAGATTGAAGGTGAGATTCAGTGGTATAAGAAGGTTGTCTATGAATCTTGGGTCCTCTTCTGTCTGTCCTGTAATCATTTCAACCACAATGCCTCTAGTTACAAGAACTGATCGATGGGGGTATCTCAAACAACCCTTTCTCCTACCTCACTGGGTGAGGGTCTACATCTATAGGCTATGAGAGATTGTGCAAAGTTCAATTTGGTTTCTGAATCATCAGTTAACTAATTTTAGGAGGCCAATCCGAGAGCTAGTGTGGTCATGATGGTTTGTGGAAATATCCCCTTGGCTATTGATACAACTTGTATTCATCCATAAGTGATTTCCCTAGGAACTAGTAAGGTTGGGATTCCCCCGCCCATATCTAAATATGTCAATTCCATTCAATTGGTGCCCATAGTTTTGGATATGTTTTCTCATTTGAGACATTATTTCAGGGACATATCAGTGTTATGGATAAAGACGGATGGAAATAGTATCCCCCCAAGTTTTTAGAGGATTTGATTTTATCTAGTGTGTCTACTCAAACACATAAGGCTTCTGAGGGTGGTACAAAGTCATGTATTATAAGGTTGGAAGTTCTGAAGAATCCAGTAGACAAGTTGGGTTCTTTAAGAAGAATTTCCACCATCGAACATGGGAACTGGTTTGAAGGATTGAATTATAACTTTTCTTTTAAATCATAGTCCTCTATATCCAAGGAGATAGAACTTTTGGAATATTATATTAGGTCCTCTTCAAAGAAATGTAAGAACACAATCATAGATACTGATTTGTTTATCTAGCTTGTGTGGAAGCCGTAGAGATGAAAGGATGACTCCAATTTACCTAACCCTCAGTTTACAATGGAAACTAGCAAAGGTAGGACCCCTCAAAAGGGGATGATTACTGAAGTTGACACCCAATAGATCAAATTCAATGGATCCACAATGAATTTAGTGATGGTAGCCTCCCCTCATGAGGAGTCTATTGCAACCCAGGTAGGGGAATCGACTTCCATTGACATAACAAATTCTGATAAGGAGGACATGGACTTAGAGGACATCCAGGAACTCCTCATGCATTCTAATGAAAAAATTCTAGAATATTCATTCATGATAAAAATATCAGAGTAGGATTCCCAAAAAATGTTTGAATGATCATTTAATTTTGATTTTAAGGATGAACAAATCCCTTGGATTGTTAAACAGAATATTATTTTGATGTGAGGATTCAATGAGGGGAAGACCAGTCTGGAGGAACATGTTAAAAAATGGGACATGATGTCATTTTTTCTTTAAGGATCTCATTATGGAAAATCCCAATATGAAAATTACCTCCATCCAATGGTGGGTATTCAAGGTAAAAAAACTCTAACTGTTTTAAATGATTTTGAAATGGAATGACGATTTCTTATGAGGTTTGATCCTTATGTATCGTGAATGTTGATGGTTTCCTGCTTTTCTATAAATGATATTTTTATATAAGAAATAATGATTATAATAATAAATGTTAAATCCCCATGTAAATTAATTGTGGTAATTTATGTGAATTGGAAAATATCATTGCGTGATGATTGTGTGTTTTTTTGTTGATATTTTGGTTGTGTGGGCGTTGTGGGGCTTATATAGTGATGGTAGTGACAAGTTCAAATGTGGTATGTGTTGTGTGAAGTGGAAGTGTTGTGTTTGATATATAGACAATATGGTGAGATGGTTGGGTTGTGGTTTTTTTGGAGTAGTTGTGATGGTTTTTCTTGTGGGAAGAATGATTTGTTGTGTGGTGTCTTTATTATAGTATTCTCATAGAAATTGAATATGAAACTATTAATGATGAATTGACAAGTTCTTGAGATAGAAAATTAAATAAAATGGGATGAAATTCATTTATTGGAAAAAAAATTAATGAAATATCTGTCAAAAAATATATTGGACTTAGATGGAAATAAATACAGACGTTGGATAGTGTGTTTTATAATTAAATGTGGGTTAAAATGGCTTAATGAATGAATGGTGGCTGGTAAATCATTAATCTATGTAAAATGGTAACTGAGGGATACATGTGGTGGTTTTTTGTGGTGAGTTTCCTCTAGTTGGTGAATATATGTAGTAAAAGTGTTATGATGTTATTTATAAATAGTGATAATGATTTTTTGATGTGAAAGATATAGATGAGGGTATGCAATGTTTTTGTGTGTGTGTAAATATATATATGCTTGTGTTTTCATGTTATTTCATTATATTCCCCATCTGTTTCATGTACTAAGTACTTGTACCTAGATGTTCTAGTTGTACCATCATCTAGTATGGTGAAGAAAATAGATGGTCGATTACCCCCCCCTCATTCTCTATTCTCTATTTAGTGGTACTATGCGGTTGTGGTACCTAATTGGTGGCGAGTACCGAACAAGGATGGAACAATGTTACAATACCTAGGGATGAGAGTATGAGATATGAGGTGGGAGTCATTTATGGTAAGGGGTGGGATCAAGGTTGATGTCCTTCACTTTCATGATTCCCTACTACCCCAGTCGTGAGGTTTTAGTCTGATGTGTTATGGGGCAGATGATGATGTTGTAGCAACATATCATATGTAGATAGAGATTGATTTCAACACTAAATTGGATCACCCCAACTCGAACCACTGGTTTTGAGCCTAATACTATATGAACTCTTGTGTGCCTCCCAAAATCAAAGAGGCTACCGACTAGCAATAAGGGTTTGAGTCCATTAGTTGAGAGACTATACCCTCAGTATCATGTCATCATATCAATAATAAAAAGTAAAAAATATAATAAATAATCATATTAATCCTGAAGAAACTAATAATTGACATACGTGTCTTACAAATAAATGTGGATTCCAAAGTAAAAAGCCTATCCATTGTATAAATTAGTAGGTAAATAAATAAACAAAAAAATAGTGGGGGTCCTTTGGAGTCCATCCCATTCATCCACCCACTTCGTGTTCCATTTCTCATTCTTCCATCATATGGCCCTTTCCCTTCACCAAATCCCTCATGAAATCTACAAGAGCACTAAAATATCTGAGTAGGGTGTGAGTACAAGACTCTATATGACACCACCAATGTATCTTTAAAAATGTGTGATCAGGTAAACAAGTGTATTCCATGAATTTAAAGAATACACATAAATCATAATAACATAAAACCTAAAACCGAGCGATTGTGTGCTAACCAAGTTGACACTTTCTTCAGACCATACCTTCTTTAGATCCAAGATGTAATGATGGTCATGGTTTTTGAAGGATCACAAATATCCTAAAGGTTATCGATATATCACTTAGAATCCATAAGGAATTAAGTGGGAATACTAATCAAAATCCACAGGCCATCAAGTCGATGGACTACTGAGAATCCACAGGATGTCGAGTGGAAACATGTTCCCTTGGAATCCTCAATGCATCGAGTCATGTTTGGATGAAAATGACCTGAACCACCAGGGCCTACCTGGCTGGCAGTAAAATGAGTGTGACACACCAATCCCATGTTCAATAGGCCATGGGTTGGTGACCATCACGGTGTAGGCATATCACACACTTGGGATACCTTAGGTAAGTTATCTATATATATGAACACATCTCCAAATACCCATACAATGATGAATGGTAGATGAAACTGATACCAAGAATGTATTCATACATCTATATCAAAAATCACAGTACAATAAAAGTACTGTAAAGTAGAAGGTCCAAATACAATCCCACCCAAACTGTAAAAGAGTGTAACCTGCTAAGAATGGATGGGACTTATGTCAAATGAAACACTTGGTATGAACTATGGTCTGTATATCTCAACTATGATCTTACTACTCTTGGTCCACCTAGGATTCCATTTAAAATATTTTCATATACATGAGACATGACATGTTTGATTATAGCTTATGCAGGTGTGAGAATGACATTACAAAGTAGAAAAACCTAAAATTCCCAAACATAAGACATGAAGAGAGTAGTCAAATCATCATCACAAAGTCATGTCAAAAAAATATGAGACATAAAAAAGAAAATTAGATATACTCAAGATAGACACTGAGTCTCAAGGTAATTCTCTAACCAAAATGAAATCCAAGGATCTTCTATGATGTTTCAAGGAAATGATAGTTTAGGAGAACTTAATCCTTGAGTATGATAACACTAATTAAATTCATTAGATAATTCATTCTCATCAAGACTTTCCATGAATAAGTAAATTATGGAACTCCTAATATATTTATACATAGATAGGGGATCTCAATCAAGTCCTGTGGGGTATACTAGAACCTTTCTAAATTAACACGCTAAGTTGGGGATTGAATACGAAAGTATGTTGGTCACGATGATTCATGGAACTCCACTAAGGGAAGAAGATGGTGATGGATGATCACACCAAAGACATACTGAGAGATTTTAGAAATCTATTTATGAATAATCTCATATAGGTAATCTCATCTTATCCTCTGGACTTGGTGCCTCATTGTACCTCTAACACCCCTAGAATTTGTGAATTATTTTTTTCCAAATTAATTTAATCTTTTTGATATTATACATTTCACGCAACATTGAATATAGTTTATTTTATATTAAAGTGCTATGTTTTTCATGTGTTATACACAACACCAAGTTAATAATTCCCTAAACACAACTTAAAATTTATCTTTCTCAACACAGAACACTGAGGTTATCTTGTGTTACACGAAGAATGACTTTCCTCAATGGCTTTCCTAACACGCAATACCGAGTTTTACTGAGAAATAATATATCATTAAAATGTTATTACTTAATATAATAAGAGATAATCTTGATTTTAAATTTGAATATAGGAATATTATTAACTAATATCTAAAAATATATGGTTTAAAAAAATATAATATGAAATCATAGGATACCAATTAATTATAAATGAATATGAAAACTGATTGAATATAATGGAAAATATTATTATAATTATAGTCATAATGCTATTTTACCTTAATAAATTTATTTAATTAAAATTAGTGAGTGATATTAATGTAATAAATATTTTATATATTAAATAAAATAATTTTTATATTCATCCAATTGATTTTATATCCATATGATAAGAAAAACCCAATTTTATGCTTAAAAACCAATATTTTTAATAAGGCATTTTTACTGCCTTTTTATGGAGAACCCATTCTAATTCCAATTTCTAGAAATTTCATAGATTTAATATTTCAAAATAAAAATCATATTTTAATTAATAACATAATAATTATGTTAATATAAACTTTTGGTATTTTTATGTGATGTTTTATTTTTGTAATGAAATGTGAATAATACTGAATTTCAGTTCAAAACTATTTTTTCATATAATTTATTTATGAGGTTAAATTATATTTTAAATTGGTTTAAAAGTTAAATTATATAATATTTTTACCAATTAATAAAATTAAGGTCATTTAGATCAATTTTACTTTGAAATTTTTTATAAAATTCTTGCAATCTTTTGAATGTTTTTACTTAAAAAACTCGCATTGTCGACCCAACTGCGAGATTAATTTTAAATTAATTTTTTTCCACTTCTGTAATTGGAATTTGGGAAAATGGATTACATACTGGGAATAATAATAATTTATAATGTCTAATATGTTCAAATTAGTTTATGACAAAAATTATTACTGAATGTAATTAAAATTAATTACATTGATTAGGGTAAAATTAAGCTTTACTTAGGAATAAACATTAAATTTAAGAACCAAAACGTCCTACAAAGTTGTCCAAGAGCTATTTTATGTATATATTTCAAAACTATAATACATTTTATTTACGTTTTTTGATTATTTGATGCACTTGACATGTGAAAAATGTGTGTGGAATTCCTTTGTGAAAATATTACAAGAGTGTCACTCCTCCACTATAAAAGGTCTTCATCTTATCCACTTCTTTACACATATCAAACCACATCGGTTCCGACAAGATATACTAAAATTTCCTCTAAAAAATCCCCCCTTCCTTATATAATCCATCCCGTGGGAATAAATCAATCCAAGGAAGACATTTTGTACAAACCAACAGGATTTACCCGATTAAGAGGTATCGTCTTCTCTCAAGATCTTTTATTTAATTTTCTTTCTCCACCCTCCACTCACATTATTCCATGATTGTATAAAAACACTACTATATTAAATTTACTTTTATGTTTTTATGTGAATATTTTGACCTAAACATACACACACCTCCATCTAATGGTTAAGGAACATATTATTTATGTATAAGGTGAACTACATCCTCACAAAATGATGATTGTTCATATTTCCATACCGCCTCTCATAGTGGAAATTATGATAGACAATATATTTATATATGTTGTATATTAAATTTATTATGTTTTTAATCTTTTGTAATACTTTTTAAACATGTATATTTATACTTTCCATTTGATGTAAATATGATAATTTCTTTTGAGGAAGTGTGGACTATCGCCCCCTCAAAGCGATGTGATTTGTTCACACACTACACAGAATGTATTATGAATGAGTTTAGTGAAATTATATGATATAAATGATATAATTATGATATTTTAATAATTAAATATATATATATACATACATACACACATATTTCATTTAACTTATTTCTTTCAATAGGATAATAAAAAACGGAAACGACGTTCATGCGTACAAACGACAAACTGTATCCATGAATGGTGTATTAAATTTCAGAATTCTTAATTATATAGATTATTATAATACACATAAAATGAATATTTATGACATTTATATCATTATTTACATTCTTTAAATATTTATATTAGTATAAGGACCAAAGATATAACAAATTAAGACACATGTGAAGAACAAAGCGAATATTATATGAAGTGAAACCTTAACATAGGATGGTTAAAAAGAGGGTAATATAAGGTCATAAAAAAATCACATATGTTATTAAATATTATAATTTGGTTCTGTAAAATATATATAAAAAATTTATATTTATTATACAGGTGGTTTCAATGAGTACGACGAGAGTCAAGATACACGGTAAGGGAATTTCATCTCACTTTTATTTCTTGGAGATACATGCTTTATTCACCACCCATTCATTTTTTTGTGGTTGTTATACTTCCCATGAATTTATTATATGATTATTATTATTAAATTTATGGTTAAGTACATATCTATTCTATGATATTACTTTCATGGGGCTTATGTTACAAAATTTACCAAATTGGTAAGATAGTTTTGTCTCAATTTACCTTCTTTGGACACCTGCCATGTTATGCACCTATATTTTTATATGAGGTGTAAATAATGACTTTTAAATGTTATATAATGAATGTTATTCCTTTCATGATATTTTAAGCTCCATGTAATTTCACTTTATTACTTGGGGATTATGGTTCAAAGTTACTAAGGGATAAGATTTTATAGAAACAATCTTATCGCTTTTCGAGATTGTTTCTGATTATGCTTCCTTTATTAAAATATTATGATCCATCCCTCAATAGAACTCATGAATTATATTCTAACATGGCCATTAATGATATATTAATGTATTGGTATGATTTTTATACTCTTTGGTACATAAGATAGTTAGGAAATTGTTTTTTTGAAAGTCTGACTTTACCCTCTCTTTAGTCGGAAATCTGTGTTCCTTGAAAACCATGATTTATAAAATGGTTTTTTAAGAATAATATACTAATCTACTATGATCATTAAAATAAATTTCTTCCATTTTTTTCTTTTACCAATATTTTCTATGGAATATTCTTGGCATTTTTCAAACGATATATTTTTCTAACCTTTTTACCATGAAAATGGTTGTTTTTTTACCTCATACGACATGTACGGATTTACCCACCATCAATTCATTGATGATTTATTTTAATGGGTAAAAGTATAATTTTTAAGAATTTTTTTAAAATATATTTCCAATGCAATGGTTTTCAAAAAAAATTTCAAGCTTCATTTTTTTTCAAGGAAAATACTTTCCAAAATATTTTCAAGATCTCTTTATATGTTTTCAAAGAAAATGGTTTCCAAAAGGTTTTTGAAGATTTCATTATAATATTTCATATTTTATTTCATGAAAATGGGTTAAAGAAGGTTTTTATGTTTTAATGACGCTTTTTCAAAATATAAATCACATTTTACTCAAGAAATGTTTTCAAAATATCTTTCTAAGTTATTTTCCATCTATGTTGACATCTGTTGATGTTCATCCTAACCTTATAACAACTGATTCGATGTGTACATTAATATTTCTTCTTGAATGGTTTATATTTTTCTAGAACGATTCTTATGAAATTTCATTCTATTCCACATGTTATATGCTTTTGGAACCCACTTTTTTTCATGGGTAATGCTTTTGATGCTTTTTTATGAAACCTATCCTTTTTACAGAGGTTAATATAAGATTATATGTTTATGAAAACCATTTATTTTCATGGGTTATGATATGATTTTTTTTTATTTTTGTGTCACATATATGCATGATTTTATTATGAGATGGGTGAGACTTATATCTCCCCTAATGCATTGGGTAATGATAAATATTTAATGAGCTCAAAGTGAACACAAGAGGGAATACCAATCCTGAAACAAGAGGGTACACGGGAGGAAATACCAAGCCCAAAACAAGAGCGAACGTGAGAAGACATCCCAATCCTGAAACAAGAGGGTAGACAGGAGGGAATACCAAGATTTAACCAAGTACATGGGTGATTATCCCAAGCCTAACATGTTATAAAGTCCATGGTAGGCCACCTTGAAATAGGGTTTTTATATGCTTATGTGTATTCCATAATTTAATGTTTTATTCCAATGTTATGCTTTTATGTATTATGTAATTTATTTCTTAATGATTCATGTCTTATGAACTACCAATATTTTTTCCATGATACATGTTTATGATCTATAATATGTAGGGTATGATCTTTTATTTTCATGATCATCTTATCATTACCTTATGCTCATTATTATGCTTAAGTATCTCCCTTGTTTACCCTTACTGAGCATCTGAGATTACCCTTTTTTATGTTTCATTCCCCCAGGTTATGAAGATATGTATTATTATTTATGTATCTAAGAAGTTTTTTATTAATCAAAACCCTAGTGGGAGTTGATGTAGCTCATTAATGTACTACTGATTATGTTTCTACGTTTCTAAAGGCGCTAGACTAGTACGGTCTTTGGGTGTCTTTGTATAATGTTTTTGGTATTTCACAAATGTTATGTAATGTTAATGTACATCAAGACTGGTTCATTATAGTTGGTATTAGAGAAAAGGTATAGTTACACTACAAGAAAACTGTCGTTTAGCGGCGGTTTTTAAAACCGCCGCTAAACACGTTTCAGGTCGTCATTTCGCGGCGGTTTTTCAACCGCCGTGAAAAAACCGCCGCGAAATGCCAAATTTTTTTTTTAAAAAATTTATTCAAGGATTAGCGGCGGTTTTTTAAAAACCACTTCGAAATAGCGGCGGTTTCGGAAAAACCACCGCAAAATGAAATGAAAAAAATAAAAAAAACACGAGAAACCCCGAAATCACTAAAACGACCATAACTTTTGATTCAGGCGTCCGTTGAAGTGCCAAGACCAGTCAAATCGAAGCTCATAAAGATATCTAGAGGCACATATAATCAAAACCGTGAGACAGTATAAGGTGCGGAAGATATTAGAGTTATAAAAAAGTTGAAAAAAGTTCTCCAACTTCAAACGGCCATAATTTTCGCTCCGGGTGTCCGTTTGGGCTCTACCACATATCAAATCGAAGCCAGCGAAGAGAGATACACACAAGTTGGACAGAAGAAAGCTTCAGTCATGTTTTTCAACCCCAAAACCCCTCTGAAGGCCTCCAAAACCCCATTTCCGTCATCGGTGTCCTGTCGAACTTGTCTTCAAACGGACATAACTTTTGATCCGCGTGTCAGTTCAGACTCCTCCACCTGCCAAATCATAGCTCATTCCATGAGCTTCAGTTTGACTGGTCGCAGCGCCCACATGCACTCCTAGATCATATGTTATGGCCTTTTTAGTGGGTATCAGGTTTGTTATGTTTTTCAATGCCTCGTTTCTAGCGCCCATTCCCCGTCAGCTTTTTTTTAAATGGTCGTAACTTCTGATCCACCTGTCCATTCAGACTCTTTCACCTTTCAGGTCGAAGATCGTTTTAGGATCTTTGATTTGACAGGTCGCGGATCTAAAATGGACTCTCGGATCATAAGTTATCATCGTTAATGTGGGTCCAATGTTTTTTTTCTCTTTATGACCATTTTGACGGGTTTTAACGGTTGCTCCATTTATTACTGTTTATTTGGGTTTTCATGACTTGTTATCTTTATCAATGGTTTTTTGTGGGTTATTATGATGTTTATGTTGAATTATAAAGGAGTTTTCTAGAGTTGTCACGAGTTTTCATGCGTTCTGATTCTTTCTAATGTCTCATTCTTCATATGCTTCTCCATCCTTTTTCATGCGTTTTCATGATTTTTCATCCCTTATCACGTCTTTTCATACTTTTTCATGTGTTTCCTTCATTATTTATTATTTATAATATACTTTAATTTATTTATTAGCTATTATTTGTAACTGGTTATTTATTATTTATTATTTATATTTATTATTTATATTTATTTATTATTTATATTTATTATTTATATTTATTTATTATTTATTATTTATATTTATTTATTATTTATTATTTATATTTATTTATTATTTATTTATTATTTATATTTATTTATTATTTATTATTTATTATTTATTATTTATTATTTATAGTTATTATTCATTATGTATTATTTATTATTCATTTTTCATTATTTATTATTTATTATTTATTATTTATTATTTATTACTTATTATTTATTATTTATTATTTATTATTTATTATCTATATCTATTATTTATTTATTATTTATTATTTATTATTTATTATTTATTATTTATATTTATTATTTATATTTATTTATTATTTATTATTTATTATTATTTTTTATTTTTTATTATTTATTATTTATTATTTATTACTTATTATTTACTATTTATTATTTATATTTATTAATTATTTATGTTTATTTATTATTTAATATTTATTATTAATTATTAATTATTAATTATTTATATATATTTATAATTTATAATTTATTATTTATTATTTATTATTTATTATTTATATTTATTTATTATTTATATTTATTTATTATTTATATTTATTTAATACTTATTTATTATTTATATTTATTTATTATTTATTATTTATCATTTATATTTATTATTTATTATTTATTAATTATTATTAATTATTAATTATTAATTATTAATTATTAATTATTTATTATTTATTATTTATTACTTATTATTTATTATTTATTATTTATTATTTATTATTAATTATTAATTATTTATATTTATTATTTATTTATTATTTATTAATTATTAATTATTAATTATTATTTATTATTTATTATTTATATTTATTAATCATTTATGTTTATTTATTATTTACTATTTATTATTTATTATTTATTATTTATTATTTATTATTTATTATTTATTATTTATTATTTATTATTCACTATTTACTATTTATATTTATTATTTATTATTTACTATTTATTATTTATATTTATTTATTATTTATTATTTAGTATTTATTATTTATTATTTATTATTTATTTATTATTTATTATTTATTATTTATTATTTATTATTTATTATTTATATTTATTTATTATTTATATTTATATTTATATCTATTATTTATGTATTATTTGTTTTTTCAATTAATATATATAAGTATATTAAATTCTGTTTATTAACCACATGGCTAGCTTGCTGGAGTGGTAAAGTCTTTGAAAAATATGCAAGAGGTTAGAGGTTCAAATCTCACCAAACGCAGAATTTATTTATATTGCATGGGCATGCATGTGCATGTGCATGTGCGTGAGATGTGCATACATAGATAAATAAAGTAAATAAAATAAATATGAAATAAAATAAATAAATAAAATAAATAATAAAAATAAATACAAAAAATAAATAAATAAAATAAATAAAATAAATACGAAATAAAATAAATAAAATAAAAAAAATAAATAAATAGATAAAATAAATAAATAAATACGAAAAATAAATAAATAAATAATTAATTAATTAATATATAAATAAATATATAAAATTAAAAATTAAAAAAATTTAAAAAAAAATTAAAAAAATAAAAAAAATTAAAAAAATAAAAAAAACGGCCGCTAAAAAACCGTCGCGAAACGTTCTGCGACGGTTTTGAAAACCGCCGCGAATAGTTTCCCGACGCACGATTTCACGGCGGTTTTTCAAAACCGCTGCCAATCGATTTAGCAGCGGTTTAAACCGCCGCGAAACGAAAAAAAAAACGCCGCTAAATGCCTTTTTTGCCGTAGTGTTAAAATTTGGAAACAAGGATGATAAAACTTTAGTAAGATCCCTTGGTATATCTCTATGGATATATCTAGGGATGACTATAAGGATAAGTATAACGGTGAGTTAATGTTTATGAAAATGTCCTATAATTTTGGTAAAGGATAGAGGGAGTAGTTACCTAGATATAAATACCTATATGGATACTACAAGTGAATGTGGATCTGGCACAAATGTACCTAGAGGTAACAACTACGACAAGATGTTTTGGGCAAGACTCGGGGTAATCTGGTACACGACAAGGGGCCTTGTTGTACACATGGTTTGACACTCTCAGGGTATATGCTTCAGGAATTCAAAAACTATTCAGGAACCATAATGAAGGATTTAAATAGAGGATTACTATGCATAACCTAGGATAAACCTAAGGTTTCATAGATTAAAGAAGTAGGAGCCGTGATTTAGGCACCATATAATTAATTTTTCATGATTACATGGCATCCCAATATGTAAATGTTTGTCACACAATACTTTCTAGTTTTAGTCAATGAAGAGAAATAAAAGGAACATGGTAAACATTTAATGATTCATATGTGGAAATTATGGGAATTCTGTGAATCAATTTACCAATTGAAAATATCATAAAGAGAATCACGAAGGTGGTATGAGTATCGGTTGTACATCTAAAGTTACTGAGACCACAAAAGAAATGTGAAGTGTATGTGATGTTCTTCCAGTATTGTTTACATTAAACACAAGAAGCATGATTATATTGAGATTCGGAAATCTTAAGTCATGATTCATATTTCATATTATAGGAAAGAGGTATTAAGGAATGATTTTATGAAGCCTGAGTAATGGTTTATGAATATTGTTTGATCAATGAACTTTTTATTTTTTGGAATTCAGAGATTATATTATATGAGTCATGAAATATATCATTATTTTCAATATAAGTTTTCATTAAGGATTGAAAAGGACATGTTGAATGGTGATGAAGACATAGAAAAATGATTTCAGGGAAATGTGATATTTTGATTAAGGGAAGGTAACCCTTAATTAATGCCTAACATTGGGATAATGATGTTTGGATAAAGATAATTTGGACATGAATAAGTAAATTGGACAGTACAGAGTACCCTAGATCTGATTATCGACAATTTATTCTATGTCATCATGGATGAAGTGAAGAACTTATTGGATTTAAATAATATATCAATTAATAATTGGAATAAGGAAGCATGGATGTTTTCCAAAAGGATTTATGGTAATTAAGGTTATTACCATGCTTCATGAGAATATACGATAGGGGTATTCACATGTTTGGAATGTGATAAACACGTTTTAATTTGTCATATATGGGGAAATCACTGTTAAGACAATTTCATGAATTTATTTCTAATGTTTTGGATTTTTAACTTTTAGAAGGCTTATAAGCTTAACCATTCATGAAAAGTTTAAGTTAAACTTCAGAGTATGTATTTTTGTATTGGGTTTTTATTAAAAACCTCAGCTAAAAGGCTATTTAGCAATTAACCTTATTTCAAGGATGTACATCATATTTATTTTTCATTTTATATTAATATAATTTTAGAAAATGACATCATGTATGCCGGGTGACAACCAATCAAGTCCGGAAAGGCCATGGGTCTTGAATACATGACCAAAGGATGATAATGGTTTCATGCCTACCACTAGCCAATGCAATGTCTAGGTTAATGTGTAATTATTTTTGTTGAATAATTACTAATGATGAACAAGATGAGTTAATTTTTATATTTACAAATTAATGTATTAAACATATTTATTTTGAAGAATAGTTATAGAAAAATAGTTACACTTTTAATTCTTTTACGGGACTCAAGATCTTCTAAAAGTGTATTTTAGAACTTTAGGAATCAATTTTAATTTATGGAAATATAATTATTGAAGTAATATATGAATTAGGAATAGATAAAAACACAAAAAGAGAATGAAATTTTGTTTATAGAAATATATAAAGTATATTTCTTTATATTCTTTGTCAATAAAATAATTAATTTATGTTAGGATAATGATAAAAATAAAATGTGTTGTCCTAATACCTTAATTTTGTTGAACTGACAGCATTTTAAATCATCATAGATTTATGACTTTGAGGCCCTCAAATTTTTTTTGATCATTCAATTGTTTATGACTGATGGCATCAATCACTCACAATAAATATTAACATTTTCCCTCCATGTACATTTTTTACTCCAAACCTATGTTCTCCTATGTTGAAACCTAGTTATATGTTACATTGGGTAACCATTATGGTTCCAACTTTCCCCTTTTAAGGGATGTTTTAGCAACCATTTTTACGATGTGGGTTTCTATAAATAAAACTTTTAGGTGTTAGACCTTTCATATCCCAGATGAATTTTGGGTGAGCAATTATTTTTAAAGGGGTATATGTAACACCCCATGATTTTTTGAATTATTTTTTTTCAAATTAATTTAACCTTATTGATATTATTCATTTCACACAATTCTGAAGATAGTTTATTTTCTATTAAAACACTATGATTGGCTTAAGTTATATGAAACAACAATTTAATCATGCACTAAAAAAATAAACTTTATCTTTCTCTATATAGAACACCAACGTTATCTTGTGTTACATGCAATAATGAATTTCCTCGATGTCTTGCATAACACACAAGGCTAAGTTTTACCAAACAATAGTATATCCTTAAAATGTTGTTTCTTAATATAATAAGATATATTATAGCTATTAAATTTGTATTTTTGGATAATATTAACTAATTAATGAAAATATATGGTTTATAAAAATATAATATGAATTCATAAGTTACCAATTAATTAGAAAAGAATATGAAAACCAATTGAATATAAGGGGAAATATTATTATTATTATGGTCACAAATCTATTTTACCCTGATAAATTAAAGTAATTACAATTAGTGAGTGATATTAATTTAATATATAGGTTATATACTCAATAAAGTAATTTTTATATTCATTCAATAGATTTTATAGACATAATAGAAGTGAAAACAAAATTTTATGCTTAAAAATAAATATTTTTATTAAGGTGTTTTTACCACCTTTTAATGAAGAACCCATTTTAATTCCAAATTTTGGAACTT
Organism: Viscum album; assembly: GCA_963277665.1. Classification (NCBI taxonomy): domain Eukaryota; kingdom Viridiplantae; phylum Streptophyta; class Magnoliopsida; order Santalales; family Viscaceae; genus Viscum; species Viscum album. The sequence continues at coordinate 1,404,434,139 of OY728160.1, forward strand.
TTATAGAATTAATTTTTCAAAATATACTTCAAAATTTAAATTTTCACATAATAATTATGTTATTTTTAATTTTTGGTTTTATTCTGTTCAATTTTATTTTTTAATGAATAGTGAAAAAAACTGAATTTCAGTTGAAAACTACTTTTTCATCTAATTTATTTAAATGTTTAAATTTTATTTTAAATTGGTTTAAAAGTTTAATTATACAATATTTTTATCAATTAATAAAATTTATTTCATTGTGATTAATTTCATTTTTAAATTTGGTATACAATCTTAACAATATTTTGAATGGTTTTACTTTATAAACTCACATTGTCGACCCGATTGTGGGGTTGATTTTTTATTAATTTCTACAACTTATTAAATAGAAATTTTGAAAAATGGATTCAATATTTTGAATTGGAATAATTTATAATTTCTAATATTGTAACAATTGTTTTTACCAAAATTATAAGTGAATACAATTAAAATTCATTACATCAATTAAGGTAAAATTAGGCTTAACTGAGGACTAAACCTTAAATTTAAGAACCAAAACGACATAGATACATTTATAAGATCCATTTTATGGAAATATTTCGAACTTATACTCCATTTTTCAGAATTGTTTCTATTATTGGATCCACATAACATGTATTAAATATGTATGGAATTCCTTTGTTAAAATATTACTAGAGTGTCACTCCTCCTCCCCAATAAAAATGCCTCCACTCCTCCACTTCATTACACATCTCAAACCACTTAGGATAGGCTAATATATGATTAAATATCCAAAAACATCATACCTTTCTCCTAGATTTCTCCTCTTGTGAAGAAATAAATCCATGAAAGCCTTTTGGCACAAACAAAAAGGAGTTACCCGATTAGGAGGTAACATCTTCTCTCAATATCCTTTATTTTTTTCACCATCCATCCCCTCCACTCTCTTTATTCCATGATTTTATAACTAAAATAGTATACTAAATATACTATTATTTTATTATTCTAATTTTTTGACCTAAACTTACACAGACCTCCACCAAATGGGTAAAAAACATATGGTTTATGTGTATGAGGAACTGCAGCCTCACAAAACGATGATTGTTCATTTTTCCTGACCACATCTCTTGGTAGAAATTATGATGTAAAATATATTTATATAATTTATATATTATATTTATTATGTATTTATACTTATTTATACCTTTTTAATCATATATATTTGTACTTTCCATTTTGTGTAAATATGATAATTTCATTTGAGGAAGTTTGGAATTCCGCCTCCTCAAAGCGATGTGATTTCTTCACACACTACATGGAATGTATTAAGGATGTGTATTAAGAACACATATGATATATAAGATATAATAATTCTAATATAAAAATTATATATATATATATACATATATATATACACACTTATTTTATTTACCTTATATCTTTTAATGTGACAATAAAAATAGAAACAACGTTCATGCATATGTGCGACTTACCGTCTCCACAAACGGTGTATTCCATTACATAATTATATATATTCTATAGATTATTATAATACACATGTAATTAATATTCAAGAATTTATATCATGATGTACATTTTTTAAATCATGATATAAGTATAAAGACCAAAGATATAACAAATTAAGACATATGCGAAGAACTAAGCAAATATAATCTGAAGTGAAACCTTATCATAGAATGGTTAACAAGGTAATATAAAGTTGTAAAAAACCATATATGGGATTAGATATAATAATATTTTTCTTTAAAAGATGTATAATAAATTTATATTTGTTATAAATGTGGTTTGAATGATAAGGAGAGAGTCAAGACAAAAGGTAAGGGAATTTTATCTCACTTTTTATTTTCATGAGATGCATGATTTATTCACCACCAATTATTTTTTGTGGTGTGTATATTGGAAATGAATTTATTATATTATCATTATTATAAAATATATGTGTATGTAAAAATCTATTCTATAATCCCATTTTCATGGGGTTTATGTTTCATAAGTTACCAAATCGGTAAGATAGTTTTGTCTCAATTTACCATGTTTGAGACACATTCCATGTTGTGGAAATATATTTTAATATGAGGTGTACATAATACCTTGGAAATTTTATATAATTAATCTCCTTAATTTCATGGTATTTTAAGATTCATGTAATTTCACTTTCTTACTTGGGGAGTACGATTCAAAGTTATTAAGTAATAAGAGTTTATTGAAACAATCTCGTCGCTTTTCAAGATTGTTTTTGATTATGATTCCTTTGTTGAAATTTTAGGATCTATACATCAAGATAAGTCATGAATTTTATTATTCTCTAGTTATTCATTATATATTAATGTATTGGTACCATTTTGCAACTCTTTGGTATATAATATTGTTAATAAGTAGTTTTTTAAGGCCGGTTTTACCCACTCTTTGGTCAAAAATTTGGGTTCCTTCAAAACCATGTTTTCTAAAAGGGGATACAAGAATATTATACTAATATCCTATTATCATTAAAGTAATTTTTATCCATTTTTATTTTACTTATGTTTTCAAATGAATCATCTTATCGTTTTCTGAATGAGGCATTTTTCTATCCTTTTTACCATGAAAAAGCAATGTTATTTTTACATCGTATGACATGTATGGATTTACACGCCATCAACTCATTGAAGATTTATTTTCATGTGTAAGATGTTACTTTTTAAGAATTTTTTTAAAATATAATTCCAAATAAATGGTTTTCAAAAAAATTTCATGATTCTTTTAGAATTTTTCAAGGAATTTTTTTTTCAAAACTATTTCATGTTCTCTTTATATCTTTTCAATGAAAAAGGTTTCAAAAAGGTTTTAAAAGATTTATTTGTAAGATTTAATGATTAATTTCAAGAAAATGGTTCTAAAAAGTTTTTTATTTTTTAAAGAGATGTTTTCAAAGAAGAAAGTATATTTTCCTCCAGAAATGTTTTGAAAATATATTTCCATGTTATTTTCCATCTAAGATGACATATTTTGATGTTACTCATGACCTTCTAAAAAATGATCCAAAATCTCCATTCATATTCTTTCTTGAATGTTTTATGTTTTAATGGAATGATTCTTATGAAATACATTTCTCTTACAGGGGTTATATTCTTTTGAAACACTATTAATTTCACATGTTATTCTATTTGATAAAATGACTATGAAACCTAATTTTTTTCATAGGTTTATATATCTTTACATGTTTACGACACCCATTTCATTTCATGTTTTATGATGTGATTGTTTATGATTTTGTAGCACATGTATGGACGATTTCATTATGAGATGGGTGTAACCTATATCTCCCTCCAATTCATTGGGCAATGATAAATGTTTTATGAGATCAAAGGGTATACCAGAGGGAATTCCAAGCCTAAAACAAGAGTGTAGATGGGAGGAAATCCTAAGCCCAAAACAATACGGTACATAGGAGGACATCCCAAGAAAAAAACAAGGGGGTACATGGGATGGAATCCCATTCCTGAACTAGGTACACTGGTCATTAACCCAAGCCTAACATGTCACAAAGGCCTTAGTAGACCACCATGATATAGGGGTTTTATATGATTATGTGTCTTTTGTAATTCCATGTTTTATTCGTATGTTATGCTTTCTTGTCTTATGTTCTTTATTTTCTTATGATTCATGTCTTATGAACTTCCATGATTTTTCCATGATACATGATTATGATCTTTGATATATAGGGTATGATCTTCTATTTTCTTTATCATGTTCTTATACCCTTATGCTCTGGATTATGCTTACACATCTCCCTTGTTTACCCTTATTAAAAAATTTATATCACCCCTTTTAATTTTTCCATACACCAGGTTATGAAGATATTTATTATGTTTAATGTATCTAAGAAGGGTTCTAGTCAATAAGAACCTAGTGGGAGTTGATGTTGCTCATTTATATATCAGTTTTTATGTTTCCAAATTTCTAAAGGCACTAGAATAGTAGGGTCTTTAAGAATATATTTCTCTAATGTTTTAATTATTCCACAAATGTTATGTAATTTTAATGTACATCAAGACTTGGTTGTTATATTACCCTCATTGGGATGGACCAAGGGAATGTACCAAAGAGATATTGATCCACATTAAAAAAATTTAGGGCCTCAAACTCATATTGATAGAGTAAAAAATTATATATTGGGGTATAAATGACATATATTAGCTTCCCCAAGTCTTATCGTGTACTTGAGATCATGCCCGTGTACTTATGATCATGTTCATGTACTACAATCATGCTAGTGTACCTAGTCATGTCTGAGTATACTGGTCAGGTTTGGATATAGGGTCACACTCATGTACTCTGGTCATGCCCATGTACCTTTCTATGTTCCTGTGTACCCGAGGGGTACACACAATGTCACTAGACATGGGTCACATGGAGTGTGGTAGGTCCCACACTATGTGTGATATTTAACCTTTTCTCAAACCCTAGATTTTGCAACCAAGGGACTACATGACATGTTTTCTTTGGACTTCACACCATGTATGTTAGGATATTTTAGAACTAATATCTTTTCTTTTAGTTCTACTCACACCTACTCCTCCTTCTTTCTAGTGAAGATATCACCCATGAAACATAGATCTAGGTTGACCGAACCTTTTCATCGTCGATGGCCAAATTCTAGTCACAGAATCTGCTAAGGAATCACCATCTGTCACATCACACCACCACTACTATACCCAACCATGTATGATGAACAACAATATGATTCAACAATGATCACCTATAGTAATTATCAACCATTTATTGTATCATCCGCCATGAATCTCCACATGTGATATCGATCTACTGTGCCAAATAATGACTACGCAATGATCATCCCCCAGGTATTTTTTGAATTGCTGGCCAAAAGAAATTTTGATGATGCACATGTCAATAATGATGGGAGTAATGTACTAAACAAAAATATGAGGATTGAACCTCTATAAATTATTGGGTTAATATACATTTATTACTGTTAAAATGATAAAATGAGAATAAATAAACCTATATAAATAAATATCATAAATCATAATCCAACCATTGACTCAAAAATTATTTTTTTAGGGAATTAATTCATGTTTGAGTTGTGGAAAAAAATATGGGATTGAACTAGCTTAAAAATTTCCCTACCTAGCATATGGATTGATAAATAATGATGAACAGATCCATTTTTTTGTCTTCAGAGAGATCCATGAACTACCTTTTTGATGGTGAACCTTATTGCACACAAATTTTCCACCCACTATCTTTTTATTTTTCCAATGGTTATCCACCACGGATCCTTTTCATATCCCTAGGGTTATGAAATAAACCCTAGTATTTTCCCATAACTGTGTTTAAATATAGGAGAAACTAGGTCGTAGTAATTAATAAAATTAATTAATTAATAAATTAATTCATTTTATAATTTGGGCCTATAGAAACACTTTAACAAAACACCCAGCACTGAAAAATATTTTGTTACGCCTAGGGTGAAAACCACATTCTAGATTTATTAAAATTATTATATTTCCCACATGAGACACCATTATAGATTTATTTCATTATTTCAAAAAAAACATTGCATGTGTGATATAATATATTTAATATTCTTATTATGTCAATATTGGGCCCGACCGAACACCAGATTCCTATACTGTCCTAGTGACTAGCCTCAAAATAGTATTTTAAATATTCTAATATTTAAAAAGTAAAAAAAATAGAGTCACTAATTTTTCCCCAACTTATGTATTTTCATCACAAAAATAAAAAAATCATAATAAAAATGATGATGGTACGGAGCTCACATCTGGTTCTTCCACATCTAGGTGTTCTCCAAAAGATCCATGTGTTGCCACCAGACATGGACCAAGTGGATCAATCACCCATGAAGGATATTCTCCTTCTAAACATTGATCTCTACTAGATAATGTGAAAATGTAGCTACATCCTCAATACCTAGCTTCTCCCTGTCGAAAACATGTGATAGGTCATGCACATACCTCTTTAGCTGCAACACATGGAAAACATTTTGTACCTGGTCTAACTGCGATGGTAAGGAAAAGTGGTGCACAACCTCTCCAACCCTAAATAGTATCTAAAAAGGCCTAATGAAAATCAAAGATATCTTTTAATAATGACCAATTATCTATAATCATCTTTGAGGCACGGCCTATAAGAACATATGGTCTCCCTTGTTGAACTCTAAAGGCCTCTCTCATTGGTTCATGTAAGACTTTTGATGACTATGTGAATCCATAATCTACTCTTGGATGATCTATACCTTATCTATAATAGATCATACAAGATTTGGGCCCATGAGTGATGACTCTACTCGATCATTCCAACATAGTAGTGAACTTGGGGGTCACCCATACTAGGTCTCTAATGGTTCCATACTGATGTCAGAGTGGTAATTGTTATTATATTCAAACTAGAAAAGGGTAGGTGATCCTCCCAACTATATCCAATTTCCAACTTGAATGTTTTTTCCTCTAGAACTAAATATTATTCATAGTCTAGACATCTCTCTAGGGGTGAAACGTCAAGCTCAAACTCAACTGAGTCCCAATATTCTCATGCAATTATCTCTATATTCTTGACATGAAGTGAGAATCATGTTCTGAAATTATCTTTGAGGGAACTTTTTGAAGATAAACTATCCCTAACATGTAATGGTGTCTCCAGATCTCTAATTAACTCTGCTCTCTAATATCTAAAAAGTGGTATGACTTGGTGAGTCTACCTATGATCACCCAAATAACATCAAGTACCCCAAATAATCATGGAATCCTCATTATGAAGTCCATAGATATACTATTTCACTTCTACCCTAGCACCTTAAGGGGTTGTTCCAAACCTACCAGAACCTAGTGATCTGCCTCCACTTGCTAAGAAGTGAGGTATCAAGAGACAAACTCCAATACACACTTCTTCCTCCCAATCCACCAGAACTAATATTGAAGGTTTTGCTACATATTCAACACACCTAGATGTACTAAAAAAATGGGATTTGTGAAACTCCATCCAAACCTCATCCCTCATCATTGTTGGTACCATGGTCCACCCTCATAAAAGGATGATGTGATCACCACTTTTAGAAAATCCATCTGATTCACAACCGGTGGATATCCAAACACACAATTTCTCACAGTCAATATCTCCAAGACAAGCTACCCTAACACATTGTATAAGTGAAGGTGTAAAAATCATCAGATAGAGGTAAGTTGTACCATCCTATTCAACTAATTAAAACTATATTGCGGCCAACTACTATAAAACCTCACCCAGTAACTGTGAAAAATATATCTTTCTGAGGGAATCTACCACAATGTTACCCTTCTTAGGTGTGTAGAATATCTCAAAGTTATAAACTTCTAGAATCTCTAGACACCACATCTCTATCAAGTTAATATAATTCAATGAAAAGATATACTTGAGACTATAGTGGTCATAATAGAAAATAAACTGTCCACCCATAAGATAGTGTCACCATATCTTTAGAGTGAATACTAATACTATAAGCTATAGATCGTGGGTCATGTATTTCTACTCAGGGGGTTTTATCTTCTGAGACCCAAATGAAATCAATTCAAAACTATGCATCAAAAAAATATAATCCCATATTTGGAGGTATCGTAGAACACAACATACTCAACACCCTCATATGGAAGTCTCAATATGTGGGTGATTTTAAATATGTTCTATAACTCTTGAAAATAATGATAGAAACTCCACATATACACACATGGTTGAACCTTTTGGGAAAATAATTAAAATGTGACAATGTCCTAGAGTAATTAGGTACAGATCTATAATAGTATCCATACAAACTAAGGAATCCGCATTCCTTAGTCACACTCTTCGGTGGCACCCAAATAACACTGATCCAACCTTCATTTTATTTATTTATACACTCTCTTGTAAGATGTAACTTCCTAGGAAGTGGACCTCTCAAATCTAGAACAAAATCTTAGGGATCTTCCCATAAATCTTTTGATCTCAGAGTATATCATGGACCATCTTAAATTCTCTTATGTGATCCTCCTCTAAATCCATGTGAAATAGGATTTATTCCCTGAATACTACCATGAAACAATCTAATAAAGGCTAAAATATCATGTCCATGAGTCCCATGAACACTACTGGGGAATTTACCATGTTGAAGGAAAACTCTAAGTACTAATAGTGAACACAGTGACATCAAAATTTCATCTTTAGTATAACCCCATCTAAAACTTAGAGCTAGTGATAGCCCGACCTGAGGTCAATCTTTGTGAACCATATTAACCCCACTCAACTAGTATAGGAGGTCATAAATTCTCAATAGTGGTTATTTACTCTTGACAGTAACCATATTGAGGTGAAGATAATTCAAACACAAGCTCAAACTCCTGTATAACTTCTTATAAAAGAAACAAGGATGGATTGGGGAAACACTAGGTATAAAAAATACCTTCATTTTAAAATCCTCTAAGAAAACCTTTAGATTTTAATGTTCTATGAGAGGCCTATGATATAATTGAACCTATATCAAGGTCTCCCCTATGTGATAGTATATGCAGAAGTTGATCTCTCTATGGGATAGTAATCCAGAAATATCCCCAAGAATGATGACCTCATATTCTTTCACCACTTCAAGAATATGAAATCTCATAGAATTTTCTACTCCAAAGGTAATACTAGACAATTGATAAGTAATTGGTCATATCTCCATATGTATTATCCCACACTACTCTTCCCGGGTCTAATTCTCACTGAGGATGGAAACCATCGTCCCATCAACATGAATTCACCACATCCTATTCCTGAAATGGTCAATTTGTATATAACTATGTATGAAAAATTCATACCTAAGTGGACATAATAAGGCCTCATCACTTCCATCAAGAGATACCATAGTTAGTTCTTCCCACTTAGAGTGAGGTCATAGAGTCAACAGAAGTGTATTCTCATCAAATCCCCTCTAGAAGGGGTCTCTAACCACAAGGGTTGAGCCAAGGTCTCAACTAGAATATCTAGATCTTAAACAATTGATGTAACTAGAAAATAAGGGCTCACACCTATGTCTATCAGTACTAAAACTAAAGTAGATAAGACAAAAATCATACTTATAATAATCCATGGAGACTCTAGGTTATATGCCTCCAATTCTTGTAGTTATCCTCCTCCCAGATCACTGTCTCCCTGAGCCTGGTGTGGACCGCCGAGGGGTAGTGGTGGTAATATATCAAACCGTTAACCACCTCATGATACTCTCTTAGCTTCTCTACAACATATTACACCATAGGGACCTACCTTCACTAGAAACTATCTTTTCCTAGGAAATCCATCGATTATCTCCATATCAATTTTAAGATGGGTCAAATATTCCTATGTGAGATGTATCTGACTACCTTACTGGTAGAACTACCACTCAATTGAGTGGATAGATCTATCCTAAGATCCCTAAACTATAGATACTATATCATGAGACTGTATATGAAAATTCTTATCTAGCCCAGATCCCTGAATCTGACATTAGCTCACTGCTGTCCAAATCTCAGCTCATAGGTGTGAAGTACAAGTACCAATTTCTGGAGAATGCTCCACCAAGAAGCACTCCACCACTAAATATTTCTCAAGAATTCGAGCATAAGTAGGAATGAAAATGGATTTCACTATGAACCTAATATCTCCAAATAGTCCATGCTCAAAATTTTGTGCCAAAATGAAGGCACCTCAAACCATATCTATGGATTACCATGAGAGGTAAGTGAACCCCATCAAATACTCTTCCATAGTCATGCTTCCCTAATAAAGGTGTAGAAGCTCTTGGTTGTGTATTTCCCACAACATGGATGGCCATAACTCCTCTATAAAAATATGATAAAAATATATCCAAAGAAGTGTTTCCTTGTCATATGTCTAAGTCACTGGACCCCACCAACGCACTATAAAAATATGAATAATAATCACCACTATGACCCCCATCTGATCTAGAGGTATCCTAACAAGGAGGAAATATCATGTAACTCCCTCAAGCTAGTCCTCATATTCCTAGGGATATGTGTTGAGTGGATCCCTGAACCAATCTATTTTTTTAAAATTAAAAATATTTATTTTTTTATTTCCTTTAAAATTATTAGTAATTTTTTTATATAAAGTATTATTAATCATGATCATATCATAATTTTTATTTTCCTAAATATTTTTTAGTTTTTTAGTCTTTGTAGTTCATAACATCCACTTCAAGTTTCATGAAGTCTTCCTAGAAAAGATAATCCTTTCGAGACCTTATAATACCATTTTATTTATTCTGTAATTTTTCTTTTGAAAATTCTAGAAATTAAAATTTTGGAAAAGTTTTAAACCTACCATATGAGAGTCAACTAACTATGTCACCTAACCTTGTCAACCTAGCACATGAACAAATTATACTGACTGTGTGTGAGTCAAATGACCATGTAAACTCACTCTGTCAACCCACCATGTGAAAAAAATGTACTGACTCTGTGGGAGTCTACTGATAATGTTACTTGACCATGTCAACCTAATGCATGAACAAAATGTACTGACAATGTGGGAGTTAACTAACTATGTCACCTTGTTGTGTCAGCATATTGTTAAACCTACTAGGAGTAGAATTATCTTATGATATTTGACTATAAATCGGTATACATAATTCCAAATTAAGAGATTCTTAATGAATTTTATATATGAAAAAAATATATATTTATTTAGAGGGAATCAAATTCTTAATTCTCAACAATAATTACAAAAATTAGATTGAATTCACAGCATGATTTCAATTATTATTCTTCAGTTTTCCAGAATAATGTTTCTATAGTATTTTGATGATATCTTGAGCTATAGAATTCTGATTAAAATGATTCTTGATTGTATATAAATATAATTAAATTGTGTAAATATAATTAGATTTGGAAATAATGACGATTCTACTATCTTGAAGGTATTTTTTATGTCTTAATATTTATAGGTAATGTTATATTCCAACTTCTAGAATCACCTACAATAAATCTGGTTCGCGGATTTCCTTATGTAGATTTGGCTACACAAATTCACCTTTGTGAATCCCCATCATAAATCTCCATCATGAAACCCATATGTGTATTTTTATACATGGAATAGTTATTTACTACAAAATGTTGTAAAACCTACCAAATTGCTCTATTTTACATAACAATTATCTTCTCCCTTTTCTCCACATTCTTTATAGATATAATTAGTGTTTTATTTGTTCTATAAACACATATTAATTATTAAAAATCAATGAAAACACATTTTAATTTTTTTAGGTTTAATTGAATGGAACTTTCTTGGGTTCAAGCATATATGGATATTCACACCAAAATTATGGAAGTTGAGATATTTAAATTCGAACAGGATGGAATATATAGAGTTTCTCTTGATTATTATTAGGGACCATTCCAAGAACATTAATGACTATTATTAATACTATTATAATTTTTCAAAAATTTATATTTATAGAAAGATCATGTGGATATTAATGATCTCTTTTTTATCTTGAAAATACCTTTGAGAGAAGTTTAAATTTGAATTTGGAATATTACTAGTTTGTCTTGATTGATTTATGGGAGTATTCCAAGAAATTTATTATCAAAATTTATAGATATATTTACTACTATATTAACTGTTTATTATTCTAATGATGATTTTTCTATAGTATGATTTTTACTCAAGTAGGATAATTAAAACCTGCCTCTATATGGAGTATTTATTGTTCTAATTTATGAAAGAGAATCATAGAGTTTAGTGTGAAGAAAACAGTCATTGTATTTTGGTGGTTAAAAGACCAAAGTTTGTAGTCACATTGTGACATGAATTTTATTTTATTTTATGTACTACATAGTTTGAAACTATGGTCTGAAGCTTCATCATTCACCTACTTACTAGAAGTATGATACTAGATGCTCAAGCTTCACTATTTCGTCATATTAAAGGTCTTGAGAACTACCTAATTAATTTTCCAACATATTTATTGATAACCATTCATTGAGTTATACTATTTTATTCTATAATTATACAGTAACAATCTGGGATGTATTGTCTCACTTAGTTAATCTGGAATAAGGTTTTACTACCCTAAAAATGGTAGGTCTATGTTTAGTATATTCCCATAGAATAATGGGTCTATTCTATCCCCTTAGAATACTAGGTTTCGCTAAACTTGTAAAATTGTAGAGAAAAATACTGCTCCTATAAGAGTCTGGTTTTAGTATGTCCACTTAGAAGACTGGGTTCCTCTTGACCCATAACATAGAAGAGCTTAGTACTAATATTGTGAAATTCTAGTTTGGGTAATCACCTATAAAATAATGAGTTAGGTTTTCTCTCATAAAAGACTAAGTTTCATCTAAACACAAAAAAAAGGGTTGATACTAGACCTTTAAAAGTTTATGTTGGCTCTTCTCTTATAGAACATAGAATTTTAATAGGAACTTGTAAAAGACAAGTGAATTTGGATAACCCTACAGGTGTCAAAAGTGAAGATTTAAATAGTTTTCACTCTCCTTCAAAATTTATATAACATAGTGGGTTCCATACAACAAGTTGGTATGTAAGGATTAGATGTAGGATCATTTAGATCTGAAATACTATAAAAATATCCTTTGATCATATTTTACTTTTTTTCCATTTCCATCACCTCTTTTGGACTGTAACACCCCAAAATTTTAAAATATAAATATCATATTCGATAGCCTGTACGAAACACAACACCAAACATTGAAAAGAATATAACATCCTTATAATTTTTGATATATTCACTATTTATATAAAATTAAATCTATTATATATCTTGAAATGCAAGGAAAACTGTGTTTATTTTTCATTACATGAAACAACGACTTTCTTTGATAGCTTGTATTGCAACCAAGATTGAGTTTTACCGAATATTATTATTATTATTATATAAAATGAAAATTATTCCTAGACTTTAAATTTTTAGTTATGAATAGGATTTAATAACTTATGAAAATATATGGTTGAATTCATTGGTTACCAAATAATTATAAATTAATATAAAAACCAATTGAATATAAATTAAATTTATTTATATAAAAACTATTTTTATGCACCCTTAGGTGTTTTATCCTGATAAATAAAATTAATTACTTTTAGTGAATGATATTAATAAAATTTATATATTATATATTCCATAATACGTTTTTAGATTCATTAAATAGACCTTTAGGAAAAATATAAGAACAAAACCAATTTTACGCATAAAAAGCTGTATTTTTCTAAAAGCAGTTTTACCTCTTTTTAATGGTGTAGTTGTTTTAGAACGAAAATTTGAAAATTTTATAAATTTTATATGAAAAAATTAACTTATTTTTTGAAATATTATTGTAAAAATTTTGTTATGGTTATATTTTGTTACTTTTTTAGAGGTTTCATTTTTTAATGAATTAAGAAAAATACGGAATTTTAATTGAAAACTGACATTTTATTCAAATAATTTTTAATGTTAAATCATATTTTGAATTTTTTTTTAAAGTAAAAATTGTTCAATTATACATATATTAATCGAATTTATGTCATTTTAATTAATCTAATAATGAATTTAGATATAAAAACACTGTAATCATTTGAACATTTTCACTTTAAAAACCTACTTTCTAATTGTGTCCATGGGAATAATTTTAAATTAAATTCTGCCTCTTCTATGAATATAATTTGGAAAATTATAATAAATATTTAAAATAATATTAATTTTTATTATCTAATAAGTTCAACATTATATTTTTCCATAATTATTAGTGAAAACAATTAAAATTAATTAATGCGGTTAAGATTAAAAAGGTGTTTTGTGAAATACATGAGTTTGTGTTAAAATTTATTTTACACACACATATGTTTTTTATTTAATGAATTGGTATTAATATTTATAATCAATTTTTTATTATTATTTAACAAATATATTTTTCATTATAATATTAATGATTAAATTACTTAGGTAAATAAAAATATATAAGTTACCTTGGTAAAAAATATAAAGATAAAATTTAGTAAACATAAAGACTAAGGAATAACTTAATAAAAAATGTATTAATTTTGTGTTCTGGTGGTATTTTTAGACCAATTTATCCCTACCATCCATTATTTATCTATTTTGGAATCACATGAGGTAGGGGATACCTCCCAATAGTGAATACTTTTGGGTTATTACAAGAATGTCACTCCTCTTCCATTATGAAAGGGCATTTAGCTCCCCACATCTTCACACCTCCCAAGACATGTTTTTAGCCCAAAACCTACCAAAAATAACTAGAAAAATTCCCTCTAATAATCCTATAAGCCTTAATTTTTATACAAATCCAACCAAGGAAGGCCTTTGCTACAAGAAAAATGGAGATACCCAAAGAATATGTAATGTTCAACAATAAATATTTTTTATTTCTTACACACCTTAATCCTTTCCATTTTATGGGAATAAACTAACTTTGTTTGTGTGTGTGGAAGACTGCTGCCTCGCAATCCGATGTGATTCGTTCACGCTTTACATGGAATGTCATTATGGACGAGTTTAACAAAAATATAAAATACACATGGCATAAAAATGATACATAAATGATTATATATATATATATAATTTACTTTAATTTATTCCAATACGATAAAAAAATGGAAACAACGTTGATGTATACATTAGACTTACCATCTCCATCAATGGTCTATTTCATTTCCTATCACCAAATATTATGGATTACTATAAATAAATACATAAGGAATATATATGATATTTAAATATTGTTTTACATTCCGCATATGATTAAATCATGATCTATGTAATAGGAACAAAAAGAAACAAGTCAAAACACACTTAAAAAACAAGGCTATTAACACCCGAAACAACGAAAATAATGAAATATAATTAAAAAATTGGTGATAAGATATTATAAAAGGATCTTATATGATATTATAGATATTAATATGGTTCTGGTATATAATTAAATAAAATGCTTAAACTATTATATATGCGGTTAAAAAGTGTTCAATAAAAAGGATGCATAAGGTAATAGATTTCGTCTCAATTTACATTTCATTGAGACTTATTTGTTATTATGAACATATTCCCTTTTACATACAGTTTTTACTTTGAATGTTTTTTTATTAACCATAGAAATATTGATAAATCTGTTTCTCTTCCTAAATATAGATGTTTGATGATAAGGCTCATTGTTTATGAATTAAATTGATTATTTGATATATGAGTGATGATTTAGAGTAGAAGTTATGGGTGTGATTCTTACTTTATATATCCCATCGATGCAACGACATGTCTCATGGGACAAATCAATTGGCCAAATTAAACAGGTTTCTATATGCAGCTTTAAACTATATTTTGAATCGTCTTGATGGTATAAGATTTCATGTGCCTCAAACATGACATAAAATATTTAAGCATTTCCATCATTGATAACTCATTTGTTATTATTATTATCCATGATATTTTCACTTTGACATTATCTATGGATGCATTTCATTCTATGTTAATTGATTAATGACATGTGTTTTAGTTAATTACCTTTCCATATTGATTCACTATTATCTTAGTATGATAGTCAAGTTATTTAAATGGAATGTGTGCTCAGTTATTTACCTCTTTATGTTAATTATGTTCATTGATTCATTATTTCTTATACTATACTTAACCCTTACTAATCATTTTAGCTCACCACAATCTTGTTTCCTTTTTACAATATTCTAGGAAGTGTATCATGATTGATATGTAAAGATATATGAGATGGAATAAATTTATTCTTGAAAAAATTATATTTTAATTTTTTTATTCAATTGTAATAAAAGACTCATGTATGTATCTAGTTTACCAAGATTACTAAACTATTTATTCCTTTTGGAAATTACTTCCTCATACCTTATGAAAATTTAATGGTAACAGGCACTAACATCGGGCTGTTGCGGCCAAGGTTGCTACAAGGACCTAAAAATTGGTATCAAAGGGGGATATTATAAAGATAATTTTAGTTGTATTATCTTTCTAATACATAGAAATTAGTTCAAATCAGGACCATTTTCAGATAAATTAAATTTTCACTTTGACTAATACCACATAATTGATATTACATGTTAGTTCAATTAATATATATTTTTCTTTATCTTGATTTTATTAATTGTGATAACTTTTTATCTAGGTCCTTAAAAAGACTAATGGAAAGGTTTTTTCAGTGATGGTTGACTTGAGAAATAAAAGTAGTTTGAGTCCAACATGTCCACCACATTTCAAGGGTTGTAAGTACACTCAATGGATGATCCAAATAAAATATTATCTAAAGACTGTTGATATTATTTTTATTTATGTTGTGATTAAATCTTATGATTTACTTAAATCCAATCCAGATTATTTTAATGGAGAATATTTTTTTAAATATGATCTTAATTATAAGGTCATGAATATTATTTATTGTTATTTTTTTGGAAATAAATTTTACAAAATTTATAGTTTTATAATTTCTTATGACATTTGGAAACTTCACGATAAAACTATCATTGGAGAATAATATTACATTAAAACTATTCACTATAATTATAGAAATTCTAGAAAAATGAAAAAGGAGTGTTTAACCATGAAAGGGTAAAATTGTCATTTTCATGAAGGGGATATCATTCCGTGTAATTAAAATTTGTATTTATATTATTCCATTGTTATTTGTTATGGTTATGTGGAAGAGATGATATATTAAAAACAATTGTCCAAAACTCAAAAATACAAGGAAGTTCAAGAATAAAGAAAACAAATATTTGAGTACTTAGAGTTATTTTTTATGATCTTGAATAAAGTATGGAAGTCCAAAAGAAACTGTTAATGTTTCATTTATTGAAAAATATTATAAGGTGAAATTTTGACCTCCAAGATCAAATAAACGAAATGAAATATATATATGTGTCTCTCAAAGAAAAATATTTAAGGGTATGTGAAAATAAAAATGATTTATCTCTTAAATTTAAAATAATTGATTCTAAAAATTTTAAGCTTAAAGATGAAAATGATAAGATTAAAGATTTTCTATATAAGAATATTTGATATCAAGAAAGGAGGTTTAATGTATTTCTAGTTAATATGTATAAAGTTGGGGAACAATGTAAGAATCTTATAAGTGAAAATTGAAATTTTATAAACACAAATTATTCCTCACAAGAAATGGTTTATGATGATTTGGATGTCTTTCGAAAAGAAAATAAAATTCTGAAGAATGAATTATATAAAATTATAAATAAATTGGTTTTCTTGAAAATGAGAATTTATAATTAATTTTCTTTGAATGTCAATATTGTAAAAAATTATTATTTCAGGAAATGTAATGATAAATGGAGAAGACTTAATTTTGATTCTTTTGTTACTATTACGTATAAAATTAATTTTGTGAAAGGAAATGCTGGTGGAATTTCCATAGTTAAATATTTAAAATGTGGATATTATGGTCAATATGATTTTTATTTTCCTTTGAAGTTCAATTGATATTTTGGTCACAACAAGTCCTTAATGTCTAAATATTTTTCAAGGAATTTTTTTAAAACCATATACTTCTTGTGTACCTAAATTTAAGTATTCATATTCATGTAAAATAAATCCATTATTTATATCCAGGTAATTTTTAATTTCAGAAACTTATCTTTAACATGCATATAATTATATCATTATCCTTAGCATGATAGAATAAGAATTATAATTTTTAGTATTTTATTTTCGCTAATATTGAATACTCTATATCATTTTGGGATGCTACCATATACTTCAAGATTTATCTTTTGTTTTGATTGGTGAACCTGGGTATTATTATGTTTATTGGATGACATAAACTTAAATCTATCCAATGTCCTAATATAGTTAGTTATTTTTTCAGTTGAAAATTATATTTTACTTTTATGTTAATATCATTTTTTTCTCAAAATTCATTTGTTACCTTATAACATGTGTAGTGTATCTTTGTTCCATTAAATTGTTATTTTTGGATAAGTGTTATCTACTTTAATTAAAAATATTCTCATACTATTATCAAATTGCACTTTAATGTTTAATTATAATATATTTATTTGTCAATAATGGTTGAATTTTGAGTGTCTCCTTGAACCTCTTTATGATTTGACAATTAAAAATATTTAATTGTTTTACTTCCTTTAAAAGTCTTAATAATTTGTATAAATTTAAGTATGATTAATCATGACCATACCATAATATTTATTTACTTGAAATATTTTTAGTCTTTGAGTTTTTATTTTCCATAAAATGTACTACAAGTTTCATGAAGTGTTCATAGAAAAAATTGGTCTTTTGAGACCTTATAATAACATTTTACTTATTTTGGAACTAAATTTATAAAATTCTAGAAATTGAAAATTTAGAAAAGTTTGGAACCTACTATGTGGGAGACAACTGACCATGTCACCTGACTATGTCGAACTACCACATAAAAAAATGTACTGATCATGTGCGAGTTAACTGAACATGTCAACCTAACACATAAACAAAATATATTGCCCACGTTTTGAGGCTATGTCAACATACCACATGAAGAAAATTCACTAATAACATGGGATTCAACTGACCATGTAACTAGACCATGTCAACCGACCATGGAACCTACCATGAGTAGAATTATATTCTATATGTTGACTGTAATATGGGATAAAGAACTAAAAATTAAGAGATTCTTGTTTCGTAGTAAATTTTAAAAAAATTATAACATTTAATTAAAACAAATTAAACTCTAAATCAATCTCTATAATTATAGAAATTAGATCGAAGTCACTACATGTTTTCAGTTAGAATTCTACATTTTTTCAAAATAATATTTATACACTATTTTTATGATATATTTAGTTTTAAGGCTCTGATTAAGCTTATTATTTATTCATTGTAAAAAGAATAAATTATATAAATATAAATAAACTAGAGATAAATCTGATTTTGCTCTATTGAAGGTATTTCATAAGTATTAGACATTATAAGTTAAGTTTTATACCAATTTCTAGAATCTCCTACATAAAATCAAGTACATAAATTTCCTATATGTATATTGAGATATTTAGATTCACCTATGTGAATCCCATACAAAAATCTTCTATGATTACCCCATATGTGTCTTTGTATATGTAGGATTTTGATTTTATATAGGATGTTGTAAAACGTGGAAATATACTATACTTTATGTAATATTTCACTTTTCCTTTTGTTGCATGTTATTTCAGTATATAATTAGTGTTTTATTTTTCCTATAAATACTTATTATTTATTTATAATCCATGTGAATTTATTTTAAATTTTTTCATGATGAGTTAAATGGTATTTTATTTAGTTCAAGTGTACATGTATATTCACATTGAAATTATGGAACTAGAGATATATAAATTCAAACCAGTTAGATTATATATATTTTCATACAATTATTATCATGGAAATTTTGAATTATACTAATGGTTGTTGTTAAATACTTTTTATATTTTTCAAAAAGTAATATTGATAGAAAGATCAAGTGGATGTTAATTATCTCCTTTTTTCTGTAAAATATGCTTGATCAAAGTTTAAATTTGAATTTCAAATATCAAGAGTTAGTCTCCAATTATTTATGGGAGTATTCTATGGAATTTATGATCAAAATTCATGGATATAATTATTACTGTATTAAAGTTTTATTATTCTAAGGATTATTTTTTTATATCAATATTTTCACTCTCACAAGATAATTAAAAGCTTCCCCCACATGAATTTTTAATTTTTTTAATTTATAAATGATAATCGGGGAGTTTAAATTAAAGTAAATAAAAATTTAATTTTGGTGGATAAAAGGCAAAATCATATATTAAATAGAGTGGAATTACTCTATTTTTATTTTATGTTCTGTATAGTTTGAAACTAATTCTTGGAGATTCATCATTCATTTTATTTTTGAAAGTACACAACTGGATTTTGAGATTCCTTATTTAAACATCTTGAAGGGCCTAAGAACTACCTAGTCCATTCACCAGCTTCTTCATTAAAAATTATTCACTGGTTAAAATACCTTGTTTTCTAATTATACTGTAACAATCTTGGATCTATTGTCTCACTTATTGCATCTTTCACCGGGTTATACTACCATAATAAAATTTATGTCATGTTTTGTTTTGTTCCATTAGTATACTAGATATAGTCTATCCCATTAGAAGACTGTGTTCTTCTTAACCTTTAGAATAGTATAGGAATTTAACACTACTCTAAGACTACAAGTTTAGTTTGTCCCCTTAGTATATTGGGTTCCTCTTGAACCATAACATAGAAGAGGTTAGTACTAAGTCTGTGAATGTCTAGGTTTGGTCTTTACCTATAAAATACTGAGTTTGGTTTTCTTTCAAAAAATATTGGGATGCATGTAAACTCGGAAAAGGAAAGAGTTTAGGATTGATCCTGTAAACTTATAGGTTGGGTCTTATCCTATAAAAGGATGGGATTTGTTATGAACTCATAAAAGAAAATGGAATTGGGTTCAACCTCCAGTTGTGAAAAAGGAAGATGTGAAGATTTATCACTCTCCTTCAAAAGTGATATATCATAGTGGGTTTCATACACTAGGTTGGTGTGTAAAGAGTAGATTTAAGATTATTTAGATCCAATATAATATAAAAATCACTCGGGTTCATCTTTTAATGTTTTTTCATTTTTCATTATCTCCCTTTTCTTATATCTATGTGGTTGAATTGATTATTATTTGAACTGATAACTTTTTGTTCATTATGTTAATACTCAAATTAATTTTTAATGAAAGAAAATTCACTCCTCTTTTCTATTTGTATCAACTCTCCAGTACCTAATTTTGGGTCTCACCTCAAAACATGAGATGTATCTATCTTTAAAACTAATGAAGTGCACCCAGCCTGCACACATCCTTATCCAGTACTATTGGTTCAACCTACTGCTCAACAGGTGGTAGTAATATTGCTAAACCACCAAGAGGTACCACCTCCTTCATATGACCCTATACTAAAGCCTCATCACTAGGTGGATCATCCTCACAATCGTGTTATAGAATCCAAGCTGGCTATCATCATTGATACAACTTGAAATTGAAAATATGCACCACTATCAAAGAGTATATATGTGGATCTAACTCGAGTTGGACATGGAAACCATAACCCCATTCCTATTTGATGCGTGTAAAATTTATTCCTGTAACATGTGCCAATATATACTGAGTCCACAAGAAGATTGTCAGAGTCCTGGTAAATTAATATATCTATTGATGCATCGACAATGGCTTTCCTTTCCTGATATTCATACTCAAAACATTTTAATAGTGTTTCCATAATTCCTAAACCAAAACTCAAATATAGAAAATCTATAAATTTTGGTCCTCATATGACCATCTCAAATACCACTCTCTCATGACTCGACCCACCGAGGCTCGCCCAGCTAGCAGTAAGTAGACTGTGACTCCCAAATCCTACCGCAAATAGGTTAGGGGCTGGTGACCAGTGCTGAGTAGGCATATCACTTACATGGGAGGCCTTATCCTAAGGAACCTATATGTACACACACATCTCTTAATACCAATACAATATTGAAAGGTAACATACAACTAATACCAAGAATGCATGCTTACATCTATATCCCACATCAGAGTACGTCACATGTACTAGAAAGAAGAAGGGTCAAGTACTAGCCCACTAAAACTATAAAAGAGTCTAACATGCAAAGAATGGAGGGTACTGATATCAAATGAAACACCTAGTAAGAACCATGATTTCTGTCGATCAACTATGATCTACCCACTCCTAGTCCACCTACGAATCAATAAAAAGGCTTGTCATCTGTATAAGACATGAAATGTGTAAGCCGGTCGCATATAAGGTTGAATATGAAAATACCCAGTAGGACCCCCAGAAATCACCAAACTTGAAGCATCAAGAGAGTAGCCATATCATAATCAAAAAGGACTCTCAATCAAAAAATGACACATAAAAAAGTAACCTAGATATATTCAACATATACACTATGTATCAAGTTAAATACACAACCAAACTACCATCCTAGGATTCTACATGAGGTTTCAAGGTAACACTCATCCTAAAGAACTCATTGTATGAGTCTGATATAATTGCGAGCACTCATATGGGAATTAAATATCTTTGGGTATCACCATGAAGTAGTACAAAATGAAACTCAGAAGATCATGACATGTGAATAGGGTATCTCACCCAGGCTCTACGGGGTATATCGGGACCTATATGTAATAAAATACTAAGTTGTGGATCAACAACCTAGGTATGTTTTTCAGGAAGATTCCTAGAGCCCCACATAGGGTAGAACATGATGATAGAGGACCACATCTGGATCCAAGTGTTTGGAATCTTGAAATCTCTCTGAAAATAATCCTATAGAGGGGGTTATATCTTATGCTCAGGATGTGACGTCTCACTCTACCCTCATAGGGATGGCCAAGGGAATACACACTAGATATACTAGTCAACACTATAGAGATTCAGGCCCTTAAACTACCATGGATGGATTACATGACATTTATAGGGGTATGCACAACATGTCTTGGCTTCCATGGGTCTACATGTGTACTCTAGCCTATTCTCACATATTTTAGGTCATGTTCATGTACTATAGTCATTCCAATGTACTTGGTAGTGTCCTGGTACCCTTACCAAGTTTTAGTACATAGCAATGCCCAATTACTCGATCCATGCCTGTGTACATGGCCATTCCTATGCTCGTGTACCCTAAGGGTACATACTGAGTCTCTAGACATGGGCCACATGTATGTGTTAGGTCCCAGATGGTATGTCATAATTATGTTTTTTTAAACCCTATCCACTATATCTAGGGGACTATATAATGTGTGATATTCATACTACACAACATGTATGTCAGGATTTCTAAAACCATTGGTTTTCATGTGATTCTGATAATTTTTCCTCTTCTTTCAATCCAACTCTAATCTCGCACATGAATCATGGATCCAGTTCAACCAAAATTTTCTATCTCTGGAGGCCATATTATTATGCCCAATTTACTAATGAATCACCTCCCATCACACCATTCAACTGTTGTAATGCCCAACCACATATGAAGAACATTAGTCTAATCTGATCTTGATCGACCATTGTAATTATTACAGCTTTATAATGTTGACCATTAGGAATCTGAACCTACAATAATATTTTATTGTGCCAAATATTGACTGTGAAATGACCATCCACCATGTACTTTTTGAAACACTGAACAAAATAAATGTCGACAATGAACATGCAAAGAACGATGAAGTAAATGCACAAAACACCAATATGAGGAAAAAATCTTAACCATTATTCAGGTTAACCACAATTCATTGTTGTTTGAATGGAAAATAAATAATAAATAATCCCAGATAAAAAATATCTTTAATCGTAATCCAACCGGTAACCCTTGAATTAATTTCTATGGAGATTAATTCATTCTATAAATGGGGAAAAACAAATATGGGATTAAACCAACATCATGAATAACCCGACTAAAGTCTGGATCGATCATTGCTGAAGAACATCTCTACATAATTTTCATTGGTGAGATCTATACACTCCTTATTTTAAGAAGAACCTCATGGAACCTTGATCATCCACCCATGATATTTTTTCATTTTCTTTTGATTCTACTCCATGAATCCTCTCCAAATACCTCAAGTTATGTTG
Source organism: Viscum album (assembly GCA_963277665.1). NCBI lineage: Eukaryota > Viridiplantae > Streptophyta > Magnoliopsida > Santalales > Viscaceae > Viscum > Viscum album. The sequence goes on from OY728160.1 coordinate 1,404,457,815, forward strand.
ATAGCCCTAGGATTTTCCCATAATTGGGTTTAAATAGAGGAGCAACTATGTCATGGTGATTAATAAATTAAATAAATACATAAATAAATTTATTTTATTATTTGTTCCTGCAACATAACTTTAAAGAAATACTCAATGTCAAAAAATAATATATTAGGCCTTAGGTAAATTCCACAATCAAGATTTAATTGGTGTCTCATATTTCCCATAGGATACTTCGTTCAGGAGCTATTATAGTATTTTATAGAAACAATACTTGTAAGATATAATATATTTAATATGTTTATTATATTAATATTGAGCCCCCTCGGGCCCCAACATATCATAATGACTCATATCCTTGCCTCAAAATTATTTATTTAATTATTACAATGTTTAATAATGAAAAAATAGAGTAATTACATAGCCCACAAGTCTATCATGCTCCATCATTGCAATCGTCACACATCATGCAGACTCCCCCTCTAAGGAAAACCATACCATGATATTTAATTGCCACGTGCACAAAGAACCACACCTCTAAAGGCTAGATAATACATAAAAATGAATAGCATGATAATAACCATAGAATACATCATGAGAAATATATAACGGTTATATAGTTAACATGTGAATCGGTATAAAACATGGAATCTATATATTTCAACAATTCTCATGTAAATAAAGTCATAACTATCTTATGGGCCATAAAAACAACCTCATGAGATCACAAGTCAAGAAGGGATATCCCATATGCCATCACATAAATTATAATAAGGAAACATGTGTAAACAAATCCCTAGGAGGAAAGAAACATTCTACTTCATGGCTGTCATTGTCAACATCAAGGTTCATCGAAGGCATCATCTTCCAAATCACATTCACACACCAAATGAAATACAATCACCCACCAATAACTCCTATAACTGATTCCAAACAAACATGACAAGTATTATAAGGTAAAACAAGGAGAAACAAGAGAAAAGAGTAGACCCAATTCTTACATGATGTTAGATGCTGTAAATTCTAAATCTATGTTGGAAGTTTTGTTAGAAGTCTGGGAGGCTCTACAATGAAATAATGGTGCTTTGGCATGGAGGTGTAAGAAACTACCACAACGACATCGAAAAAGGTCACCATGTAGTAGATTATGGCCACTATATCTCAGGGTGGAACACCACGGTGTAGGGGTGCATAAGGAGAATTCCACTATAGTGTAGGATGAATGAATATGGCGTGGACGCTCTGTCAGAAGAACATCATGGGAATAGGAAAAGGAATTGTAGCATGAAAAGTACAGAATAATGACTTACATGGTGAATTTTGGGAGACTATAGTGTAGAATTTTTCCATGTCATAAGATTATATGGTGTAAGTCCAAAGACTATTGGGTGGAGTCACTTCTGTAGGTCTTTGGATATTTGGAATGATCTCAAATAGAGGAGTGGAAAAAGTTATTTATAGGTAGTCTTCTAGGATCCAATACAAACGAGGAATCCCATTATAACACAACCTCATAATATCAAAAATATATTCCTTGTTTGAATTCCATCACAGCCTATTAGTGAGGTCACAATAGTTGATGGTTGACAACTGGTCTCTCTAGAAGAACCTAATGTGGATAATCCACTATGATGTGGTCAAACTCTCAATGGAACAACATACAAGAAAAACCCTCCAAGGAAAATTCTATGGTAAAAATTCCCTTGATCTGAATTATTATGCTACATCCCCTTATATTGCAGCATGCCCTCTTCTCCAAGGCAGCACCATGGCCCAACCATATAGCACTCAGTGTGGTACCTCCCCTTTTGGGAGAAAGTTTTCCAAAAAACACCTTTTAATCCTCCTAAATCTTTCCCAATACTCAAAGTCATTAACAAAAATTTCATAACCCAATAACAAGAAGGAGAAAGAGGGAATCAATACAGTCATTAAGTAAATAAAGTTCCATTGGTTTATAAATACCCCCTCAAAAAAGTTCTCATCCTTAAGATGTGTCTCCAGGGTTCTTGCTCAAAAAACTAAAGTCACTAAGCTCAAAAATTATCCTCTCACTCCTATGTCCCCTCTTGGATTCTCCCATGCTACTACTAAATCTGGATAATTGTTACTATATGGATTCTTAACACAAGAAACGTGTCATTCATGTATCAACAGTGATGTGGAAGATCTAGATGGCACACCATTTCCCAAATCCACTCATTGATCTCAAAGGTTCTAAAAAACATGGTTACATATTTCTCTACTAACTCAGAAGTCAACACCCTAAATAAGGAGTAACTCTATAGAATACCTAGTCTGCTACAAATAACTCTAATGGTCTCCTCCTATGGTCGACATAAGATCATTGTCTACTTTAAACTATGATCAACTACTTCCAATTGAGATGAAAACTATCAGAGGTCTTCTAAACCATATTATGGTCAACAACCACTATCTTAGCCACCTCATGAAAATATAGTGGTGAATGACATGGCCTCCCATACCAACACTCATAATGTTCCATTCGAATTGAATCCTTATAATTTTTGTTTTTTGTAAACTCAACCAAAGATAGGTTATTATCCCAACCTCCATCAAAGTTCATGACATAAGCTTGTAGAATAACCTCTAGTAGGTATATAATCTTCTCAGACTATCCATATGTCTAAGGATTGTACATTGTGCTCAATCTCATCAAATTCCATCAGGTCTTTTTGTAATCCCTACCAAAACCAAAATGAAAAACATGCATCTCTATCCATAAAAATGAAAAAGGGGACTCCATGAAGGTGTATGATCTCATTAACATAGATTTTTTCTAGATCATCCACTGAGTGAGTCACTATGATTAGTAAGAAGTGACTAATCATTCTTATCTGATAAAAAATCTTAAATACCACACTTTAACTCCTCATTGTCCTGGATAACCCTATCACAATGTCCACCATGATGTCCTCCCACTTCCACATGGGTACACAAATTGGGTAGAGAAAACCACTTGTTGCTGATGCTTTAATTTCACCCTCTAAGATGTAAGGAATTGAGAGATGAAACCAACAATGACTATCTTTATCATTATCCATAAAAAATGGCATCTATGTCATGATAAAATTTGGTCACACCAAGATGTACTGTCCATCTAGAGGTATGACAATCTCTCACCAGATCCTTTTTAATATGAGTAGGGATTACTAATCACCCATGTACCAACATCATATCATTATCTTCTATTAGTTATCCGAGTATTGGGTATCCTTCAACTAGTTTTTCTTGTATCATAGTAGAATTTGGGTTTGACTAATGTCCTTCCTTCACCTGACCCACCATAGAATATGTGACAACTAGTGGAGCATAAGTAATCACTCCCAATTCTAGAGAATCATTTATTTTCAATTTAGCTACTAATCACAACAAATAAAACTTCTCCTATGATAGTTACTCAAGAATATCCCTTTCAACCTGAATCTTACAATTAGGAACATTTAAAATGATATTAAACTTCAATGGTATATACTTCATCTCAAAGTTAAATGTATATAGATACTTGACTCTGCATATCTATATCCGGTTCAAGTCCCTCAATGAGATGATGTAGCAAAGTAATTTGCGGTAAGTGTTAAAAAAAATCTCTCACCGAAGAGATAGTTTCTTCCATACTTCAATGCATGGGCAAAAAATTGTAGCTCAAGATTATACATAGGGAAGTTCTGCTCATGGGGTCATAGATGATGTAAACCATATGCTACTACATTCTCTATATACACTATCTCCTAGATCAATTCCTTATGAATGAAAATATATTTCACAACCAATCCTAGTATCAAGGAGTGTCTATACTAGAGCTTTCTTCAACCATCTCTTCAACTCAAGGAAGTCCTATATACACCATCTCTACCATTGAAATATAAATTCCTTTTTCATCATCACTGTCCTAGATGCTAATATTTGGGGTAAATCCTAGATACCATTAGAAATACCGTATTAAGCCTAGAAATATCCTAATCTAAAACAAATATCAAGGACATTTCCAGGACATGACTGCATCAAATTTCTCTATATCTATTGATATACCCTTCACAGACACCACGTGTCCTAGGAAATTCAACTCTTACAACCATAAGTCAAAATATGACAACTCGGTGTAAATCTAATGTGCTTGAAGCATACTCAAGACTATCTCTAGGTTCCTTGCATGCTGCTATAATATATGTCAGCAGAAGACAATGTCTTCAAAAAACACAATTGTTAACAATTATAGGTAGGTGTTGAAGATCATGTTCATGAGAGATATGAAGAGTACCAGTGTGTTCCTTATTCTGAACGACATCACTAAGTACTCTTACAACCCATACCCTCTCAGAAATGTCATATTTAGAATATCCTATTATATAACTCACAATTGGTGATAGTCCAATAAATGATCAATCTTAAATAATAACCAAGATCCCCATAATTGATTGAAAGGATAATTGATCCTAAGAAATGGATATCGGTTCTTCACCGTCACTTGGTCCATCTGCTAGTAATCAATATAGACTCAATGACTACCATCTATTTTATTTTAAAACAACACAGATGCACTCCATGGAGAATTACTGACCTAATAAATCCCTTCTAGTCAATGTTATCCATCCTCACATTGATGTCCTTCAGTTTGGTTGGTTTCATGTGATACGAGTTTATTGAAATGGGTTACTCACATGGTATTATATCTAACTAAAAGTCAACTCCTCTATCAGAAGGGAGTCCTATTAATTCATTAAAGAACATTTCTTGATATAGATCCCTGATTTTAGGTAGATTTGATGGGTTTTTTTATCTTGATAAAATTTACAAGCCTTCAATATAGGTCTTCATTGTCCTGAGCTTACTGAAGTTTGGTCCAAATCTATATGCTCATAGTTCTCACTCTCCGATCATCATTTACTTATCTACCATTGTTGTAGTGAATGAAACATGCATATGATATAAGATAATGGAACATGGAATCCATCATCCAATCCTTGTGAAGGATTATATCAAAGTTCATCATATCAAGTATCATAAACTCCGATATATGTACATAACTAGCAACAACTATGGGACACTCTAGGAATAACTATAGATTGTCCACATTCATACCTAGTGGGATATCAGGGGATACTAACTCATATTATAACTAATTAAAAGGTATGTCATGTCAAATAGCTATGTGAACATATATAATTTAATGGGAATCACCAGTATTAAACAAATCAGAAGGAAATGTGGATGTGATCATGACCATACCTCGAAAAGAATATGGACCTAATCCCTCATATTCTGTAATCTAATCAACAATATAGATGTGACCTACCTCTGCTCCATGACCCATCACCTAAGGTGTATGACCAATTTGAGTCCACTAATGAGAACCCCAACTTGATCACAGGGTCAAAAATCCAACTCTTCCTCTACCTCTATGGATCCTCAGACTCGATGCCCTGAATAAAAATTGTTTTAAATACCCCAAAATGACACATTGTCAACACATACTCTGAGGTGTAGTATAGAACTTATTGTATTGTATCACTTACCCCCAATTGACGCATTGTTTAACTTATCCTTTAGGGGATGATGAAGTTGAACTCTCCTCCACTTGTATATCGGTTCTCTACTGCACGTCTCTCATTTACTCTTCCTACCACTATAAAATTTACTCATGAAAACATTAGGGGTCTTCTAGTCTATGTAATATGGGGTGAAAGGAAACCATCTACCCCATCCACTTCTAGACCATTCTATATCGACGTATAATTGTAGAGAACATGAGTATAAGTCATTAGGTCAAAGTTTCATGACTTGGCATCTCAACTTTGGTCGAAGCCCTATCTAAAACTTCATATCCTTTTATATCTCATCTCCATCCAAGAGAGGTGAAAATCCAATAATATATATGAATATTTCTGATTAAGTAGACACTATCAACACATCTTATCAAATCCCCCTGAACTCTTATGCTTAATCTGTCTTCATCATACTCAAGAAGAACACCATATAGAAGAGGACCCTGAACATCACTAATGGGAGAGCCTCTAAACTCCCTACCTTAAGTGTATCATTACACCAATTTATAGAAGATACTATGAGTATAAAGGCATAAAGATTCACCTTCCAATCCTCAAGAGTATCTACTAAATTAAATATCCTCTCCATACCCTAAATTTATTCCTCTTCATCATGAGGAACTTAATTGCACTAGAAAGATGAAGGATATTTTAGTTGGAGATCAATAGAATAGTCTACTATATTACTGGAGACTCACCCACCTTAGACATGTACTTTTCAAAAGGGTCCCAACTAAATAGGTTATACATTCTGAATCACCTATGTTGGTATAGGAGCATGATAAGGGATGTCCTCCTACACCACGGGAGGTGGTATAAGATAATCTTTAGATTCCAAAACTAGTTGTCCCATTAAATTTCTATAAGGTGAAATCTCTACCACATAAGTAACATTTGGAACATTTTGATTCCTAGTTAGTCTAAGGGATCACACAGGGTTCTCCTATGAGTGTACCCACCACCCAAGGTGTTCCCCTAGCACTAACTTGTGTCTTTAGACATTTACCTTTTTCACAGTCATCAAATATGCACGAACACAACATCAGAATCAGTTCAAATAATTAATTCCAATAAATATATATCATAGCATTATAGAAACATATATCTATCACACAGTACTGAAACTATCCCAAACAAATAGCACAATCAAGGCATTAAATGAAGAACTACTATAAAACACAACAACATGTGTAGATATATATCATGTAAACCTATGTGCCTAGTCATGATGCATAAATGAATCCAAAAACTCAAAAATCACATATCAATATAATTTACATCAACCAAGTTGAATCCAATAAAATATAATAGAAAACACAATTTCCCCATTTTATGGAAACTTGTAGGTCTACGATACAGTGTTAGCCTACCAATGTCATAGTTCCCCAGCTTGAGTATCAAATGCCCTATATCATGTCTACCATATCCCAAAAATGATAAGAGAAGAAACATGTTAGTGAATAATATCCCTCTGATATCATTTTATAACACCCAACCAAATCTACAAGTTTCGATCCAGATGCCACATGACACAATGCATGTGTCCCCATTTGCAAGAGACTGGAAACTATTTGTGTGGGTCCAAGTCCATCAATGGGTAGACTATAATGTTTGTGTCATATCATCATATCAATAATAAATAATAAAATATATAATAAATAATCATAGTAAACATGAATATACTAATAAATTGCATACATTTCATACAAATAAATGTGGCTCCCAAATTGACAAGGTTATCTAGTTTATAAAGCAGTGAGTAAATAAATAAACAAAAAACCTGTGGAGGTCCTCCAAAGTGTTGGAGGTGATTCCCAAGAAACAAATTTTGTGTTATTTATGATAACATGTATTAATTTATTTTAATACTAATGAACTTATTTTCATATCATGATTATTATTCTATGTGACATAGTATGTGATAATGTCCTAAGAGTAGATGTCGCACGGAAAGGTCATACCAGTTCCCCACTTTGATGGGAGTCCAGAAGATACAAGAAAATAATCTTCAATATAAGTTCTATAGCTCGATGAAATCATTTTAGTGACTCAAAAGATACATGATATTAGGGGTGGAGATTCATAGGACTTTGAGGCACCTTCTCATGGTGTACATCCTTGGTAATATCCAGTGTAGGATATTATGATAACAAAACCCACTAGTATAAGTTCTACATTTATATATGTAATTGGATGTTTGTATCTACTAATTTCTATATCAATACTTATAATTTGAGATTATTATTAGTTTTTATTACAATTCATGTGATTTGATGTATTTATGAAAACTATGCTGACATATGTTTGCAGAGAGGTAGGATTCGTTGGGTGTGTCATGAGTAATATTGCTGTAATGAATCATGCAAGAAAGGATTTTTCCCTTATGTTCCTTAATGGAAGTTGATTTATCAAGCCCTTTGATGGAAATTATATTTCCTAAATAAAACCATGGATATGGTGTTCTAAAAGAAATTTATATTTTTGGAAATTCAAATAAAGAGACATTGAATACATAGGTCGATGAAACCAACATGGAACCTGCTTGTTTAAAGATTCCCTAATAAGAGGATAATATTATGCTATGAGCATATGTATGTGGTATTATGTAATTTAGAAATTAAATTCTTTCTTTGTGGTTTCCTTGGCCTGTTTCTTGACATTAACCATGGACTTTAGGCAAATTCACCAAATTCCACTAAGAAAGAGGCCTAGAGGGTCACACACTAAGTGTATCAAGAATCCATATTAAATAATATATTCACTAGTGCAGAAAATGTTTTTAACGTCACCATTTTTTATGTTGGTTATATATAACTGACATGATAATCTGTGATATGTGGTTTTTTACATTGGTTATTTTATAACCGATGTAAAAAATACAGAGAGTAAATTTTTTACGTCGGTTATTTTAATAACCGACGTTAAAAATCACGCGTTTTTGTTTTTTACGTCGGTTATAAATTAACCGACATAAAAATCCAAAGTGCATTGTTTTTTATGTCGGTTATCAAATAACTGACGTAAAAATGAGGTATCTACGAATTTTTTACGTTCGTTATAAAATAACCGACGTGAAAAACCAACACGCTGCTTTTTTTACGTCGGTTATAAAATAACCGACCTAAAAAAAGAGGTATCTGATACTTTTATAACATTGGTTATTATAATAACGAACGTTATAAATGCAATAAAAATAGTTTATAACATTGGTTATTAAATAACTGATGTTATAAAACATTTAAAAAATTAACACGCCCCGTGGATTGTCATTTACGATTTTTCGATCGACAGTTCGGCAACTCGTCTCTCTCGCTCGGAAAAACCTAATCGTCTCTTCGATCTCGTTGGGTGAAACTTGTTTTTAAGCCATTATTTATCATATTTACTCTCCTCGGATATATCATCTCAACTCTCAACACTCAGGTAATCCTCCCATGACTTTATTTCGTTCCTTTTTTTCAGACAGTCTATATTTACGTTTTGTGATTTTTTTGTTTAAACTAGGTAAGATTATTCGATTTCGAACCCTCTTACCTCATTTTTACATCATAATCTTATTTATTATAACCAAATATATTATATCAACTTGAAATATTCATTTAATCATCGCCTACTTCTATTTTGTTTTTATTGTTTCGCAGATGCCCGACATTTACAATAATTTTTATTGTCCTTGACAACTAATGATCTCATTCACCTATATTACTGAAATTTATATGTAAACCATTTTGATACACCAATTATGTGTACCAGTGTGATTTATTTTATAAGTATATATGGTTTTTCCTGGTGGAATATTTGTTTTGGATCCTTGGTTGTTTCTATTTTGGGTATCACTTTTTGTTGTTCCATAATCTATTTACATTGCTTATTTTCATGGACTATTATAAGTCTTCATATACTATTAAAACCCGATTCATTGCACAATAGATCATTTTTGACTAGTAGGAGATACACTTCATGGTTCTCATTTTGAATAATGTCATGATACCAAAACTAGTAGCTTGAGGTTAAAATCTCTAGATATGCCAAAACTGGTAGCTTGAGGTTAAAATCCCATGGTTCTGGGGGCTGTCAAGAGGGTTGGTGGATTCCCAAGGAGTTGGGGGCTGTCCATAGGGTTGGGGGCTGTCCAGGGTGTCCATGGAGGTGGGGGGGCAGTCCAGGGGTGGGTGTGGGTGGGGGTGTCGAAGGGGGTGGGGGCTGTACAACAGGGTGGGTGGGTGGGGGGGGGGTGTCCAAGGGGGTGGGGGCCTATCCAGAGGGTTTGTGGGGTTGTTTGGGGGGTGGGGGTTGTCCAGAGGTTTGGGGGGTGTCCAGGGGGTGTCCAGGGGGGGTGGGGGTGGTGTCTAGGAGGGGTGGGGTGGTGTCTAGAGGGGTGGGGTTGTCCAGGGGGTGGGGGGATGTCCAGAGGGTTGGGGGTGCCGAATAGGGTGTCCAAGGGTGTAGGGGTGGGGGCGGTGTCTAGGAGGGGTGGGGGGTGCTGTCTAGAGGGGTGTGGGTTGTCCAGTGGGTGGGGGCTGTCCAGAGGGGTGGGGGTGTCCAGGGGGTGTCCAAGGGGGTAGGGGTGGGGGTGGAGTCCAGGAGGGGTGGGGGGTGCTGTCTAGAGGGGTGGATGGCTTTCTAGGGGATGGGGGGCTTTCTAGAGGGTTGGGGGTGTCCAGGGGGTGTCCAAGGGGGTATGGGGTGGGGGGTGGTGTCCATGAGGGGAGGGGGTGCTGTCTAGAGGGGTGGGGGTTTTCCAGGGGGTGGGGGCTGTCTAGAGGGTTGGGGGGTGTCCAAGGGGGTAGGGGGTGGGGGTGGTGTCCAGGAGGGGTGGGGGGGTGTTGTCCAGAGGGGTGGGGGATGTCTAGGGGTGGGGGGATGTCCAGGGGGTGGGGGTGTCCAGGGGGGTGTCCAGGGGGGTGTCCAAGGGGGTAGGGGTGGGGGTGGTGTCCAGGAGGGGTGGGGGTGGTGTCTAGAGGGGTTGGGGTTGTCCAGGGGTGGGGGGGGGGGGGTTGTCCAGAGGGGTGGGGTGTCTAGGGGGTGTCCAAGGGGGTAGGGGTGGGGGGTGGTGTCCAGGAGGGGTGGGGGTGTTGTCTAGAGGGGTGGGGTTGTCTAGGGGGTGGGGGCTGTCCAGAGGGTTGGGGGGTGTCCAGGGGGGTTTCTAAGGGGGTAGGGGGTAGTGTTCAGGAGGGGTGGGGGTGCTGTCTAGAGGGGTGGGGGCTGTCCAGGGGGTGGGGGGCTGTCTAGAGGGTTGGGGGTGTCCGGGGGGTGTCCAAGGGGGCAGGTGGTGGGGGGTGGTGTCCAGAAGAGGCGGGGGCTATCCAGGGTGTGGGGGGGGGGGGGGGGGGCTGTCCGGAGGGGTGGGGGTGTCCAGGGGGGTTTCCAAGGGGGGTAGGGGTGGGGGTGGTGTCCAGAAGGGGTGGGGGTGTTGTCTAGAGGGGTGGGGGCTGTCCAGGGGGTGGGAGGGGGGGGGGGTGTGCAGAGGGGTGGGGGTGTCCAGGGGGTGTCCAATGGGGTAGGGGGTAGGGGGTGGGGGTGGTGTCCAGGAGGGGTGGGGGGCTGTCCAGGGGGTGGGGGGCTGTCAAGGGGGTGGGGGTGGGGGGGGGGGTGCTATCCAGAGGGGTGGGGGCTTGTCCAAGGGGGTGGTGGTGTCCAAGGTGGTGGGGTGGTGTTCAGAGGGTTCGAGGGGTTTTCCAGAGGGTTGGGGGGTATCTCGGGTGTCCATAGAGGTGGGGGGGGGGGGGCAGTCCAGGGGTGTGTGGGGGGGGGGGGGGGGGTCCAAGGGGGTGGGGGTGTCTAAGGGGTAGTGGCTGTTCAGAGGGGTGGGGGCTATCCAAGGGGGTGGTGGTGTCCAGGGGGTGTCCAAGGGGGTTGTGATTTTCTCCAACTGAGTTTTTATTTTAAATTTGATTTGATTCTCAGGTTTACTCTATTTTCTCTAATTTTCTATCAACCATTGTATGCCCCATGGTTTTATTTGATTCAATGGAATTTAATATCTAACTATATTTTGATTTTAAAATACTATTCAAGCATATTTTTTTAAATATGCATAGATTTGTTTTATATTTAAAAAAAATTACATTCAAATTATGATTTTTTTTCATATAAACATATATTTGTCTTATCTTAAAAATATATATAATTTTGATATTTGTTATAGGTAATAATGATTCGAAGTTGGATTACGGCACATCGAATGAGAAATGAATATGAGGAAGGTGTTGATGCCTTTTTGGAATTTGCAAAATGAAATGTTCCAAGTAGTGACATTTTTGTTTCTGTCCATGCCTAAAATGTTTGAATATGAAGAAGTTTAAAATTAGAGAGATAAAATTTCATCTGATTTGTCATGGTTTTAATCCGAGTTACATCCCTTGGATTTGGCATGGTGAAACTAGACGGAATGTCACTGATGATGATGATTCACAAGATTGTAACTCCGATGGAATTGAAGAAATGATTCGCGATATTACAGCTGAACAAATTGAGATAGAACCGATAGTTGTGTGTCTATATGGTGATACTGAAAAACCATTATATCCTGGTTGTACATATTTTACGGTTTTGTCAGTGGTGTTAAGATTGATTAACCTGAAGGAGAAACATGGATGGAGTGACATAAGTTTTATAGATCTGCTACAATTGATGAAAGACATTCTTCCAAAAGATAACGATCTTCCAGATACACATTATAAGGCCAAGAAAATATTATGCTCGATGGGATTGGGATACAATAAAATACATGCCTGTCCGAATGACTGCATTATATATAAGAAGGAATATGAATTTCTGTCAGAGTGTCCTAAATGTGGGACATCATGGTATAAGGTGAAAGAAAAATCACAGGCTGATGTAGAGATTACAAATATCCCTTCAAAGGTATTTTGGTATCTTCCTATAATTCATAGTTTCAAACGTTTATTTGAAAATTCACATGATGAAAAAAGGTTAATATGGCATGCTAATGAGTGGTTACGTGATGGAAAAATACGTCATCCAGCTGATTTTACACAATGGAAGAAAATTGATGAGCAGTATTCTACATTTGGAAATGAAATTAGAAATCTCAGACTAGGGTTGTGCACAGATGGAATGAATACATACCAAACCCTAGGTAGCATACATAGTTCATGGCCTATTATATTGGTAATTTACAACCTCTCTCCTGAAGTTTGTATGAAGAGAAAATATGTCATGTTGAGTATAATGATCTCTGTTCCAAAGCAACCCTGCAATGATATTGATGTTTACTTGTCACCGTTGATTGATGATTTGAAACTGTTATGGGCTGATGCTATTAGTGTGTATGATTCTTATAAAATGGAATATTTTCAACTGCATGCAGTGCTTCTGTTCACTATAAATGACTTCCCAACATATGGAAATTTGTCTGGATACAGTGTTAAAGGGCATAAAGCATGTCCAATTTGCAAACAACAGATGTCATATTGTCAATTTCATCATGGGAGGAAAACAATGGATATGGGTAATCGAAAGTTTTTGCCTATGGGTCACCCTTATAGAAGACTAAAAAAAGGCTTTCAACGGCTCATAATAATTTTATATTTCTCCAAAACCTTTATCCCTTGATCTGTATTTTGAGAGGGTGAAAAACCTTGATGTGGCATTGGGCAAGACACAGAAATCTGGTAATGATAGACATATTTGGAAGAAAAGGTCAATATTTTTTGAGCTACCATATTGGAGGTATCTTGAAGTTAAACATAATATTGATGTCATGAATGTGGAGAAGAATATCTGTGATTGTTTGATTTTAACATTATTAGATATTAAAGGAAAGACAAAAGATGGGTTGAATGAAATATTAGACTTACTATCAATGGGAATATGTTTGGAGTTAGCTCCCACTCCTAAAGGAAGACGAACATTTCTTCCCCCGGCTTGTCATACATTATTGAAGAGGGAGAAAATTAGCTTTTTTCAGTGTCTTCATGATATCAAAGTGCATCAAGGTTATTATTTAAATGTAAAAAATTTTGTCTCATTGAAGGACTTGAAGTTTATAAGTACGAAATCACATGATTGTCACGTCATGATGTAACAAATTCTACCAGTTTCATTGTGTGGAATATTTACAATCCGTGTCAGAAAGACTATACTGAAGTTGTGTTATTTTTTCAAATCAATTTGTAATAAGGTGATTGATGTGAATGATTTGAACATTTTGGAAAAGGATGCAATTTTTATACTTTGTCAATTGGAAATGTATTTTCCTCCATGTTTTTTTGAAATAATGGTGCATTTAATGATTCATCTCATTCAAGAAATAAATATGTGTGGACCTGCATATCTTCATTGGATGTATCCGTCTAAAAGGTATATGAAAATATTAAAGGGGTATATTAAGAATCCATATCGACCTGAAGCCTCCATTATTGAAAAGTATATTTTTGAAGAGGTAGAAGAGTTTTGTATGAGATACTTGGCTGCAGCGCAGCACATAGGTTTGCCTCCATCTTTCCATGAATGAGTTAATAATGAGGGAATGGGGATTCGTGTCTTGAAAGTCAAATCATTGTCAGCTGAACAAATGAAGAAGTTAGAATCATACATCTTGAATAACATATCTAATGCTCAACCATATATCACATTGCATATTAATGATTTGAAACAATGTAATCCAAAGAAGAAAGAAATGTGGATTTTGAATGAGCACAACAAAATATTTTTGTCATGGTTTAAAAAGACCTTGTTTGGTAGATCAGATGTATCAGAGACATTAAAATGGATAGTTGGTGGTCCATGTTTAAATGTGATAACATGGTCCGGTTATGATATTAAGGGTAATACATTTCATATGAAAGCTCAGGACAACAGAAGTGCATTTCAGAATAGTGGGGTATTGGTGTTTGCAGAAGCAATGAATTTTTCGAGTGCTAAGGACAAAAATCAAATTTCTGCATCAAGTGCATATTATGGAGTGATTGAAGACATATGGGAGGTTGATTACTTTAAAATTAAAGTTCCTGTTTTTAACTGTAAATGGTTTATCAGTAACAATAGTGTCAGACACGATGAATTTGGAATGACACTTATTAATCTGAATAGATTAAAAGACACATCTGATTATTTTATAATGGAAACACATGCAAAACAAATTTTCTATGTAGTAGATCAATCAGATATACAGCGGGCTATTGTTTTACAAGGGAAAAAATAATATGTTGGTGAGGATGAACTTGATGAAGATTCTGATTTATGTGAGATCCCTACTTCCATGGAAAGATTAACAGAACATAATGATGATCATGTTGAAGACATGGTTTGTGCCATAAGGAACGATCACGACGAAGAAATTTGGGAAAACAATCCATTTGTACATTCCAAAAATTATAGGTAACATATGTTTATTTCTTTTTTACATTTATTTTATTCATAAAATGTTAGATATTGTAAGTTTTTTCTTTATTAAAACATGTATTAAAACAAAATAAGTATAAGTTTTTGTTTGTTTTAAGTTTGTTTAGTTTTCTTTATCATGTTTAACATTAAATGAATTATATATCTATTATTTTTGTTCAGTGACAATTACTTTACCATGTTTACCAGGTTTACCATATTGACCATCTTTACCATCTTTACCATTGTTTAACATGCTTACCATATTAACAATGTTTAATATTACGTAACATAGTACAATTTTCTATTTTCTGATTACAGTAGTATTAAAATATTTGAATTTGTATATTTTTGATCTAATGTTTGTTTTTTTGATTTGAAGGATAATTACAGATCATTCAGTTGATCAACCACATGATTCTGGAGATGAGCATATTAGTCATACCTCTGGGGATGAACATTCACATGCTCCTCTTGATGTTCCCCAATCTTCCTCATGTGATCCTATTATGACAAAGAGTCCAAAGGTTGGTAAATGTGGGTGCACATGTTTACAAAAATTTTCACTTGCCCGTACGCAGGATCATAGGATACTCGTTGATTTTGACGATGATGATATTCTTAGAGGTCCAAATGCAGATGATTTTAAGAGTTTTGTATCCACTCAGGAAAAGAGAAAAGTAAGCATTTTGTATGATGACTGGAGAAGTGTGGATAGAGCGATAATCTCTCAGTTGTGGGAGACGATTTTGGTAAGATATTTTTCTATTGTTTGACTATTATTTAAATGTATCTATTATATAAAATATGTTTAACCTCTTCTTTATTATATGACATTTGATATTCCTGACACTGGAGGACTCATGAAGAAATGCTTATCGTTGGATACCAGGATATGGAGGGATTTCAAATCAACCCTCTCATCAGATTTCATTTATGGTCATAGGATTCATGAAAATCCATGTTGTATATATCCTTTTATAGATGAAGACACATGGAGAAATATTTTTGAAAGTAGAAGAAAAGAGTCATTTTTGGTAAGGGCAATGTAAACTTTTATAAGCTTTATTATATAAATGATCTTATTAATGTTTTGTTAATTATTTCTTATTCTTAATTTATGTAAAACAAAAAAATATCATCATAATATCCAATCTAAAAATGTATAACCTCATAGTTTATCTCGGGGAGGGTATGCATTTTTGGAAGAACAAATGATGGCATAAAAATTTCAACAACTAAGAGATGAGTCTTCAAGCTCTGGAGAGGTGGCCCCTCCATCCCCTCCATCTAGACATGAAACATGGAAGAGAGCTCAGATGAAAAAAAGGGCAATATCATTCAAAAGAATCTATAATCGTAGCTGAGAGGATTGTAAGATATCTATTTTATTTATTTAAGTTAACTATTTTCTTCATATAATTTCAATCATTACAGAAATGTTCAATTAATTAATACAGGACTCTCTTGAGGAGTAGAGTTCACAGGGGGAATTTACAGCTAATGGGGGCCAAGATATTTTATCTATAGCATTGGGAAAGCCCGAACATCCTGTTCGTGTAAAAGGATATCCAGAAGGTGTATCGGTAAGAAAGGTGTTTCCACGTTCTTCAACTTCTAACGTTGAGAGGGTTTATAAAACAAATTGAATCCTTCAAGGCTGAAGTTCATAATATTAATGTGACGATGCAGGAAAATATTAGAGCATCAATACAGTCTATGTTTACAGACATGCAAAGAAAATTTCAGACTACAGCTCCCACTCCTCCACCTCCCCCTGAAGACCCCATTATTTATCCTCCACCTCTGCCAGTAGCTCCCACTCCCCCACCTCATCCTCCAGACTCCATTTTTTATACTACTCCTCTGCCGCAGCTTCCTACTTATTGCGAGTTGTATGTTGATGATCCTCAACGTCATATAGTTGAATATGGGTTGGTATATTGTATAGGAGATACAGTTAATCATCAAAAATTAGAGGTAGAGAATCAGAGGGTCACCATACAGGATATTATATATAGATCAGCTCGAGTACCATTACCTACAGATGAGGTGACGATAGTTGGACATAGTATCAGACATTTTTTAATTTGGCCATCCGGACTTCTTTGACCCATTACCATAGAGGTATGAAAGTTATATCTTTTATTTTATTTTTTTATTAAAGTTGTTTTATCATTTGAAAACTAATATATTTTTCTATTTATTTTTACAGGAATACTTCAAAGGTAAATAAATATTGTATAGACAACAACAAAGAAAAATGACTATGACATCAGATACATATTCTAGTAGTCTTGACAGATTTTCAAGATATTCAAATTTGTTGGCAGGTCATTATCAGTTTCCAATAGAAGCTCATGTTTGTGGACGTGAAATAACTGTGTGGATTATGAAACTGATATAATGGAGCTTTATACTGGAGATAAGTTGGGCATCAACATGGTGTAAATTTTTTCCATGTTAGTCTTAACAATTTTTCCCTGTGTTATATTTATTAAAAATGTATCCTTATGTCTATTTTGTATTTGGTATCTTTATAAAATTTGTGAGAGGAATGAGATGACAGATGTATATGGATTCATGGACCCGCAATTGATTTCCCCTGAAGCATGTGCATTGGATGAGGAATAAAGAATGCTTTGTATTTCTGAAAGACCTGAACAGAATATAGTCACACAATGTTGGATGATGCCTTTTTGTGAGAGGTATGAAACACATCTCTCTCAAAGAGTTCATTATCTTTTAACATAAAAAACCACTAACCTTAAATTTCCTTTTATCAGTGATCATTGGATGTTAGGGGTTTTTTGCCCAAGGAAGAAAGCACTTTATTGGATATGCTCGGTCCATGATGATGTGTGGTAAATATTTAAGAATATATTGGAAAAGTAAGTTTCAATTTCTCAATAGTTTTATATATTATAATGAATTTTAGATTTACCCCATTCGTATTATTTTCTAACAGGTGATGGGTCTACTTTCCAAAAAACACAAAGAAAAGGAGTGAAAAGATCAAATATGTAAATGCGAAGGTAAATATCCATTTATAATTTTTACTTTTTGATTTATTACATAAAAATAATATATTGAATTTACACTCATTCAAATATAATTGTCATGAACAACAAGGCATCATTATATGCAGATATTATATGTTAAGTTTTATTTATGAAATAATAACAACTGGGATAGTTGTGAATTTTGACCTGGTAAGATTTACTCTTAAACTTTGCCATAATATTTCAATTTGATTTATTCATTATACATGTTAAATTCTAACCTTTTTAATGTGTATATTTTTGATGACCCTCAACCCTATACTACTGAAGACTTCAAACACTTACAAGTGGAGTGGTCAAATTATTTTACCGGTTTGATTGAATTTTATTTGTTTGTAATGTAGAATGTAATTTTGAATGTTGTCATTGTAATTGTGTATTTGGTAGTCATTTAGGTTGGATTTAGTTTTTTTTAAGTTGAAAGTGTAATTTTTGAATGTTATATATGTGAATGTTTAATTTTACTCTACTTCTTGTTTTGGTCAACTTATGATGGTTTTTCTGGTATGGATTCTGGTCTGGGGGGAGGGGTTCCAAGGGTGTGGGGGGTGTTCAGTAGGGTGGGGGTGTCCAGAGGTATAGGAGGGTTTTCCGGTGGGGTGGGGTGGGGGGGGGGATGGGTGTCCATGAGAGTGGGGGCAGTCTAGGGGGTGGGAGTGTTTCCAGGAGGGTGGAAGGGCAGTCTAGGGGAGTGGGAGGTTGTCCCAGTGGTGTCCAAGGGTGTGGGGGTGTCATGTGGGGTGCGGGGGTTTAGAGGGGTGGGGGGGGGGGTCCTGGGTGTCCATGAGAGTGGGGGGGCATTCCAGGGGTGGGAGCGTTTCCAGGAGGGTGGAGTGGGAGGTTGTCCAGGGGTGTGGGGGTGTCCTGTGGGGTGAGGGGGTTTCTAGGGGTGGGTGGGGGGGTCTAGGGTGTCCATAGGGATGGGGGGTGGGGCAGTCCAGGGGGGTGGGAGAGGAGGCGCCGCCATACCTAGGGGTGCTAAACTCCCCTGTAAGGTATTCATCACTCCCACATGTGAAACATTTTGAGAGCTCAAGCTTCGCATGTGGGAGTGATGAGTACCTTCCATCAGCGCGCCCCCCAAGGGGGTGTCCAAAAGGGTGTCTAGGAGGGTGGGGGGTCTAGTGGGTGTCCAGGGGGTGGTGGGGAAGTCCAAGGGTGTGGGGGGGGGGGGGGGTGCTGTCCAGGGGTGTTGGGGGCTGTCCAGGGGGTGGGAGCAGTCCAGGGGTATGGTGGGGGCTGTCGAGTGGGTTGAGGGGGTTATAGTCTATCTTTGGTAACTTTTTGGTCAGTTTTAAGGGTGTGAGAGGGCTTTCCAGGGGTGTGGGGGTGCTGTTCAGGGGGTGGGGGGTCTACAGGAGGGTGGGGGGATGTACAAGGGGTGGTGGTGTTGTCTAGGGGTGTGGGGGGGTGTCCAGGGGTGTGGTGGGGGCAGTCTAGTGGGTTGAGGGGATTCTGGTTTGTTTTTGGTAACTGTTTTGTCTGTTTCAGGGGTGTGGGAGGGAAGTCCAGGGGTGTGGGAGTGCTGTCTAAGGGGTGAGGGGTATACATGAAGGTGGGGGTTGTCCAGGGGTGTTTGGGGCTGTCCAGGGGGTCGGGGATAGTCCAGGGGTGTGGTGGGGGCTGTCCAGTGGGGTGAGAGTGATGTCTAGGTGTGTGTGTGGGGGGGGGGGGTATACATGAAGGTGGGGGTTGTCCCGGGGTGTTTGTGGCTGTCCAGGGGGTCAGGGGGTAGTCCAGGGGTGTGGTGGGGGCTGTCCAGTGGGGTGAGGGGGTGGCGTTCATGGGGTGGTGGGGGGTTTTCTATTGGGGTAATTTATAAATGTTATCAATGTAAATGATTAATTTTTCTTTGGTTCTGGTTTTGATCTACTTCTGTTTTTGTGGTATGAATTCTTGATTTGGTTTCTGGTTGTTTCTAGGGAGAGCAGAGGACTGCATTCAATTTAAAAAAAATGGTCTTCCACGTCGGTTATTTTATAACCGACGTGATAAAGGAATCAGGAAGGTTTTATCACGTCGGTTTTTTGAATAACCGACATGATAAACATATCTGGAATGGTTTATTACATTGGTCATTTAATAACCGACATGATAAAAGGCCTGGAAAATGGTTTATCACATCTGTTATTTAATAACCAACATGATAAACCCCCTCATACTGGTTTAGAATGTCGGTTAATATATAATCACCATGATAAACCATTTCCCAAGTGTTTATCACGTCAGTCATTAAATAACAAACATGATAAACATCCCCCGCATGGGTTTATCACGTCGGTTATTATATAACCGACGTGATAACCCCCCCCCCCCCACTGTTTTATCACAGCGGTTATATAATAACCGATGTGATAAACCCCCCTGGTTTTTGCATGTCGGTTATTAATTAACCGACGTGATAAACACTGCGATGTTATGTTTTTTACGTCGGTTTTTAAATAACCGATGTAAAAGCAATATTTATAACATCTTCTGTATTAACATCAGTTAAAAACCAACGTAAAAAATGAAAAATAACCGATATAAATAATGTTTTCTGCACTAGTGATTATTTATTTATTATTTAAGAAGTTGAATAAATATCATTCTCACATGTGGTTTAATAATTATTCATGTTTTCTTGATCATATATATTCCATCACTAGTTATTCGATCGAATTTTATGTGAGCCCAATGTTTGATAAATATTTATTTACAAATTAGTAAATATAATATTTATTAATTGGTGAATAATGAAGTGATATTAATTTATTAAATAAATATTACTTATTCAAGTACCAATAAATATTATGAAGGAATAACTGATCAAGTTTAATGTTCTTGTTAGAAATAATATATATTGAATATTATTTGAATAAATAATACATAATTTTAATTAACTAGTTTAGTGAATGTCTATATATAATAGTATTTTTATTTATATAGAAACGAGGTTCTGCAACGATTAAATAAATATTAAAGTTCAATTTTTCAATTATTTATTTTTAACCCTAGTGGTATATAATCCGAATTATATTATTTTTTAATAGAGACAATTTATTTCTTTTACTATGCACAACGAATCTAAAGAATCCTCTCGAAGTCCTAGAGTGCTCCCTTCTCTGAGAACACTCTCAAGAATGGAGAGTGTTCTTCCTCCACATTCCAATCTCATGTATAGAGATATCATGAACAATACTTTGGAAGAAATTCTCTAGGTGATCAAAGGTGAATGAAAAAAGTGTGAGGGTCTTCCAGGTTAGCACCCGGAGATTCCTATGGTGACATTTAGATATTTTCCAAACATGTGTGGATCACTGCTAGATGGAATAAATTATTGAATCCTATAGTGAAATTAACATATGACCAAGATCCATTGTTAGATCCATTAGCATAGAAATAATTCTTGTAAGATAATTCTTTAATTTCTTAAAATAATTATAAATAATATGTGATGACATGTTCTCTGGTTTCATCATTTTAATCCATTTTCTATATTGTTTAATTTAATTAAATTTATCATGACCTTTATAATCATATAAATTTTGGTATGATCATTTATCATGAGAAAAATGTTGGGAATGAACCATCACACTCTTTTTTTTGAACCTGAAACCTATAAGTGTTATCAAAGGGGTCATATAATTATTTATAATTATTTAAATATCATTGATCAATTTATGTAAGTAATTGGTATTAAATTCTAATTTATTATTTATTAAATCTAAATTTAGATATCTACTTCTTCCACTTTATTTCATTGAAATATAATCAAATCAATTAATTTTAAGAATGAAATAAATTTGAAGATCTCATCCGGAGGTATCGAGGTGTTTGGCCAGATAATAAAAGAGTACACGCCATGTATCTAGGAGGTACATGTTGTGTACTAGTGTTTAGTACACCAAGAATTAATTTATAATTAATTCAAGTTGTTTCACTTATTAAACATATTGAATTTAATTGTACACCATGTGCTGAATTGGATTGTATGGTGCACGGTGAGCTAGAGTACACACCATGTAACTTCTGCACATTGTGTGTTGTCCTTTAGTCACAAATTATCCATGTATCCTCTTACACGACCTACCTAAATGGTGACTATGTAACTTAGAGACAAAAAAATGTGTAGTACATGTACATGCCATGTATTATATCTTTTTCCAGGTCATGATTACATGCCAAAGTGCCTAGGCATGTGTTGCAGATAGGCGGTGAGAAAATATACACATTGTGTAGCTCCAATGTACATACCATGTACATTTACCAAATTACATAGAATTAAAATAAAATTATTATATTGTGAAAACCTAATCAACATGTACTTTCATGTGGTAATTAAGTTTATAGGACATGCAATGTGATATGTTTTAATATATATAAATGTTTAATTAATTTCTACATAATGTATGTATCCACATATCATGTATGATTCATATTACAGTTATTAATCGATGTGAATTGAAGCATAAATGGTGACAGAAATATTGTAATACAAGTAATAATTAAGTTGATAGTACATGTTATGAAAGTGTGTTATAATTCATGTATGAAACTTGTCTCTATATTAGACAACATATGAGTATAATACGTGTTGGATAGTTCGAATGGGTACTCCCCATGGTGCCTATAGGGTATATTTAATTATTTTACACAATTAATTTTAAATAAATTTATTTAATTTTTGTAAAATTATGTTGGATGGGAAACTCACATAAATTTGGATGTGATTAAGATAAAAGAATTTATTAATTATAGAAGATATTAAATTGAATGAAACACGATTTATATTAAATAAGAATTATTATGAATTAAATACTAGTTTTATTAAATGAGTTATTAATTGCATGCATATAGAAGGTCATTCACCTAAACCAGTACATTTTAGGTGATTGGTTTAATTTAAATTTTTATAAAATTCAATTTTTTGGCCTATGTTCCATCTCTCATTTGATTATGTAAGGTCATCTGTGACCATAATTTCTTTTATGTAAACCCATTACCCTCACCTACATGTGAGTAAAAGAATATTAAATGGATGGAGATACCAAGCCAATGGAGTTGGTTCAAGCCTGGACCTAATGATAAACCTATCTAGAAGAGATATATAGGTGGACAAGTGAAAAAAAGAACATGAACCATAAATGGATTAAGTTGTTATTCCCTAGGATGATGGTTAGTTTATATTCACTAGATAAACTATCCATTTGTAAAAGCTCATTGTTATACCACTTTATAATTTAATTTTTATCAAGTTACATGATTATTTAATTATGGAAGTTTTTCATGATCACATGAATTAATTAATTAATAAACATGCAAGATAGAACTAAAATAAATTTGCTAATGCATAAATATTATCTAAGACATGGTTAATCAGTTAAGTAAACTAACTTAATATTAAAAAAAATTTAATAATGATAATAATTGGAAATTTATGTATAAGAGATAAAATAACTCAATTATATATTAATTCAAGATAGCCTTCTACAACTTCAGAAAAAATTGAACCACAGTTAAAAGTTCTTGACCAGCCAAAGTTGGAGTTCCTTCAATTATCCGGGAATTATAACATGATGTTTTTGGTTGAATTAACTTAGTTTACATCAAGGGTTGACTTCTAAAGAAGTACTTGGTGTAACTAACTATAAGGGTTGAGGAAATCCAATTTAAGGATTTCGGGATTGGGGAGTCCAATCAACAAATCAAGGAACTACGGATAAATGTTGTTGGAATTTGAAATTCCTACCTAAAACCATTAAAATTTATTATCCATACAATGTTTGGGTAATGAAAAGGGGAATATAGATTCTTTCCACTAAAATGTTTCAGAAATAGAATATTATGAAGCTAACAGAGGGGGATATTGGGTTTTGATAAAATAATGGGAGATTAATAAATATGATATTTATTTATTTGTATTAATTTTATTTGATGATGTACTAAATCTATGCTCATGTTTTTGTAGAACCAACAATAAAATGATTTCAAAAACATTTCTGAGATCCAAAATAGAGATTTATAACCTTCTTCACCTAAAAAAATTTATAAGAGTGGCAAAATAGTTTTCACGTTATCATGTGCCATGAAAGGAAATTATATGTGATAGAAGAACCTATTCTTGATGTGACTGGGAATGAGGCTAATAAGAAAGTTTTGTCTCTCTATGAGAAATATTTTAATTATGCTATATATGATCAATGTTTTATGCTATCAAGCATGACCAATGAGATTTTAAGAAACATGAGGACATGGATGTGTATAGCATGATGTCTCACCTTAGAGATCTCTATAAAGAGAAGGCGTGACAAGAGAGATTTGAGATCTCAAATCCTCTGTTTACAACTAATCATGGAGAGTCTGTGCCATCTGAGCTTTAAGTAGGTAAGCTTATTGTCCATATCGGACTGTTAGACATATTAGGGATTAAATTCCCAAATGAGTGGCACATAGATCACATACATTCATCAGTACCAAAGTCCTTCTCAATTTTTATTGTTAATTATAACATGAAAAATAATGATATGAGTATTTAAAAACTTCATACATTGATTCCCCAATTGCATAAGGATATGGGGTGTGACAAACCCATGTACACTATGGTGAATAAGAAAATGAAAAACAAGGGGAAGTGGCACAAGACTCATAAAAATTCTAAATCTTCTAAGAATCATCCATCCAAGAAATGGATGTTCTAGAGATAGGGAAAGGAAAAAGAGGCAATATGTTTTTCATGTGGAATGCAAGGCCACTGGAAGAATAAATGCACACAGAAGAAAGGGAAACTAAAGGTTTGTTAGTTATCTAGTGTAATATTTCAATATCTATACAATGGGTTTTAGACAAAGCTTTTGGTTCTTACATCTATATCCAAATTTAGGATCCAATTAGACTCAAAAAAATGATAGAGGAGACATGGATTTTCATGCTGCCAACAATATGAGGTTGGTTTCTCTATCCATTGGTGACTACCACCTTTCATTTCTAACTTGAATGATATTTGTTTTAAGGGATTTTTATTATGTACTAAATGTTACGGAGAACATAATTTATGTATCATGCATAGATGCAGATGGTATTATTATCAAGTGTAGGAATAATTTTTTTTTATTTTATAAAGACAACATATTCTATGGTATGACACATTTTTAAAATTCTCTTTATGTATTAAATTACACAAAAAATTATTATAAATAGATAACAAATTATGTTCACATGACTCATATAACACCCATCTATGGCATCACTATCTTGGTCATGTAAATGTGATGTGTTTTACAATGCTCTATCTAGATGGTTATTTAGACACTTCTAAGTTAAATGATCTTAAAAGATGTCATGCATGTTTACAAATAAAAGTGGAAAAACCATCCTTTTATGGATAGGGTGAAAGGGCTATAGTGATTTTAGGATTGGTACACACTTATGTGTGTAGACCATTTCTAGAAAATTCTAAAGGTGGGTATTCTTACTTCAAAACTATTACTGATGACTTGAATAGATATGGATATGTCTACTTGATGAGGTATAAGTCTAAGCCAATTGAGTAATTCAAAGAATTCAAGAATAAAGTATATAATAAATTTGGAAAGAAGAGAAGGAAGATGTGATTAGATCTTGGTGGTGAATATCGTAAAAAAGAGTTTATCAGCTTTTTATGAGATTTGGGGATTCTATATCAACTCACTCTACCTTACACACCATAGTGGAATGGTGTTAGCAAATGGAGGAATTATACCTTATTATACATAGTAAGGTCAATGATGAGTAATTTAGATATTCTATTTTCTATTTGGGGATAGGCATTAAAACTGCGACATATACACTAAATCGAGTACTAATTAAAGCAGAAAGTGGAACTCCATTCAATTTATGGTGTGGAAGGAAACCCATTTTATCACAAACATGTGTATGGAATTTAAAGAAGTTTGTTAAGGATTTCTCAGGCAAAAAACTATCACCCTGGAGCACAAAGTGTATCTTTTTAGGGAATCATAAGGAAACAAAGGGATATAACCTATACAAACCCTCAGGTAAGAAATTGAATATTTCCAGACAATCCATATTTATTGAGAGGGAGCACATACAAGAAAAGGATAGTGGGAACATGATTGAATTTTATGAAGTTGTTGTTCAATATATACAATAGTTGGTACATGTAAAAATTCCATAGGTCCCCATGGAAGAATTAGTTCCTAAAACACAAGTACTAAGCCGGAGCACTAGAGTGGTAAGAGAACCATAGAGATATTTTTTTATATCCACCAATGATAGTATCTCATTTTTGGTTAAAAATGATGAACCTTTATCCTACAAAGAAGCAGTAGAGAGTTCAGATGTTGCAAGATGGAAGAACCCATGAATTATGGAATAGGTTCTATGTATCTGAACCATGTTTTAGTCCTCATTGATGTCCCAGTTGATGTAAAGACTGTAGGTTAAAAATGGGTATTCAACAGAAAAATGGATGTGTATGGTATATTAAATTACCATAATTCAAGGGCAGTGGATAATTGGTGTATAAAGAATCAAGGAATTCAATATGATTAAACCTTTTCACTTATTTCCATGTTAATATCCATCGAAATTGTACTTGACATTGCAGCTTACCATGAATATGAAACTTGGTAGATAGATGTCAAAACTGCTTTCTTTAATGGGAACCTTCAGGAAGATGTCTATATAACATAACCAAAATATCTTTTGACTCTAGGTGATTCCAAAATGAATTGAATGCTGCAGAGATCCATTTATAGATTGGAGAAAGAATTCAGGTCATGGAAAATTTTATTTGATGAAACGATAAAAGAATTTTATTTCATTAGGAAATAAAATGATCCATGTGTTTATAAAGGGTTTAGTTGAAATGTATTCATTATACTTGTAGTTTATTTTAATGTAATATTACTTATTGGAAACGACCTATTAGTCTTATAGTCTATTAAGGAGTGGTTAAACAAGTGTTTCTCCATGAAGGACTTAGGTGACATAGACTATATTCAATGGATCAGGATCACTCGTGATAGATCCAAGGGGATTCTTTGACTAAGTAAAAGTACATGTACTGACCAGATACTAAAGGGGTTTAGTATTGAACAGTCCAATAGGGGATTGGTTCTAGATTCATATGGTATACATATTTCTAAGAAAATGTGTGCTCAGACACAACATGAGAAAGATATAATGAGTATGGTCTCATATGCTACAATGATATGATCAATCTTGTATTCCATGTTATGTAATAGACTTGATCTTTCCTATGCATTGATCATGGCAGATATATATTAATAATATATAATAGAAAAACATTTTGATGCTATTAAATCTATCCTCAAGTATCTGAGATGAACTAATGGAATCTTATTGGTTTTTAGAGAAGATGGGGAGATATTCATCAGTGCTTATGTTGATGTAAGTTTTCAAGCCAATTAGAACGATCTAAAGTCACATTTAGGATATTTTTTTCTATCGTGATAGAGGAGTTGTGATCTAGAAGAGTTAAAATCATCCAGTTTTTATCGATTCTACCTTGGGTACTGGGTATATAGAAGCTTCTGATACATCCAAGGAATCCATTTGGATATGAAAGTTTGTTCTGGGGCTTGATTTGGTACCTAATAGTAATGACCCTATCACATTGTATTATGATAATATTATAGTAGGTGCTCTTTAGAAAGAGATTAGGTCACAATAATAGACAAAGCATAGAATCTGGAAGTATCACCTCTTGAGGGATTTTATAAGAGGAGAGATTTTGTAATTAGTAGAGTTCCTACAAAAGAAAACATTGTGGACCCCTTGAGTATGGACTATCTTAGAAGAAGCATGAGTATCATGTGAGATATAGTGTAATGAATGTTGTTAGTTGTTGGATGTAATTCAAGTGGGATTCTATTGGAATTAGTGCCATGAAACCAACTTCTCTATTATTTATGATAACATGTCTTTATTATTTTAAATATTAATAAACTCCTTATCATATATTGATTTTTCTTCTACTTGACATGGTATGTGATAATGTCCTAAGAGTACCTATCTTACCGAAAGTCCATAATAATTCCTCGCTATGATGAGAACTCATAAATTCCATGAAATATCATTAAATATATGTTCTATAACTAGACTAAATCATTTTAGGGACACATATTATATAGTATATTAGGGTTGGATACTCATAGGACTTTGGGGAACCTTATCATGGTGTACATCCTTGGTAATATCCAGTGTAAGATATTATGAGAACGAGACCAACCAGTAGGAAATCCTTATTTATATGTGTCATTTGATATCCCTATCTACGGATATGGGTATTGATCCTTATAATTTAATATTATTATTAATGAGTATTATAAGTCACATTCTTTGATTTATTGATGAAAAATCTGATGACATATGTTCCCCATTAGGTAGGATATGTTGGGTGTATCACAAGTAATATTACATTGAATAATAATGTGAGAAGGGATTTATCCCTTCTCTTCCTTAATGTAAGTTGACATCTCATGCACTTTCATAGAAATGATATAGTTTAAATAAATCCCCGGTCATGGTGTTCTATAGGAAAGTTAGATTTCAAGAAAATTCAAAGAAATATATATCAAGAACCAAGGTTGATAGCACCAGCATGTAACCTACTTTATTAGAGATATCGTGATAAATGGATTATATTACATAGTGAGCATCTGTATGAGGTATTATTTCATTATGAAAATAATATATTTCTCTTTGTGTTTCTTGCCATGTTGCTAGACCCTATCCTTAGACATTAGTCTTCTTTACTTACTTCCACTCGAAAATAGGACTAGAGGGTCGCACACAAAGTGAATCCAAAATCTTAGTTAAATAATAAATTTATTATTTATTATTTATCAAGTTGAATAAATATTATTCTTGAACATGGTTGAAAAATTATTCATGTTTTATTGATCACATACATTCCATCATGAGTCATTTGAGAGAATATTATGTGAGCAGAATAATTAATAAATATTTATTTTCTTTTTAGTGAGTGTAATATATATTTATTTGTTGACAAACATTGAAGTGATATTTTTTATTAAATAAATAGTCATTATTCATGGACTAATAAATATTATGGAGGAATATTATTATTATTATTATTATAGATATGGGGTTACCTTGGTATTTAATAAATATTAATTGGAACTTGTGAAATTTTTTATTTCTAACCCTAGCAGTATATAAACAAAACAATATTAATTTTCAATATATCCAATTCATTTATTTTGTTGTGGAATATGAATATGGAGAATCCTCTCCAAGACCAAGAGAGTTCTCTTATCCAAGAATTCTGCCAGGAATGGAGATTGTTATTCCTCCACATTCCACTCTAGAGTCTATAGTAATAAAGAACAATCATTTTCAAGTGATTCTCAAGGAATTTGAAGTAAAATGAAGTAAGCATTA
The DNA here is from genome assembly GCA_963277665.1 of Viscum album. Taxonomy (NCBI): domain Eukaryota; kingdom Viridiplantae; phylum Streptophyta; class Magnoliopsida; order Santalales; family Viscaceae; genus Viscum; species Viscum album. Next base: position 1,404,487,183 of record OY728160.1, read on the forward strand.
GTATTTTCTGTGCTAGCACTTGGAGAGTCCTATGGAGATGTTCAGATATTTTTGGAACACATGTAGATCACCACTAGAGGAAATATATTCTTGATTCCTATAACACAATGACAATATGATGTAGATCCAATGATAGATCCATCACTGAAGAAATAATTCTCACAAGGTAGTTATTTAATTTCTTAAATTAACTATAAATAATATGTGATGGTCTCACATTTTCATTCTATAATTTTTATCCATTTCTATATTCTTTGATTCAATTCTATTGATAAAGACATTTATCATTGATTAAATTTCATATTGATCATTGATCTTGAAAAAAATAAATATTGGGAATGACATATCACAAGCTTCCACTATACATAGAACCTAAACAAAGTTTTTCCTAGTGTACCACCTGCTAGATGCTTCTATGCTCAGCCATCCACCATAGGCCTCTTTACCTTCACTGAATCCCTCATCAAATCTATAAGGGCACTAAATTCCTGAGTAGGGTGTGAGTACAAGATTCAGTAGGACATGACTGATACATCCTTAACCAAGTGTTTTCATGTAAATAGGTTCATTCCTTGAACATAATAAATTTTTTACAAGCAAAATAACATGTAACCCAAAACTATGTGGTTGTTTGATAATCAAGTATCCACTAACCCTCGATCATACCATCTTCAACCACAATCCTAAAATTATGGTCAAGGTATCAGAAGGATCAAAAATTTCCTCATGGCTATCAGTATATCACATGGAATCCACAAGGCATTGAGTGAGCATACTACTCAGGATGCACAAGGAATGGAGTTAATAAACTGCTAAAAATCCACAAGGCATAGATTGTTTACATGTTACCTTGGAATCATCAAGACATCAAATAACATTCGTCCCACAAGGATATCATTCTCCACCATCATCATTATCACACATCATGTACACTCCTACTAAATAATACCAAAATTGTCACGTGTCATGTGCGCAAAGCACCACACTTCCAAAGGAAAGATAACACAAATAAGGAACAGCATGATAAAACTTTTATCAACTATAATGAGAAACACAAAACCATCATATAATAACAATGTGAATCTACTTCAAACATGGAATTTAGATATTTTAACAATTATATTGGGAATAAATTCATAGTGCTTTCATGATCTGCATAGACACCCACATGAGATCACTTGACTAGAACAATGATCAAATATGACTTAATATAAATTATAATAAGGAAAAATGTGTAAATAATCCCCAGTAGGTAAGGAACTTCCTACCTCATATATTTCAATGTCAATGTCAAGGTTTGTCAAAGTCGTCATCACCTAAACCACATCTATGCACCAAATGAAACTCAGATATCATCCTAGAACTCATAGAACTAGTTCCAAAACAACATGATAGGGGTTATAAGATAAGGTAAGGAGAAAAAAGACCAAATAATAGAACCAATTATTACATGGGATTATCCATTTGAAAACCTCATGCTCTGTTAGAAGTCTTTCTGGTAATCAAGGATTCTCCATGATGGAAGCAAGGTGGTGTGGCATCAACGAGTACAAGAACCAATTACCATGGAGTAGTATAAGGCCACCACCATGTAGAGAAGGGCCACTACAATTAAGGGTGGAACGCCATGGTGTAGGGGTGTACTGGTGGTAGAGCCCCATGACATAGGAACAATGACTGTGGCATGGAATCTCTATCAACAGAACACAATGGGCCCGAGACAAGGCACTGCAACATGGAATTTACCGAAGAAAAACATCCATGATGCAATGTGTGAGACTACTTTGTATAAATTCCCTACATCACAATATTATATGGTGTAATTCCAAATACTATGGTGTAGAGTCTCTTCAATAGTCCTTCAGAGCTCTAGAATGGTCCTGAAGAGAGGAGGGGAAAAGGGTATTTTCATGAGCTCGCCAGAAATCCAATCCATACGATGAGTGACCTATTAATAAACACTCATAAAATATGAAATGTATTACTAGATGTAATTATATAAAATCATATTAAGGAGGGAAAAATATCCAATGACTGACAACTAGGCTCTCTATAAGATATTGATGCGGAGAAGGCACTATGGCATGGTGAAACTCAACACGGTGTAGCCTCCAAGAACTACCCTCCATAATGAAGGCTATGGAACAAAGTCCCTTGAATGGAATTACTATAATGAAAATAATTATGCATAAATGTGGCCTCATATCCATGGAATCCCTGTAGTGTAACCATCTAGACCATGAAATAGTGACACCCATTTCTGTAGAAACTTTTCCAAAAAAGACTTTGTATGCCTCCTTAAGCATTCCCAAGCCTTTAGGGATTTAACCAACATAGCTCAAACCAATAATAAGAATGAGGAAGTGGAAAAAAGGTTTAAGAGATTATGGGATCTATAGGTGGTTGGGGCATGTAGGGTTTTGATCCAACAAACATTTGATATGACATGTATTGTGATGAATCATAGAGCATGGAAGGGAAGAGAGCATCAGATGTTCAGAATTTGGGTGTGAGAGTGGAAAATTTGTGTGTGTATGGGGTGGGGTGGACGTGGTCACATTTATTTATGATCTCTGATATTATATTACTAATTTGGATTCCTTTTTTGATTAGTGGTCCTTGGTGAGTCCGAGATTGGTTGTTGGACTATTTAGGTGTTGTTGGTTCTACTGTTTGTTAACTAGTGTATTAGTATGCTCTTTTCACATTTTCACAGGAAAAATTGTGAATAAACCTTCTAAGTATACATATTATGCTCACCCGACATATATATATATATATATATTTTTTAGGTTTACATGATTGTTTTAAGTACTAATCTTGGCATGACTAGCATTGAAGATGGAGTAGTTGTGGTATTGTTTCTATAGGCTTTCTTTTTTTGTTTTACATTAGATACATTTATTGTATTGATTGTGTAAAAACATTGGTACATATTAAATAATTTATTTTCACTCAAGAATTAAATTGTAAAATTATTTATAAATTTATAATCAAATAAGTGGTATTAATAGAAATTAAAGAATTTATACTAATGGAATAGTAACATGAACTTAAGAATAATAAAATGAACATTAGGAATAGCAATCAGACCAATAGAATTGTAATCTCAACTATAAGAGTATACATAAAATTTATGTATATTATAAGTTTAATCATTATTTATTTATATCATGGAACAAGTTAATAAATGTTTCATAAATGATAAATTAAGTGTTGGTATTTTTGTAAGTCATAAATATTAAATTACAATTTTATAATTAATATAATGATTTAAAATAAAATATATTTTCCTAAAATATATTCGTAAATAAATATTTTTTTCTTTTTATTATAATATAATTTTATGAGACTCTAATTAATTTTTTAAAGTGTTATAAAATGAGTTATAGTTTTAAAATTGGTATTTTTCAAATAAATTATGATTTTAATTAAAAATTAAATGTCTAATACTCAGAAAAATATTTTCAAAAAATGCAGTTTGTTTTTTAATTCTATATGTAAAAAATGGTTAGGGTGTATTTTTGAGATTTTTCTGAAATACTTGATTTTTTTGTGAATAATGAAGTACAATTATTTACGATATAAGCTAAATACATGATTTATTGTGCCATAGATTATGTAAGGATGATTTAAGCCTAAAATCACGAACTATCCTTCATTATTTTATATAGTTTGTGATAATTTTCAAACTATTTATAGCCTTGCTCCAAATTAATATACTAATGAATATAATAATGAGAAAACACACCTCACCTCCACTATAAATACCTCTCCTCACCACCTCCTACCCTCACACCTAAAATCCTTGTAGCATGAATAATTACTACCCAAATCCCTTAACAATCCTCTTACCCATGTCCATGACCTTTTGGTGTCACTAAAAGGCCAAAACAAATGGGCTTAAAGAGGTTCTCAAAGAAGAGAATTCAAGAGGTAAAAATTCTCTTTTATTTTCTTTTCGATTATTTTTGTTTTCTTATAATATATTTACCTACCCTTATACAAGAGGAATTAAAACTCCATTATCTCATATATACTATAATTTTTTGATATTTATGAAAAAAGTCATCGTCATACTTCTACTCCTCTCCATTTTATTCTAAAATTAAATACATCATCCATGATGTGTCGATTTTCCCAACATCGTGGATGATGTGTTTTCTATTTCCATCAATGCCTTCATGGATGGTCATAAATAAATTAATCTAGTTACTTAATACTTTATTATAAATATTATATGTTATATTATGTTCTAGAACCAGTTTTTATACATAATATTAATTAATAAAACTAAAGTGGTTTGTAATGATCAAAATTCAACAAAATAAACTAACATTCAACACTAATGATTTATATAAGGATTCAACCTCATAACATGTAACAAAAATGATATATAAGACCATTTAATATTTTATAAGTTCATTAATTACATTTAATTTTGGTTTTGGAGTTTTTCTCCCTTCTAATAAGAAAACTCGTAATAAACCAACCATGGAAACCATAAAATAAATGCACATAAAACAATGAAAATAACATAATGTTATAAATAAAGGGGTGGAAAGATGTTATGAGAATATCATATAAGTAATTGTAAATATGAATACAGTTATTTAATATATTAATAACACTCTTTATACCATTATACAGTAGTTTCAAACACTTTTTAAGTAATACAAACCCAAGGTAAGGGAAATCTTAACCCCATTTACATTATTTAGGTTAACCTTCTAATTCATTGATTATGTCGTACTATGATTTTTTGTGAAATTAATTTCTTTTATATTGTGTTTAATTAAGTTTATTTTTATTGTATACACATATTCCATTCGTTTTATTAATTCTCACTTCAAATATATGATATTTGTAAGGGAATTTTCTTTAAAAATCCTCTTTTAATTTTTTTAGGGAATGATTTATATGATGTAAGTATTCTTGTTTTATGATTATTTTCTAGTTCTTGGGAATTATTTATGGTGAAGTTTGGGACCTATATATACCTCCAATTCATTGGGTATGTTTATTTTAGAGGTCAATAGTATGGTCACTCCAAATGTAACTGTGATGGTTAAACCATATGGTAGCCTTGAGGGTTACATTTTAAGGTAGTTGTGAGTGTTACATTGTTAGGTATCCATGAGGGTTACAAATCATATGGTAGCCCTGATGGTTAAAATATTATATAAGTAATTCCCCAAGTTTCCTTTATGGTATTATATATGTTTTCTATGTTTTATGGAAATATCATGTTTTCATAAAGTAACTATAAGATACTTATCGGGTGAGAAGTAGGTCTTTGTGAAAATGATTTCATATGTTTATAAGTATTCATGTACTAACAGTTTATATCCTTATTTTTATATCCCTTATGGATCTTTTTGTGGTCATCACAAGTTTAAATTTTATTTCACAGGGTTTATGGATATGTCAGAGAAAATAAGAATCCAAGCTAAATGTTGTGAAGATTATTAATGAAAAGATTTCAGGTTTTATTAAAAACTTTTGTATTATAAAAGAAATGAATATTGTTTTAGTAGTACCATCCTTGTATTCATGTGGGTTTATATGTATGAATTATATGGTAACTTTATAAAACTCTAAACTAAAAATATATTTAGGAATGTAAAGAAGTGAATTCTAATTGAATTTACTAGATTATGTAATGTTTAAGGACAGATCCTTAAGATTGATATACATTTTGGGAGTTTCCAGTTTCTTTTATATTATATAATGATTTTTTGGAGTTTGTTTATGTTATTACTCAATAATTCTCACTAAATATAGGGTATTTACTCCCATTTTAGTGTTTGACACCATCGGTTCTATTTTTCAACTTGGGACCAACAAGAGTTGGGACTCATGGGTCAGTTTACCTCTTCATTTCCAGACCAAGAGAGAATACCAATAGGGGATGGTTTTGAAAGGAATAAAAATATTACCTTAAAGAAATCCACCACATATCATAAGTGATCAATATAGGAGTGGGTTGAGGGTAGAGTCATGAATGAGAATCCTACACCCTTTAAATTAAAATAATAGAGGGGAGGTTGTGGATAAAATTCGATTGGGACAGAATAGAAAATTTAGCATTTTATGAAACTTGGGAATAAAATTCATGGGGTAACCTTTACTCATCACAACATGACCATACCATCCTAGGGTTGATAACGATACTTTATACCCTTATAATTCTAGTCCAATATAAACTAGTTGTTGTGGGACCCTCCTAGGTCTTGTAATGACCCATTGTAGTCTAGAACTATAGGTTTCCCAAAAATATCAAATAATCACCCAAAACCTCAAAACATACAAATTAAAAATAATTAAATGGAAAATATGAATCAAACATGTATCAATGAGTCTATAAGTTTCATAATTAGGCCTTAAAATAAGGATTAATTTTTTTTCTTCTAGTGATGCTGGTTTGAGTAATGTATTCATTATATAGGTAATTTAAACTATAAATATATTGAAGGTGGGTGATTGGGTGTAGTCATCAATTTTTTAGGAGTGAAATACTATATTTTAACTTTTTTATTTTTGGAGGCTTCATAATTTTTTTGCCTGATAGGTATTGTGGAAAATAAATGGAAAATATGAAATAGGTTGTGTTTACAATGGAGGTGGTAGCATATCTACCCTCATTTTAGATCTTGCAAGAGAAACTTTTTTTGTAAGGTATATATAAAACATACTATTTTAAAGGTATTTATGATCTAATATGAATAAAATATATAATTTAATGATATTATTAAATTTATTTCATTATAAATCACACTACTTTAATTATCAATTTTTCATTCATATTTATTTTAAATTTTTTCAACAATAATTTATTCTTCTTCTATGAAACAACTGAAATTTTATGCATAAATAAATCAAGGATAGACAGTACAAAAATATGGGTCATTTAAAGGGAGTTTATTTTTATCACTATAAGAAATTTTAACCACAAAAAATTCAGTACTGTTAGTTATAAAATATCAATGCAAACATGGACGGAGACTATTATTAGTTGTGGTTATCTAAAAGCAATGGTATAACAAACTTTTAGCTTAGAATTTAAACCATTCTAAAAATTAAAAAATATATATTTATAAATAATCATATAAATGATATATGTATATATATATATATTTAAATTGAGTGTTGTTTTTTCAATTTTAGAAAAAACTAATGCTTAGACTATCAGTCCATGAATCTTTCCATTACTTGTATTAATTACGTAATACATACATATATATATATACATATGCATATATTTAGATAAAAAAATTATACATACATATATATATATGTAAATAAATTTATATCATGTATACAAATTCACACATGAACACAAACTCACACACATTTATATATACACATTTTTATTTATATAAAATATTTATTTTTTTAAATAAAAACATTCACATATTTTTATCATATTTATATAATATTTAAATTTATATAATAATTTTATATTTTGTATTTAAAAAAAGAAGATGGGGGATTACCCTAGTGGTAAATTATCTCCATAATCCTACTTGGAATCCAAGTGAAAAACCGGGAGGAAGCGAATTTTTGAGGTAATGTAGCAGTACTATCGCACTATAGGAGTACGAGTCTATAGAAATTACAGTAGTGGGGTATTTTAAAATTGAAACTATTCACCCAAATTGTTATTTTAAGCCATGCATATTTCATCTAGGTCATCAATTTAGGTTAGCTTGATTACATTGGAACAACCTCATGATGTAAAAGTAAAGTCATAGTAATCACCAGATAGAACTAACCAAACACAAGATAAAAGAGGGATGGTGATTGTTTTTTCACAAGACTGAATAAAAATATAACAAAGAACTTTTAAAAATTAATTCCATAAAATAACAAGGTTATAAAATTGTTAATATATATATTCTCGATTACATCCATCACTACGGAACCTAAGACAGGGAAAGAAACTTCAATAAACACACAAGCATAATGACTCGACCCCGCAACCTGCCTCTCACCCCCTCAAGACCTTACCATCCCACCACCAATGGTGGGATATATAAATATATATATATATATGTAATCTACATATTTGGATGTAATTCCATAAGTTTCAAAAGAAATTATTGCATTATAATTTACAAAATATTGAAAATGCTTGCATTTAATAGCAGCTGCTGGCATGCGTGTGGTGGCATGGTGGGGTGGACGAGTATGTAACGAATCATAATCATTCCACACATCCTTTTATACATTTATTATTTCTTTTAACTTCTTCATTATCCCATGTTTATTTTAATAGAGTTAAATACAAAAACCTACATGATTCGGTGAAAGCGACTAACATTATGATCTGGTGACTTTTCCAATTTATCTGAAATCATTGAGTTTGTCTTTTTTATTTTCAATTTTCCATATCAAGTCTTTTTATATTACTGGGTTCTATGTGATTATCATTCACATGAATAAACTAACCCCAATATCGTTTTTTAATCCATGTTGTTAACTTATTATTCCTGAAACATTTTTTATATGGGTTTTTTAAAAAAAATTAACAACTCTAGGTTAATTATTATTTATTAATGTAGGTAAAAAACACTTCAAGCCATTAATGTTTTTAGGTTTGGTGGAATTTGTTAAGGACGTTTACGCATTCATTTAAAAGAATGAGTTAGAGATCTAAACCTATCAATCTTAAAATAGATAAATAATAATGTAACTAATATTAATTAATAATAATAATGTAATTGATAATAATTAATAATATAATCATTAGGAATTGTTTTAAATAAAACATAATAATTTAAATTTAAATTATTAATTAATTAATTTACAATTATATATGACAAAATCCAAAAAATGTTTGGGCATGAACCACTACAGAAATGGATTTTAAAAGCAACAATATCATTTATGAGCAGTAGAAAAAATTATTAATCTAAGTGTCGTTAAAAGTGATCCACATTTTTCAAGTATAGAAAAACATTGATAAAGGGAGACCTTTATCAGCACTAATATGGGGGGTCCTTTATCAGTACTAGTTTAGAACTACAAAAGGATGTATTGGTATAGTGTATTGTTAAAATTACAACACATGGGAATACATAAATACACATGCATATGGAAAATCCAAAATTTTATTGAAATACAAATTACATTAAAAATAACAGACAAATAATGCTATATTACAAATGTAACAAATGTTGTTTTTTACTATTACATTAGCAAGTACTAACATAAGCATTCAAAAAAATATATGGTTTTCTCACATTCTTTGGCAGCCACACCCTCTCAAAAAATCTATATCATGGTATCTTCTTTCAAGAAAACCACCCAACTCAAGAAAAAGAATCCACCTATATAATAAAACAATCTTTATATTTTTAATACTATAATGAAATTAAATAAACATAAATATGACTTTAAAAAATAATAAAATTTCAATTTTATATAAAAGGAAATAGTTGGAGTCATACTGGTCACACCTGTCACTAGATTGATGTGGGGATGATTCATACACATCAAAAATGAATTAAGGATAATTATCCTAAATCATAAAGACAATATTAATGTGTTTTAATATTTTGGAGTTTCTCACATTTCTTTTTCACAAAAATTTAAATTTAAACTGAAAACACTCACTTTGAGTCATACTGGTCACATCGTGTGTCAGTTTAATGTGAGATTGATTCCTACATGTCACAAATGCATTATGAATCATTGTATATATGTATAAAGATAATCTATTCATGTATACTCAGCTATTAGTGAGTGATACATATTTTGAAATTAACACTCAACTTAAAACTAATAAAAAAATCTCTGAGTCATATTGGTCTCACCATGCGTTAGATTGTGGTGAATTTGATTCTTGCACATCGAAAATGACATATAGATCATTTAACTAATATATAAAAATAATCTGAATGTGTCTGCTCCGTTTTAGGTATGTGATGTGTGTTTTGACCTAAAAGTTTAATTTTAAATAAATAAACACATTTGGAGTCATATCGGTCACATCATGCGTCAGATTGACATGAAAGTGATTCATACACATATAAAAGGACTTAAGGATCATTGTATTAAAGTATCATGATAATATGAATTTTTTTATATATGTTGATTATGTCATGTTTCCTTTTTACAAAAATGTCAATTTAAATTGAAAACACGTACTCCGAGTCATTCCTGTCACATCATGTGTTGGATTGATTTGATACTAATTATTACACATAAAAAATGAATTACGAATCATTTTTCTAAATTATCAAGACAATTTGATGATGTTTTATTTTTTTCTGTAAGTGGCACAAGTTTTAAACTAATATTATAAATTTTAAACTGATAATGGAAATTTTGATTCAAATCGGCCACACCATGTGTCAGATTGAGGTGTGTTCAATTACTACACATCAAAAATGACATATTTATCATTTTTATAAAGTATAAAAACAATATAAATTTTTTTATCAGTTTTGAATGTGAAACGTGTGTTTTTAACTAGAATGTCAATTTAATAAAAGACACACTTAGAGTCATACAGGCCAAACTGTGCATTGTATTGATGTGAGGATGATTCCTACATGTCCAATATGACATAACGTTCATTTTACTAATGCATGATGAAAATGAAAATGAATTTTATTATTTTTGAGTATTTCATGTGTCTATATTACTAAAATGTTAATTTAAACTAAAAACACGCACTTTAAGACATATTGTTCACATTGTGTGTCAGTTTAATGTGAGACTGATTCTTTCACATCATAAATGAATTATGAATCATTGTAATAAATTGTCAAGGTAATTTTAGCATGTTTTCTCAGTATTTAGTTAGTGGCACATGTTTGGAACTAAATTTTCAACTTTAAACTAATAACAAACACTTTGAGTCATACCATGCACATTGTGTATTATATTGAGGATCATATGATTCTACATGCCAAAAATGATTTATAGATCATTTTCCTAAAGTATAAAAATAATTCAATTTATTTTTCATAGTTTGGATTATGTGATGTGTGATTTGAAATAAAATGAAAATTTAAAATAAAAATACATAATTGGAGTCATACTAGTCCTGCTGTGTGCCGGATTGATGTAAGTTTGATTCTTACATATCAAAAATGACTAAAGGATTATTATCCTAAATTATCAAGAAATCTGAATGTGTTTTCTCATTTTTGAGTATGTAATGTGTATTTTTTACTAAAATTCCAATTTCAACTAAAAACATGCCCTTTGATACATACTGGTCACATCAACTGTTAGTTTTATGTGAGACTAATTACTACACATAAAAAATTACTTATGAATCATTTTACAAATGTATCAAGAAAATATGAGTATGTTTCTTTGGTTTTTAGTGAGTGAATTGTTTTATGAACTAAATTTTCTATTTTCAAAAAATAGAAGACACATAAATAAAAAAATACACATTATGTATGAGATTAAGGTGTAGCTAATTCCCACATGTTAGAAATGATTTATGGATCATTGTACTACTATATCAAAACAATATGAAAGTGTTTTCTAAGTTTTGATTGTGTTATTTTTCTTTTTTAATAAATGTTTATTTAAACTTAAAACAAGAACTGTGAGTAATATGAGTCACATCATATGTTAGTTTGACATGAGACAAATTATTACATGTCAAAAATGAATGATGAATCTTTATCTTAATGTATCAAGGAAATCTGAGCATGTTTTCTCATATTTGAGTGAGTGAAACATGTTTTGAACTAAATTATCAATTTGAAAAAGACAATGGAACCATTTGAGTCATATTTTGAAAAATAATTATAGTATAGAGGTTTAGCTAATTCTTATATGACAAAATTTATTTTTCGATAATTGTCCTAAATTATCAACATAATCTATCTTTGTTTTCTTATTTTTGAGTATATGACATATTTTTTGAACAAAAATGTCAATTTTAAATTGAAAAAACACACTTTGAGTCATACTGGATGCACCGTGTATGGAATTGAGGTGTAGTTGATTCCGACATGTTGTAAATTATTTATGGATCACTTTCTTAAAGTATCAAAACAATTTAAATGTTTTCACTCTATTTTGAGTGTTTGATGTGTGTTTTGAACTAAAATTTAAATTATAAACAAAAAACATAAACTTTTAGTTATATTGATCACACTTTATATCAAATTGAGGTGTGTCTAATTGAGGTGTGGCTGATTCCTACATGAGCATGAAAAGATTTAAGTATGTTACTAGCTCTATTATACCAGGCACTTTATATATTGAATTGTGTAACAATTAGTTCCAACATGTGAAAAATGACTTATGAATAATTTTCCTAAAGTATCAAAACAATATGAATGTGTTTTCTTGATTTTGAGTATGTAACATGTTTTTTGAACAAAAATATCAATTTTAAACAAATAACATAAACTTAAAGTAAAAAATATAAATACCATGTATCATATTGAGTTGTGGTTGATGCCTACACATCATGTCATGTCTACTTATTCTTTAATTCATTAAACATTCGGGGTTATCTAACCATATTTTTGGTTGATAACCTATAATGTTGAATGTATTATAGAATAAATAGAAAATTCCGTCATCATCTGTATCTCATACTCACTGAGTGCATAATTATAGTACATGAGTGCATCATGAGTGCATCATCCTTATTCGCGATCTCTATGAAAATTTAAAAAATACGCATCAGATAAAATTGATTGGTAAATTTACTAAAAAAACAAGATAAAATGATTAATAAATTCATTAAATAAGTTTTATGAAGTCGTGTCATCATGATTTTTTCATATAATATGACACCATGTATTCATTTCATCTATTTTGAAACAAATCTATTTCCTCTTTTGAATATGAGTACTATTGATAGTACTAATAGAACTATAAAAATATAAATAAAAAATGGTTTGGTAAACATTTTAAATGGAATTGTAATTATCATTAGAAAAACCTCTTTAGATAAGATTGTTTGTTGATGTTATATAATATCGTTCATAAATTTTTAAACATAATAACCAAAATCTTTTCCATTAGTTTGTTTTGATAATCACAGAAACATTGAGAAAAAAAAGTAATTTGTTTTTATATATGTTTTAATAGTGGAATGTTATTATATATACCCTAATACATATCCGTTTACAGATGTTGATATGACTTTTTTCTCATGGACTATCCTCATTCCATGTTTTTGATGATATTTCAACACCATCCAATGATAATAGAATTTTTATTAAAATATAATATAAAATGTATAAATTGATGTTTATTTGTAAAATATTTAATTTAGTGTATTAAAAATTGATAAACTTTTTCACGTATGTTCAGTTTTTTGGGTAACCATGCATTTTATCAAGAAAATAAATCATTGGTGTGTCTAAATTGACTACAATAAGTAAACAATACTACCTAAAAAATAAAAGGGAATAAGTAATGTAATTAATGAAAATATATCTGATATGATAAAATTGTATAGTTTTACCCCTGCATCATGGTTATTAATAAGTTTATGTCATCTGTAAGTTTTCGTTCAAACATTATGCCCAGTCTTTCAACTATTTCTCAATATTACTTTGGTTTCAATGAGAATAGTTTTTTAGAAGTGATGCGTGGACAAATGAGTACAAATATATGTTCATAGGGGTTCCATTCAAATATTATTGACATAAACTCCTACAAAAATTATGAATAGTATTTATTAATAATTAATAGAGTAGATTAACCATTAGACAAACAAATCATGAAAACACACTACATGTATACATTTCAAACTGAAACTTTTAGCCATTCATGCATGAGGACTTCATTTACATTCTTAAGAAAAATATATTCTGTAATGGCCTCTCTATATATATTCTCTTCAAAATAATTTTTTTTTCATATCCCAATTTAATAACGTTATATCTACAGGAATGTTTAACATTAGTAAATGATGATGTTGAAAAATTATGGTAAATGTGCATTACAAAGATCGTCTTGATTGGTTGATTGATCCTTTGAATCATTTGGATTCAACCTTCCATTTCACACCTTACCTTTTTCTATTTTAAATAATATTCATCAGTTTAATAATTTTTCATTAATTATTAATATTTTTCAATTAAAAAAATTGGAAATGAATGCCTCCTTGTTGACAAGTATTTTTACAAGATCTAACAACAATGATATGAAAGTTATAATATATTTCTCGACCATATAAATATCCACATCATCAATTAAAATAGGTATCTCGGCACTCAACTCATTATATAAATGAATCCAAAATGTCACATGACCTATTGGAAGTATTCTGTTGTGTATAATATCTCCTTGGATATTTTACGTGGTACACCTCGGAATAATGAGATGGGTGGGTGTTGATATATATAGTTCACAATTATTTTCACCCTATAAAATATCAGTACACGAAATATATTATTTCATTCTTGGTTCACATTTCATAGAAAAAATTATGAAAATATTGGTTACCTCTTCTAAGATAGCTCACTGAGGGGAATACCCACTCATATTTGGTGGGGTAGGGTGGGGGATCTTTACATATCAGTTGTCCTTATGTTGTTTCTTCTATTTGATTCGTTACCATAACATTTTCTAATAACTCTGACCGCCAATTAAGTTTTTCATATAACATATCTAATTGTGCATGAAACTCTTATATTTTCTTATATTTATCCCCATTTTCATTTATTTTATAAAAATATATTTGGGGGGACACCCCAAAACCCTCACCCCTGAAACAACCATATTGTTTTTGCCAATTCAAGGTCACTAATATCAGTTGTTCATCGGGTATAACTGATGATGATTATTTTGTCTATGTAAAATAAAAAATATTGTAAAATAATTAATCATTGTTATATAATAAAAAATTAAATCAAAATATTCATTATGTCATACTTTAAAATGATTACCACACTTTCTGTGTGATTTCATCTTTTATCATCCCATCTTTATATAAAGGTTCCAGCTTCTGTAGCACATGACATGGTATAGAAATAGTTTTGGATTTCAATTCATCAATATTTATATAAAAAAGGAACATAATTATGTTGTTGTTTCATGTTAAATTAAATTATTTCTATATATTTAACATATATTCCATTTTTTTCAAGATAAATGTACCCCATCCTTGCTTTTCAGTAGGGGAACATTGGTTTTTATTCCAATTTCATGTTTTCATCAATCAGTTTCTATTTCACAAATAAAAAATTCTTAATCAAAGTGATTAATACACATATTACTAAGATATTTTTTTCTAGTCATAATGTACCAGAAAAGGTGTATCCTAATGATGACCAATAAACACATTCCACATGTGTTGGTTTATTAGTTTTGCAAACATTTTTCGTGGGTGAGAGTTTATTTTCCATTCAGCATATTTGAGATTATACTTCATAAGAATTGGTTGAAAGAAAATATGATCCTTTCAAAATATAATTAATACAATTCTCATTAAGGATTCATCTACTATAAATGGACACTATAACGGATAATGATGAGTTAATCAAAGATTCATTATTTTGGTTTTCAGTAAAACAACGAAAGTATATCATAATATTTCCCTAATATTTTCCAAACTTTTTGTCTTAAGAACACACACAACATTTTTCAATGAATCTACATCAATAAAAATGTTCCATTCAAGAAGTGATACCAATGTAATGACTAAACTTTTAATTGTTAGGCTTAACTGGATAGTCACATTAATTCGATACAACATTTAATTTGACTATATTTATTCTCACTTAAATAATTTTATCTAACACCATCATACTACAATGCTCTTATTTTTTCTACGATAGAGTTTGTTCTTATCCTACTATTATATCATATTCAACCTCATCAATATGTCGTTATTATGGATTAGTAGCATTGAAATATGTAGAAAGTTATTGTTCCTGTGTATTTGGAGAAGCATTGTGTTGATAAAACTTTTGTTTCTCAAGATTGGGAGAATCTGCATGTGAAGAAGTAATTATATTTAGAAGTTCTTGAAAATAAAATTAAGATCATGAAAATTAATTAGTGAATAAATAATAATCCAAGGTAATGCAATGTATATTACCAAAAAATATAGCCTTATTATAGAACTCTCTTTTTTTAAATGTTGAAGGGATTTAACCCCTTTATTGAGTATCCAAATCCCCTAATTGTGGTATCCTATAACATAAAATACTGAAACTCTATTGGTACCACTGTGAAATGATTTTGATTCCCTAATTAAAGGGACATTCTCTGTTGAATTTTCATTTGACCCTTCAGTGGTTTTGGTCAATAATAGAACAAATAAATACTTATAGTTTGCAAGATATGGAACATAAAATACTTGTAGTGCATGTGATTCTACTCTAAATAGTTCTTCTTTCTACCCTTCCTTACTAAAATCCACTTACACAATTCTCAATTAATCTATTTTAATTGCACTCCTATTATCAACCCACTTTCATTGAAATATTGGCACTTGTAATATTCTATAATCCAACTCTCATATATGTTTGATGATGCCAAAGTATGAAATATCCTCATAAATTGTATTTTTTTCATCATATTGGATACAAGCATCACTTCATCCACAAGTGAAAATTAACCAATTTTCATGGTACTTCATTAATCATATTAATTTTTTAGATCATATAACTATTAATTAGATAACCATTATTAGATAATAAAATCGCACTTGGTCCTCTCACTAGCCATCATGGTCATTCAGAAACTGAATCCAGATTTTCAGTTGACTCATTAAAAATATACTCTCAAAACTAACCTATAAACTATTGATTATGTGTATTTGATATCCAACTTTCATCCCTAGATAGATTCAACTGGAAAAAAATTGCTCTATGGGTTTCAATATATTTTACATTCTCTAAAATGTTATATAAAACATAAAGGTTGGATTGGTTCTAATATGTAATATTAATTGTGATAATATCTATTTTAGAAGTTCCTTCACCCACAATCTTCCTGGTTTGATGATATTTCAGTAGACCAATGCTTTCCACATCAGACCGGTAGTCGGGACAACATTCAATGGCTTCATTAATAACACATCACTATACAATAAAAGATTCTTGATGAATTTGATTTCTAATTTACCATTTCAAAATATTCATATATTTTTGAGTGGGATACATCTATATATAATGTATATGGTCACAAAGTTACATATCCCTTACCAAGTAAACCATCTAATGAAGCATCATGTCAAAGAATGTGGTTAGGAATAACATCTCTAATTCACATAAAATGATAGAAATATCAATTTCCATAATTAGAAATTTTAGTAGGCCAATAACATTGATACATATAGTTTCAGAAAATAAAAATAGATTGCATAATGTATAATGGGAATTATTGGGAAAAAATGCAATGTTAATATACAAGAATTAGATCCTGCATCAAAACATGACAGTCATGTGATTTCAAACCCTTTAACTTTTAATTAGTCATTGACATGATATTCTTAATATTTTATGAATACCCCTCGAGAACCTTTACATAATTGAAGAAGTTGTGAAACATAAATCTCACTTGTTTGGCAAGAGTGTAAGCATATAGAGGAAGAAAATTATTATTTTCGCTCTTTACAGAATTCAACAATTCCTATATTCTCATTTCAATCATATCCATCAAATATATAATTAAATCCTTTATATTCAAGTGTTCATTTAGTAACATGGAAATGAAAATATAACATAAATTTTTTCAAAATGAATAACACAAAAAATGACCTATGTAAAAAAAATTCTAGTATGGTAATTCCAAAATAAGTTATCTTTTTTTCTAATGGATTTTCATAAGGTTTTTCAAAAAATGTTTACCCAAATTAGTTTCCATATATTTACTTTCTCAAATAGTTAGTCACCTATTAGTGCCCATGGTGTTGTACATTCTTCTAAAATCTCATTGAATGATGTCTTCTAAGATCTATACTTTTGTAACTATGGTAGAAATATATAATGTAAAAGAAAAACAATATTTAATGAATATTCCAACCTAATAGACTATTTACCTTGTTCACATATGGGACACCCTTGAGTTCATCTAATGTTATATCCTAAAAAATTACCATAAGTAGGAAAATCATTTATCACCCTTTAAAAGAGGTCTCTATATGTGAAATCATCATTTCTGTTTGAATCAAACAACATAACACCTAAATCTCACAATATTTTCAAATAATTTATAAACAGAGATAAATAAACATTAATATCATTACATGGTTGTTTTGGTCTGGATATAAGTAGTGATAACATAATGTATTTTTGTTTCATGTATAACCATGGTATAAAGTAATAATTTACCAACATAACTGGCCATGAACTGTGAGTGCTGATTTCAAAATCAAAAGGATTCACTCCATCTCTAGATATCAAAAAATGGAGGATTCTCAACTTATTTCCAAATTCAGGATAATCATGATCAATTCTATTCCACTTGAGGAGAGTCTTCTAGGGGAAAAATTTTATCATCATTACTTCTTATATCTACATACCACGTCAATATTTTTAAGGTCTCCTCATTTCTTTAAAGGCACCTAAACCTCAGAATGATTAGAAATTACCATACAACATTCATATAAACCAATTAATATTTCCTGTATCGAGAACCACCACACATTGGGTATTTTTTAAGTGATTTTTCAATTTAGAATCAATATATAGTCATTTTTATAGGCATTTATTCATACTCATTGAACATAACATTCAGTTAGAATAATACATTCCAAAAGGAATTTCATTATCATTTGGGACAATATCTTTCAAGAGAGAAAGTAGTTTAGTAAAAATTGAATCACTTCATCCATATCCATCTTTTAAATTATATATATTATGTATGGATGAAAATGTTGTATATTTTTTACAACCAGCATACAATGGAATCTTTGCGCAAATCTTTAACTTCTCAAACAATTTTGTGCAATCATGATTTTCATCTTCAACTGTCATTATCATTTACTTAACATGATCTTCATCATCATTCACACCTATATTCACATCCTCGATACAGTCTTCATAACTTCCCACACCTTTAATCATATCATATGATCCATAAAACATAGTCTTATCCCAATAACTAGATACATTTATTTTTTTCCCATTGTTTAGTCTAATATTTATAACATCGATATATTTAATGATAGATCAAGTGTTCTACCAACACCCACAGACTAATTAGTCTTGAATAACAGTAATGTAAAGATGGAAAATGGATTTGAAAAGGGTCATATACGTGATCCTTTTCAAACATTATGAACTCTTTCACCCCATCCTCACACTCTTTTTCCATTCAATTGGAATCCATCCATTTTGATTAATATCCATCCAATTTGATTCATTAATATTAATATTTAACAAACTAAATAAATACAAAGACAGTTTGAGCTTGGTACCCATAAAATATCATTCATAAAGAATCATTTAAGCTATATTAATTCATTTTTATAATATAATATGATCTAAATGATTGGTATTAAAAAAAATTTGTAGTGTTAGAAATAATTGAAGGAATGTCATGTTTAATATTTATAAATTTACAAAGAATCTAATTAAATTTTTATCTATTAAAAAACAAATAGATCTCATATAGGATTAATTCGACGACATATTAAATGGTTAAATAGATATTAAAGATCTAGAAAAAGAAGTAGGCAATTGAAATAAACAACAGAAAGGAGTTGGTATTTATTCATTTCTTTAATTGGTACATTGTAGGCCAGGTGGTGTTTTATTGGATGGATTCTTAAGAGACAAATTTTATATTTTTTTAGATGATGAGAAAATTGATAGTGAATAACTAAATGGTCTTGAGAACCCAATGTTTTAAGAAACTATGGAATCTAAATCAAATTAATTATAAGACTTTAGCTGTGGTTCACATGCTTGATTCCCATTTTAGACAGTTCACATTTTATCAAAGGGGCCTTCCGATAACCCATTCCACACAATTAAATTCATTAAACACCACATTCCACTTTAAAAATTCACATTTGTTAAATCCAAGTAAAATTTTTTAAATCAAACCAATAGTCATAAAACCATCAGTGTCAATTTGGAAAGGATTTAAAAAATTAATTCGCCATTTATAAAACATGGCATGAAAGTAAAACAGGCTAGCCAAGGAATTATAATCTGAAAAGAATATATCTTTTTGAAAATACTATTTGGAGAATTCCATTTTTATGAACATCATTTAAAAACCAAGTTCAAGATATAGAACGTGAGTTCTTAAACCAACCTTTTTTCTTTTACATTTAAGAATTTACAAATATAGATACTACTCATCCTATTGCACATATTTATGCATCATTTTGTGAAGATATGAAATAATGTATCTATATTTATATCTATGTTTTCTTTATTTAGTTCCTTCATTAGCATGGAATGAAAAAAACTGTTCTACGTCTTGGTAAAGCACTGTATAATCAACAATCATTTTCCTAATATAAAAAATCCTTTAAGCCTACATGAATAAACTTTAAATGACCTCAAGTACCATTAATTGTTAGTGAATAAAGAATAATATCAAGAAGATAGACCAATGTTTAATAATCAACATGTAGTGTAGAAGGTTGGAGTTAAAAAAAGTGGACAATTCGAGCATCACAACTCTCATTGTGTGGGATTTATTTTGTTAGCTACACTGGCATTGCAATAATGAAATATCTTATGTTGATATAGTCATACTTTTTTGGTGGTACTATAATATGTGTTGAGTTGTGAAGTAATATAAACTTCTGAATTCATGTAATAAATTGATGCCAGCTATGTTCTGTTGTATCATAATTTCAAGTTTGTTAATACATGATAGTTCATTCATTTTCCATAATCCATGTACATAACCCAAATGTTCAATCCATATCACATGTGTAAAATTTATAACAATTTGGTATCCATAAAAAATATAAATATAATGTTAAAAAATATTACAAAATATTACAAAAAATATAGAAACCTATTAATTCTATACCATGATAAAATTATTAATAACAACCATAAAACAAAAAATAAAGCATATAAATAAATAGTATGTGTATAAGAATCAAAATCATAATGAAATAATTTTTATCGAGTGCTATAAATATAAAAAAATTAGAACAAGTTATACAAACAAAATTAAACCCATTTCAAAATTTTTATAAAAATTACAAACAAATCATGATATATTAAAATTATTGAGTTTCTTCTTCCTGGTAATGGAAGAAAATATAATCCATGGGAGTAGGATGGATACTTGGAACATGGATCTTATTTCCATTTATGCACTACAAATATTATTCCTATTTTTCATTTGTATTCATCACCTTACAAGATAAGTTGGAAGGGTTTTGTGGTGCACAACAAGGATATCCATGTCATCAGAGTAGGAAATAATGTTAAATGAGTGAAATGAACATGAAGATGAGGAATAGGGTGAACAACAATTGATCTAGGCCAGGTATATTGGGTGGAGAATCCATGAGGTATAGTAAGTAAAAATAATATCACTTCATGCACCATTCAATCCATTTGGGAAAATAAAAAATAAAAAAAATTGCAGGGGAGTGATGAGTCACAATTGATCACATACCTTGGATTTGGAAGGTGTCTATTTGTCCAAAATAATCAAGAGAGAGAGAGAGATGATAGATATTATTTTTTGTGAGAGCTCGAACATCCCAAGTGTGGATAAATCAATTAGGGTTCTATTTGAAATATCAGGAAGGGTTTTATGAATGCTTTCAAAAAAGAACTGATAAAGATTGGTTTTATAAGTGCTAAAATAATAATCATTGATAAAACTAATCTTTATCAACACTTTCTTAGTACTGATAAATGCCTACATTTAATAATATAATTAATATAATTACAAATAAATATAAATGTATATAATTATAAATACATTTTTAAAGAATTGAAAATATGTTTTTAAAAATATAATTATAAATATATATAAATATATATAATTATAAACATATAATTATTTATATAATAAGAAATATATTTAAAGAATTGTAAATATGTATTAATAAATATAATTATAGGTATATAACTATAATTATAATTATAAATAAATATATTTATAAACAGTTTAATTATAAATATACTCTGAAACTTGATTCCCTAGATAAAATTTTCCTCACCCAAGGTTAATTCGATTCCTTTTAAAATTACGTCTATTGAATAGATATTTAGAATATTTTTCAAAGAGGGGTTCTAGAGGATGCCAAGATGGATGAGGGTGTGACTAGTTGATCTTTCACTCTCATTAAGGGTTTTACTATTATTGGTATTTGTTACAAGTGTAATGTTTCTTTGTCAAATCCTACTTGGATGCCATCTATGAATGTTTATAAATCACTAAGTACTCTATTATTGTGTGATTGATTTTTCCAAGAGGCTAAAAGTTTTTGAGAATCGATGAATTAGTTTCTCAACTTTGAGGCATCTGGGGTTTCTCAAGCTAGAAGAGAGTTTTTTTAGATGACGATTCTTCCACACCCTCTTTCCCTCTAAAGACTTGAAGATGAGGGCTTGGGGGATTGGATCAATTTCTCTCAGACCATGAGTTCTTTATATCTTTGAATGGGATCATAAATTAAACCCTTTGGAGGTAGAAATTATTATGTACAATTGTGGGTTAAGGTTTATAGGCTTAATTGGTTATTCTAGAATCCTAGAATATTATAGAACATTACTTTGGAAATTGGAGTAATGATAAAGATTGAATAGGAAAATGATTTGGAAAGATTTGGCTACTTCACTCAGTTTCTTGTGGAAATTGTTTTTCCTAATCTTTAGTTGATAGGGTGATTCTTTCAACAAATAACGATGAATTAAACTTGTATATATAGTCTGAGAATGTCCCTTATTTATTCTCTAATAATAAGAGAATTTTCCATGATGTATTAAATGGTAAGAGACTCCTTCTTTGTTCTTTATTCTCTTCCATAGGATATAATGAAAGTACCTATTTTAAAAAGAATATGGTCTTGAAACCGGGTCTTCAAAGAAAATCTAGAAATTTTGAAATTTCCTATTCTCAACATGGTGGAATGAATCATTTGAAATTGGTTGGTTTGGATTATTTAGTTAGGAATTTGACTGTCAATCCTTGTTTGATGATGTTTTTATTGGTCCTAAGCCTACAGAGGTGGAGGTATCACCTTAGTAGAATGAAGGAGATCAAACTGTTGTTGAACCATGTATTAGAGATCCCCTATTGCATTGAAATCGATTATATTTTAGGAGCAACATACAGCCAAGTCATGGGATGAGGCTTTTGATAAGGGAAGAGATATTTAAGTTCAATATTCTTATGAATAGTATATAAATTATTAGTTGATCAAAGACAACTTCATGAATAGATAATTGCCTCAAGAACCCATAAGAGAAAGAAAAAAAGGAATTATAAAGATCCTTCATTCTCAAAGTCTCAAAGTTTAACTAAAAATTTCAAAACATGTCAGAATATTCCTCTAAAAGGGATACAATAATGGTTTCTAATATATTGCCTTTGAAGATAGGTACACTTGTTCCTCCTAATTTTGAGAAGGTTCTATGTTCTTTTCTTGCTGGTAAGAAATTTACAGATCCACTAGACAAGGATATTGATGGGATACACATTGTGGGTGTCTATGAAATTTATTTATCACTTCTATAAGAGGGGAGAGACTCAAATAATGATGGGTTAGAAGTTGTACAATCTAATGAGCAGCAGTCTTTTGATGTTGCTGAGAAGCACCAAAATTATGTAGGACCTAAAGAGGGGGTTATCAATTGTAGTGTGGAAGATCAAAGGTCGAGGGGTCTAGATGGAAATAAAGTATCATCTTCCAAGGTAAAAGTCACATTCGATAAAGTGGGTTTCCAAACATTCCCTTTTAAGAGATCCATGTCATCTTCCTTAGAGCTTGGATGGGTCTCTCTTTATGAATTTTCTAAAAATTCAACCTTGACACTTCTTGTGATTCCTATTCAAATGGAACCCACATCTACTATCCCCCCCTTTAAGATTGGTTGAATGCATCTTGAAATATTTATCATATGACACTTTGATTAAAAGTGTGAAGGGAATGGGAACTCCAAGCAATGTGTCAGTGTCATATTCTAACCTCTTTCATGTCCTTAAATCACCCAAAGAAGATAAAAAATCAATCTCAGAAAAATGAGGGCTAGGAGGTCCCCATGAAGATACTGAACTGATCCCCAACCATGATAGTTGATGATAATGCATAGGAAGTCAGATTATAGCTGGAGGTTTAACTAGAGGTTAAAATTTCTGACTCGGATAGTAGTGACATTAAAGGACTCTTTCAACAAGAGAAAACGTGAAAGAGAGGCCACCACCTTAGAGGTTGAGGTCATGGGCGCAGACGAATTAGTTGGACTGAAATATGTGATGAGGAGTAAAGGATTGGTGTTAAGATTAGAGAAATTATAGGGCTTTGATTTCTATTTGATGAGGGAAGGATATGCATGACCCCATCTCCCCCTTTCATTCTCTATTTTCTATCTTTTAATAAAGCTATTTTCCCCATATTTTTTAAAATATATATATATAATAAAAATATTTATTATTTAAATAAATAAATATATATATATAATTATAATTAAAAATAAATAAATATATATATATATAATTATAATTAAAATTAAATATATTTATATAATTATAAATAAATTTATACATTTATATATATTTATATATTTATATAATTATATATATTTATAAATATATAAATATATATAATTTTAAATATAAAAAATATATATTATTTAAATATATTTATTCTAATATTATAATTATTTAAAAATATATTAATTTATTTACAATTATAATTATAATTATATATATTTATAAATATTTTCATATAATTATAAATATTCTTATATATATATATATTAATATATAAATATATCCAATACATCTCATATGTTGATTTGGAAACCAAACTCATGACCCCAAATTTATTAATAAAAGGAAAACGTATATGGAAAGAAATAGGTGAGTTAAACAAGACACAAAACACCCATCTTAGAAGAAAAAGAAGCCTAATATATAAGGCATTCTCTTCAAGTCACTCTAGATCCCAAATTCCTTGGACATCTTCCTCTACTATATGTTGACCTATCCACCATGTATTGACCCTTTGTGGAACTTCATATTCTTCATCCAATGATGATTCAGATGTGTCCCCCAGAGTGGATCAAATCATGAATTTCCAAGATAGATCCAAAAAGTCAACTCAGGATTGGATCAGAATCCATATTTAATGTTTGTTGATAAAAAATTATACACTATTATATAGTCATTGAAACCAAATACATTCGGCTTCATCATAGAAAAAATGACTTCATGTTTTGAAATATAATATTCATCATGTGTGGCCTCACCAAAATATACATATTAATTTTTTATTAGTTCATTAAAATGAGTTGTATAAGTCCACTCAACATACTCAAAACCATCAGTGCTCCTGCTTAAGGGATTGACAACCTGTATTTTGATCAGATATTATGGAAACTATATATTCTACGATTTAGGCTTATATGCTTTGGATTTTGAAGGGATGAACAATTAGAACCCCTTTCATCCACCAATATTTTCTTACCAAACAATAAATTTCCCCTCGTGTAATAAATGGGCATAAATTTCCACTTTTACTTCATCCAGACAATCTAATTTAGAATAATTAGCATCCACATGATTAAAATCAGAGGATCAAACAAGAACTTATTTAAAAGAAAACCTCTCACCATCTCTACCATATGCCATTTATTTTTCAAATGGAGTATCCATTCTCGACTCTCCATGAACATTCTTAACAACATTTATAGTACCAATATCCCTGGAATCAACTCTATGCCCAAGTAACCCAATTGAAGTGGGGTTCTGTAAAGGGGCTAGGTAGAGCCCACATCCACTGTTAAATAGAACAATTCATTTTCAAAACCATCTAAGGTCACTCGATCAAAATTATTATTACCCATAATATTTTGGACTAATGAGACCTTCCCATCCTATATTGATAAATTTTTATGTAAGGTCATCTTCCTGTAATTCCCATACAAGTGACCCTTAAAAGAGTACATGGATGAAATGATGCCATTATATAATTCATTAGTGATATGCCCTATAGTCTGATAGTTAGATAAAATGAGGAAGTCATTCAAAAAAATTATGATTTAAATCATCTTCATCAGTTGATAGAACCACTATTTCAATCAAATTTTCCAAATTCAATCTACAATAAGATCCTTACATAATACCCAAACGTGGGCTATTCTATTACCTTATCAATTTTGATAAAAATTATGATTAATGAATCAATATAAAATAGAAATTTAGTATGTAAAAGTATATAGTGCAGACTAAATACTTAAAACCAAGCCCAAGTTCTAGAATTCTTGATTTCAAACAAGTTGAAATGAGAGTCCCACTCTTGAATAAAGAGCATATCGAGCTTCCAAGTGATTGATCCTAGGTCCCAGGATTTCCTCTTCAGATCATCTGATGGAAAAATTAAATGATATAATCTCTTACCTATCAAGACACTTTTTAAATCCTTGAATCCCCTAACATTAGAAATCTCATTCACCATATCGTTTTTCCTCCATGGTTTTGAACACAAGGTCCGCACAAGATAAACGAAAATAAAAAAAATCATATATATAGAATAAATTATCAATCACATCATTATTCATAGAAATATGTTTCATATTTCCCTTTTTAGGATTCATTCATGATATCCAAACTTTAAGGAGGATAAAATACTTCTTGGATGATAAAAATTATCTTTACAATGGCCCATTGGCCCGATAACTTATAGGTGTTTTCTAGAAGTGGAAGAGTTTGTTCATAGTCCAAACATTGAAGACTCACCCAAAGAGGGAAATTAGTGCTTCATTAGAACCGAATCAACTAAAAACTTTCCCCCATATAGTAATTCAAATCCAATAAAATGTGGAAGAGAAATGAAGAAGTCCTAATACCATTTTCTCCATCACATATCTCTCCCCTGACCCGCATCCTTTCTCTAAAAAAATATAATATATAAATATATATAATTATAGATATAAGAAATATATTTATTATGATTTTATAATTATAATTATAAATTAATATAATTAAAAACATTTGAATATAATTACAAATATATTTATATAATTATATATATATATATAATGAAGGGGTTCCAATGTTGTAAAGTGGAGAGATTTTCTCAATTCATGGTGTCTACATAGTTGGCACAATGGGCTAGAATCTAGATTGATATTTTCTTTGTGAGGTGTTCATCATCCCCTCAAATAAGAAGAAGGATGGGATCATGGATGAATATGTGGAACAAACTTCAACTTAAGAGGAATAAACTTGTATTGATAAAGAGCTATGTGAAAATATATCTATGAATTTGAATAAGAATGAGTTTATTGTAAAGAAAAACCTGACTTCCATTACAGGAAAATATTATGACTTTAGGTTTGTTATTTACTTTTCGGTAAATGAAAATAAGACACTAAAAACTTCATGAATAATGGTGATTTGGCATTTTTTAAATCCAAAACTAAAATTCTCAATTGTAGGATTGAAGATTGTAATCACTCAATCATTATATGATTATATACAAAGGGTAATGCATGGAAGCTATTCGATTTGAAGTCTCAAATTAATCAGATTTGGGGATTTAATAATTAGAGTATTTTCTATTTTGGTATGGGATTCTTTTATATCATCTTCCCCTCTCAAGATATCAAATTAAAATCTTTTATTTTTGGATTTATTTCTCTTAATCCAAGGACCCTTAGATTAATTGATTGGGATTCATCGATCGATCCAACAAGATCCCATATATCAACTATTCAGTCATGGGTTTATATTAGGGTCTTAAATTGGTTTTTTGGAATCCTCATATTCTCTGGGATGTTTCTTTTTCTGTTGATACACCTATTAATTTTTAAAGGGAGACTAAAAATGAAAGGTATGGGCACTATTCCAAAATCCATGTTGAAATTGACCTTTGTTATCAACTAATTGAAATAGTTTTTTGGTGTACAATGACTTCAAATTCGAGATTCATATTGAATATGATCATTTCCCTAACTTTTTATCCAATTGATTATGCATTGGTCATCTCAGGGAAATATTTATAAAGGGGATAAAATTATAAAATTTCAAAAATAATGGGAATAATTTTGAGAATTGTAAATTTAAAATACCAGTAGTAGATAAGGAGCTTATTGTTAGGATAATTTGGTGGGTTCCAAAGTTCTAAGTGATGTGGATAGGAGAGACTCTACTAATGATCATATTCCAGATAAGTAATAGGATTCCGTTAGGCATGGGGCAGAGTAGTTGGATAGACGAAAGCTGAACCACTTCATACCTCCTTATATTTTGTTGATGTAGATGTTAGGGCTAAGGTTTGTAATTTTTTTCAATATATTATTGACACTCCTATTGTAAATAATTCATATAATTATCATTATGGGTGTCAACACACTTCTACTTTGAAATGGGGTGATAGATGTGAATACAATGAAGATGTGGGCCTCAACAGTGATGCTGGAGGAGATCTAGCTAAGCTTATTGAGGGACATAATTTTTCCAGTGGGAAGGTTCCACCTTATGATAGATCTTTTTATATGGGAGAGGCGGTGTCCAACTCAAAAATGAAGAACATTCTTTGTTTCATGAAGTTATGAATTAATACCTAGTGAAACATGTGTATCATGATGGGAATAAACCATAGGGGGTGAAGATTCCCCTTCTAGTGGTAAGGTTGTTTTATTGCAAGAAATCTGATCAACAAAAATATGGAGTAATATATACAGGGGGTTAAGGATAGATATCATCCAGCTACCTATGGATTCCCCTTCCATTCATGAACCTGGTGCATTTTTTTGTGCTGAGATCAAGGAAATTTGGTCTCGTAATGTTGCAGATGGGAATTTTGCTATGGGGAGGAATCCTTTCAAAGGTAATCAATATGTTGAATTTTTTTTTCACAATGCTCAAATCCATTACTACCCTTGGATTTGGAATTTTCTATGCATAATTTCTCAAGAAGAGTTGGAATATTCCTTATAATGTGGAGGTGGTTGAGTGCTCCAATACTCCCTCTCCTAAAGAGGAACTCTTTAGACAATAAATAGTTGTGGGGGATATACATTTGGATCCAAAGGTAATCCAACCCACTGAAAATAGCCTTGTAGTAAAACATGGCTTGGCTGTTTTCAAAGAGAATGTAAAGGAGATATCAATATCAGTACATGAAGAAGCTCACATGTAGGGTAATTTTGAAAAATACACTAAAGCTAGAGCACAACTTACTGACATGACAGAGGAAATACATGATATAGTAGGCATTGACAAAATCTCTGACGATCGAGGTGGCCAATGGGTCACCCCAAAATGGAAAAGAGGACGTCGTCCTTGAGGTATTGGGAATGCATGAAATGTGGTAAATAGATGATAAAGAGGACAATCCATGCTCTTTTCTGTGTGTCTTGTGGGAATTCACTATTTTATTTCTATAGTTTTGGTGGAGTATGTGATGCACACTCTTATCGCAACCCCCTCTTCTTTGTCTTCATCTTTATTTAATAAATTTTTAGGGCCATGGATTTTTTAGTCTATGGTTCACACTATTTAGATTATATTTATATAATTATATATATATATATATATATATTAGGTTCTTGGAGGTAAAATTACATCATATATAAATATATATTATTATAAATATAATAAATATATTTATTATAATTTTATAATTATTTATAAATATTTATTTATTTATAATAATAATTATAAATATATATTTTTATAAATATTTTTATATATTTTAAAATATATTTATATAATTATACAAATTTATATAGTTATATATAATTATATAATTATATTTATTTATATAATAAAATATATATATTTATCAATATATAAATATACCCAAAAATCATAGCTAGAGGAAAAACCTTCGACCATTTATTAAAAAAAGGAAAAGTTCAGTAGATAAGAACCACATGCCAAACACAACCACTACAACACATCAAAACCAACCCCATCACCATCTCCATAATAAAAATCCTCATCCGCATTCACCGATTCCCACTCCAAGCTGTCATAGTGCTCCAAAACATTTGCATAATTTCTTCTAAGGTTCAACCGCTCCAACGAAATAAAATCATTATTAAATTGGCTAGAGACTGGTCTACCATATTTATAGATAGAGGATCTAGTTGTCATTGGCTTCGACAAATAGGAGTAGTCATTCCGAAATCGTCTTCATGGAAAGACATGCGTCTCCTCTTGATTTCCAAATAAAATCTTCTTCCCTCCCCAAACAACATCACTATATGAGGGTCTAACTGAGCCCACGTTTTCCTTTTCACTATCAAACACATCCCCCCATCTCCCAGGGACCCGCATCTGCTGATAGTGCTCCATCCGAATTTGCTGAATCTGGTAACCTGTGTCAATCATGGAAATACATTGTGGTTGGCCCAATACCTTTTGACCTGCACAAGACCCATTTCCCACTTCCTCCGGCACTTTATCATCATCATGTCATGCACATAACCCATTCTCCACTTCGCCAAACACATCATCCTCAATTTGAGCCTACATGCTGGCATCCACGCTCACAGTCTCCAGGTCTTGAATGTGGTTCATTGTGGACACCGAGAGCATCACACCATCATCCTCAATAGCCCATTCACAGATTCTTGGCTCCCCCACAGGTGTACTAACACCACATTCCACCACTGCAACAGCAATCCTACCATCCTCAGCATCATTCAAAAACCCCTACTTCCTTCCCATTGCTTATCTTGTCACTACCACACTCCAGCACAGCAGTAGCTCCCGCCAATGAGCCACCTTCTTTCTTGCACCGATCAAGAGGATACATTCCATCACTAGTGACCCCTGGATCTTCTTGCCTCTCCCCTACGGCCACCGGTGTGCTTGCTACCATGCCAGTAGAAGCATCACTTCTTTCTGCAGCTCCCCTGGAAACATTCCTCCATTGCATGACATACTTTAGTCTATCAAGCACCACAGACACCAGAGGATTTGTGGATTCAACTAGATTTCCTAGAAAAGATGTTGCTCGGGGACCATGTCTAGATGCATTGCCTACCTAATAATGAATAGCAAACTTCCTACTCCTATCAACGGGTTTTCCTATCCTTTTCTCTTGGCCTAGAGACCTCCTGCTGACAAGTAGATCATGGAACCTAACATCTAGATGCCCCCAACCTATTGCAGGTATTGTAGTAATCGATCCATGATTCGTAAACCACTACCTGCTTCCATCAAAATTCCGGACCCACAGAAATCCAAACCCATTCATCCGGAGGTCTCGAGATATCCACCTCAACACAGAGTCGAGGATTGACCGGGTGACTCATTGTGGCTATTCGAGCATCAAAGCACAAGAATAGACCAACCACGTTCCCAATCAATCACATAATAACTATATTTTGGAAAGGTAGAGGTAAACGATGGAAACTTACCCAAATCGGGACGGAGGCTGGATCATGACCCATACAGAGATCAAACTTCCCTCGAAGGAGAATAAATTTTCACCCGTTTCATCGTCTGGGTGCATTAGCCCATGCCCATATAAGGTCTTACTCTGAGGTGAACTGTATCATCTAATACTGACTATCCAAAAGGTCAACGAACGCATGATCTTGCAAGTCCCACACACACACACAACATAATGCATACACATATATACGCATAGAAATTGATATGAAAATATAATTTCAGATATCATATATTAACAATACATCGTTTTTATTTATATTATTGTTTTGAATTATTAAAAAATATATATTAATATATCACATTTATATTAATTATATACAATCATTTTTAATTAATTCAAATAAATAAACATTAATTTTTTTATTATAAAAATGATAATTTTACATATATTAATAATATTTTTTGTTAAATTTTTTTCTCAGCACTAAGAAATGTACTGATAAAGATGCACCTTTATCATTTCTAAAAAATGAACTGATAAATGGGAAACATTTATGAAATCTTTTTTTAACACTAATGAAAGTTACCTTTAGAAATGATTTTTTCTAGCACTGATAAAAGTTGTTCTTTTATTAGTGCTTTGATTTTAGTACTGATAAAAGTCATTTTTGGACAAATTGCACTCTATGGTAGTGATGTCATGTTCTGGTTGGGAAAAATTCAAACCATTTCTTAATATGGAAATATTGTACTAGCCCATACCTCACTCATTTATTAATCAGACCATTAAAACCCATAATAAAAAGTCTCCAATGACCAACCCAAATTCTAAATCCAACATAGTAATAAATATCCACCACAAGAAATAAAAACCATAATCAAAGAAATTATGTTCAAAACAATGTTCTCTTTCAAAACTATTTTTATAAACCTGTCTAAAATTTGAAACATTTGATTGAATACTTTGTGAACATAGAAATGTTTTTTACAAAAAAAACCATGATAAATCACTATTTTTTACTATCAAAATTTAAATATTGAAAAAAATTGACATATATTACAACCCTCAACTATTTATTTGAAGTATAATTTATTAATAAAACAATGGGAACACACAAGAATCATAGGTATTCCAAAGGAAAAATGAGTTAAGTAGATACCCCTACATCAAAATCATTGTAAACTACCCCCCTTTGTTTAAGATCACAAGGATCAATAAAGATGGATCCTCATGAGCCTATGAAATAAAAAAATATCATCAAACACCCATCGCAAAACCTAGTATTTACCCCCACTACCAAATAGGGTAAATAGATAAAAATGAAATGGAAGAAGAATAAAATAGAGGATGAATCCAAGATAAACCACAGATTACTCAAAATAAATCGACCTAAAATAATGAGGGATCCAATAAGGGAGTGATGAGGATGATGGAGTCTTGGACAAGAGACCTACGACACAAAAATTAGGAAAAAATTGGGGAGTGTGAGGTTTAAATTTGACAGTGGAAAACCATAAATTCCTCATTTTAAGAAACTTGGGAAGACAGGTCGTTATTCTACCTTCACTTATCATGGCATGATGGGTCTTTCCCCCTAACTGAATCACCACTCTCAAAAGTCATGTCAAGGTGTATTCTTACCTTTCATTGTATGAAACAACCCCCTAGAAAAGATAGTCACTCCCTTAGCTTCATCCTGACATTGTCTCCCTAGGTTGTGGTCTGACAGTCCTTCCCCCAAAAAATTCCAGTCCTAAACAAACTTGCTATGGGGTGACCTTCGTTAGTCACACATCAACTCACTACATTCCAAAACATTAGGCTTCCCAAAAATATCAAGAAACCTAAAAAAACACCAAAACGCCAAAAATTAAAATAATTAAATGAAATAGTTAATTTAAACATCAAATTGATTTTAGTTACAATTCTATACACCAAACAAATTTTAAACACTAGAAAGTCCTTAGGGATCTACATTCAAGAAATTATGAGTCCACTAGTCTTTCACCAATGCCTTATTCTCTCAGGTCTCATAGATAACCCCACTATTCTAAAAAAGTACAGACCAATGGAATCAACTTCCCAAAAAATAGTTTATTTTTGGTAATCCATGATATGGACTAGCTACTCAATGACGACAAAATTGGGCTCCAATTGTAGATCCTCATACTCAACCATATAAGATGGTTCAAGATTCTATTTATTTAGTTGGAACACAATGAATACAACATGAAAAGATGAATTTATAATTTGAAAATCTATATTATACACCACCTTCCAAAGATGTTCTACGATCTCAAAGGGTATAACATACTACTGCATTAACATTCCCTGCAAACCAAGATGGTGATATCCAAATCTAAGCGGGATCCCCAGAAAAACTAGATCACCCACCATAAACTCCAACGGGTGAATAAGGTGGAAATTTTAAGGTTTTTAACAACACTAATCCATTTCTAATATATTTAGAATAAAAAAACTTTCTCCATCATCTATTAGATAATTAATCACCCCAAAAAAGAACATTCTCCCAATTTAAACAAATAAATTTGGGACCTACATGGCCATATATAAAGGTATTTGAAGGTATCCATTTTTATCGAGTATTAATAACTGTTATTATAAGAAAACTAAGCCAACAATAAATGTTTATCCTATGAACTATCAAAATCAAGAACACAAGCTCAAAGAATATCCTCACTAATTTGAATAGACCACTCATTCTAACCATCTATCTAAGGGTGATAGGGCATACTCAACATTATCTAAGAACCCATTTCTTATTGAGGAACATTCGAAAAACTCTAGGTAAAATATAGGTCTTGATTATAAAAAATTATAAAAGGCACACCATGAAGCCTCACAATCTCTTATACATAATGGTTCCCAAGATCATTCACTCTCATTAACATGTTAATAGAAAAGAAGTGAGATTATATTTTTAACCAGTCTATAACCATCGATACTGAATTCCTATAATGAGAAGACTACCATAAGCTATTAAAAAATACCTAGAAATACCATCCTAAAACCATTTTGTAATGAGAAGATGTTGTAATAACCTTATTGGATTTTGGTACCCAGCCTTAGTCTTTTTTCTTGTAAGGCAGCGAGATATTGAATCAGAAATTACCTACTTTATTCAAGGCCACTAGTACCTACATTTTAAATCATAGAACATTCTTGTAAACTTAGGGGTGAACTACCGAGTAAGAGTAGTTTCCAACACTCATCACCTCTTTCCATGGAAAAAAGGAACCGCAAATCACCTATAGAAATATGGACCATATGGAATGAAGTGTATTTGAATAGTTTTAGACCAACATTCCGCATAGGGGGGTCTGCGCCACAATAAGGGAATTAGTTCTATGTAGGAAAAGGGAAATGTTGTAGTATAGTGTTCCACACCACACACATCAATAAAATCAAATATATCCACCAAAAAATGGTCTTTATGATGAATGAGATAATTGGAGAATAAAAATTTATTTTTCTATATTAATATTTCCATGATGCAATGCATATATCACACCAAAGAGGGGGTTGGGTGATCATAAGTGGCTCTACCACTTTTTGAAGGCCCACATCATAGCAAAGAAACCACACTGCAAGGTGATCATGTGAATTTCATTTTTTTTACAAGATTGGGTTCCTCTATTATATAGAGATTATCTTGTGCCCAAACCTATGTGGTAGTTTAAGAAAATTGAAAAAGAAACCAACTCGTCACACCACAAAGTGGTATACAACAACATGATTTTTTTTCTACATGTGTAATTTGAACACATTATATAAGTGGAAGTTACATGGTTGTTTGGTTATTGTTTTGGAATATAACAACTTGTAAATTCATATAGGATGATGGTCATATAATGGTAAAAGATCCAAAGGTTGATATTGAAGTGGGAGAAGTTGTATATTGACTTAAGATGTTAATTTAAAATATAAAATTCTAGTAATTATACAAAATATAAGGATATATTGGGTATGTATATAATAATATAGATATCTACATTAACATTTAGTGGAGATACCTCATCAGGAGTAGAAAAAAATTAATTCAAGGAATGTGCACAATATGGTTGAAGACATTGAAGGGAATATTACAAGAGTTCTTCTTCATTGCAAGTTTGTAAAATCTGTTTAAGAAGTAGCACTCCATTCAAGGTTTATTTTTTATATCTATTTTTTAGAGAAAAAAATTATCAAATAAGCAGTAGTGAGCACCCATTTTGGAATATGAGTAATTTCTTTCTCATTCTGAAGAATAAGAATAGTGAGATTTTATATGTTTGCATGGATAGTGATTATGAAGGGTTAGTGAGGCCTCTTTATTGTGTAAGAACATAAGGGTGTTCACTATAGTGTTTCAAGTGCATGAACATACCACCAGTTGCTAGCCCCTTTGACTAACCCTGTTTAGGAAAACCAAGTAAAAATCACTTGTGTGATTTATAAATTTTATTTCTCATGGAATGTTGTTAGGGAGACAAAATAATTGTTCTTCATATTAAGAGAAAAATATTTTAATAAATGAATAAATTTATACCCCTACCCCACTCAGGATACAATCCTTGATAGGTTCCAATATCTGGTATTAAAGAAAGTATTTTTAGGGTGAAAATTTCTCTCTCCAAATAATCTCAATGATTACTAACCACAAGTTCATACCTATCTTCGATGTCCTTAATTTTAAACCATATAATATTCCAATTTATCATTATTTTAGATCATTTTGTATGGATTCATATATGATAAATATGGTATTTTGGATAACATTAGTGGAGCACGATAAGAGATGGTTCAAGTAAAATTAGATGTAGTCTCCAAAACTATCAATTATTTAGGGGGATCTTGGAAAACCATATCTACATGAAGGTTATATCATGTAAGACTTATCATGTTATATCAGAGACTCTATTGAATATTTATAAAATATATTCAAAAGTTCTTGAAGTAATGATGTTGGTTTTCTATAATAAATATGAATATTTGAGGACAATTCCAAATTAAATGGTTGATGTGTTATTTTGTTGATACAATAAATTGGTTATATATATTAAAATACATAGAAAATAAATTAACAATGTTAAATTTTTTTAAAGGATTCGGAGAATATTGTCACCATGTTTTAATGTAAAATTATTGGTGATTGAAGATAATGATCTAAAGGATTTTTTGTGCCTCCCATCATGTTTTTTTAAAGATCACAAACACTATTTAATGTGTTTAATGATTTAATTTATGTGATTGGAAGTTAGAAAGTAGATGAAATCATGTCAAAATCTTGAAGAAACCTTGAAGGATCATCAAAGAAGTCTTGATATTCTTATTAATCTCTTCAAGTAATTTTCCTATACCTTTTAAAGGAATGAACGGAATCTAGGATGCCATAGAGGATATTAGACACCAAAAAGTTTCATTGAATTTCCAATGAATTGCTACTCTCCAACTAGTGGTAAAGGTGGTACCCACCCCTTGTAGCAAAATTCCATGAGTTACCAAATGGTGGAGCACCAGCTAGCCGATGCAGATGGATAGTAACACCCCTTGGAGAAGATTCTCACTTTAATATGGTGGGTTCCCACCAACCATCTAGTGAGTTATATTGGTTCCAAGATAACTATAGTAGCACACCAACTATACGGTGGAGGATACTAGGTATCCAATGATGTCTATACCATAGATCTAAGCCTATATTTAATGATGGTAAAAATTACATAAAAATGGATTTATATGAATTTAATTATTTTGATGAATTCTAAAAGGTTCTTTAATGTATTTAATGTTATAAATAGACCCCCTGGGTGACTTGGTAACTTAAATTCTCAATAATTATCCAAAACCAAGGTGTTTTGGTCTTCAAACTGATCCCAAATTCTCTCACTTTCTAAGTGATCTATCATCCAATCATGTGTGTGATCTTGTATTAATATTATTCTCACTCTTATACATCTTTATCATTCTATTTAAGCATATCTTTATTTTTTTTGAGATAAAAGACACTTTTCTAAAACATTTTTGCTTTTAGAAATATGCTCTTATTCATATTTCTTCCATTATCAGTGCTCACTACCTATAAAGTGAGCTACTTGAGTTTCCTTAACAAATTGTGTTCCTTATTTAATTTTCACATATTTATTTATAAATAATTTTTTTCACTAATTAATCAATTTTTAAATCCATAAATTCATTTAAGAGTTTAATTTTTGAATCATCCATTCTTTTATTTTTTGACTTTTATTAATATATTTAGATATATCATCGCAATTTTCAATTTTTTTACCTTGACCAATTGTTATTTTTAAATAAAAAAAGGTTTTAATTATTTTCAATTATTTGAAAAGAAGTTTTTAGTCTTTAATACTTGATTTATTTCTTTTGTTTTTCAAATAAAAAATCAAATCCTTATTTCTATTTTACCCTACTACTACCTATATTTAGTATCAAAGGGTTATTGATTTTTTTAAAATTATTTCAAATATTAATTTATTTTTGGAATTATTATCCATTTTTTAGGAAATTTTCCTTGTCAAAATGTACTTTTCAAACATACATAGTGCTCTTAAAGGATACTCTAGGGGTCACACAACCTTTTTGTGGTAAGAAATATGTTTATTTGAAAACTTGAATGTCTATATTTCTTATATCTATTATTCTTTCTCTATGGAATATATTTATTATTGGTTATGTTCCTACCATTGAAAAAAAGAAATTAAATGGACTCCTGATGATAATTCTTCTTTTGAATTCGATGGAAAATAAATGATTTCCTTACATTTTGGTTTACACTGAAATGGATTTAACAAAATTTCTATATAAAAAAGGACTCATAAAATATAGAAACTCTTAAAAGTAACTCATTATGGAATAAAAAAATTCAAATATAATAAATTTAGATATGTTTATATAGGACATTTAGAGTTTTTCTATGAATCCTAGTTAATATATTAATAAAATGTTGACTAAATTCACTGAAATTTGTAATGGATGAAAGGATCTTGGTAACACTCAATCTAAATAGACTCTTTTCAAGAAAATCCTTTGGGTTTTTTAAGACAATGTTAATCCAATATTACCATGATCAATGAATCCAAATATATAATGAATATTGTGTTTATATAACTAACTTGATATCTCATGACATATGAGATAACTATGATTAGACAAGATAAAAAGAAGGGAAATGTAATAAAAAAACTAAAAGGAAATTTATTTCAAGGAAATCAATAATGAAACAACCAAAATATTACTCATATTTCAAAGAGGATGAACAAATACATGAAAAAGATGAAATTTACTCAATGATTTGAAAACAAAAATCAGGAATTGGAATCTTCAATCTTCTATTACAAAGAGAAGGGTGAAATAAATCTATATTTTCCCTTGAACAAAAACTAAATTAATAAGTCTCTAAAATTAGTAACTTGAAGTGTTATCAAGGATTCAATTTCAACATATAAATACAGAGAAAAAAGTCATATGTGCCTCGTGTTCAATTTCATGGTATGTAATGAATTAAATTATACTTGTTCTAGTTCTTACCATTATACTAATTAAACCTATTATTTAAGTTATTATGATCTTCATTATGATAGAGATAAATATAAAAATTGATTTTATGAACTTGTTTAAAAATTTAATGAACATTAAAAGAATTAAAATCATGTAGTTTTTTTAAAAAGATCAACTTTATAAAGAAAATGATGATTTGGTTGTAAAACTAAAAGAATAACATTATGTTGAAATTTTTTACTCTAAAATTAAATATATTAAAAATAATATTTCTTATTTCCCCCATGGTATAGAAACCTTGAATAAAATTATAAGATCTCAACATGTTTTTAAAAGTAATTACAGGATTGGTTTTTCGATATAATCTAGTTTTCCCATGAATTCTAAAAAGGAAAATTTTATAAAAAGAACATACCAATATAAATTTTTTAACTATTATAATAAATTTGAAAATATTTTTTCTGAATGAAATTTTAAAAATTCAAGATATGTCTTACTATAGTGAATTCATCTCTCATATCATATTTATATTGGAAAACATTATTCTAATAAAAATTTGAAATCCAAAGTTTGTATTTGATAACATAAGTTGACCCAAGATATGGGTCCCAAATGCATTAGTCTCTTAATAATTTATATAAAAATTGTATCATGATAAAACCTTGAAGAGCTACTTGGTATATGGATATATGGTTCTTGAGAAAAATGTGTGCTGATCCTTCCAAATTAAATTATCTCAAAAACTTTGATGGAGTACATGTTACTTTTCAATATGATTCAAAAGGTAAATTTAATAGTAGTGGTACAGATATCTTATAGTGACCCTAGACTTTAACAAATATCATTATATTATTTTGAGCATAATTAAACATCAAACTACAAGTTAGGGATCATAAATTCAAGTATCTTGGAGATTAGGTACATTATTAAACATCATCATTCCAAAATAAGAACATATTATATTTAATATTCCTAAGGAGATATGAAAATCCTTTGAGACCTTAAATTGACATAGGATAACCTGGGGATAACAAAAACAAAGGATTGATCTAAAATCCCAGTAGGGTAATAAACATAAGAATAAATCTTAGCACATGGGTTAGAAAGAATAACATAATGATATATAAGGGAATGGAACATGACTTAATATACTGAATCATAACATATAAAACATGGGATCATATATTCATAGAATCATAGTAATGGTTTATCAATATAAAACATGACTTTAGAATGAGTCAAGGATCATTGTACATAGAGGAACACGAGTCAAGGCAAACCGCCAAGACCTTCATAGAGCACATGTCAAGGATAACCACCCAGATTGTTGCACATAAAGTATCATGAGACTGAACATTACCCAATGAATTATAGAGCTATCTGGGTTAACCAATCATAATATGTTCATTAATAAGTGTGTCACATGAAAAATAAATATAAGGGTTGCCCAAGGAAAGAAATGGGTATCCTAATCATCTTATAAAGAATAATAAATCGGTGTATCATAAAAGTGCCCAAGAAAAAAAAGGAATTCAATCATAAATTAACATTAATAAAGGAAAATAGGTATAGATCATGGTAATTTTTGTCAAAATGAAGTG
This sequence comes from Viscum album, assembly GCA_963277665.1. NCBI lineage: Eukaryota > Viridiplantae > Streptophyta > Magnoliopsida > Santalales > Viscaceae > Viscum > Viscum album. The sequence goes on from OY728160.1 coordinate 1,404,527,752, forward strand.
ATATCAGGTAAAAATAGTATTTATGAAATGTTATAATTAATACATTTTGGTATGGTTTAAGGAAAATATTAAAGATTATTTAAAGAAAAAATGCATAATATGTTATATAAAACCAAAATTTAACCAATAATGTCTTGAAAATAAAATTATTGATTTCATAAAAAGTAGGGGTGTATTAAAATATATTATAGAGTTCAATTGAAAATGGGTAATAATTCTAGAAGTTACCTTAAATAGGTTTTACTTATCGGGAAGAATTGAGCAGGGAACATTTTAAAAAAAATGTATTTCCCCAAAAAATAAGGATGAATAGATCCTGATACATGAGTTTGGAACATATAAATATAATTTAGAATATTTAAATAAAAATAAAATAAAATTTCTTTTGGGTAAAAATGGAGAAAGAATAACTTGAAGGAATAATGGAGGTTCGGGTAGAATCCCTTACCTTAAGTCCAAAGGTGTTCTTCACATGATCTTAATATCCTGGATAATAAAATTATATACATTAATGAATAAATAAGGAACCCTTTATACATGTATTTTATTTATTATTAAAATTTTAATTTCATTTATATCCTTTTTTATTGGTTAGGAGGTTCAATTTCATCGTTTAGGAGTGTTGGTTTCCTTGGTTTTCATAATGATTTACTTGTAAACATGTACTAAAGGTCATATAAAGTAAGGGTAATTATCAAAAATAGAACATTTATGTTATTAATGATCTTAAAAAGGTTAAATTGGTATTATATATCATTTTTTATGACATGAGTAAGGATATTTAGAAAAATAGTTAATGATAATCTTTTGGGTTTATTTTAGCAGTTTTTCTTTCACAATGAACTCATTTTGTTTTATAAATTAATATCATGTGTAAAAAATTATTACAAAACATTAAAGAAGATATAATAATAATTTTATAATCATTTTCAACCACAATAATTGTTTCATGACCAACCTTGAAGATGGTAATGGAAATTGAAAACTTCATCGTCCTTGAATGTGATAAATTAACACATCACGAATGTTGTTTTCTTTTTTACTTTAAAAGGGGGAAGAGAGAGATTATGATGAATTATTTAATATTAATAACAAAATTCATGTATATTTGTGGTATAGGATTAATCATACCATTTGGATGAGGGGAGGTTAGGAGATAAAACTAAAATAAAGGAACTTGAAAATAAATTAAAAGAAAATGAAGAGAGCTTTACCTTTTGATTCCTTCTTCTTGAGAACCTCCTAAAGGGATTGGTTTTGGTATTTTGTTAAGACCAAAAGATAATAGATTTGGTGGAGGGGATTGGTAAGATATTTTATAAAAATTTGTTCAAGGATCAAGTCTTGATAAGTTTGAGGAGAAGAGGTGGTGATATGTAGTATTTATAGTGGAGGAGAGGGGTGTTTTTTCATTATTTAATTCATTAGTTTATTATTTTTATCAAGATAAGAAATATTATTGATTCGTAAGGCTATATATACTAATTATATCATGGTAATTCTAACCAATGTTTTTTACATCATCCATAACTTAAGGAATAGTGTATTTAACTTATAATGTATAAATACCGTAAATTACAATATTTTATTATTCATAAAAAATTCAAGTATTTCAGAAAAATCCAAAAAATTCACCCTAATAATTTTTTAACTTGTATAAATAAAAAATGAACTCCATTTTAGGAAAATAATTTTCTAAATAAGAGAAATTTAATTTTTAATTAAAATCATAATGTGCTCGATAAATATAGATTTTAAAATTAAAACTAATGTTATAACACTTTGAAAAATTAAATAAGGTCTCATAAAATTTTCTTTAAATAATAAGATCAAAAATATTAATTTATGGATATATTTTGTGAAAATAAATTTTCTTTAAAATTATTAAATTAGTCCTAAAATTTTAATTAAATATTTAGGGTAATATAAAAATACCAACACTTAATTAATAATTTTTTAAAAAAATATTTAATTATACTATGATATAATTATATCATATTATCACTTATATGATGGATAAATTTTTATTATTATTTCTTTAGTTATGTTACTATTCAATTGGCTAGTTTACTATTTGTAAGGGTCTCATTACTATTCCAAAGGTTAAGTTACTATTTCATTGATATGGGTTCTTTAACTTCTAGAAATATATTTTATTTAATTCATTCATCATTTATAAAATTTGTATTGTGTTTGTAATGTGATTATTTGTGATTATACTAAATGAAAAAATTATAATGAAGTGACATAATTCAGGGTCATTACATTCTTCCCCCCTTATATAATTTCTCCCTTGAAATTTCATTTTACATTATAAGATGAAAATAAGTGTTGGTATTTTTCCATCATCACTTCCTACAGTTCCCAGGTTGCCTCTTCATACTTATGGATCCTCTATAGTAATTTTACATGGTGATTAGTCTTATTGTGTAGAACATTATCTCTAGGATCGAATATCTTCACTAGCTACTCCTTGTAAGAAATATCATTCTCCAACTATATCACCTCTAAAGTTAGTACATGTGAAGGACCTGGTATGTACTTCTTTAAGAGGGTTATATGGAATAAATCATTTCCCTTAGACATGGTAGGTGGAAGTGAAAGTCTATAGGCCACAACTCTAACATGATGAAGAATCTAGAAGGGGATAATGTACCTGTTACTTTGGTTTCCTTTCTTCTAAAATATCACAACCTTCTCCCTAAGAGATATTCAGAGGAATACCATGTCTCCATACTTGAACACAAGGTCTCATCAGAAATTTTTTACATAACTCTTTTGTCAAATTTTGGATTCCTTGATGTGATACTAAATAGTTATCACCATTTCCACCATTTCATTGACCATTTCAATTCTTAGTATCTTATGCTAACCAAATCAGCCTAGCATGTTGGTGTTCTGCACCATTTTCCATAAAGGTCTTCATATAGATCCATTCAGATGCTCAACTAGAATCTATTATTATAGGACAATTCGACCAAGGGTATATGTTGGTATCATCCTCCTTTGAATTCCATAGAACACTCTATCAAGATTTCATCAAGTGCCTAAATAGTTCTCTTAGATTGGCCATCAGTTTGAGGATGATAGGTTGTATTGATGTTCAGCTCAATTCCTAGAGCATGATAGAGACTTCTCTAGAAATTCGAGGTGAATCAAGGATATCGATCATATAAAATTGATAGTGGTACTCCATTCATCCTTACTTCCTCTTTGATATATATCTGTTAAAGTTAATGTAATGTGAAGTCTTATAAAATAGTAATAAAGTGATTTTTTTTGTAAATGATCCATAATGACCCATATAGCATTGTTTCCTCTAGATGTCCTTGTAATTTCAATAAAAAATTACATGGTAATGTTATCCCACTTTCATATTGGTATGGGTAGTGGTTGAATAATACCTTTAGAGTTTTTTCTTTTATACTTCACTTACTGACATATGAGGCACTTTAATGTATATTCAGCAATCTCCTTCCTCATATTTTCCCCCAAAAAGTTCTCTTGTAGATATTGATACATATTTGTGCTCCCTTAATGAATAGATAAAGTTGAGCTATGTGAATCATTCCTAAACTCATTCATTATATCTGGATTAGATGGTATACCTAATTGTGACCAAAATATTAAAACTCTAACCTTATCAATATTGAACTTTGAGGATTTCCCATTTCTGATAACTTCCACCCTTTCTGAATTTATACATCATTTCATTGAGTATCCTTTATTCCCTCCAAGAGAGATGGTTGAGAAATCATTTGATAAAGGATCGATGATGTTCCTCCCTTAATGATTCCCAAATCCATAATTTAAAAATCTATGAAGATTGGATCATTCTCAATTCTTATCATTGATAAAGATACATGAACCTTTCTACTTAGAGCATCTTCCACATTATTTTCCTTACTAGGATGGTAGTGGATTGAGAAGTCATAATCCTTGATGAGATCTAACCATATTCATTGGTGCATATTAATCTCATTCTATGTGAATATATATTTAAGGCTCTTATCCTTAGTTAATATCTCCCACTTCTCCCCATATAGATAATGTTGTCATATTTTCAGTGCAAAGATCACCACAGCCAATTCCAGATCATGTGTGGGATAGTTTTTTTCATGGGTTTTCAACTGACTTGAGGCATGTGATATCACATTATCCTTTTTCATCATCACAAAACCCAAGAACTTCATTGAAGCATCATTTTACACCACAAAGATCTCTCCACTTGTTCAGAGTGTGAGTACTCACGTAGTGATAAGCCTCTATTTGAGCTCCTTAAATCTTTCCTCTCATTCTTAAGTCCAAAATACCTTCACTCCCCTCTATCAAATCTTGGTTATTAGGTTTTAAAATTGTGATAAGTTCATCACAGATTTTTGATAATATCCAGCTATACCAAGGAATCTATAGATATCTTTTATAGATCTTGGCTTATGCCACTATTCAATTGCCTTTGTCTTAAAAGGGTCCGTAGATATCCCTTTGCTGGTGATAACATTCCCTCGTAATGATACATCCTTCATCTAGAACTCACATTTACTCTACTTTTCATATAGTATTTCCCTAATAAAATTCATCAAAATAGTATTCAAATTCTCCTCATGTTACTCATTTTTCTTGGAGTATATCCAAATATCATCAATAAAGACTTACAAAATTTTGTCTAGGAAATCTCAAAATACTCTATTCATTAAATCCTTGAAAATTTTTGTAGAATTAGTGAGTATTAAGGGAATCACTATGAACTCATAGTGCTCATACCTCAATCAAAAGGTATTATAAGGAATATCTTCCTTCATCACCTTTAATCAGTGATATCCAGACTGAAGGTACACCTTTCTTTCAATGTTCATGAAAAAGAAAAAGGATTATATTGAAATCTTTTTAAAGATTTATTTATATACCCCGATATACTCACCTTCCTTTTTCTTAATTATAAAGAACTATCTTTCCATCTTAAGGCAGAGGGTTAATAGAAAATATTTATAGAAAAAAAAATCTTGAATTCCTCCCAAACTATTGAATCAATTTCCACCTTGGACATAGAATTTTTTTTCATTTTCCACTACTAATAAGTTTCCCCATAAAAACGATTGACTCTCAGAACAAATTTCTCTTATTTTGGGCATTGGAGGATAGAGAATATCTTTTCTATAGAGTTAATCCACAATTATTCAAAGATCGGATTAGAATATCCACTAAGCATTGGTGGCCTTTTCTGCATGAAGGATTCGATGGGAACTTGATATATCTTGGGATAAGGATGGTGTCCCACAAGATTCAAGTTATTATTCATAACTAGAGCCAGCTAAGAAAGTGTTCTCATAAAGTTTTGAGAACTTTTTACCATGAAAGTTTTCACATCATTAAGGAAATCATCACATTACCTATCAAATATATTATTGGAACGTGTTCTTCTATTTACTTCCACTAACAAAGAAAAATATAGTTCAATTAGGGGGGCTTTAATACTTATCTAATCCATAAATTAAAAGGAAAAATTGAATATAAAAGGATAAACTTGTAAAGGAAAATTATTTCTTAACTTGTGATTCCATAGGTTTTAATCTATGTTATCCAGGATCTATTTCCTAACATATATTTTCTTACGGGAATTTTTCCCCCTTAGTAATGGTTTGTAATTTTCTTGTGAATTCATGAAAGCATATCCCCAAGTAGTGTCAAACCAAATGCATGGTAAGGATTGTTGTCATATACCAGGTTCCCCTGAGTCAAGCCTAGAACACATTATCGGAGTTTTTTCTCCTAGGTACACCTATTCACGAACCACATCCAGATGTATAATCCAGATAGGGAAGTATTTTCTTAATATACCACTTAATATATACTTACCCAAACTTAGGGATGTTTTCTTAGACTTAGTCTTATCCCTAAGGTTCTTAATAAAGTGCTATATTATTAATCTCTAAAAATAACAATAACATTCTATGATACCAACTATAGTGAACCAAGCCTTTTACACATATCATTACATGATTTTAAGTATAATTAAACATCAAATTACACGCCAAGTATCGTAAAGTCTACTGTCTTAGAGATTTGGTACATAATTAAACATCACGTTTCCAAAATAAGAACACATTTTATTTAATCTTCATAAAGATATCCTAAGTTCCTTTGATCCCTTAAATCATCATAGGATAACATAGGGAAAACATGAATAAAAGGATGAGCTTAAATCCAAGAAAGGGAATAAAAATTATAATAAAACATAGCACATGGGATTAAGGGCATAACTTAATGATAATAAAAGTCATGAAACATGATTAGATAAAAATAATAATAACATAGAAAACATGGGATCATATATTCATGGAATCATAGTAATGTGGAAGAAGCATGAAACATGACCTTTCCATGATTCAAGGCTCATTGCAATTGGTGGAGCATGAGTCAAGGCTAACCACCAAGACAATTTCACATGGAGGATGAGTCAGGGCTAACCACCAAGACCGTTGCACATAACGTCTCATGAGACTAAACATTATCCAATTAATTGGAGAATTATTTGGGTTCACCCATCATAACATGTTCATGAATAGGTGTTCCACATGAAAAATAAACATAAGGGTTACCCATAAAAAGAAATGGGTATCATAATCATGTCGTAAAACATAATAAATGGGTGTATCATAAAAGGGTCCATGAAAAAAAGGAATTAAATCATAAGTTGATATTAATAAATAAAAATAGGCATATATCATGATAATTGATGTAAAAATGAAGTAATATCAATTAAAATAAATATTTAAGAAACTTTATAATTAAAACATTTTTGTGCAGTTTAAGGAAAATGTTAAAAAGATTTTAAATAAAAAAGGGAATAATATGTTATATAAACCCATAATTGAACCAATAAAGCTTCCATAATAAAACTTTTGATTTTAGAAAAAATAATGGTGGCTTAAAAAATATTATATAGTGCACTTGAAAATGGGTAAGAATTTCGGATGTTCCCTTAAATCGGGTTTGCTTACCAAGAAGAATTGAGTAGGGAACCTTTTGAAAACATGTTTATCCCAAAAAAATAATGATTAATGGATATTGATACATGAGTTTTGAACATATAAATATCATTTATAATTCTTACATAAAAATAAAATAGAATTTCATTTGGGTAAAAATAGAGAAACAATAACCTGAAGGAATAATGGATGTTCGAGTAGAATCCCTTACCATAATTCGGAAGGTGTTCTACACTTGATCTTAATGTCCTAGAAATTGAAATTTGATTAATTAATTAATAATTATATAACCCTTTCTAAATGATTATTATTTATTATAACTTTATTAATTTCAATTTTGGATTTTTTTTATGGGTTAAGATATTCAATTCCATAGTTTAGGAGTGTTGGTTTCCTTGGTTTTCATGATTGATTTGCTTGTAAACATGTATGAAAGGTTGTATAAAGTGGGGGTAATTATCTATAATTTAACATTCATATTATTAAGGATATCACATAGGTTAAATTGGTTGTATATATTATTTGGTTTTATGATTTGAGGATGAATCATTAAACAAATAGTTAATGATAATCATTTGGGTTTATTTTGGTTGTCTTTCGATCACAAGAAACTCATTTTGATTTACAAATTAATTTCATGGGTAAAAAATGATTCTAGAACAATAAATAGGATATAATACATATTTTATGTTCTGGTTCAACCCTAAAAGTGGTTACATGAATATCCTTGAAGACAGTAATGGAAATTGAAAACATCATCATCCTTGAATGTGATAAATTAACACATCATGGGCGATGTTTTATTTTTAAGTATTGATGGAGCAGAAAAGAGAGATGACGATGAATTATTCCATTATAATACAAAAATTATAATAAAATTAAGGCAATGGAGTACAATTTGGATGATGGGAGGTGAAGAGAGAAAAAGAGAATAAAGGAACATGAAAAGAAATTAAAAGAAAACGAAGAGGGCTTTACCTCTTGATTCCTTCTTCTTAAGAACCTCCTTAGGGGATTGGTTAAGGTCTTTTCTTATACCCAAAGCTTATGGATGTGGTGGATTTGATTATGAAGATATTTTAACAAAATTTGGATGAGGATAAATGCTTGATAGGTGTGATGATAAGAGGTGGTGAGGGGTGATATTTATCATCGAGAAGAGGAGTGTTTTCTCATTATTGAATTCATTAGTTTATTATTTTTATCAGTACAAGAAATAGTGTTGATTATTGAGAAAAAAATAAAATAATTAGATTATTTGAGTTCTAACTAATGGTTTTTATATTATCCATCACTCATGGAATAGTGTATTTAACTTATAATGTATATATAACATAAATTACCATATTTTACTATTTACCAAAAATTCATGTATTTTAGAAAAATAAAAAAAAATTCACCCTAAGCATTTTTCAACTTGTAAAATTAAAAAATTAACTTCATTTTATTAAATAAATTTAAAAATTTGAGAAATTTAATTTTTAATTAAAATCATAATTTACTTGAAAAATATAAATTTTTAAATTATAACTGATTTTATTACACTTTGAAAAATTAACTAAGGAATCATAAAATTATATTTAAATCATAATAAAACAAAATATTAATTTATGGATACATTTTATGAAAATAAAGTTTATTTTAAATTATTAAATTAATCATAAAATTGTAATTAAATATTTATGACTTACAAAAATACCAACAGTTAATTAATATTGTATAAAATATTTATTTACTTGTACTATGATATAATTATATAATATTTTCACTTATAATATGGATAAATTTTATTCATACTTTCTTTTTTGAGGTTATTATTCAATTGGATGGTTTACTATTAATAATGGTCTCATTAGAATTATAAAGCTCAAGTTTCTATTTCATTTTTATGGGTTATTTAACTTCTAGAAAAACATTTTATTTGATTAATTTACCATATATAAAGTTTTTAATGTGTAATTAATGTGATTTTATGTGATTATAATATATGAAATAATTATAAGAATAGAAATTCCCTTGAGAGAATTTATGCTTGTAACAAGTTTATCTAACTCTACTTTAATAAAGGTATTTTTCGTTGATGAAGTAAATTATAATTTACTAATTATTAGTTAATTATGTGATAAGAGTTTTTTTTTATTTTGAAAAATAATTTTTTAATGTTTTAATTCTAAAGTATTTATTTACGACATGTCATTTAAAATATGTTTATATTACAAATTTTAAATCACTTACAAGTCAAAATTCTAAGTGTTTAAGTGAAAAAGTTAATGAATCATTGTTTCTTATTGTTTCATAGGTTATTAAAACATTTGATCTCTTATCATGATCAAAATTACCTAAAAAGTATTATATTTACTTATATTTTATTTCAAATATAACTTAGCCTTTGAACTGTTCCATTTTGGAAGGTAACAAAAATATTATTATAAAATTAAAAAGGTTTTTTTCCTCTAAATCAATATAACTAGTTCACCTTGACCTCTTATGATCATCTCATGTTTCTAGTATTAGATTTAATTCTTACAAATTTTTAATTATCTATGATTATACTATATCTATATGGTTTTTATTCTTAGCTCAAAAAATGAGTATTGTAATGTATTTAAAAACCTTTCATGAAAAATTGAGAATGAAAAATTCTAAAAATACTTTTTTATTATAAGTAACCATGGAAGATAATTTGATAAAAAAATAATTTTATGAGTTTAAGCTTCTAAAGGTCATCATCACTCCTTATCCACTCCTAGAACACCTAAAAAAATAGGGTAGTCAAAAGATGAAATGGAACCCTCTAGGAAATATTTAGGATTCTCTTGAATGAGCTTACTCATCGTAAATCATTTTAGACTTAGGTTGTCAACACCACTTAAATTATCCTTAACCATGTTCTCATAAGACCCATATTAGGAAATACCATTTATGAACTTGGAAATGGAAAAACTATTATAGGTGGTTTCTTTAATTTTTTCAGTTATAAATTCTCTATCCTTTACACTACGAATCATCTTGAAAATTTAGACTCTAAATCCAATTAAATTAGTTTATTAGGTACAAAAACTCAATTAAATCCAACCAAATATTTAATAATAGGACCAAAACCATTAAAGAGTTAATTAACATCAAATTTGATGTGAATATTCCAATATCACATCACCAAATGGAGGATGATGCTGACCAAGGTAGTCTAACCATACATATAATTCAATCATATAATGTAATTAATGATTTTTAAGAACCCCATTAAAATCCTTTACCCAAGGCATGGGTTGAATCCAAAAAACATCACCTTGAAAATGTTATTGTTGAATTAAAATTTGGCACTCATAATAGAAGGTTGAACTTAAATAAGGATTAACATAACGATTTTCTATATAACAATGGACCTCATTTCCTTGATTATGCTTTTAATGATAAGAACTGGACACTTTCCAGGCAAGTGGGGTTGAAAATTTTTATAATTAATAGCATTTGGACTCTCATGGAACTACCTGAAAATCTTCCAATTATTGGGAATGAGTTTTTTTATAATAAACATGTAGATCATGGATTTATCATCCTTAATAAATCACAAATTATTTATAAAGGCTATAATTAATAATAATGTATTTATTATGGTGAATAATTTTCACTCTTTTCATGGATAGAATCCATTATAATCTTGTTTGAATTATTCACACATTTTAATTTTAATCATTTTCTAATGGATTTCAAAAATTATCTTATAAATGGTTTTTTTTTTGTTTTTTTTGTTCAACCGACTGGTTATTAGAATCCAAAATTTCTAAAAAAAACATTCTAACCAAATATATTTATGGATTAAAAAATATCATTAGGCTTGGTATAAGAGGATAACTAAATTCATCTCATAAAATTATTTTAAAATGGGAAAAGTTGATTCCATTATTTTTTTCGAAACTTTTTCTAATCAATTATTAATCATTTAAATTTATGTTTATGAAAATATTTTTACCTCAAATAAATAAAAAATTTCTAATTATTTTACTTAATTAATGAATAAAGTGTTTGGAATGAGTTTTATGGGAGTACTAAAATTATTTATTTATTTTATATTTCTTAAAATTCCAATGTATATTTTTTAAAATAAAGTAAATATACTATTTAACTTCTAAATTAGTTTAGTGTGGATCATGATATGAAAATTAGAATTCCCATGAGTACAACTTGTAAGATAACATTGGATGAAACCAGAATGTCGGCAGAAAATAACATTTATAGAAGTAAAATTTCAAGTTTAATTTACCTTACTCATAACCATCCATATATCAAGTTTAGTGTATATATTCATGCTTTTTTTAAATTTAATCCCAATAAATATCATTTAAAATATCTTATATTATTTTTTTGATATTTTAGATGAAAAAATATCCATGGATTATTTAATAAAAACGAATATTCTTTCAAACTTATTATTTTTTACAATGCTGATTTTAGAGGATGTTAACTATTTTGGAAAAGTAAAAGTGGTACTTGATTCCTACTAAGAAAATTCCATTTCAAATGTATGAAGAAAAAACTTTGCTTCTATTTATACATTTGAATAAGAATACATAACCACTAGGAGTTGTTGCGCCCATATTATATTGATAAATTATATACAATATTAGACTTTAGGATTACATATGATCATGTCCCTATCAAGTTTGACCCACAAAAATGTGATATGAATATCTAAAAATCCTATCCAACACTCTAAGGCTCAGTAACTTAATTTGAGACACCATTTTCTTTGAGGTCAATTTCAAAAAATTGATATTGGTCTTGTATTTTTTTTACACCAACCATCATCTTGTCGATATCATCACTAAAACCCTTACTCTTCATCTCTTTGACTTCATTAATGGAAATTTGGTTATGATTATATTGTTATAATTTTATATTAAACTTGTAAATATTGAGAAACTTTCAATTTTATTTTATAAATTTTCAAATTGATTTTTCCATAATGAAATGTTTTATAACTGTTTTTTTTTACAATAGAAATGTTATCAAAATTATTATAATTTAAGTAAAATAAATTGAGAGTGAAACTTTATGAAAAACATTAATGGATGGATATAAATAATTGTATGTTGTTCTAATGAAGATTTACCTAGAGTTTATTAAAATAAAAAGGGCTAGTCAGATTTTTTATCAGTTCTTCACTCTAGGCTTGAGTAGTGGTACATTACTGCACACCTGGTTTGAAAATCCTTGATAATTTGTTATGGTTTATTAAAAAAATATACACTAAACCTTAATAATGGAATTTATTTTCAAATATTTTGTTTTTAATACATTTATTTCGTCTTTTAGTTTTTATTATTGGCTTCCCATGTTTATAGTGCATTATTTGTGGGGAGATAATATTTTTAATACTAAAATGATCCTAAAAGAGGCACTATTTTTCTAAATTACTTTTCAAAAATTTATTTTTCTCTTGATATTCTTTAAAAACTTTTTAAATGTTTTATTTATCTATTGAGTTATATTTTTTAAAATAATGATTTAATATTTCTATCTTGTGATTTTTTGAAAATTTATCTTTATAAATTATTAGTTTTCTAATATTTTATAAAATGTATTCTCTTTCTCTCTCAAATGACCATTAATAAGGATAATCATTGTTTTAAATATTATTTTATTTATTTAATTGAACCTATTCTATGAGTTATTTTGGATAATTTTAAAACGCGAAAAGTTTTGTTGTTTTTCAATAGGGGATAAATCTTGGTAATTATGGAAATATATATTTATTTTTATTCTTGTTTTTATTTGATAATGGGTGAAAAATCAGAAAAATTTTATGGGGGAGAAATGATGTAAATCATAAAATCATTTTAATCATATCATGTTTATCCTATTATACTTATTATATTATTATTTTCAAATATTTTGATTTGATTTTTTTGTAATTGTCAAAAAGGGGATATTATTGTGCTTCTCACTATATTTTGTTTTAAATATTACAAAACCTCATTAAAGTGTCTGATGATTTCATTTTTGGGATTAATATTTATAAACTTTACGACATCATGTTATAATCTTGAAAGAACCTTGAAATAACCTTGGAGAAGTCTTGATATAGTTTTTTAAACTCCTTGAGAAAAGTTCATGGACCTTTAGATGGTCTGGAAGGAAGCTAAGAGGCTATAAAGATGATTGGACACTAACAAGCAGCACCAGTTAGCTGAAGCATATACACTATCTAGCTAGTGGTGAAGGCAGTAGCCTACTCTTGTAATTTAATTTCACTAGCTACAAAATTGTGGAACACTGACTATCTAGTGTAAATGAATAGTATCACCCCTCATAGAATTTTCTCACTAGACTTCTGGTGGGAGATCACTACAATCCTATGATTATGTAGGTTCTTTTACTGCAGCAGTAGCCACATCGACTACCAGGTTAAGGGCACAAAACATCTAGTGGCGTTGGGAAAACAACTCTAAGTTTGTATTTAATGATAGTTAATACAACATAAAAAAATTTCACCCATGACTTAAGTTACCTTAGATAATTATATAATGTTCTCAAATTTTTTTAAGTAAATAAATGGAACCCTTAGGTACCTTTGAAACTTTCCTTCTTAGAAATTCTCAGTGCCAACAAGCTAAAATCCTCAAATATCTACCTCGTGCTCTCATTTTCTATATTCTCTCCTATACAATCAGTAGTGTGATATTATTGTAATATTCTTCTCACTCTCCCTAACCATTCTCACATTATCCTAATATTCCTTATAATTATTTCGAGAGAACAAAGGTTATGTTCAAACATGATTACTTTTAGAAATCCTCTCTCATTCCTCTTTCTTCTATTATCGATGCTCACTACCTTTAATGTGAGGGACTCACGTTTTACTTCCATAACCACAAAAGTCAAGGTACTTATTCTATTTTAGGATTATCTCTATAACCATTAAAAATCTACGATTGATTATAATTTGGGGGTATTGATACAACTTAAAAATAAATCCAGTATTGGTATCTTCATTATCATTAATAGAAAAGGACTAATACATTAAATCACCAATCCATTTTTGTGGTATATGTAGGATATCTTCCCCATATATTATTGAACATCCTCACCAAATTGTGTCATATTTCGTTTCATCATTTTTATTTATTAACCATTTTAATTAGTTTAATTTATCAATTGATTAATCCATCAATTTTTTTAATCATTTAATTAATGAAACATTATTTTTTATTCCTAAACATTTATAAATATATATACTTATATCATTGTGCTTTAAAAATTGTGTTCACTTGATCAATTGCTCTTCTTAATTCAAAAAAATGGTTTAGTAATGTTCAATTTTTCAAAAAGATGTTTTTAGTGTTTAATTTTTTTATTTTTAATGTTTTTAAGTGAAATTCTCACCCATGTCTTCACATTTGACCATACTAAAATCTACATATTTAACTATAAATCATATATAGTACCCTTGTTGAATATGTAATGAGGAACAAAGGTAATGAGTTGAGAACAAAGGAGAGTTCTCAGGATGTTTCTTTTAAATTCACAAAGAAATGCATGGTGAAGAATTACTCTTAAGATAAAGAGGTTGATGAGGTGATGTCCATTATATCCTATACTCTAGAAAGATGAAAATGAATGTTCAATGGAAAGGTTTCAATTGCATTCTTCGGGTTGTGAAAGGTGGGAAAACTTTCTGAAAAATGTTCTACGAAATATCAAGGGGTGATAAAGAATAAGTGACCTCTAAATAGTATCAAGGAGGATAAAGGAATTGAAAGTCTCCCAGTAGAATTTTTTCAGGGAAAAAAATTTCTCTCAAAAGAAGATGATAGTTATAAGGAAAGTGAAGTTTAAGAGGATTAATATTTCAAGGAACATGGTGTTTATTCCTTGGTGGTTATTGTGGAAAATATATAAGCTGATGATAATGGTTCTATAATTGATGGAATCGATGGAAGATTTAATCTTCAATTATAACTCAAGGAAACTCTTGAAGAAATAAATGTTTTTGGGGAAATTTTTATGAAGTCAAATGGAGTGGTATATGAATCCATTATTTATAAACAAAAAAAGGAGGACAAAATTTATAAATGAGTAAAAAAATCATAAAACTAAAATATGTAATGTAACAGCCCCAAACCTAAACCCCTTGATCTAGTGTTAAAGGTATAAAAATTATATTTTTGTAATTGATTCCTATAAAGGTGACCCAATTTTTTCAATGAAAATTTGAAAAAAATAAAAATAAAATATTGGATCATTTACATACCAAATGATCTTTTATGTTTAGAGTTTTAGAGAATTAAGACAAACTCTTAACCACACAGTTTCAAAAATGATTGGTTTATAAATATCAGCATCATCTCACACTAAAATATTCACATCTAGTAACCTTATTAGGAATAAAATACATAAAACATTTCTTTATATCCTATATAAAATAAACATAAGAAAAGGGTATGCTCAAATTCCCTATAAGAGTTATATTTTGCAAAAGCTATCATGAATCAATAATAAATGAATCATATTCAATAAGGCATAATCAATATGGAAGTTTAAATAACTGGACACACATTATATTTAATCAATATCTTGGCTTTCATGATTTGATAATTCTTTGAAAGATAAATAAATGAATACACATGCAATTTAATTAATATATTGAACACAAAATGAATCCACAAATAATATCATAGTGGATATCTAATGAATAATAATAACTAAATTCTTGATGAAGGAAATGATTAGTTTTTGGATTTAATGATCTCAGTCATCATGATACCTCTATTGTTAAGACCTTCCATAGTATAGTTTAAAACTGATGGGTTTCTATACACCAGAAATCCATTTAACAAATTCTATCCAATTTATTCTTCACATAAGACCACCAATGCATCGAGGGGGTATCTATAACTTGGACTTACCCATATTTTAATGTCCAATTCATTCCTAATATATCTAATAATAGATATAAGTCATGAAAAATATTCCATATAAAAAAATTCTAAATAGTGTAAGGAATATAGATCAACAATAATTTCCCCAGTCAATTATATAACTTTCAAAGTAAAATAACAAATATAGGAATGATATACAGTTTGTGTAATAAATATCTCCCTAATAAATAATATGAATATTTACGGAAAATGTAATGTCCAATCAAAAAAATAATGTGAATATATCAAAGTATGGTATCATCAAAACATATCCCCAGTTTCGAA
This sequence comes from Viscum album, assembly GCA_963277665.1. Taxonomy (NCBI): domain Eukaryota; kingdom Viridiplantae; phylum Streptophyta; class Magnoliopsida; order Santalales; family Viscaceae; genus Viscum; species Viscum album. The sequence continues at coordinate 1,404,543,947 of OY728160.1, forward strand.
CAAGTAAAATAATGGGGTTTTCCACTAATGAATAAAAGTTCCAAAAAAATATCATCAAAAACATTTTTTAGGAATATATTTTTTAACTTCGAAATTAACTTTTAAAAAGAAAATGCACAAATACAAAGGAAAAAATAATCACTAAAAATAACCATGTAAATATGTAAAAGATTATTCAAAGAAAATACTAGTCATGATAATGTAAAATATCTCATGTCATATATGTTAAAAAACATACCTTCTATACTTTTTATGGAAAAGTCACAAAGTAACTCATTTGTAAAATGAAAAAAAGATTCATTTGACACTTTTACGTGTACAGTATAATATGGGTAAAAATATATTTTAGATAAAAAAAATTAGATTTATAAAAAAATTGTAATAATTTTATAAAAAATATGAATACGGAAGAAACAATTATCAATTAGGAGAGAAATAAGATCAGTTTTTCTTTTAAATATTTCTTTTCTTTATTCATGTTCCAAAGAGAGGATAATTTTTAAGAAAATATGGAAAAAAATTAAGATAGTAAAATTGAAATGAACTTCAATCATCATTAAAAATATATATATTAGTCTTAACTACCTCAATGGAGAATTATATAAACCACATAAAAATATATAAGAGTGTAATACTAAATATGTCTCAATAAAGAGGAAATTAAGACGAAATCCCTAACTTTGAGTCCAACTAATCACATGAATTCTTTATCTTATTGAATAATAAAATTAGGTTTATGGTTTACTTTATTAGAAAAATATTTCAATTTAATTATTCCTTTTTTATTAATTATTACCATATTATAATAATTACACAATCATTTATGTTTACTTCAGACATTTTTGTGATATTTGATATATAATTCCAAAATGAATCCTATAGGTTGATTATGGTCAAAAAGGTAATTATTAAATTATCTCCAGAATAATAATTATGATATAAATATCATTTAATAAATAAATTAAAATTTTAAATCCAATCATTAAATACAATTATAAAAAATGAACTATGTTATAATCATGGAGATGGTGTGCTGCATATACGCATGAGTAACATTTCCTTTTTATCAATGATAAATATGGAAAGAATGTAAGTAATATTTTATCATTAAAAAATTATTATCATATAATATATATAATATCAATTCATTAATAATACTTATATATATCATCTATGTGACGTGCTGATGAAAACAAATGTCATCACTTCGTGGAGGTGGTAGTCCATAAGTATGAATGAATGACATTATAATTTTTCAATTCATGGAATGGTAAGAAGGTAAATGATATATTATATTTTAAAAATAATAAATATGTCCTAAATTTCATATAAAACATTAATTATATCATTATAACATGTCTTTATAGATGGTAAGAGAGAATGGATTACCTCAGCTCGCGAGGTGGTAGTACTCCATACACATTAAAGATGAATTACTTTCCAATTTGATGGATTTTGGAGATGGTTATAATTTAATAGATTAAAATAATGACATATAAGTTTATTTATAATACTGGTGTTTTTATTTTATCATGGTTTTTGAAAATTTGAAGGAGGTTGAAGAAGAAACAATACTAAAGATTGTAGTTGAAAAGTATACCCTTTTTTTGGAAAACCTCAATTTATAAACATCTTAAGACCTATAAGATTCACATTTTGACCAAAATAGGGAATATAGAAAGAGGTTAGGAATCCTAGGAATGTATTTTGTTTGGTAGTTTCTAAAAAAAGGGTTTTAAATTGTTATGTAATGATAATAAGAGATGCCCTTTTATAATATAGGGGAGGACCACTCTTAGAGTTTCTCAAAATATTTAATTAATATAAATTCATTTTTAATTGGTAAAAGCTAAAAAAATATTTATTACTAATATAATAATAGTATGGGTCAAAATAATATCATTAAATAATTTTTGTAAAATTTTAAGTTACATTTTTTCCCTTATCATTTTTTAACCCTACATTAACTCTTTTTAAACTTACTATGACAATAAGGATTTTCACTTTTTGAGGATAAATATAGTTACTATAAATGAAAAAATACCATAAATGGAATTTATTTGATATTATAAAACACATAATAATCACTTTTACAAATAAAATATTTTTATTAATTTCATAATATTTAATAAAAAATTATTTTTTAAAAAATATCAATAATGTTAATTTTTATAAATATTCATCACTTTGACATTGATAATATCAATATTACACTTAGATCTTGAAAAAAATATGTTTTATTATATCCATAACATGTTATATTAATTTATAAAACTCATATATAACAGTATTTATCTCTGATTATGTCACCTATTATATTCTTAATATCATTTATTTTATTTTTCCATTAATTAAAAAAGTATTGCATCAGTGTTGTCTAAGCATTTAAGGTAATTATTTATTCACTAAAAATTAAAAATAAATTTCCATGATTAATATAAATCTTTTATATTTCTAAATAATATTTATAGTCAAACCTATCTTCTATATTACCCCGTATTAAATATATTATAGTTATTAAAAACTATAATGTGACATGTTTCACTTTTATTGAAATAAAATAATATAAGGTTCATAATATCATCCAAATTCCCATAAAATTACATATAAACAAATAATAGGTGACTATGGATGAAATTAACTCATAAAATAAAATTTAGGTAAATTTTTGGGGCATTTTATAATCCTTATCATGTTATTCTTACCTTTAATTAGGCGATTTACCCTTTATAGTGGTAACCAAAATTACTAAGGTTACTATTCATAGTGACCAAAAATAAAATGGTAACATTTTAATAAATTTGGAACAATTTATTATAAATATTAAATCTATTTTTAATGATTCATCTCACATAAGTGGTATAAATAAATTTTAATATAAATGTGTTAAATGCAATGAAAAACAGTTTTCAGACAAATGCATTTTTATACCCAAAAATGGACTTATACTAAAATATTATAAAACTGTGAATCAAATAAATTTAATTATATTATATATATAAATAATACATACATTACTTTGAGATCAAATTCATATCATAATGATACATTTTAATGAACACAAATTATAGTTTTTTAAAATCGGTATTTTCATTATTCACTGGAAAATCATTCTTTTGAAAAACAAATCCCCAAAATTCACCGAGAGATAATTTTAATATCATTATTTAAAAAATGATATTATTTTAATATAATACAATTTATAAAATATCAAGAGATTAATTATAATATTTTCTCACAAAATACAATAAAATTTTTGTTGAAAAATGTTTTTTCGAAGAATAAAGTGAATTTACTAAAACATAAGTGCTTATTTAAAAATAATTAATGAGAAATGGGTAGGATCTTTTTATATTTAATAACATTGTTTCTACTATTTGTACCTTTCAATTCAATTACTAGGTTATAATAGTCATATTTAAATTATAATATTTTTTGGTACAATTATCTCAATGGGGTGTGTCATATATGCTATTGAACATAATGTTATAATAAATTATTCTGGTGTCACATATAATTTATATTAATTATGTAAGGGAAGTAGATATAAAACACAAATTTGAATAATATGCTCATATAATATAGGTCCTAACTGATTCAATAAATTCTAGGGTAAAAAATATTGAGGAGATTAATGGAGAATTCATATCATTGTGGAAAAATTGAGAAGATGATGAGAGACTTCAAACTTTAGTAATGAAAGTATAAAGCCCAAACACATCAACATCTATATAGGATGAGTAAATATTTGAAGGTACTATTGTAGGTATTATAGATTTACCACATGTTTAGTGGATCAATAATAAGTGTAAATCTATAGTGGAGTATTAACCTTAGAATATGAAAAGAATGGTTCGAGCTAAACCTCAAGTATTAACAACTGATATAAAGATAGATCTATACAACTCTTATAACAGTACCAATGGTGTAATTCATGATAAGAATAAAACACCATAAATTAGGTGTTATATTTTTATAAAAATGATACATAGTAAATATTGGTGTTATATAATAGGGAGATATTTCATAGTATAAGAATCACAAAAATAGTCTAATAGAATTTCCACAATTTTAATGGTTTTAGTGGGTACTACAATTTTTGTAATGGTTTTGGGAAAAAATTGATTCATTTGGAATCAAGGGTTCAATGTAAGGTGATAAAGGAGACTTGAAAATATTGTATATATAAATTAGAATAATCATCAAACATGATAAAAACTAAAATTACATTTCTAGTCCTATGTGATGAATAAGATTCCATGAAACTAAAGGATGAGCACAATCACCCGCCATTAAAAAAGTGTACCATTTGTTGTGGGTGAATAAAATAAGAAGGGAGAAGTAAAATATTATTGATATTTCCTTAATATAAATAGATTACTTAAGATTTTTGATTCTATATGGTTGGTGTACTTTGAATAAAATTGAAAATGAAGAGCTCATCATATGGTACAAATATGATAAAAATAGTGTTATTTGGTTTGAAAATGATAAGGTACTTAAAATTTCAAGCTCTAAAAAAGAAACATGGGTGGAAGAGATGTCAAAAGAATATATGTTATCTTATTTTATGGTCTAAACCATAATTGGAAGATAGTAATCTATTTATGTGATCAGGGACATGCAGTTGAATTCAGTAAGAATGGGTGCACTATTATAGCTATGGATGGTTTGATAAATCTATAAGGTAAATAGAGAAAGGGTAATATTTACCTTATTGGTAAATTAAACTTTTTATTTCAATCCAAATTGGATGAAAATAGATTATGGTAAAATAATCTTAGTAATTTAAGAAAAAAATCATTGGTAAACATGTTAAATAATAGTGGATCTCAAGGTATTCCCAAGATCACATGTTATCACACTCAAATTTTTAATACATGTCAAAACAAGAAGATAGTTTGGAATATCTGAAAAACAATGAAAGAGAAACTATAAAACTTAATCAATCTTTTACAAGTATATTAATGTAGGCTAATGATGATTGTGTAGACAATATGATTTAAAGTATGTGCATTAATTTAAAATTACAATTTTAGTTCAAAACTCACATCACATTTTCAAAACTAATAAAATATGATTGAATTGCCTTGATACTTTAGTAAAACAATCCATAAATATTTTTTTTAATATCAATCAAACATATGTTAATATAATAATAGGTGTTAGTGACATGGCTCGATGTGTGTGTTCTCTATTTAAAAATGAAATTTTTTTAATGGATTTTAACAGTGTTATGTTTCATTTATTTTTTTATAGTATTAGTAACTTAAGAACTATTTTTCTAATACGAGTATACTATTCTTTTGTTATTAAGCTGGGGTGGTGTGTTTTGAATCTATTATCATGGTTGTGATATTTCTAAATAGGGTCTCAATGATAGTGTATTACACGGAAACCCTTGGTGTTTACAATTTTTTATGGAAATTTAATGTTTATAATAAAGTTTACTTACTAGTGTGATTATAGTCTATTGAAATATGTATAATGTAGATTTTTTATAATTTTAATTTATTATTATGAAAATTTATTTGAAATTAAATCATATTTTTTAAATGTAATATACTAATGTGATGTAAATTCAGAAGCTTATTACTAAAACATATGGCATTTATTAGTGCTATTATTATCCCCAATAAAATGAGATTTTATCAGTACTAAAATTAAGACTGATTCAATTATAGTTTGTCATATCTATTTCTAGAGTGGATAAAAGTGTCAGGTACTACAACCTAAATCACTTAATATGGTACATGAGTGTGCTAAGGGATGTCCTAATACACCACATGTGGTGGTATATGAGAATCCTCAGCTTCTAGGGCTGGTAGTCCAATTATAAAACTTAGAGGTTTCACCATTGTAACATAAGGAACATTTTGAAAACATCATGTCCTAGCTAGTCTAATGGATCACACAATGATCTCATAGGATTCTACCCACCACCCAAGGTATTCCCCTCCAAGAACTAACTCAGGTCTCCATCTCTACATGTTAGTCACAGTCATCACATATACACTAACACAACAACATTCTCAATTCAACTAATTATTCCCCATAATTCTATATCATAACAAAAAGCAACACAAATATATCACACATTAGAGAAACTATCCTTAACAGATACCACAACCAAGGAATTTAATTTAGAGCTACTATGTAGTACAGCAATAGGTATGTATATATGGAATGTAAACCTACGAGCCTAGTCATGATGCATGAATGCATCCATAATATCACAAATCACATATCAACATCATGTGAATCACCCAAGTTGAATTTAAACAACTAAAAGATCAAAACCATAATTTCCACACTTTATGGAAACAAGAAGTCCAACTATACATTATTAACCAAAAACTATTTTAGTACCCCTTTTCAATTCATAATTTTCCTATCTTATATCTACCATATCTCAATCAAGATAATAGAAGAAACAAGTTAGTGAATACTAGTCCTTTGATACCGTCTTTTAACACCCTAACCAAACCCACTTGTTTCGATCCAGATCCTACCTAACCTAATGCATGAATCCCAATATGCAAGTGACTATTGAATAATAGTGAGGGTCTGAGTTTTACAGCGGTGAGACTATACCCTCAGTATCATGTCATCATTTCAACAATAAAAAATAAAAAATATAATAAATAATTAGATTAGACATTTAGTAACTAATAAATTGAATACATGTTATAAAAATAAATTTGGCTCCTAATGTGATAAAACTATCCAATATATAATGAAGTAGGTAAATAAATAAATAAAAAAACTGCTGGGGTCCTCTAAAGTCCATCCCAGTTTTCCACCTGTTATGTTCTCATCTTCTTATCCATCCACCATAGATCCATATACCTTCACTATATCCCACAAGAAATTTAAAGGTGCACTGAAATTCAGGAGTAGGCTTTGAGTACAAGACTTACTAGGATACCACCGATTCATCCTTAACCAATTATTCTCAAGTAAATTGGATCATTCCATGAATTTAATAAATGCGAAACAAGTATATTATCAGGCGACACAAAAACAAGTGATTTTTTCTAATGAATATTCCACTAACCGCACACCAAACCTGCTTCGACACCAAGCCGGAATGATGGTTAAGGTGTCATAATAAACGTAACCTACCTCAAGGTTGTGAGTATATCACTTGGAACCCATAAGTCATCAAGTGGGAATACTACTCCAAATCCTAAATACATTGAGTCAATAGAATTCATGGAATTCACAAGGCATTGAGTGTTACTGTGTTCCCTTGGAATCCTTAAGACATCAAGTCATGTCTATCCAACATGGTTATCATTCTCCAAGAATAAAATCATCTCGCATTATGTAAACTCCCCCTCTAAGAGAAATCATACCATAACAGTCACCTATCAAGTTTACCAAGCACCACACCTTCAATGGAAAGACAATAAATAACAAGTCATAACATGATAACAATCATGCACATCATGATAAATATAGAACCACCATATAATTAACATGTGAATCAAAATAAAACGTGTAATCTAGATATTTCAACAATTATCATTGGAATAAAGTCATAATGGTCTCATGGGTTACACACACACCAACATGTGATCAAATTTCATTCACAAATTTCAAATATTAAATCATTTAAATTATAACAAAGAAACATGAGTAATGAAATCCCTAATAAATAATAGTATTCCTACCTCACAATTTTCAATGTCAAAATAAAGGTTCATTGAAGGCTTTATCACCTGAACCACATTTATACTCTAACTGAAATAAAACATCCACCAATCACCCCTATAATTAATTCAAAATCAACATGAAAAGGTTTTGATGGTAAGGAATAAAGAAAAAAGACTATAGATTATAACCAAATCTTACCCAAGGTCAGTCATTTGAAAACATCCAGGTCTTTTGGAAGGCTTCACGGATGTTTAAGAGGCACCACGAACCAATCAAGGTGTCGTTTCATGGATGTCTACAAGAACAAAACACTACGGTGTAGGAAAGGGCCACCATAATTCAAAATAGGGCCACTATGACATAGGGTGGAACACAATGGCGCATGATTGGATTGGAAGGAGACCACCACCATGCACAACCGATTAATTTATCAAGGAATCTTTATATAAAAGGAACACCATTGGTGTAAGACAAGGCACTACATCATGGAATGTACTATATAATGACTTCCATGGAATAGTGTGGTAGACAACAGTGTATAAGTTCTCCATGTAACTAGATTATAATATGTAAGGAAAAATACTATGGATTAATGTCTCTTCTATAGCTCTTCAGAGCTCTCGGATGATCCCAAATGGAGAAGAGAAAAAGGACTTTAGTTGGTTCCTACTTGGAATGAAATCCTTATGAGTAATACCCTATTAATACACCCTCATAAAGTACAAAATATATTCAGAGTTTCAATTCTAAAATAGCCTATTATGGAGGGGAAAAAAATAAAAGACTGAAAACTATTCTCACAGGAAGAACCTAATACATAAAATCCACTTTGGATTGGTCAAAGACACCATGGAATAACCTCCAACAACTACCCTCTATGATGATGGATTTGGAACAAAGTCCCTTGACCAATATTACTACACTGCAAATCCTTATGCAGCGATGTGACCACATCTACATGGTAGTGCAATGGTGTATCCATCTAGAACACATCATGGCACCACCCATTTGAGTAGAAAATTAACCTAAAGTTCTTTTTAATCCCCCTTAAGATTTCCCAAGACCTCTGGTATTTAACCAACATATATCAGCCCAATAATTTGGATGATAAACTGGGTAACAATACATTAATTATGGAAATAAAGTTTCATGGTTTTTTAAGATGTTGGGCTCTTTTGTTGGTTTTGGTAGGTAGTTTTTTTACCTATCCCACAACTGACATGAGATGTTGTGTTGTGACTGATAGAGGCATGGAAGGCATTAGAGCACCGGATGTTTGGAATGGGGGTGTTAGAGCGGAAACTTAGTGAGGGAGTGCGTATGTGGAACCTTTATTTATGATATATTATATTATTTTACTAATTTTGATGAATTATTTGGTGAGTATGCCTTGGTGAGTTTGGTATGGCTAGATGGAATGTTTAGGTGTTGTTGGTTCTAATGTTTTTTCACTAGTACATTAATATGCACTTTTTACATTTTCATGAGAGACCATGGGTATGATCCCACTTAGTATATATGTTATTCTCACCCTACATATATCTAAAATATTTTTAGGATACCATGAGGGTTATGGCGACTGATCTTGGCATGACTATCTTGGATGTTGTGACTATTGTGGTATTGTTGTTGCAGGTTCTTTTTTTGGTTTTAATCTAGAGAATTATTTTTGTATTGATTGATATAAATTTTTGGATTCTTTAGTTTCTTTTATATTATATGATGAAGTTTTTTTTTGTGTTTTTTATCTAATCCCTCAATAGTTTTCTCTAAATAGAGGGTAATGCCTCCTATTTTAGTGTTTTAAACAATTGGTTCTTATTTTCAACTCACGTCCTACTAGAAGTGGGACTTTTGTGTCAATCTTTATATTTACTACCATCCCATGATAAGATAAAAATAGAGGAGGGACATGATAAGAAACAATATATTACCTTGAATAAATCCACCATAGATCACAAAAGATCCACTAAGGGAGTGAGGGGGGATACATGTCAAAGAATCCTACATCCTTTAAACAATAAGAAAAGTGGGGATGGTGGGGATAAAATTTGACAAGGTAAGAAATATAAGTTGCACATTTTAAGAAAACTGGGATGAAATTTCTTGGAATAAACTTCACTCATCGCTGCATGAGAGGTCCCCCAGGGTAGAGAATAATGCTTATTCTGCTTAGAATTCCAATCCCAAAAAAACCAGTCATAGCATGAACCTCCTCGATCATGTCATGATTAATTATAGTCTAAAATTACAGGTTTCCCAAAAATATCAAAGACACATCAAAAACCACAAAAAAATCAAATGAATTAAGTTGATAATATAATTCTAACATGTATCTTTGACCTAGAGGGTGTCATAATTAGGTTTTATAATATGATTAAATTTCAGTGCTTCTGGTGATGTTGGTTCTAATAATGTAATATTTATAAATTAAATTTAAACTATAAATATTTGGAAGGTAGTTTATTAGGTGTAATCATCATTGTTTATCTTCCAAACCCTATATGTTATCTTTTTTATTTCTGGTAGCTTCATAGTTTTATTTTTTTGATAGGTATTGAGGAAAATAAATGTAAAATACGGACTAGGTTGAGTTTACAATAATGGAAGTGGCACATCTTCCCTTATTTTAGAGATTCAATAGGTACTTTAGGTATGGAATGTAGAAATTATACTATTTCTAATGGATTTAGGGTTGATTGTTAAGAAAAGATAAAGTTTAATGATATTATATTGAATTTCATTCATTATAGATCACACTATTTTAATTATTAATATTTCCTTCAAATTTAATTTCATTTTTTATACATTAATTTTTTATTTTTTGATGAAATAATAGAAATTTTATGCATTAATGTATCAAGGATCCACAATACAAGAAAATGACTTATGAATAGTTTTACTAAATTATCAAGAGAATCTGAGAAATTTTCCTTGTTATTCAATGAGTGACACACATTGTGAACTAAATTGTCAATTTTAAGCAGATAATAGAAACTTTGAGTGATACCAGGAACACTGTATATCATATCGAGGTGAAGATTACTCATAAACTTCACAAATGACTTATGGATTATTTTATTAAAGTATCAAAACAATATAAATTATATTTCTTATTTTTTTAGTATGTGATGTGTGTTTTGAACAAATATGTGAATTTAAAAAAAATACTCTTGGAGTCAAATTGGTCACATCGTATTATAGATTGATGTGCGGATGGATCCAACACCAAAAACTGACATTAGGATCATTCAAAGAAAGTATTAAGACAACCCAAGTGTGTATTCTCATTTTTGTGTATGTCACATTTTTTTACTAAAATGTCAATTCAAACTGAAAGCACACATTTTGAGTCATATCAGTCATATCGTGTGTCAGTTTGACATGAGGATAATTCCTACACATAAAAAATGAATTATGAATCATTCTAAAAAAATTATCAAGGCAATATGAGTGTGTTATATTAGTTTTTAGTGAGTAATGCCTATTTTGAACTAAATTGTCAATTTTAAACTCATAACAGACACTTTGAGTCATACCAGACACACTATTTATCAAATTGAGGTGCAACTGATTACTAAAGGTAAAAAATGAATTATGGATCCTTGTATTAAGTATTAAAAAATGAATTTGTTTTCTTAGTTTTGAGTGTGTGATGAACCTTTCTTACAAAAATTTTCATTTAAACTGAAAACATTCACTTTGTGTATTATAAGTCAAATTGCATGTCAGTTTTCTGTGAGAAAAACTCAAACATTTCAAAAATTTATTATTATTTGTTTCACTAAATTATCAAGACAATCCGAGTGTGTTTTCTCATTTTTCAGTTGGTGAAATGTGTGTTGAACTAAATTATCAATTTTAAACAGACAATGGACACTTTTGTGTCATACTTAGAACACCATTTATTGTTTTGAGTTTTTCATGATTCATACATATCAAAAATTATTTAAGGATAATTTTCATAATGTTTCAACACAATCTATATTTCATCACTTAATTTGGAGTTTTTGATGTGTGTTTTGAACTAAAATGTCATTCTTTTTCAAAAAAATGTAGACTTTGAGTCATACTAGACACAACGTGTATCAAATTTGGATGCAGATAGTTCCTATATGTAAAAAATTACTTATGGATAATTTTCATGAAGTATTAAAAACTTATGAATGTGTTTTATCAATTTTTAGTGTGTGATGTGTGTTTTCAACTAAAATTTTAATTATAAACTAAAAACATGCACTTCAAGTCATACTAAGAACATAGTGTATTAAATTAAGGTGCGTCTAATTGAGGTGTGCCTAATTCCTAGATGATCCTTAGAAGATTCAAACATGTAACTAGCTCTATCATATTATGAACATTGTGTATTGTATTAAGGTGCAGCTGATTCTTACATGCCACAAATGAATTATGAATCATTTTAATAAAGTATCAAAACATTCTGAATGTGATTTCTCTTTTTTGAGTATAAAAAATGTTTTTTGAACTAAAATTTCAATTTAAAACTAATAACAAAAAATTGAAGTCATAATGGTCACACTATGTGTCAGATTGAGTTTCATTTGATTCCTAAACATCACACTATGTCTTATTATTCTTCAATTAATTCAATATTCGTGGATGACAATTTTTGTTTGATAACCAAAAATGTTGAATTTATTATAGAATAAAAAAAAGTGCATCATCATTAGTGCATCATCCCTGTTCAGTGCATAATCATAGTATATTATTGCATCATGAGTGTATCATCTATCTTCATGATATCTATGAAATTTAACAAAATAAGTATCAGATAAAAATGATAAAGAAATTAACAAAAAAATAGTAGATAAAATGGTGAAAAAATTCACATAATATGTAATAGGAAGTCACCTCTTCATTATATCTATATGCAATCTGACACCATGTGTTCTACCGATTATTTTATAAATAAATATATTTCCTCTTATAAATATAGGGACTATCAATAGTCCTGGTAATACTATAAAAATATTAATAAATAAAATAATAATAAATGTTTAAAACTAAATTGAATTTATCATTGAAAATATTTCTTCTGGAATACTATTTTGTTGATGTAATCTGAAATCTTTCATAAAATTTTAATCATAATACCCAAAATCTTTTCCATTAGTTTTTTCCAAGAATTGCAGAAACATTGAGAAAAATAAGTAATTTTTTGTATATATGTTTTTAGTGTGGAATGTTATAATATATTCTCAAATACATATCCATTTTTAGTTTTTGATTGGATTTTTGTGCTCATGGACTACCTTCATTATATATTTTGATGATATTTAATCATCATCCTATCATAGGATAATTTCAATTAAAACAAAAAATAAAATTTTATAACTTGAATTTTATGTGTAAAATGTTTCATGTTTTGTAATAAAAATTTATAAATGTCATAATGTGTGTTATATTTTATGGGTATCAACGCATTGAATCCAAAAATAAATTTTTTGAGAGTCCAAATTGACTGTAATGAGTAACCAATGCTTCATAAAAAATTAATAAGTAATTAAATGAATAAAAATAAATTTAATATGATTAAATTTTAGAGTTTTATCCTTTCATCCGGGTTATTAATAAGAGTTTATCATCTAGAAGTTTTATTTCAAACATTGTGACCAGTTTTTCCAATATTACTCAATATTGATTTGGTTCTAATGAGAATAATTGTGTAAAAGTGATGTGAGGGATAATGAGTCCAAATTTATATTCATAGGGCTTTCTCTTAAAATATTATTGATATATACACCTATAAAAAATTATGAATTGTATTTAGTCATAATTAACATTGTAGATTAGTTATTTGACAAACAAATCCTGAAAACACACCTCACTTATACATTTACAATTGATACTCATGTCCATTCAGGATTTATGATCTCATTTACAATCTCAAGACCAATATAGTTTGTAATGTCCACTCTTTACATCTCTTATTTAAAATCAACTATGTTTATATCAAGATTTTCTAACGTTGTATCCACAAGAACCGTTAATTTTTGAAAATGGGGATATTGAATGTGATGGGTAAAGGTACTTTGTGAAGATCTTTTCAATTGGTTGGTTGACCATTTAGATCATTTTGATTTGAACTTTCATTTCACCCCATCCCTTTTTTTCCCATCTATAATAACATTCAATGTTTTATGTCTTTTTAATTAATTATAAAAGGTTTTTCATGAAAAATAAAAATTGAAATTAATACATCTGTATTGTTTTTTACATTTTACAAGATGTAATGGTCATGATATGAAAGTTCCAATCTCTTGATCAACTATAAAAATATATGAATCATCAAGTGGACTAGGTTACTCAACACTCAGCTCGTGAGCTACATGAATTCATACTCTCAAATGAACTATAGGAAGTTGTTTATTGTGTAGAATATATCCTTGGATATTTTACATGATACCCATCACAATAGTGTAATGGGTATGTGTTGGCAGATATAAATCATAATAATCTTCAAATTATAGAGTATCAGTACAAGAAATGTATTAGTGTCTTCCTGATTCACATTTCATAGAAACAATTATAAAAATATGTATTACATATTCTATGGTAGCCCATTGAGGGGAATGGATCACCTCAAAGTTTGTGGGGTTGGGGGATCATCACGTATTGGTGGTTCTTGTGTTGTTTCTTTTCTTTGATTCCTTCCTATAATGTTTTCTAAGAAATTTTTTTGATAATTATGTTTTCTTTCTATAGTAGGTAATTTTTCCTAAAACTATTACATTCTCTCATCTTTACCCCCTGTTCATTTCTTTTCAAAAAATATGTTTTGGGTGAAACCTCAAACACTCACCTCTGACGAATCTATATTGTTCTGGATGATTCAAGGCCACTGATAGTTGTTGTCCATCAGGTATAAATAATGATGATTTTCCTGTATAAGTTAGGTATAAAATATAGAAAAATAATTAATAATTGTTATGTAATATCGATTTAAAGAAAAACAAATTTTAGTGTGTCATACTTACACATGATTCCCATACTTTTTATGTGTTTTCATATATTATTATCCCATATTTATTTACACATTCCTAATTCAAGAGAACATGACATAAGATGGAAGTGGATTTGGATTTCAATTCATCAATATGAATAGAGAAAACAAAACATAATTATATTGTTGCTTCATGTCACATAAAATTATTACTATATATTTAAAATGCATATCATTTTTTTAATGGAAATGTAACCCATTATTTCCTTATGATAAGGGTATATTAGTTTTTTTCAGGTTGCTTATTTTCATCACTCGGGATCTATTTCATAAATTAAAAATTCTTAATCAAAGAGATTATTACACTTATTGTAAATAATTTTATTTCAAGAAAAAATGTACGTGAATAGGTGTCTTCTTTCTATGACAAATAAATTCATCCCATGCTTGTTTTTTATCAGGTGTGCATACATTTGTGGTGGGTTCGAGTTTATTTTCTCTGCAACATCATTGAGATGATACTTCAAAAGAATTGTGTGAAATCCACTCTGAGTATTTCTAGAGGTCATTAAAACAAATTTTATTCAGGGTTCATCTATTATAAATTCAATCTATAAGGGATAATGAAGAGTGAATCAAAGATTGATTATTTTTATTTTTAGTACAATAAGGATATCTTATCATAATTTTACCTTAATATCTTCCTAAATTAGTGTCTTAAGAACAAGAACAAAACTGTTCCATGAATATACATCAATCAACATGCACATTTGAGTGGTGATCCTAATGTAACTAATATAGATGGATTTGTTTGGGTTAACAAGTAGTTCAAGTTCATTCCATCCAACCTCAAATTTGATTCGTTTGTTTATTTATTTAATAATATTTTCTAACACCTTCATGATATGAAGATACTATTTTTTAGGACATATTCAGTTAACCGCCTACTATTTAATCATCTTTAATAGTATAAATATCATGTTCCTTTGGATTGGTATAATTGACATATGTATAAGGTTTCTGTTCCTCTGTATTGGGAGCACCAAAATGTGGAGAAAAATTTTGTTCCTTAGTATTGGGAGAATCAGAATGTAATGAACTCATTATCTATAGCATTGGTTGAAATTTTAAATTATATTATGTAAATGTAGCAGGGAACCATTAATAATACAATCTTACATAATATATATTACAAAAAAAATCTACCATGATGATTCAACTCTCTTTTTTTAAAGTATGATGGGATTTGACCCCTCTATCGAGTATAAAAATCCCCTCATTATGGTATAAAATGACATGAAATACCTAGTCTATATTGGGACCACTCTGAATTGATTTTGACATCCCAATGAAAGGCTCAACCCTAGTTAAATTGACATATGACCCTTCATTACTTATGATCAATAATATAAATTGACCGCTTTTTGTTTGCATTATCTAGAACAAAAAAATACGTGTACTTATTATGACGTAATTATAAATATTTTATCATTGTACCCTTCCTTATTGAAATCCACATTTGAAATTCCCAATTCATCTATTTTAATATCATTCTAATTTTCAACCCACTTCTATTGAAAAATTATCACTTGTAATTTTGTGCAATCTAACTCTCATACAGTTTTAATGATGCCAAAGTACAAAATATTATCATAAATTGGAGTTCAATCTTTGGTACTAGATATATGAATCGCTTTAACCAAAATTGAAACTCCACTATTTTAAAAGGTACTACATTCATCATTTTTATTTTCATAGAACATATAACCATTAATTAAATAACTGTTATATGATAATACATGCAAACTTGGCCCTATATCTATCCATCGAAGTCATTCAAAAATTGAATACAAATATTTAGTTGAATTCTCAAAAATGTCATTTCAAAAAAATCCTATAAACAATTGATAATGTGTATTTGATATTTAGTTTTCATCCCTTGATATATTCAAATGCCTAAGAATTATTTTGTAGGTTTCAACAAATGGATCAACCTCTAATCTATTATGAAAAATATAAAGGTGGGATTGATACCACTCAGTATTAGTAATTGTGAATATATCAATTTCAAAAATTCATTCACACACAAGCCACCTGGTTTGATAAGATTTTATTAGAGAATTTTTTTACACATTTTAGGGGAAGTCAGAACAGAATTCAATGGATTCATCAAAAATGTATCGCTTTGTAATAAATCCATCATGCCAACTTTGGGTTTTGACATAACCTTTCAAAATCTTCCTATACCATTCAATGTGATACATCCAACTATAATATATAGGGCCACATAGTTTAATATATATTACCATTTGAACCATAGATAGTACCATTATATCAAATAATGAAAAGAAGAATAACATCTCCAATTCACATAATATGTCAACAATTTCATTTTCCATAGTTGGAAATTTTTCTAGGTCTATAACATTTCAGTTATAGTTTTGAAAAACAAACATATCTTGGATAATTTATGTCATACATTCAGGGAAAAAATGCAATGTAAATCTAATATCATTAGATCATGTATAAAAACATGACAGTTATGTGATTTTAGACACTTTAGCTTTAAATTAGTCATTGAAATGATATTCTTGATATTTGAAGAATTACCCTATATAACCTTTATATCAATCAAGATATTGCTAAAATGATATCTCAATTTCTTATAAAGACTATACGTATATGGAGGAAGAGAAGTCATTTTTCACTCTTCACTAGCACCAACACTTCCCATATTCCTATGTCAATCATATCCATCATATAATTACTTTAATACTTTTCTTGGATAGTGCATTTAGTAATGTTCTAATGAAACTATCACATACATTTTATTCAACATGAATAACATAAAAAAATTGGTGACATATAAAAAATTACAGTATGGTAATTTAAAAAAAATATCTATTTTTTCATCCAGTTTTTGTAATATTTTTTAGAAAAGGTTTGAAAAAAGTAGTGACCATATTTTTACTTTATCAAACAATAGATAACCTATTAGTAGAGGTGATTTGTACATTCTTCTAAACACCCATTGAATGATGTCTCCATAGATTGGAACTTATGTCACTGGGGTATAAATATTATATATCCTAAAAATATAGTCTTTGATGAATGTTTCAGCCTAATTGACATTGCACCTTGTTCAAAATGGGTTACCCTTGACTTCCTTTAATTATATATCATGAATAATTTCCATACGAAGGAAAATAATTTATCATCCAATACACCATGGATATCAATGTGAAATCTTCATTTCTGTAAGCATCATACAACATAACACCAATGTAAAGACAAATAAATCCCTTGGAATTTTTTTTTATAAAATACATGGGAATTTTACAAGTCTGCAAAAATTTACAGTGCTTGATTCTGAGGCCCGATGTGCTCGGAATCAATTTCTGAAGTTTTTTTTTGGTACGTTCAGTAAACATACTGGTGGGATTTTATAACTTTTTAACCAATACTTGGAATTGAAATTTGAGGGCACCATTGAACTCGCAGTGCTGGTATTTTCTTAAGAAGACTTTCACCTCGATGGCAGATGGTTGGGAATCAATGATAGTTTTTTGGTTTTATGTGGAATAATAAAATAAAATAATTTCATGACTTATTTTATTTTATTTTTTTCATAACCACCATGTAGAGGTTGGAGGTGGGGACCGCCACACCTTAACCTCCCATGAGAGGTTATGGTGGTGGGGCCCACCCAAACTCATCCTCCCTTGTGAGGATTAATGTGGTGGGGACCTCCCAAGACCACTTAAACTCAAGAACTCCCCTCATTAATGAGGCGGAGCCACTTGATCTCCTCTAAACTTAATGGTGCCAACCCACCCCATTTAAATTTATTAAGCCACATCAATTAATTAATTTCCTCATTTTGAATTTCATTCCAATGAAATTATAGATATTATAATCTATTATTTGGAACGTCTTTTCGCTTTAGTCTTTTGGAGAGGAGAGGTTGGGAGAAAATGAACTCTCCAACGAAGAATGATCATCAAAGAATGAAGAATGCTTCATTCGCCAATGATGGACACCTTTTTCAATCTTTAACTAGGGAAAGGCGGAAGCACTGTCCTTGAAGAATGCTGATGACGTCGTCCTTGACTTCTTCATCTTCTTTCCCAACGTCAATGAATCTACGTCCACCTTTCCTCAACATCGTCAATGAACAACGAACCCGAGGTAGGGGTGTGTTTTGATTTGAGGAACATTGATTCATCCTTCCATGATTGTTTCTATTGACCCACTTGCTACTAAACTAACGCGGAAGGACTGGGCCAAACGAACACGACCCAATCCCTCCGCCGTTCTTGTGAATGTTGGTGTGTTCTTCGCGTTCTACATGGGTGACGAACAACGGATCATTGTGAGACCGATGTTTGACGCAAGGATCCCAAATTGAAGACCCAAAAACACAACGACCTAGCGAAGGTGTGACGATGACAGCGGGCGACGGATCGAACCAAAATGGGAAGGAACCTTTCCCAACCGTTCTTCGAGCAGGTGAATCAAGTCGTGTTTTCGAAGCCGATCAAAGCCCCGAAAACACTGGAGATGACTACGGGACATCAGGGTGACCTTTTTCTGAGGTTTTGTGGTGAACAGACCATTAGAATGAAGAACGAACTTCATGGGAGGCATGCTGGCTGGAGGCGCTGTTTCTGGAAAATTCTAGAATACACGACGTGTATATCTGATGAACACACCGTGTAGTACGGGCGTTATGCGTCTTGAGTTTCAGACATTGGAAAAGTAACACATGGCATGTGAACTTGGTCACACAGCGTGTTTTCTCTATGCAGAATGGCAGATGCGGCTTCGCAAGACATGGCGTGTATTTTGGGAAATATACAGACATGGGCAGAATCACACAGCTAGGAAAGAAAAATATCACAGAGTTGACCCCAGATTCTTGTACATGGAATGTAACCATATCACACACCATGTACTTACTTTTCGAGGAGACTATGTGAGACTCAGCGTGTATTCCATGGGCACATTGACACAGGATGAAGTACACGGGCATGTACTCCACCACATGGCCAGGCAAGGCCAGTGACATGAGCAGTGCCCGAGGTCTGACTACATGGCATGTAACCGTACCACATTCCATGTACTTACTTTTCTACATGACCAGACCATTGACACAATCCGTTAAACATGGATAGTACCTGAAGTCTGGCTGCACGGCGTGTACTTTAATACAACATTTCGTGTACCTTTTGGTAAATGGCTTGGTAATCCCGTCCTTTGAGACTTGGGCATGAAATGTTTGGTTTTCCCTCTATGATGTAGCGGACCCTTGAGATAATTCTTCATAGAAATCGGTGGTAGTTGACGTGTAGACACTTGGTTTGAGGAGCGGACCCTCCCGGAATCAAGCGTGCTTTATGGAAACCCTGTTGCTGGCTGCGCTCTGACGACTGTTTCTGGATCCTATGTGGGTCTGACAGTTCTGACTTCTATTCCTAGATCCTGCGTGGGTCCAACAGAATAGCTGGTCCTGGATCCTGTGTGGGTTCGACAACTTAGCTGGTCCTGGATCCTGTGTGGATCCAACAACTCCGACTACTGTTCTTGGATCCTGTGTGGGTCCAACAGTTCCAACTACTGGCCCTGGATCCTGTGTGGGTCCGACAGCTTAGATGAATTAGTGACCACATCTGATCATCTCTATCACTCTACAAAAGTGGTATACCTGTGTGAGCTAAGTCAGTGACTTCTGTGTTTTTGTCATTATTGAGATGGTTACTTGATAACTTTGGTATATGTATGGGTATATTCCTAATTATTGGCTATCCGTTAATTTCATAATTTTTGGTTTATCCGTGTTGGATTTTGTGATACCTTGAGGGTCTTGGGGTCCCTACAGAGTATCGTTATACTCACCCCTGCATGGGCTACGCCCACACCTCATTGTGTTGGTTGTAAACGACGGAAAACGTTGACCGAGGATGAGTGGATAGGACTAGACAGTACCCAGAGGTGGACCACACGGCGTGACGGTACTCAGAGGAGATGCACAGACATGGAGTGTTGTGGAGGACTTTTGTACCTACCTTTCAGGTGGGACTTACCGGTGGACGATCCAGCAACTGTTTACTTTTCTTCAATTGTACTTGTTTTTCAGTTTCCTTGTACTTTACAGTTGGCTTATATTTCCGGCCCCTTACTTTGCAACACTCCTTCTATATACAGTTTTTACTTAGTGTTTTATTCAAGTTGGTACTATGTTTGTGTGTGTTTAATGATTATTAAAGCAATGTTTTCCCAATTTTAGAGATTTACACCTTTGGTGCTAGTTGCTAGCCCCTGGCATATGGAAGGTGGGCTTGGTGTAGTCACGGCATGGGCCCTGAGGGATGGGTCATGACAACCAAAATCCCAAAATAATTTCAAATCATTGATCAATGGAGATAAATAAATATCAACATTATGACTAGATGTTTTAGTCCTGATATAAGCAGAGATAACATAATTTATTTTCATTTCATGTATAAGCATAGTGGTAAGTTATAATTTACCAACATAAATAGACATGTATTATGAGTGTTTCGTTGAAAACTAAAAGTATTCACTCCATCTATAGATTTTTCAAAACAAATATTTCTCTACTCTTTTCCAAAATCTAGATAGTCATGATAAATTCTATTCCACTTTAAGTACACTTTGTCGAGTAATGATGTTTCCTATATTTATTTATTATATCTTCATTCCATTTCAATTATATTATAGTCTCCTCGCTTATATATAGGATCCTAAAATTTGGAATGATTGGAAAGCACCATAAAACTTTCATAGGACTAGATTTATCTTTCTTATATCAAGAAGCACCACACATTGGGAATTTTTTAGTGATTTATGGTCCTTATGGAACAGTATATAGTCATTTAGACTAGAATGTATTCCTTAGGAGATCATACCCATTGAAGTTAGCATTCAGTTAGTATCATATGTTTAGTAAGTAAGATCATTATCTTTTGGGATCGTATTATTCAATAGAGAAATTAGTTCAATAAACTGGAATCACACCATTCGTCTCTGGATTTTAAATTATATAGCTTCAGTATGGCTGGAAATGATGTATATTTAGTACAACCAATATAAAATTTAGTCTTTTCAAAACTATATAACTTCTCAAACAATTTTGGGCAACCAAAAAGTTCATCTTAAACTGTTATTTTGATTTCCTTAATATGATCTTCATCATCATTCACACTTGTAATCACATCCTCAACATAGTCTTAATTATTTTGCTACTGTTTTAATCATATCATATGAAACATAAAATGTAGTCTTATCCATGTCACTAGATACATTAATTTTTTCCCATATTTAGTCCAATATTTATTACTTTGTTCTATTCCATGATAGATTAAGTTCTCTTCCAACTCTTCTAGACTAATAAGTCTTGAATAACAAGAGCATAAACACTAACAAAGGATTTAAGAAGGTTCATATGCATGATCTTTTGCAAACATGGTTCACACTTTCACCTCATCCTCACACACTTTTGTTATAAAATTGGAATCCAACCAATTTGGATTCATATCCATCCTATTTTATTCAGTAATGTTAATATTTAACAAAATAAATAAATATGCAGAAATTATAATCTTGGAACCAATAGAAGCTCATTCTTAAAGAATCAGATAAGTTACATGAAGTCGTTATTAAAAGGTAATAATATTTGAATGATGGGTATTCATATTGAATTATAGTGGTGTAAATCATTGAATGAAAGGAATGTGTGATATATATAAAGTTACAATGAATATAATTAATTTTAACCTATTACAAAACACATATATTTCATGTAGGATTAATTCAATGATATCAAATATGATTAAATAGAAACAAAATCCAAAAAGTTGTAACTAATTGAAATCAATAAGATAGAAGAGTAAGTGTTTATTTGTTTTCTACATTGGTAGGTGGTGGCCCAGGTGGTGTTTTAGTAGAAGGATGCTTAGGAGAGCCAATGTCTCTTTTTTCATATGATGAAAAAATTGATAGGTACTAATCACATGGTATTGAGAACCCAATGATTAAAGAAACACTTGAATTCAAATCAAAAGAATTAGAAGTCTTGATCTCAGGTTACCATGTTCCATTACCATTTTAGACATTTCACATTTTATCAAAGGGCCCTTTCAAAAACCCATTTCCAGGCATTCAATTCATTAAACACCATATGTCACTTTAAAAAATTATATTTCTTAAGTTGAAGTAATACATTTTTAATATCCCAAGATGCAGAAAAAACTATCATTGTAATCATAATTTGGATTTAAACAATTAAGTTGCCTTTTATAAAATGTGGCATAAATGTAAAACATGCCAACCAAGCCATTTTAATTTGAAAGGACTACCAGATTTTGAAAATACCATTTGGAAAATAAAATTTAAAAACCAAGTTCATGATATAGAATTTGAGTTCTTGAACTACCCTTTTTCCTTATACATGTATGAATTTATAAATATTGATACCAGTCATCTTTTTTCACATATTCACACCTCATTTTCCAAATATATGCCATAATTTATCTATATTTATATCTGTATAGTCTTTATTTAATTATTTCATTAACACACAGTGTAAAAAAAGACTCTTCTTCTTTGAGTTACTAATGAACTCTATAAATCAACTATCATTTCCATGAACTACAAAACCCTTTGAGCCTGTATGGAGAACCTTTAAATGACTTCAATTCCCATTAATTTTTAGAGAATAAATAACAATATCAAGAAGATAAACTAGTGTTAAGTACTCAAATATAGTGTAGAAGGTTGGAGTTCAAAAAAAGTGGAGGAGTTGATCGTTAAAAGGCTCATTTTGTTAAACTGGTTTTGGTAACTATATTAGAGTTAGAGGAATGTCATATCTTGTGTCGATATAGTCATACTCCATTGATGGTAATGTAAGATGTGTTTGGTTGTGATGTAATATAAACTTCTAATGGAATGTAAGAAATTGATGCCACACATGTTCTAGTTATATCATAACATCAAGTTCTTTCATATGTGATAGTTCATTATGAATCCACAATCCAGGTTCGTAACCCATGTGTTCATGCCATACCACATGTGAAAAATATATAACAAATAAATTTCAATAAAAAATATATATATATAGAAAGAGTGTTGAAAATATTTAATTTATTTTAATAAATATAAAAACTTTTTAATGCTTACCAAGATAAAATTATTGATAAAAAACTTAAAACAAAAAATAAAGCATATAAATAAAGTGTCTGTGTAGAATTATCAAAATTATCATGAAATAATTTTTATTAAGAACTATAAATATAAAAATCTTGAATAGATTATACAAACTAAATTAATCCCATTTAATAACACCTATAAAAATTACAAACAAAATAGGATTTATTAAAATTATTGAGGTTCTTATGCCTGGTAATGGAAGAAAATGGGTAGAATTGTTTGATTTTAATCAATTGGAGGAGGATAGATACTTGGAACCTGGATCTGATTACTATATATGCACCGCAAAAATTATTCCTATGTATAATCTTCAGTCATCGCCTTACATGATCAGTGGGAAAGGTTTTTGTGGTGCATAACTTGGATATCCATGCAATCAAAGTGAGGAATAATGGTAAATGAGTGAACTGAATGTGAAGGTGAGGGTGAGGGTGAACCAACAATGGATTGAGGCAAGGGAGATTGGGTGGAGAATTAGTGAGGTATATCGAGCACAAATAAAGCCACTACTCACACCATTCAAACCATTTGGGAAATTATAAATATATATAGATGTTCGAGGGGGATCAATGAATCACAAGTGATCGCATACCTTGGATTTGAAAAGTTTCGATTCATTTGAAATGATTGAGGGAGAGTGATGATAGAGAATTAGTTCTACAATATATTGAATGTTGCAGATAAGGGGAACTCGGTTAGGGTTCAACTTAAAATATTAGAAAGGGTTTTATTAGTGCTTTCAAAAATGTGTTGTTAAAAGTGGTTTTATCAGTGGTAAAATAATAAATCCTGATAAAACCAATCTTTATCAATGCTTTCTTAGTGTTGGACTAATTTTAATAATATAATTAATATAATTTAAAAATTTAAATGTATACGATTATAAATATATATAATTATACATAAATATTTTAAAAAATTGTAAACATGTATTTATAAATAAAATTATAAGTATATATAAATATATATAATTATATATAATTATGAACAAATAATAATTTATATAATTAAAATTATATACAATTAATTGTAAATATGTATTCATAAATTTAATTATAGATATATAAATTTAATTTTGATTATAAATAAATATATTTATAAATATTTGTATATAATTATAAATATTTTTATATAATTATATATATTATATAATTATATATATATAATATTTATTTAATTTTATGTATTTAATTATTTATTAATATATAAATATATATAATTATAAATATAATTAATATATTTATAATTTAAATATATTTAACATAATTTAATAATTATTTAAATATATATTTCTAATTACAAACAAATATATTAAAAAATATTTGTATATAATTAAAAATACATACATATATATATATATTTAATTATATATATATATAGCAGTTAGGGTTGTGGACAAGTGGTAATTCAAACCTGTAATCCTACATCAATAACCCAGGTTCAAATCTGGGAATCAGCGAATTCCGATTAGATTTGTGGCAACCTAGGTGTGGGTCTCTCGGTGGCGGTTCGAAGGGCAGTAGCTTGGAGGGGCGGAAGCATGACCACTCCTTAAGCGGGTAGGTGATGTCCACAATGGTTTAGGACGAATCTTAAAGCAGTGGAACCACACAGTTGTGAAATAAAAAAAATAGATGCAGGTACTGGGCTTCTAGGCTAAAAGAATTGTAATGGACTTCTTGTCCACAGGGCCTTCAGGCCATCAAAAATGGGCGGGTTATCCCTTAGGTGGGGCTATGACCGGCCCTATCAGGTTGTGTGTGTTGCATTTCTATTTTTCGTTGTAATTGTATCCCTAAGGACCTATAATATATATAATTATATATATTTATATAATTATATATAAAGTTATTAATATATAAATATATATAATTATAAATATAATTAATATATTTATTATTTAAATATATTTCTTAAAATATTATAATAATTTAAATATATATATTTATAAATATTTTTATATAATTATAAATATTTTTATAAAATTATATATATTTAAATATTTATATGTATAATTATATATAATTTTATAAGTATATGTATGTTTTTTATTATATAAATATATATAATTATAAATATAATAAATATATTTATTATTTAAATATATTTATTAAAATCATATAATTATTTAAATATAAATAAATATATTTAAATATAATTCTATATAATTATCAGTATATTTATATAATTATATAAATTTATATAATTATATATGAATTTCTTAATATATATATAATTATATACTTATAAATACAATAAATATATTTATTTTTTAAATATATATATTATAATTTTATAATTATAACTATAAATAAATATATTTAAGTCATTTTCCTAACTAAGGAATGTGCCATGTGCTCTGGGCCTAGTGGGCCCCCCAGTGGGAGGCGTGTGTTACCCTTTCACAAATTTTAATTAGAATGAGAGTAGTTGTGCCAGGCATCCATGACATCCATGTTTTCTTTTAGGGTTTGTGGTTTGAAATAGCATTTCCCTAGGATTTAGAGATTGATCTACTTGTCGAAGGTGCTTTTTGTTGTTCTTCAGATGATGCGGGATCCTTGCTGAAGGGTCTTGAGGATGCGCCATGCCCTGTGATGATTGGGTCTAAGAGTCATCAATTCTTCTCAAATCTCAAGGGGGAGGGGATTTTGGTTCACCGATGAATCTAATTACTCGCAATGGTTTGATGGTTGTTATTAAAGTGAATTCCAAATTCTTTGAAGACTGAATTAAAGAATATAAGTTCTCCATTCTTGTGTATCTCATTATTCCATCAGGGGAAATTTCATGGGATCTCTATGATTTTAAGAATCGCCTTCATTTTATCTAGGGTTTTGATGGATAGAACATAGTTTCGATTGGGAGGGGATTCTTTCATCCTATTTTACACCCGCATGATTGTAGATCCAAGCCAGGGGTTAGGGTCTCGTTCCTCTGAAATCAGGATTTTTGAAGATCCAAGAATGGGATCCCCTCTTTGATATGGAGAAAGTCATGAACTCAGTTCCCCAATCTTGGGTCAAAATACATGGATTGATTTGATTTTTTTGGCAACCTAAAATTCTATGGGATGATACTTAGGCCATTGGCGTCTCTATGAAATTTGATAGACAGAGATCATACTCGATATAAGAGGTTTTCAAGGGTGCTAGTTGAGGTAGACTTCACCCTTACTCTGATTTAATCTGTTAACCTTATTGTTGCAAGGTACCACATTGAGTTATTAGCTGAATATGAGTAGAGACCAATATTTTTTGGAACTTGTAAATACATTGGACATTTGACTGAAAAATGTTGAATGAATCTATTTTTATCAAACTTTAGGAGAGATAGACATATGAATGAAGACTATGGGTATAGGCCAGATCCTCATGCTACTGCTTGCATTAAACAAAATGGGATGAATTAGGATAAAAGGGGCTTAGTGGTGGATGATGGTAATGGTCTAGCAGATACACACAAGACTTTATCTTATGTTACTACACTTATATATGAGGTAAATCTTGAAGGTTTTATTTCATCCAAAGGTACAAAATTGGTCAATCTAGAGAGGGGCTCTATTGGGGAGGGCTTGTGAACCCGTATGGAGAAAACCCAAGTGGTTTCTCATGCTTTTGGTTTAAACACTTCTGAAAGTGGGAAGTTATGTGTCCCTACATAATAGTTGAAGCCCTCAAGGGCAGATGCAACTAAATAGGAGTAGTCTTTTCATGAAGAGGCTTCCTCTGGGCAGCCAACTGAAGATAGTGTATATAGGGAAGTGGAATATGAATGAAGTCTAGATGCAATTGTCACCACCAAAAGAAAGGGTAAAAAAAGGTTGTTTATGATGAGGGTTTTAATCACTATTTCCTAGAAAATTTATTTCTTCCACACCTATACTTCTACGGGCCTTGTCTATGTAGCCTGAGGTCTGTGCAATGGAGTAGATACATAACACTGATCCTTATTCTGGGGAAAAAATTCTCCTCCCTTGGATACTCAATCAAGAAGGGATGGGTAGAATATCATAGAGAAGGTTGTGGTAACTGATGCCACTATCCTATTGGAACCTATTTCGATTGACAATAAAGTCACCTTGACTGGTATCTTAAATAGATCTCAAAGGATATATATTTTTCATGAAGAGTTAGGGATTGTTCAAGATTGTTTTATTTTGCTAAAAAAATTATTTATTATAACCCATGACATGGAGTCTCGTGATGAGTAAGATGGATCATCAAGGATGGATGATCATGATTACAATTGGAAACTTTCCAAGAATGAAAAAGAGAAAGACACCGAAGTTTAGGTGGATCTCAGGGAAGGGGTGGTCAGCATAAAGGAAGATGAATTAGTTTATCTTTCTGCTTTGGTGGCACTTTTGTGTCATGTTACATTTTTCTTCCTTTCTCCCACATTTGTACTTTCATTTTCTTATAAATTTTCTGGGACTATGGGATTGCCCATGCTTAACACTGTTTTGGTAAATATATTTAAAAAAATTGTTTATAATTATAAATATATTTATATAATTATATATTCATTAATATATATATATATATATATATTAGGTTCTTGTGGGTACAATTACAAAGTATATAAATATATATATTTATAAATATAATACATATATTTATTAATTAAATAGTTTTCTTATAATTTTAAAATTTTAAAATATTTATTTATTTATTTATATTTATAATTATAAATAAATATATTTATAAATAATTGTGTATATTTATAAATTTATTTATATAATTATATATAATTATATAATTATATGTATTTAAAAAATTATATTTATTTATTTATTAATATATAAATATATATAGTTTTAAATATAGTAAATATATTTCTTATTTAAATAGATTTATTAATACCAAGATGGCACAAACCTTGGGCTAGCCCATGGTTTTGAAATATATTGAAAATAAAATAAATACAGAGTACACTGGGGGATTGGGAATGCAAACAAGTGACATGCCACTTCACAACAATAAATAGTCATATGTGGGATCAAACACTACCCCTACCTCTCAGATGATATCACCTTCTCCATGTTTTGGACTACAAATATGTATTATTATTAATATTATTCAGTGGGTTTGGATCTTCCATCAAACCTGATTCAAATTATGACTTCTCAATCTCAATGCCTTCAACGATACTTGGGGAAAAAACTTCAACATGGTGAGCATTTCCGAATTCCACAAGGATTACCTCTTTCCTGTTGGACCCATTTAAGATGTTATGAAATCTGAGTCACCTTTCCAAAGAGCCATCAGGAGAATCATCCATGTTTCTTTTTTCTTCTTTCTTTACTCTCTCTTTAAACGAACTGGGTGGTTTAGAAAAGTTGGGTGGAATCTCCTGGGTTTTTACTGCTTGAGGATTATATATTTTACCAATTGAGACTAGAGTAGTGCAGTGGTCTCCTTCAGTTAGTTAACACCGAAAGTTGTGACATCCAATTCATTTTAAGTACTCCCCTATTCAAAATTTGTCAATGCATATCTTTTTCTTGATGGTAATTCAATAAAATTAGGGGGCTCAATCGAAGGATTTTTCCCAGCTCCATCCAAGGGTCCCCCACTATTGTTAGTGCCTTTTGTGTGTTTAGTTAGAATGCTAGAAACAATATAAGATTTTTTACCATTATGGTCAAAAGTTATAGCTAGGATTCTCTCCCACCTCAGCTACACATTTATCTCAGCCTACACAACAATCTATTTTTTCCATTATTTATGGTCAGAACTAATTCCATCACAAGAGACCAAGGTTTCCCATGAACCATCTAGCCTTTCAAACTCAGACTTATGTCCCTATGGAAGGACAACCTTATGAATAGGATTGTTCATCACTAATGGAGGATTTTCAAACCTAGTTTTAGCAGCCTCTGTACATGATTCATTCGTAAAATTCACTTTATTTCCCTTTATAGGTATGTATTTCACTGTATTGATAGTTAAATCCTTCATGTCCTCTTGGGCCATTGTTTTCTAGAACTTCATGTTCCCCCAAATATCCTTTCTTGAAAACGTTGGTGGTTCTGACACCAAGGCCCTAGCCCTTGATTCCTCCTTTTTCATGGGGGGGGGGCTATTTTCTTCACCTATAGATTTTTTAAATGTCTTCAATCTGATACCATATGCCCAATTATCTTAAAGAAATCACAAAAAGGGTAGATTGGTTCATACTTAAAATTTACCTTAAAACTCTCCCCATTGACAATAAGGATATCATTATTCATAAGGGGGTTCAAAAAATCATTGGCCACCATCACCCTCATATAATAACCTAACTTCCATTCAATGGAATTTTAATATAATATAAGCAAAGAACCAATGAAAGTTATGATGTCATTGAGTATCAGGGGATACCAAAATACCCAGCTATGGCCACGCATCGTAACCCAAATCTGGGCGTTGGTGAGGTTTTGATAATGATGGTTCAAATTGAGCTCGCATGTAGAAATAAATAAGATGACTTGATTGGGATTATAAAAACTAAACCCTTAAGTGGTCAAATTCTACTTCTCAAATTGAAAAAAATGAAAATATCCCTTACCGATTGGAATATTTTCCCAATTGTTGAAAAATATTATATAAAAAAATGAAAAAATATACATCAAATGTCATATAAGCACATTCCATACACGAACATGTAGACATGTTCTATATATATGTACTTCCCATATCTATGTACTCATATACATACACATACATTCATATTTACATGTACAACATCCTTATATACACATATACAAAAGACACATGCACAACATAAGGCATACACATATATGCACATAGGCATTTATATAAATATATAAGTTAAAATATCACATATTAACTATACATATTTATATTTATATAATTTTTTAAAATTATTAAAAAATATATATTTATATATCATACTTATATTATTTATATAGAAAATTTTTGTAATTAATGTATATAAATAAACCTTAATTTTTGAATATAAATATGATAATTATATATAAATTAATAAAATTGTTTATAAAAAGTTTTTATTATCACTAAGAAAAGAAATAATAATGATACACCTTTATCAGAAATAATAGATGCACTAATAAAGGGTACAGTTTTATCATATATTTTTTAGCATTGAAAAAAGTAACCTTTATCAATAATTCTAGGTGGTTATGATTAATATTTCCTTTTTATCAATGGTTTATGTTTAGCACTGATAAAATCCAGCACCGGCTAAAGTGAACTCTATAGTAGTGAAGTCATGTTCTTGTCTAAAAAACATGACTCGTTTATTAATGAGGCATAAAAGGACTAGCCAAAAAATCAACCATTTATTAACCAGGTCTGTAATTCCCATAGTTAAAGGTCTCCCATGTGAAACCCATAATCAACATCCAACATAGTAATTAATATCCACCATAAGAAATAAAACCCTTATTCAAAGAAATTATGTTCAAAGGGAAGTTCTCTTTCAAAACCCCTTTTATAAACTTATATTAAATTAGAAAATTTTATCAAATACTTGGGGAACCAAATTTTTTACCAAAAACCTTGATAAATCACCATTTTTACTAGAAAAAGTTAAATATTGTAATAAATTCACATATATTACAACCCAAAAATATTCATTTTATGAATATTTTAAATAATAAGAATCATCATTTATTACCCAGGATTCTAAAATTTATTGAAAATAACCAAAAAGGATTGAAAAATGAGGTGAAAATAAAAAACGTAATGATATTCCAATAGCAAAAAATAGGAAAAACAGCAAGAGAAAAAGGTTCATATTGTGATATGAGAGCGGACACCGCCCCTACCCCTTGGATGACGGCCCCTCTTCCAGGTTTTAGTATTTTATATGTCTTTTCATCATCATCGTAAGGTTTATTCAGTGGGGTGGTATCCCTAATCCAAGTACCATGTTCACCATCTGTGCATAAACCCTATAGTAATAACATATCAGATTTGATCTTTATAGAAACATCCTTAGTGCTAGATGGATTTCCGCAAGCATGGTAAATTCCATGAGCACTGCTAAACTCCTTAAGGAAAACATCCCAACAATGGGATCTCTTTAAAATATTAAGTAAACTGAGTGGTTTCTCCCTTACCTTCGGTTTTACTTGAGTCATGGGAGACTCACTCTTATCTTTATCATCCTACACACCATTTCCATCAACAACTTCCATTCCATCACAACTCAAATTCCCCTTATAATAGGTTATTTCCACCAAAATATAAGGATATATACTTTGAACCTATGATGAACTTGATGAGATCGTATTTTTTGAGACAATTCAGGCCAAATTAATCATACATTTTCCCTTGGATAGACTTTTC
This sequence comes from Viscum album, assembly GCA_963277665.1. Taxonomy (NCBI): domain Eukaryota; kingdom Viridiplantae; phylum Streptophyta; class Magnoliopsida; order Santalales; family Viscaceae; genus Viscum; species Viscum album. The sequence continues at coordinate 1,404,576,119 of OY728160.1, forward strand.
TCATATTTTAATTCTTGATCAACCTCATTTTTTACATTTATCTCTTCATCCTCACTCCAAAAAACATTTACAGGACCATCCTTAGGATAATTACATTCAATTTTCTCCTTCTACATAGCAACAAGGTCCACCTAGGATCATTTACCTTGATCCAAATGAGCATATGAGACATCCATGTCCCTCAAATCAGAACATACAACAAGTTTCTCAATATCCTATGGTTCACCTTTAGGTATTCCCTATCTTCTATTAAAGCCATCTTTTTCTTCAAAAAAACTATATACAAGAGAATAACAAAAGAAAGGCCTAGTAGAAAAATTAATCCACTCATCATCCAAGCCCTAAACCACCATTCAAACCCATGAATGGGTTTGAATCATATAGGTAATAGGGGCTAGATCATTCTATCTATGCTCAACAGTATACTTGGAAGCAGGGAGTACTAGTATGCCTTGACCCTTAGCACATTATAGATTTCCAATATCCTAGACAACCATTAAATTCCTAGATTTTTCATCTTTCCTCCTACATTAGTCTTACACATGACCTCATTAACGGTAGATATTGAAAATCATTCCAAACCTGCAGTTGGATTTATCATGTCTAATAATTCCACAAATAGAACAGAAATAGAAGAATAAGTGGTCATCATGAGCTTATGAATTAAATAAATAACATCATACACCCATATTGAACACTAGGTTACCCTTTAAAACCAACTAGGGTATATAAAGTAAAATGAAATGGAATAATAAGAATAAAGGAAGAAAAGAGAGGATGAATCCAAGTGAATCCATGGATTACCCAAGATAAATCCCCCCAAAATCACAAGGGATCCACTAAGTGAGTGATATGGAAGGAGTCTCACTTAGGATACCTAAAATACCCAAATAAGAACAATATAAGGGATTATGAGGTTTATAATTGATAATGAAAAAAACTGTAAATTCCCCATCTTAAGAAACTTGGGAAGATGGGTCGTAATATGAACATCACTCATCTTGATTTAATGGTTATTTCCCCTAACCAAGTCACCACACTTAAAAGGCATGTAAATTAGTGGAATTTACTTTTGTGGAATAAAACAACCCTCTATAAAAAATTCTCACTTCCTTAGCTTCTTCACAACATGGTTTTCCTAGGTTGGGGTGAAACACTCTTCCCCCTCCCCAATAATTCTAGTCCTAAATAAAATTTTCATGGGGTGACCTTACTCAGTCATGCAATGAAACACTACAATCCAAAACTATAGCTTTCATAAAAAAATAAAGACACCTCCAAAACCCCAAAACATATAAAATTAAAATAAATAGATGAAATGGAGAAATTAACCATCGACCTTATGGGTGTTTCAATTCTCTAAAACATACAACTTTCCAACCACAGAATGTCCTCAAGGATCGATATCCAAGAAAAGTTGAGGCCATTGGTCTTTCAATAAGGCCACATGCCCTCATGTCTCATATATATCCATTCAATAATGCCAAAGCACATAAACCATAGAAATAAACAACCCACCAAATACTTTTTCTTACAATCTGTGATAGGAATAGGCTTCTCATTAATGTCAACATCAGGCTCCAACTGTAGATCCTTCATTCAAACATGTAAGATAGTTTTGGATGCTATATATTTATCTAATAACCACATAATACTGCATGAAATGATCAAATCTAAATTGGAAAGTCTATATGGTGTGCCACATTCCTGAGATAGTCTACAATCTCAATTTCTCTAACACACGACTGCATTAACTTACCCCGATTACCAAGATAGTGATGTCACAATATAAAAGGTATCTTGAGAAAAATTCAATCATCAACCATAAACATCGATGGGTGAAGGTGGTGGATAATGTAAGGTTTCTAACAACCCTGATCAATCACTAATATCTTCAGAATCAACTGAACCTTTTCTTTCATCTATTGGATAATGCAACTCTCTAATAAAGAAATTATTCACAATTTTAACTAATATATTTGGGAACAAAAAATCCATCTATACAGGGATTTTAAGGGACCCATTTTTATTGAGTATTGATAATTTTTATTATAGAAGAAATCATCCAATGAGAAATGTTTATCGCATGAACTAAAAAATTCATGAATGTAGGCTCAAATAATATCCTCAAGATTATGAATATCCCTCTAAATCTGTCCATTAATTTTTGGGTGATAGGGAATTTCCAACAATATCTAAGAACCCATTTTCACTTTCGGACACTTCAAAAAATGAGTGATAGAATTTTGGTCTTGATCATAAACTATTTTCAAAGGAACACCCTAAAGCCTCACAATATCTTGTTCATAAAGGTGCCCAATATCTCACACTCTCATTGAATTATCAATCGAAAGGAAGTTGGATTATTTTTTTATCTAGTTAATAACTATCAATATTACATTCCAATTAAGAGAACACCACTATAAAATAATAATAAAATCCATATAAATACTATCCAAAAACCATGTTAGAATGAGAAGGTATTGCAGTAACCCTGTTGGAATATGATTATCGACCAAAATCATCAAGCTTGTAAGGCACTCAGATATAAAATTAGAACTTTTTTACCTCTTTCAAGGCCAATAGTACATACATTTAAAATAATGGAACATTTTAGTAACCTTGGGTGTGGACCATCCATCTAGAGTGGTTTCCACCACTCATCCCCTCTTTCTATAGAGAAAAAGGAACCACTAATAACCTTTGGGAAAATATACCAGATGGAATGAAATGGCTCTAGATTGTCTCGTACATACACACTGTTAAGTGGGGTCTGTGTCACAAAAGGGGTTTCAATTCTATATTTGAAAAAAGAAAACACTACAATGCAGTTTTCCGCACTATATACATTGGTGAAATCAAAGATACCATGCTACAAAGGTCTTTAAATAGTGAAATGGATAATTTTCAAAGATTAATTTATTTTTCTACATTAAGAAGGGCATGCCTAAATGCATATATCACACCAAAAAGGGGGTTGGGTGATCATAGGTGGCTCTAAAATATTGGCCAAATCCACATTTTAGTATAGAAATCACACATCTAGGTTAGTATATTAATTTCATTTATTTTTGAAGATTGGTTTACTCTATTAAATAGAGGTGATTTTGTGCCCTAACCTATTTGTTAGTTTAAGAAAACATAAACTGAAATAATCTCGTCACACCACAAAGTGGTATTCCACACTGTGAATTTTTTCTACTTGAAAAATCTGAAAAGAAATTATACATAAAAGTGACTTAGAGTTTTGGTTATTATATAAGAAATTAACAACTACCAAATTGAAATAGGATGTTGGTGATCAAATGGGAGAAGATCCAAAGGCTACGATTTAAATGGAAGATGTTTCAAGTTGACTTAAGATTTTAATTTAAAATCTTAAATTCAAGTCATCTTACAAAATATAAGGATATATTGGGTTGGTATATAAGAATATAGTTATCTACAAGAAAAATAAATTGAGATACCTAATCATGAGAAGAAAGAAAAGTAATTCCAGGCATGTGAACTATATGGTTGAAGATAGTGAAGGTAAAGCTCCATGATTTCTACTTCACTATAAATTAATCAAATCTATCCAAGAAGTGACACACTATTAAAGGTGTATTTATTGTCTATATTTTGTTGATAAAAAGTTTATTATAAAATGATTTGTGAGCACCTATTTTTTAAGAGGAATTGTTTTTCTCTCATTATGAAGAATAATAATAGTGTGCTTTTTTGTATGTATAGTGATTCTACAGGGTTAGTGAGACTGCTTTTTTATGTAATAAAATAAAATTAGTGCATTTTAGTGTTTCAAGTGAATGTGAACACCACCAATTTCAAGCCTATTGGATTATCCTAGTTTGGTAAAGCCATGTAAAAATCACTATTGTTCTTCAATATTTTTATTTCTCATGAAAGTTTGTGAGGAAGAGAAAATAAGTGTTCCTCATATTATGTAAACAAGATTATAATGAAGGATGAAATATCCCCCACCCATATATGATAAAATATTTGATAAGTAACAACAAGTGGAATTAAATTAAGGTCTTTTGGGGTGAAAATTTCTTTCTCAAAAGATTCATAGGTATTATTAACCACTAGTTCATACCAAACTTTTATGTCCTTAATTTTCAACTACATAATATTCCAATAGGGCATTATTTCAGATCACTTATTAGGGATTAACATATGAAAATTGTGGTATTTTGGATAGCAAGGAGAGTAGATATCAATAAGATAATGATCATGTAAAATTATATATTGACTCAAAAGTTATCAATTCTTTAGAGGGATCCTTGGAAAACCCTATTTACTTGATAGTTATGTTAGGCAAGGCTTCCAATTTTATATAGGATAATCTCTTGAATATTTATAAAAGTGATTCAAAAGTCTCATTAGTAATGATATTGTTTTTGTGTAATTAATATGAATATTTGAGGAAAATTCCAAAGGAAGTGGTTGATGTGTTCTTTGGTTGAAATAATCCATTAGTTAAAGATATGAACAAACATGTAAAATAATTTGAAAATGTTAATTTTTTAAAAGGATTGTATGATGATTGAATCCATTTTTTAATGTAAAAGTTTCAGTGCTTGAAGATGATGATCTAAAGGTGATTTGTTTTTGTGTTTATCGCCATATATTATTTTAAATATCACAAAAACTATTTAAAGTGTATAATTATTTCATTTAATTTATTAAAAGTTGAAAAATTTATGACATAATATCATAATTTTGAAAATACGTTGAAGGATCCTTAGGGAAGTCTTGATATTTTTATTGACCTCTTAGAGTAAAGTTATCATAACTTTAAAAAGAAATAAAGGAAGCTAAGAGCCCATAAATGAGAATGGAAACCAACAGGTATCACTAACTAACTAGTGAATAGCCATAGGTCAACTGGTGGTGAAGGAAGTAGCATCCCCTTGAAGAAGAATTCCACTAGCTACCTAATAGAGGAATAATGACTAGGAAGTGTACATAGATAGTAACAACCCTTGCAGAATATCCATACCATAATCTGATGGGAGATCACCAACCTTCTGGTGAGTTCTACAGGTTCCTGGATAGTAGTTATAGAAACACTAAATACTAGTTGGAGTATACTAGGTATTCAATGATTTCAGGATAGTAACTCTGAGCCCAAATTTAATGATAGTAAAAATTCCTTAAAAATGGATTTCTATAGATTCAATTTCTAGGACGAATTCCCAAAGGTTCCTGAATATTTTGAAGTTTATAAATAGACCCCTTGGAGACTTGTTAGCTTATCTTCCTAATAATTATCCAAATCCAATGTGTTACAATCTTAAAATTGCTCACAAGTGATCACATTTTCTAAGTGGTCTCACATCCAATCAAGAGTGTGATATTGTTGTAATATTATTCTCAAAATCATCCATATTTCTCATTGTATCTAAGTAAAACATATTATTATTTTGATATAAATGATATTGTGCTAAAACATTATTCCTTTTAAAAATCATCCCTTCTTACCCTTTCTTATATTTTCACATCTCACTAACTTTAAAGTGAGGGAAATAGGTTTTCCTACCATAACAGCTAAACAGAATGGGTATTTCTCTCTTTTAGGTTTCTATCTATACTAAATAAAAATCTAGGGTCAATTATAATTCAATTTTCTTAGTAAAAACTATAAAATAAAGGTATTTTTAATATCATAGATAAAGTTAAAGAAAAGGGACTAATAATTTAAATCATCAATCAATTATTGTGGTAGATATAGGGGCTCTTCTTAAGCTATTTTCGAACTTCATTACCAAATTGTATGCCTTTTTTTATTTTTCACATTTCTATTTATTAATAATTTTCATTCACTTAATTAATCAATTGTTTAATCCATAAATTCACTTAATCGATTAATTTATGAATCATCCTTTCTTTTATACTTAAAAATTTATAAATATATATATTTCTATCATTGGTATTTAGACTTTGTTTTACTTTGATCAATTGTTAATTTTAAATAAACTAAAGGTTTTTATTATTTTGAATCTTTGGAAAAGATTTTTTTAGTCATTAAAACATGATTTATATCCTTTGTATTTTAAATAAAAATTAAACCCCCCAACTTTCTATTTTACCCTACTCTTACCTATACTTGGTATCAAAGGAATCATAAATTTATTTAGTGATTAGTTTAAAAACTCTTTAAATCATAATTTATTTTAAAAACCATTAATTATTTTTCAAGAAATTTTATTTATCAAAATGGAATTTTCAAACATCCATAGTGCTCCTAAAGACACTCTATGGGTCATTTTACCTTTTTAATGCTAAAAACTGTGTTTTTTGGAAAACATTCATGTCTATATTTTATAGATAAATTGGTTTTTTTGTAAGGAAGATAGTTGTGGATTTTCATATTCTTACTACTAAAAAATAATGTAAATGGACTCTTGAGGGTATTTCTATTTTTGAATTAGATGGTAATGAAATTAATGCCTTACATTGTGGTTTATAACAAAAAAAAATTAATCAAATTTTTATATGAAAAAGGACCCATGAAATATTGAGACTTTTAGAAGTAACTCATTATGGAAGAATCAAATTAAAATATACTAAATTAGATATGTTTAGATGATACTTTAACTGTTTTTCTATGATTCTTAGTGAATATATTAGTAAAATGTTAAGTCAGTTCACTAAAATTTTTAAATTATGAAATGATCTTGGTGATAATAATTATACATAGAATTTATTTAATAAAATACTTTGGTTTTACCAATAAATAGGTCAAACAAGGTCACTGTGGTCCAATAAGCTAAAGATATAATGAATATTACAATTAAAGAACTCATTGTATCTCTCATGACATATGAGATGACAATGAGACGATAGGATAAAAAGAAGATGAAGGGGTTAAAATAAACGAGAAAGGATTTTTCTTTCAAGGAAATCAACAACAACACATATAAAATTAATTTATATATTGATCATATTTCCAAGAGGATGGAAAACTACATAAAAATTTTAATTCTACTTTGTGCTTAAAAAAGAAAAATCAATAAAAGGAATTTTCTTTACTCTGTTGAAAAAGGAAGGGTCGCATCAAGCTATATTGTCTCCTGAACAAAAAGTAAAGTAAGAAGGCTATAAAAGTATCAACTTGGAGTGAGAACGAGGATTAAATTTCAATATATATATAAAGATACAAAATTCATAAGTGTCTCATGGTAAATATCATGGTATATAATGAAGTAAATTCTACTTGTTCTAGTACATACTATTATACATCTTCAACATCATATATATGTTACGAGGATCTTATTAATGATAGAGATAAACTTAGGAAAGTATTTTGTGATATTTACTCAAAATTTATATAATATAAACAGAATTAAAATCAAGTTGTTTTTAAAAGAGACCAACTTTTAAAATAATATGGTGATTTGGTTTAAAAACTAAATGAAAAAGAAAATGTTGAAAATTTTAAATATCAAAATAAATATCTTAAAAATAATCCTTCTCATTTCTCCCATTGTAAAGAAAACTTGAATAATATTTTTGGATCTCAACTAGTTGATAATATTAATTCTAGGATTACTTTTTCAAAATAATCTATTTTTACCAAAAATTATAAAAAGACCACTTTTTTTAAAATAAACTTACAAAAATAAATTTTTTAATTACTATAAAAAAATTTAACATCTTGTTTAAGAATGGAATTGTAAAAATTCCAGATATTCATGACTAAAGTGAATTCATATCTCATATCATATTTATAATGAAAAATTTTATTATAATAAAATTTGGAATCCAAAGTTTTTATAGGATAACTTAGGTGGACCTAAGATATGGTTAAAAAATGCATTATTCTATTAATCTTTTATAGGACAATGGTCTCATAAGAAATACATGAGAAGATACTTTGTATATGGATTGCGGGTGCTTTTTAGAACATGTGTGGTTATCCTTTCAAATTAAAACATCTTGAAAAATTTTATGGAGTACATGTTACATTTGGATATGATTCAAAAAGTAAAATTATTAGGGGTGGTATAATGGGTTTATACAAATACACTTTAATAAATATATTTTTTACAAATTAATTGACGTAAAAATTACAAATAATTTTTCAATTATGTAATAAAAGTACAAAACTTATTTTTGAAAAATATTTTTGCAATGTTTTTAATTATAAAGAATTTATTTACCACATGTTGTTTAAAAAATGTTTATATTTTATATTTAAAATTACATGAAATTCAAAATTTGAAGTGTTTAAGTGAATTAGTTGATTAATAATGGATTTGGATTTGATTACTCGGTCATTATAACATTCATCTCTTATTAAGATCAACAATTACAGACTAGTATGAGATTTACTACAATTGTCTTTCAAATATAACATAGTCTTTGAACCTTTCCATTTCGAACAGTAACCCAAATATTAATTCAAATTTAAAAAGTTTATTTCTTCTTATAAATCATTATAACATATTTACATTGAACTTTATTTATCTACTCATGTTGATAGTGTTAGATTTAAATTAGAAAACTTTGTAATTATCAATAATTATACTATACTTACATGGGTTTTCTTCTTAGACCATAAAACTGAGGCACAAAATGTTTTTATGAAATTTTCAAGGAATTATTTGATTGAATAATTATAAAAACTCTTTTATCGTAGAAGTTACCATGGTGGTAAATTTGATAACAAATAATATTATGAGTTTCATGCTTCTTATGGTTTTCTTCACTCCATCTATTCTCCAAGAACACCTTAACCAAATGGGGTTTTAGAAAGATGAAATGGGACACTATTAGAAATTTCTATGAATCTCTTGAAAGGTTTTAATCTTCCATAATTCTTTTTAAATTAGTTATTCAGTACTTATTACATTATCCTTATCCATGTTATCATAATATACATCTTAGTTAATACCCTTTATGAACTGTGGAAAGGAAAAATTCATAAAGTTGGATTATTTAATGTTTTCATTTGTAAATTCATTATCCTTAACACTAAGGATAATCTAGGAAATTTTGACTCTAAATATAATTATGTTATCTTTAATGGTTACTAAAACTCAATTAAATAATATTAAGAATTTAATAAGAGGACCAAGACCTTAAAAGAGTCAATTCACAAAACAATTGATTATAATATTCCTATATCAAATCTCAAAATTGATGATGTTGATCAAGTTAGTTTGACCATACCTAAAACTCAATATTATATTGTAATTGAATATGTTCAAGAACCCCCTTTTACCCCTCTGCTGAAGGCATGGGTGGTATCCAAACAACCATCCCCTTGAAAATTTTATTTTCGAATTACAATACAGAACTCTTAATAGAAGTTTGGTCTTAAATGAGGTTAAAAATAAATATTTTATCTCTCACCTTGGACATAATTCCCTTGGTGCTGCTATTAATGACAAGAATTTTATACTTTCCATGCAAGTATTGTTGAACCAATTTCTAAGTAAGAACATTTTGACTCTTATGGAACAACTAGATAATAATAAAATTATTGGTACCAAGTGGGTTTTTCAAAAAAAACTTGGTGATCATAGATTTATCATCCATAGCATGGCTCAACTTATAACTAAATGATTTAAATAATATGAAGGTATTGATTATAGTGAAACCTTTGTACCCTTTTCATGGATATAATCCTTTTTAATACTATTGTGATTCTCTTCTAATTTTAATTTTAATCATTTTAAAATGGATTTTAAAAGTGGTCTCTAAATGTTTTTTTTTGAAAATGTTTATTTGGATCAACCACCTGGTTTTTAAAATCCTAAATTTTCAAATCTTTTTTTCAAGTTAACCAAATCTCAATATGGTCTAAAAAAATACCACTGGGATTGGTATGAGAGGATAACTAAATACCTTTTATCTGATGATTTTAAATTGGAAAAAGTTTATTTGAATGTTTTTTATTTTAAAAAATTCAAATGATTATAGTAATTAAAATTTATATTGGGGATGTTATTTTTATCTCAACTAAAGAAACAATTTGTAATGAGTTTTATAATTTAATGAAAAAAGTTTTTTAAATGATTTTTATGGGAGTACTCAAATTTATTATTTGTTTCAAATTTCCCAAAATTCCAATGGAACTTTTTTAAACCAAAGTAAATACACAATTGAACTTATAAAAAACTTTGGTGTGGATCATAATAAGAAAATTATAATACCCATGAGTACAACAAGTAAACTAATATTAGATAAATCTGAAACATTGGTCAATAATAAGATGTATAGAAGTATGATTGGATGTTTAATTAACATTATAGTGACCCAGACGAAGGTCTTGTTTAGTTTATGTATTTGTGCTTATTTTCAATCAAGTCCAAAGGATCTCATTTAAAATCTCTCCAAATTATATTTTGATTTTTTAAATGAACAAAAAAATTGGATTATTTTATCAAAAGGAAACTTCCTTTGAACATACTTATTTTTACAGTGCTGGTTTTGAGGATTTTAACCCAGTGGGAAAGGTACCAACTAGTAAATTCCCTTTTATTATGGAATAAGAAAAACATTTCTTCTATTTTCAAATCAAAAGTATAATAAATAACCATTATGAGTTATTTCTCCCAAATTATTTTGATCAAACGTACTATCTCAGACATAAATATTGTTTATGGTAAAATCACTATAGTGTGTGACACACAATAATGTGATTAGTATCTCTAAAAATCATATCCAACACACTCACACTAGGAACATTTATCTCAGACAACATTTTCTTTGAGATCACTTTCAAAAGGCTGATATTAATCAAGAATCTGTTTATAGAAGCCTTTTTCTTGTTGATATCATCAAAAACTCATTCCTCTTCATCGCTTTAACTTAATTAAGGGAAATTTGGGTATGATTAGATTTTGATACTATATCTTATCCTTGGAAATCTGGAGAAACATTAAATATTCTTTTCAAAATTTTAATTCTTTTCACAAAATTAATTTTTTTATAAATATATTTTTAAAATTAAAAGTTTTTTTAAAGATTATATAATTTTGGTAATGTAAAGTGAGAGTGAAACTCCAAGAAACAAATTCATTGATGGATACAAATAATTGGATGTGGTTCTGGTGTAGAATCATTTAGAGGTTATTGCCTCAAAAATCACGAGATTAATTTTTTATCAGATCTTCACATGGGGCATAAGTAGTTCGCCTTTACTACATGCCTAATTAGAAACTCCTAGTGAATTTTTTATGGTTTATTAAAAAAAATCACTAAACCTTGATAAATTATTGGTTTTTCAAATATTTTTTATTATGTACTTTGTTTTTTTAGTTTTTTATTAGCTCCTCATATTTATAATTCATTATTTGAGGGGAGATAATTTTTTTAATACCGTAACAATCCAATAAGAGTAAATATTTTTCTAAATTATTTTTAAAAAAGTTATTTTTCTCCACAGCTTCTTCAAAAATGTTTTCAAAGTTTTATTTCTCTTTTGAGTTATATTTTTTAAGTTAAACATTTAAATTTTATTCTATGTTGATCTTTTTGAAAATCATACTTTCTAAATTTTTAATTTTATAAAATTTTCAAGAATATATTTTCTCTCTATCTCAAAAAACTATTGTTAATTATAATCATAGTATTAAATATTATTTAATTATTTAATCTATCCTCACCTATGAATTATTTTTAATAATCTCAAAAGAGGAAAATGTTTTGTGGTTTTTGAAAAGGGGGATAAATATTTGTATTTATCAAAATTCCTAGTTATTTTTATTCTTGTTGTTATTTTATTATAGTTGAGAAATTATAGAAATAATTATTGGGGATAAATGATTTATATCATAAAATATTTTTAATCATATCATTCTTTCCATGCTATACTTTTCTTATTATTATTTTCAAATATTTTTATTTGAGTGTTTTTTATCATCAAAATGGGGTATATTTTTGTGAATCTCACTAAATTTTTAATTAAAGATCACAAACACTCTTGAAATTGTCTAATTATTTCATTTAACTTATTAATATAGAGAAACATGATTACATAATTTTAGAATCCTAAGATAACTTTGAACGATAATAAGATAGTTCTCGATATTCATGTTGAAATCTTGGAGTAAAGTTGGAAGACCTTTAAAAGCATAAAAAATAAGCTGAGAGGCCATTGAAGTGATTAGATACCAACAGGTAGAACCAACTAGATAATGTATTACCACCAGCTAGCCGGTAGTGAAGGTAGTTTCCTCCCCTTGCATCAGAAGTCCACCAGCTACCAAATGGAGGAGCATCAACTAGCCTGTGCAAATAGACAGTAAAATACCTTGGAGAATATTGTCACCTACCATACTATAGGAGTTAACCTACCATCGTGTGGGTTCAATTGGTTCTTGTACATCAGTAGTAGCGACATCGGCTACCTAGTTGAGGCCACCAAGCATTTGATGGCGTAGGGAAAACAACTCTAAGATAGCAGTTAATGATGGTCAAAACGTAATAAAAATGGTCAAGCATGAATTAATTACCCCTGAATAATTAAATAGGGTTCTAAAAACATTTTTAGGCTTTAAATAAACCCCTTGGGTAAATTTGAATCTTAACTTCTCAACAATTATCAACAACAATGTTCAACAATCCTCAAATTTATCCCACATGCTCCCAATTTCTAAGTTATCTCACACCCAACAAAGAATGTGATCATATTTTAATATTATTCTCACTCTCCTATATCTTACTCATTATATCAAAGTTGTTATTATAATTACTTTTAGATAACAATTTTCCGGCTAAAACATGATTGTTTCTAGTAATCCTCTTTTCTTACTCTTTCTTCTATTAAAATTTCTCATTAACTTTAATGTGAGGGGCTCAAGTTTTCATTCCATAACCACTAAAATGAAATGGAATTTTTCAATTTGATGTTTCTAGCTCTACCCATTAAAAATATTAGTCCAATTTAAATTCTGGTTTCTTGATGAAACCTAAAAAAATAAGGGGAGATTCGGTATATTGGTTGTCTTTAATGGAAAGGGAGTAATACCTTAAATCCTCAAGTCATTGAGGTGGGAGATGTATAATATCTTCTTGAGCTATTATAGTACATCCTTACAAAATTTACTATCATATTTAATTTCTATATTTTTATTTATTAATCATTTTAATTCATTTAATTTATCAATTGTTTAATCCATTAATTTAATCAATCATTTAATTTATGAACTATTCATTATTTTATTCTTCAACTTTTATAAATAAATATAGTTATTTTTTTTGAATTAATTTTTTTTTACTTTGACCATTTTTTAAACAAAAAAAGGGTTTAGTAATGTTCATTCTTTCAAAACAATGTTGTGAGTCTTTAAAACATATTTTATTTCCAATGTTTTTAAATGGGAAATTCACCCCACACCTTCCCATTTTACAGTGATCCAATTTATATATTTCACTAAAAATAATATATGTTACCCTCATTATATATGGAATTAGGTGTGAATATAATGAGTTTGGAAAAAAGGATAATTTTCATGTTATGGCTTTAAATGTTTTGAATAATCGCATGGTGAAGGAAGATCCTAAAGATGAAGAGTTTAATAAGGTGATGTCCTTTATATCATATACTATAGAAATAGGAAAAGGAAATTTTAAAGGAAATATTCTAATTTATTTATTCAATTGTGTAAATTTAGTATATTTTGAAGCAAAATGTTCTAATAAATATCAAGGGGTTGATGAAGAAGAATCTCCTTCTAAATATTTTCCAAGGAGAGAAAGTTAAAGAAATTATCCCAATAAAGTTTTTATAGAAGAAAAACATTTCTCTCACAAGAAGATGATATTTTTATGGAAAGTGAAGTTGGATTGGATGAATATTTCAAGGATCTTAGTGAATATTCCTTAGTGGATATTTTAGACCACAAAAAAGGTGATTAAACTATGCTAAAATTGAAGGAATCGAAGGAAAAGTTGATCTTTAATTACAACTTGATGTATCTGTGGAATAAATTTGTGTTTTTGGATAAAATATTAATAACTCAAATGGAGTTCTATTTGATTTTGTGATTTATAAAAAAACAATGAATAAAATTTTTAATTAAGACAAAAAATGAAAAATCTCAAATACGGAATGTAATAGACCCAAAATCACACTCCTAGATCCGGTGCTAAAGAAATAAATAATAAATTTATGTCATTGGTACTGATAAATGTGACCCAATTTCTTTATAAAAAATTGACAGCTACAAAGGGATATATTGGATCATTTACATATCCAAGTAACTTTTTTGTTCAGATTTGTAAAGAATTTGGATAAACTTCTAACCACACGGTCTCATAAATAGTTGGTTCATAAATATCACCATAATATCCCACTAAAATCTTTACATATAGTAACCTACATAAGAATAAAATACATTAAGCCTTTCTTTATATCCTATAGAAAAGAAACATAAGAAAAAGGTAATCTCAAATGATCAGTAAGGGTTACGTTTTGTGGAATCTATCAAAAATCAATAATAAATTATGCATATTAAATATGGTAAGGTAAATAACTGAGCACACATGTTATTTATTGTCCAACGATAACCAAAAAGTTAATATTTAAAATTATACTATCATTAAAACATATGAAAATTATTGAAAATGTATAATAAATGGTTTTTTAAAATTATGAATAAAAGTATCATTAAAATACCAATAAAAACATTTTTGTGGAAAATATGTTTTTCACTTTGAAAGTAATTTTTAAAAAAGAAACTGTGTAATTAGAAAGGAATAAATTTTCTTAGAAAATAACCATGTAAAATTGTAAATTATTCTTCAAAGAAAATATTAGTCATGATGAAAAGAAAATATGTCCATGCCTTATAGGTAAAAAACATTCCTCCTGTATTTTTTTTGAAAAATTCACAGGGTAATTCATTTGAAAAATGAAAAAAATATTACTTTGAAAAATTTTGAAAAAAATTCAAACATGGTTAAAAATATATTTTTATAAATAATTGTAGAAGTTTTAAAACATTTTTGGAAAGATTTTATATAAAATAAAGACATGGAATAAATATAAATATTATCAATAGAAAAATAAGATTGGTTTTTCATTTATACATTTCTTTTCTTGATTCAAGTTCCAAAGAGTGGAAAAGTTGGAAGAAAATATAGAAAATATTTAAGTGAGTTAACTTAAAATGAACTTTAATCATCATAAATAAATATATATTCATGTTAATTACCTAAAATGGTCATTATATACACCACATACAAATATATAGGTTCATAATACCAAATATGTCTCAATAGAGAGGAGATTGAGATGAAACCCCTTACCATGAGTCTCACTCACCACGTACATTATTTATCTTCCTGAACACCAAACATAATTTAATTATTTAGCTTCATAATAAAAAATTCATTTTTATTAATACTTTAATCTCACTTATTACCATATTAAAACAATTACTCAATCATTTATGTCTACGTTGAGCATTTTAGTGAAATTTGGTACATAAGTACAAAATAACATCGAAAGGTTCATTATGGTTAAAGGGGTCATTATTACATCATTTATAGAAAATAATAATTAAATAATTATCATTTTATATATAAATTACAATTTTAAATCCAACCATTAAATAAGGTTATGAAAAATGGACTATATTATAATCATGGAGATGGTAGGACGTACATATGCATGAGTAACGTTTCCATGTTTTCAACAACAGTTATGGAAAGAATGTATATATTTTTTTATTAGAAAAATGATAATAATATCATATTAATTATTTAAATATACTTATATATATCATCCATGTGATGTGGGTTTGAAAACTGAATCACATCACTTCGTGGAGGTGGTAGTCCACACGTACGCACGAGCGAAACTATCAATTTTCAATGCATTAAATGGTAAGAAGTTCAAGGATAAATGATATTTTTAAATTAATATATATTTCATGAATATATTATATAAACATTATTTATATCATTCTAATTAGTCTTGATAGATGATAATATAAAATGAATTGAATGAGTTTGCGAGGCGATAGTCCACCGTACACACGAATAATGAATTTGTTTCCCATATAATGGATATTGCAGATGGATATAAGTAATTGAATTAAAATAATAACATATTAGTATATTTAGTATATTTATGTTATAATTTTATCATTTTTTAAGAATATTATAATGGGTTGGGATAAAAAACAAAACTATAACATGTAGTTGAGAATTATACATCTTCTTTGGAAAACCTCTTTTTCTTAACACCTTAAGAACTCTAATATTGGAATTATGCCCAAAATAAGGAATATAAAATGATTTAAGGTATTATAGGAAGTTATTTGGTAAGGTATTGTAAAAATAAAATGGTATTTATTTTTGAAGGAATTATAAGAATAGGTGCCCTTTTATAAGAGAGGGGAGGGAAACTCTTGGAATATCTCAAAATATTAAAATTATATAAATTAATTTTTTATTTCTAAATTCTACAATATTATTTATTTAAAATATAGGATAGATATATTTAAAAATAATATCATATAAAAATTATTGAAAAATATTAGATTACATTTTACCATTATCATTTGTTTTAAACCTGCTATTAACCCTTTTTAAACTTACCGCGACAAGAGGGATTTTTATACTTTGAGGGTCAATATAGTTACTATAAATGGAAATAATCCTATAAATAGATCATGGTTGATATTATAAATAATATACTAATAAATTTACTAAAATAATATTTTTATGAATTTTATATCATTTAATAAAATATTATTTATTATAAAATATCAGTAATATCATTTTTTGTAACTATTCATTACTTTGAATTTAATAATAACAATATAACACTTAAAATTAGAAGAAAAAAAATATTATATACCTAAAATGCCAGGGTAAGCTATAAAATTCATGGATAACAATATTGTTCTTAAATTATATTACTTTTAATAATTTTAATATCATTTATTTTATTGTTTTCATTACATAATTAATTAATACATCATCATTGTCCAAGTATTTAAGGCAAATATTTTTTTACTGGAAATTAAAAATAAATCACCATGATGAAGATAAAAATTTTAGATTTTAAAATATTATTTATAGTCAAAAATATATTTTGATAACTCCATATTATAAATATTATAGTTATTGAAAACAATAATGTGACATATTTCACTTTTGATTAAATAAAGTACTATAAAGGTCATAATCTAACCCAAACATTCAAAAAATTCCATATAAACTAATATCATATGACTATGGATGAAATTAAATTATCCAATAAAATTAATTTAATTTTTTTAGTGATTTAATAATCCTTATCACTTTATGTTTAACTTTAATTAATTGATTTACCCTTTACCATGGTAACAAAAATTACTAAGGTTACTATTTATATTGACCAAAAATAAAAGAAAACTATTTAATAAATTAGAAAATCCTGATTCCAAATATGGAATCAATTTTTCAAGATTCATTTCACATAATTTTCATAAATTAATTTTAATATAAATGTTCTAAATATAAGGAAAAATGTTTTTTTAAATGCATTTTTAATCTAAAAAAATATACCTATACCAATATATTATATAACTATGATTTTTTTAAAAAATAATTAAATTATATCAAACTAAATAATACTTAAGTTAATTTAAGATCAAATTCCATTCATAATGATTCATTTTAATGAATTAAAATGACAGGTTTATAGAAATATGTATTTTTCAATATTCAATGGAAAATCAATATTTTCAGAAAAATATCAAAACTTCACCCTAATATAATATTAATTTGATGATTTAAAAAATGATAATATTTTTATATAATACAATTTATATATTTAATGAAATTAATTATGATATTTTATCATAAAAATAAATAAAAATTTATGAAAATTTATTTTTGAAGAATAAAATAATTACTAAAAAATAGGTTCTAATTTAAAAAACAATAATTTGAAATGGGTAGGACCATTATATATTTCATAAGATGGTTAAGACTATTCATACCTTCCAATTAAATTACTAGGTTATAAATTTCATATTTAAATTATAATATTTTGTGGTTCTTTTAGGCTCGGTGTGGTGTGTCGTATGCGGTATCAAACATAATGTTCTATTAAAATATTGGGGTGTTACAAGGAATTTATAATAATTCTGAAAAGGAATTAGAGCTTAAATAAAAATTTGAAGAACATGATAATATAATATATAGGCAAAATAATTCGATAAAAGTAATTCTAAAAAATAATGAGGAGATTAAAGGAGAATTCTTATCATTGTTGAAAAAGTGTGAAGATGAGGAGAGACTTAGTAATTTTGGAATGACAGTAGGAAGTCCTAAAACATCAACCTCTATAGAGGCTCAGGAATTTTTTGAAGGGTTTGGGAGTGGCATTTTTGATTTACCACATGTTCAGTGGTTCAAGAATAAGTGTAAATCTATAGTGGTGTATTAACCTATGAAGAAGAAGACCATGGTTGCTACTATACCTCAAGAGTCAAAACCACTTAGAATGATAGATCTCTATAACTCTTATTAGAGTAAAAATAGTGAAATAAAATATGAGAATAAAACAACATAAATAAGCTTTTATTTTTTTTTAAAGTTGGGACACACGAAATATGTTTGTTACATCACAGAAAGATATTTCAGAGTGTAAGAATCACAAAAATAGGAAAGGATAATTTCCACAGTTTTTATGATTTTAATGGGTACTACATTTGTTGTAATGGATTTTTGCAAAAAAGTGATTCATTGTGAATAAAGGGTTAAAAGGAAGCTTCTATAGGAGAATCTAAAATATGCAATAAAAAAACTGTAAGAATGATCAAACAAGATAAAAAATAAAAAATTATTTATAGTAAAGTAAGATCAATAAGATTCCATGGAACTGGAGGATGAGCACAGTCACCCACCATTAAAAAAATTGGACCATTGTCCATGGATGAATAAAATAATAATTTATAAGGAATATGTTATTAATATTTCCTTGATATCCATAGATAGCATAAGATTTTGGATTCTGCCCTGTGGATGTAATTTTTATATAACTGGAAATGAATACCTCAGTATATGGATCAAGTATGATTAAGATAGTTTTATTTGGTTTAAAAATGATGAGGAACCTAAAATTTAAGGCTCTAAAAAGATAAATATTGGGGGAAGGGATATCATAATAATATATGTTCTCTTATTTTAAGGTCTTAACAATAATTGGATTAGTGTATGCTAGTTGTGGGACTAGGTTCTTGCAATACAATTAAACAAGAATGGGTTTACTATTAAATATATATATAGATTGATTAATCTATAAGGGAAATAGACCAAGGGGTATCTTTACCATATGGGTATATAAAATCTACACATTCAATATAAAGTGGATGAAAATAGATTTTGGTATAATAATCTTGGTTATTAGAGAAAAAAATCATTGGGGAACTTGGTAAATAATAGTAGATCTCGAGATATCCCTAAGCTCAGATGTGATCACACTCACATTTGTGATACATTTTAGAAGGGGAATATTTTTTTAGGATTATAAAACTAATAAAAGAGAAATCATAAAAAAAATTGAGCTTTTACATATAGATAAATGTAAGCCAATGACACTTGTGTGGATGATATGATTTAAAGGGCATGTTTTCATCAAAAAATATCATTTTACTTTAAAAACCATATCACATATTCAAAACTAAGAAAACATGCCTGGATTATCTTGATACTTTCTGACAAAAATCCAAAAAACATTTTTGATGAATATGAATTAATCACATGTTTATCTAATACACATTATTCTAGATATGACTTGATGTGTGTGTAATCTATTTAAAAATGAAGTTTTATTAAGTAATTTTAACATTTTTTTGTTTCATTTATTTATTTATTGTCTTGGTAAGTTAATCATTGTTTTTTATTATAGGTATACTATCTATATTTTCTCAAGATGGGGTGGTGGGTTTTGAAATTAGTAGCGTGATTGTGATCTTTTGAAAGGGGGTCTCAAAGAAAAAGGAATATAGGGAAACCCTAGGTGTTTTTAATTTTTTTTTTGAAAAGGTAACTATTATAATAAATTTTATATACCAGTGTGATTTTGTTCTATTGGAATATGTGTAATATATATTTTTTTATAATTTTAATTTATTTTTATGAAAATTTATTTGGAATTAAATTGTTTTTTAATGGTATGTATTATTGTGATGTAAATTTAATAGAACATCATTCAAACCTGTGTTTTTTACCAGTTCTATTATTAACCCTTATAAAATGAGATGTTATCGATGATAAAAATAGTGTTTATATAGTGAAGTTTTATCTATTCTATTTCTAGTATTGATAAAATTTCTAGGTTCTATATCATGAATCACTTGTTATGGTACATGAGTGTGCTGAGGGATCTCCACCTATACCACTGGTGGTTATATAGTATAATCCATGGTAACCAAATATAGAAATCCCATCAGACATCACTGAGGAATCATCTCTTCAATACAAGGAACATTTGGAAAATATCAAGTCCTATTAATTCTAAGGAATCACACAAGGTACATCTTCAAGTCTACCCACCACCCAAGGTATTCCCCTCCTATAACTAACCTAGGTCTCTATAGTTGTATATTAGTCACGGTCATCAAATATACACTAACAAAAATTCATTCTTAGTTAAACTATTTATGCTAATAATGTTATATTATAATATCATAACAACACAGATATATCACAAAATAGAAAAATATCTCAAAAAATAGCACTATCAATGCATTTAATTTAGAATGACCATGAAACATAAGTGTGTGTGTGTGTGTGGAATTTAAACCTATATTCCTTTTCATGATGCATGAACACATCCAAAATATCACAAATAACATATCAACATCATGTGTGTCACCCAATGTGAATTTTATCTATTTTAATAGAAAATACACAATTTCTACAGTTTATGAAAACTTGAAGGTCCAGTACGTTGTGTTTCATAGGAATGATCATAGTTCCCCTGGTCACATATCAATCACCTTATCTATTGTCTACCCTATCCCAATTAAGATAAGATAAGAAACAAGTTAGTGAATACTAGTCCCCTAATACCAATTTGTAACACCCCGACCCAAACCACCGGTTTCGATCTGAATGCTATATGAACTCATGTGTGCCTCCCCATATGAAAGAGACTTACAATTATTAGTGAGGAACTCAATCCATCAATGAGGAGAATATTCCCTCAATATCATGTCATCATACAAATAATAAATAATAAATAATATAATAAAAAATTAGGGTAGACATGTGGAAACCAATAAATGGATTGCAAGTCATAAAAATAAATGTGCCACCCAAAGTAACCAGCCAATCCTGTATATAATGAAGTGTGTAATAAATAAATAAAACTAGTGTTGGTCCTCTAAATTCTATCATGGTCTGCCACGTTCTACATGATCCTCTACTCAACCATCCCCCATGGATCCCTTTCCCTTCAATGAATCCCCCATGAAATATTCAAGCGCACTAAAATACCAGAGTACGGTGTGGGTATAATACTCAGTAGGACACCACCAGTGTATCCTTAACCATGTTATCCCATGTAAAGAGGTACATTCTACGAATATAATAAATTCTCAAAAATTATGATATCATGAAACCCAAAACCAAGTGGTTTTGTACTAACCAATCATATACTAACCCCCATCCATACCTACTTTGAATCAATACGAAATGATGGTAAAGGTGTCAGAAGGATCAAAACTAGCCTCAAGACTATCAGTATGACACTTGGAATCCACAAGGAATCTAGTGATAATACTACTTAGAATCCACAAGCCATAGAGTCAATATACTACTTTGAATCCACAAGGCATCTAGTGTCAATATGTTCCCTTGTAATCATAAATACATCGAGTCATTTACATCCCATAAGGCTATAATTCTATACTATCATCATCATCTAACATCATGAACACTCCCCATCTAGGATAAATCATACCAAAACGGTCATATTTCATGTGAACCAATCACTAGACCTCTAAAGGAAAGATAATACATAACAAGTAATAACATGATAACCATTGGCACGTGCGTCACAACGCGTGAAAATTTTTAATATTTATTTACCTACCAACTACTGTAGAAGTGGCGGGCAGGGTCAAACCACAGAAAGAATGTGAGTAGACACTAGAAATGTCCTTTTGGAGGAATGTTCAGGCAGATGGGCTTTAATTGTGATTAACAACTAAAATTTATAAAACATTAACAACTATTTAAAAACGACTATTTAAATTTACTAAAACTATTGTAGTGAACTAAATTTAGTTATGGAAGAGAATAGCAAAGATGGAAATGTCAGAGTCGCGATGTCCGTTCAGATGCATACAATGTTAATTATTTAATTCCCATATTTGAATATTTATTTATTCAATTATCACCAATTCCAAATTTAATCAAAATATTATCCGATCTCGTTCTCTGATGTTAGACAGTATTATAAGGTTTACACAAATTATCTGTCATTTTGTTCTCTGTCCTGACGAATAATTTGCCCGTCATTATAGCACTAAATCAGTTGGTGAAATACAACGACCCGTTTCTCACAAATTCGAAGTATCTACCTACGTTGGGCTCTCTCACATGAGATTACTTATTAGGTATCACTCATGCATGTTTGAAGGAGAGCGCACACAAAATACTAATTTTTCAATTAATATATTTATTTATTCAAAATTCGATCTTGTGCTTGATCAAATTCTGGATAAATAAATTCTTTGATGAACTCTCGTTCGTGATTTCTTATTAGGTATCACATGAATGGGCACCAATGCACGTGTGCAGATCCCAAATGACAATTAATTTAAACCCAGATACAATTAATTAAATAAACATCCAAATGAAATTAACTCAAAAGGAAATCAAACATGGGAATAAATTAAAGACATGCATTCACCGTCACATTCGTCATAACTCCGACACCATTATATTATCCCACCATCACGACGATAACACAACACATAAAATAATAAATAGAAATCACTGTGCTCATGTCGTCGTAGTTGTCACCGAAAGCTGCCTTTGACGATCATAGAATAATAACCATTGTCCTGATGATCACCGCAACGTCAAATCAAACCACCGCGCCCCTGAAAATATAATTTGATATGCGCTTGCTCTCTCCATGTGACGTGAATCTCTGGAATTCCAAGCGAATCGCTGCGCACGTTGATGATATGTCCGAACCTCCGCTACGCTCCTGATTACGGTTCGTCGCTGGTTCTGACCGAGGAGGGTTTCTCACTGCGGATGGTGTACCTACTGCAGTAAGTAGGAGGGCAGTGGAGGAGAGGCAAAGCAGGGGTGCGGGGTGGTATAGGAGAGTCTGGGCAAGAGACAGCGGGTCGGCCGAGTGGAGAGAGGGTCGGGTTAAGGGGAGAGGGTGGCTGGGTTAAGGGGAAAGGGGTTAAGGGGGTCGTGCGAGTGGAGAGCGGCAAGGGGGGGGCATGGAGCTGGGAAGCGGCAAAGGGGCGGTAGGGTGCTGGGGATGAGGATGGGGTGACGGGTAGCTGGGGGGAAATAAGGGGCGGTGGGTGAAAATGGGGTGAGGAGGTGAGTAGAGCAGTGGCCGAGTGATGGGAGAGGGAGGGTGGGGCAGTGACCGGGTGTCCAGTGAGAGAGTATGGGGCATGGAGATAGATGGAGAGTAGAGATGCGGCTCTAGGGGAGAGAAGCACGAAGCGGGTAAAGGGGAGGTGGGTAGGGGAAAATAGGGGGATCTTTTGGGCGTGAGTGGAGAGAGTTAGGGTAGCATGGGGATAATTAGAGAGAGGTAGGGGGGATAAGGGATGTGGTGTGGGTGATTGGGAAGAGGGAGATGAATGGGTCAAGCAGAGTTGGTGTGGGTAGTTAGGGGGGATAAAAAAAGATAAAATAAATAAAATGTTAAATTCAAATTTTAAAACAAATTATCTAGTTAAGTAAAAAAATGATAAATAATAATAATATATTAATGTACATGTAATTAAATATAATATTACTATTAAATATAATAATAAACTAATAACAGATACTATTTTATTAATGCAACAAAAATGAAATAATATACAAATTAGAATATATATATATTAATAAAAATTAATAAAATAAACTAAACAAAAATTAGAGAAACTAATAATAATAATATAGTGTTAAATATAATATATAAAATTAATATAACTAATAGAAATACTAAATTACTAATATAAGTATATTGATTAACTAAAAATTATCAAAAATGTCTAAACTAATACAAAACTACAAAAATAAACTAAAAATATAAAAATTGGTTAAACTAATTAATTAAAAATAATGTTAGAAAATTATAAAAATACATGTAAAATCCATGTACATCAAATCCCCCACACTTAAACTTTTTCACTCCTGGGAAAAACAATCAGAAAGAAAACACAAGTGGCTGGAGACAAATCAAAACATCAAAATTACAAGTTCAAAATTTTTCAATATCTTTTACTCATAAAAAATCATGCTTCATTTAAAACTTCAATGTTCATGAACAATTTTTCTTTCGCTTTCATTATTTTCAAAAAAAAATTACATGCACTCATGTATCATGTGACCTACCTCGCCATCACTCTCATCTCTCAGAAAAAAATTTCATCAAATCCATGCTCACTTCTCATACACATTCATTCTTACCATAGGCTTACCATGAATTTCACATCTTCACTAGTATAAATCAAAGTAATTCATCAATCTCAAGGACTTTACATGAGGTTCAAATGTCTCTAAAGTGGTGGGACGGTGGGTTAAAAAAATTGACATCTTTTTATAAAAATGAGGGTTGAATCTTTAAATAAATGCATGATATATGTCAATACAAATGTTTCCCTCAAATTTCTCTCTCAAACTCTCGCTCCCCCACACTTAAAACATTGCTTGTCCCCTAGAATATGATAATCCAGTGTTTCGGTCTTTTTTTCTCTCTTTTTTTAAGACACAACTCACTCAAATAATATGGTCAGGAAAAACTTGTGAGTATCAACTCAAAAACCCCATGAAATAAATGTCAGACAATAATCCCAAAGAACGGTACACAATTAGCGTATACGCTGTAACATCTCAACGAAGGTAGGTCATATAGATAACTCTCTAGTTCCTGGAGTAATGGATCATCACTTTTATAGGTATCCCCAAAAGGGAGGGTTACCGCGTAATGCCCACCAATGTACTCATTGTTGGAACCCAATGGATTATATATTCCTATATCAAAATATATAAAATGAATGTGGATATTGTGAAAAATAACTCATATGATTAGGATGGGATAATGTCAATCCATGTACATCAAATGACTCACTTCCCCTCAAAGAACCCTCTCCATGAGTAAATCTCTCCCCCACACTTAGATTGAAAATTAGCAAGAAAAAATTCATGAAATTGGTAGGGAAGGGTATCATCTTGGGCTCATCCTAAAAAGGCTTCTTCATGGATTCTATGGGCTATATGATGGAGAAAATATATGGGTGTCTCAGTGGGTCAACGGGGCTAAAATATCAAACAGATGCCTCGATCATTTTTGTGAAACTTTAAAAAATTCCTATCACTTTGATGGAAAAACAGGGAAAGTTCTAGAAGACAAAACATGGTTGAGATTCCCTCAAGAAAAAGAGAAATAAGAAATGGTTGTAAAATGGCTTAGAGTCCTCACGGGTATGGAAATATAATGTTGGACAACACAGATGAGCATGAGTGCAAATAAGTGTCTCAAACAAAATACAAGTTTTTGAAAAACATTTTCGAAGTATGAAATAATATCAGCAATCATATAAGTCATGAGATCAAGGAATAAAGAATTCCAAATAAGAATCAGGTGCTCAAAATGCCTAGGGACACAAGTGGTATGTTTCTGATTGGGTTGCGACAAAAATACAATGGATTTCATGTGAGTTCATCAATGACATGAATGTTAGTTTTTTTTTCATTTTTCAAAATTTTCATTTTTTTGTTTTTATTTTGTTAGTTTACATGGTGTTTTTGGAAGCATAAAATATGAAAAAAAAAAATACTTCCCTGTGTAAGTGAAGATAGACACATAGAGGTTGTTTGTATATGATGAAGCTCCGGAAAATGGTATACCTAAAAAACCTACACATTGATAGCACATACTCATATCATATCACAGAAGTCACACCAAAATCAAAAGCATGTGGATGATAAAAAATATGTATGATGAATTCAAATCCACTGTAGTGCCAGGAGAAAACAGATTGCGTTAAATGAATTCCTTTTTATTTTATTTTATTTTTGAAGAAGACTAAATGAAATGAAATGAAGTGAAAAGAAAAAAATCAAATGATTGGTTTCCTCCCATTGAGCACTAAGTTTACTTCGTCTTTAGCCAGACGTAGTTGAAACTCCACCGGGATCGAATGAAAATGTAAACCATGCATCTACTTCTTTTTCAGTAGGAGTGTGGAATCCATTAGTTGAAGATGAGTTTATCCTACAAGCTGCACAAAATCTCAATGGAATCTTGTTATATTAATGGATGTGTGTAATGAAATGAAAATATGCCAAATCATAAGGGAACGAATATAAGTCGCCTGTAGAAAGACTCATCAAATAATTGAATTTTGGGAAAAGGTCGTAAATGGAAGGATCAAGAAGATTACCTCTTTGAATGTGCATAGGTGAAAAAATGCCTTTACCAGACTCTTTAAGTGGTTGTCTTATATCCATCACATCCTTGAATGCAGTATCTGGGTTGATAATGTATCCCAATTCATTTTCATACCCAACCACTCGCATAGGGAAATCCACTGGTTTCCAACTCAATTCATGCTCGATGGTTTCATTGATTGTGCCAAGGTCAACAATGTTGTTAGAATATGCGGGTATTTCAAGTGAAGTGTTTTTAACCTCAATTCATGGAGCAAGTGGCACAGGATCAATTGGAGCAGATGACTCCATTGTGTCAAGAATGACATCTTTTTCAATATTTTCTTCTATACCACCCTCCTCATATTTCTCTGTTGGTACATGTTTCACCACAAACTCATGATCCTCCAAGCAATCCCATTCTTCCTTTATTTCTAGAAAATTGTGAGTGTTCTCTACCACCAATACTGATTGATTCTCCGACTCCAGAAATTTTTCAGAAATCTTCATTTTAGAAAAATTTTCAGACTCACAAAGATTTTCAGAAAGAGGTGATTCGATGTCATTTGAAGTGACGTCCTCTTGAGTGTGGCAATTCATTGTCTCTTGGTTCAATCCTGAATCTATCATGGTAAAGAATGGTCCTAGTTCAATGTCCTCTTCAACTTCAAAAGGTGCAATTTGATAGATATTGAATGTGTCCTTTTTCACTTTGGCATGACTGGGTTGTGAACTCATAGAAGGACATGAAATCACATTTTCCGAGGGACCATTATGTTCAATAGGGCGGAAGACTAAACTCTCATATTATTCAAATGTGATTAGATTGGAAGAATTATTTTTTAATGGAGGGGAGTCATAAATTTTATGACAAGAAGGTAGATCAATCTCATTATCAGACTCCGGACATAGATGTTGTTCAAATGGAACCTCTATTGCACTCTCCTCAAAATAATTGTTTTGAATTAGATCATCAAGTGGTAATGAAGCAGCTAGTTCGGAAATATGATTCATTTGATTTACTAAATTCTTCAATTAATTTTCTAGATCTTTTGTTGAGGAAACCAACTTTTCATTGCGTTCATCTTGAAGTTCAATCCTCCGATTAGTCTCAGGGATAGCACAATGCAACATGTACTCAATTATTGAATCATTTGTTTGACATGAATTATCAAGTTCTAAATTGTCAGGAATGAATTGACTTGAAAAATGATCAATAGATGTATAAGGACTTGTTTCATAGCATGAAGAAGTATTCTCATATGGATCATATCATGGACTTGAAAAAAGATCATTAAAATAAACAGGATTACCTCGATAGCTCTTTTGCGGTGAATCATTATAATTCATACCTTGAGTTGGGGTTGTGTAGAGCGGGTATTGGTTGTAATTGTGTGGTGCGGCCCACATCATTCTGAGCTTCTGGGTGTCTTGAAAATTCCTGTAATGAAAAATTCCCAGAGTAGTAAACTATTTTTTTTGTTGGTTTAGTTTTTGGTTTTTTTTATAAAATTTTTTTTTGACCTAAATCACTCTTTTAAAGGAACTCCTAATGCTACTATTCTCCCCGAAAACGGCACCAGAAATTTGGAACGTGCGTCGCAATGCGTGAAAATTTGCAATATTTATTTACCTACCAACTACTGTAGAAGTGGAGAGCAGGTTCGAACCACAGAGAGAATGTGAGTAGACACTAGAAATGTCCTTTTGGAGGAATGTTCAGGCAGATGGGCTTTAATTGTGATTAACAACTAAAATTTATAAAACATTAACAACTATTTAAAAACAACTATTTAAATTTACTAAAACTATTGAAGTGAACTAAATTAAGTTATGGAAGAGACTAGCAGATATGGAAATGTCAGAGTCATGACGTCTGTTCAGATGCATGCAATGTCAATTATTTAATTCCCACATTTGAATATTTATTTATTCAGTTATCACAGATTCCAAATTTAATCAAAATACTATCTGGTCTCATTCTCTGATGTTAGACAGTATTCTAAGGTTTACACAAATTATCCATCATTTCGTTCTCTGTCCTGACGAATCATTTGCGCGTCATTATAGCACTGAATCACTTGGTGAAATACAACGACCCATTTCTCCCAAAGTCGAAGTATCTACCTATGTTGGGTTTGCTCACATGAGATTACTTATTAGGTATCACTAATGAAAGTTTGAAGGAGAGCGCACACAAAATATTAATTTTTTAATTAATATATTTATTTATTCAAAATTCGATCGCGCGCTTGATCAAATTCCGGATAAATAAATTCTCTGATGAACTCTCGTTCGTGATTACTTATTAGGTATCACATGAACGGGAAACAAAGCACGTGTGCAGAGCCCAAATGACAATAAATTTAAACGCAGATACAATTAATTAAATAAACAACCAAATGAAATTAATTCAAAAGTCAATCAAACATGGGAATAAATTAAAGACATGCATTCACCGCCACATTCGTCACAACTCTGACACCAATGAATTAGCCCGCCATCATGATGACAACGCAACACATAAAATAATAAACAGAAATCACCATGCTCATGTCATCACAGTTGTCACCGTAATCCGCCTTTGATGATCGTATAATAATAACCATTGTCCCACTGATCGTCGCAACGTCAAATAAAACCGTCGTGCTGCTGAAAATATAATTTGATTTGTGCTTGCTCTCACCGTGCGACTTGAATCTCTGGAAGTCCAAGCGAATCACTGCGCATGTCGATGATATGTCCGAACCTCCGCTATGCTCCTGATGACGGTTCGTCGCTGGTTGTGACTAAGGAGGGTTGCTCGCTGCTGCTGGTGTACCTACTGAAGTAAGGAGGAGGGCAGCGGAGGAGAGGCAAAGCAGGGGTTCGGGGTGGCAGAGGAGAGGCTGGGCAAGGGATAGCAGGTCGACCGAGTGGAGAGAGGGTCGGGTTAATGGGAGAGGGCGGTTGTGTTGAGGGGAGTGGGGGTAAGGGGGGTCAGGCAAGTGGAGAGCAGCAAGGGGGGGCGTGGATATGGGAAGTGGCAAAGGGGCGGCGGGGTGATGGGGATGAGGATGGGGCGGCGGTTAGCTGGGGGGAAATAAGGGGTGGCGGGTAAAACTAGGGTGAGGAGGTGAGTGGAGCAGTGGTCGAGTGGTGGGCAAGGGAGAGTGGGGTAGTGACCGGGTGTCCAGTGAGAGAGGATGGGGCGTGGAGATAGATAGAGGGGAGAGATGCGGCTCCAGGGGAGAGAAGCAGGAAGCGGGTAAAGGGTAGGTGGGTAAGGGAAAATAGGGGGATCTTTTGGGCATGAGTAGAGAGAGTTAGGGTAGCGTGGGGATAATTGGAGAGAGGTAGGGGGGATAAGAGATGTGGCATGGGTTATTGGGAAGAGGGAGATGAATGGGTAAGGGGAGTTGGCGTGGGTAGTTAGGGGGGATAAAAAAGATAAAATAAATAAAATGTTAAATTCGAATTTTAAAAAAATAATTATCTAGTTAAGTAAAGAAATGATAAATAATAATAATATATTAATGTACATGTAATTAAATATAATATTACTATTAAATATAATAATAAACTAATAACAAATACTATTTTATTAATGCAACAAAAATGAAATAAAATACAAATTAAAAAATATATATACTAATAAAAATTAATAAAATAAACTAAACTAAAATTAGAGAAACTAATAATAATAATATAGTGTTAAATATAATATATAAAATTAATATAACTAATAGAAATACTAAATTACTATTATAAGTATATAAATTAACTACAAATTATCAAAAATGTCTAAACTAATACAACACTATAAAAATAAACTAAAAATATAAAAATTGGTTAAACTAATTAATTAAAACTAATTTTAGAAAATTATAAAAATTCATGCAAAATCCATGTACATCAACCATCATAGAACACATCATGATAAATATAGATCCATCATATAATCAACATGAGAGTCAACATCAATCATGGAATCTTTCAATTTCAACAATTATCATGTTAATAAATTCATAATGGTCTAATGGGAAACACACAAACAAAAATGTGATCAAAATTCATGCATGGATATCAAATATGAGATCACATAAATTATAATAAGGCAACATGTGTAAAAAACCCCAAGGACCTGAGGAACTTCTTACCTAATAGTTTTCAATGTCAACATCAATGTTCATTGAAGGCGTCATCACCCGAACCACCTCCATACACCAACTAAAACAAACAAAAAATCCACCAAGAACTCCTAGAACTATTTCTAAAACTACATGACAAGGGTTGTACAGAATGGAAGGGAGAAACAAGACCAAATATTAGAACCAAATCTTAAACAAGGTCAGCCATCAAAATACCTCAAGCTCTATTAGAAGGCTTCATAGAAGCCTGGGAGGATCTATAGAATGATCAAGGTGATACAACATAGAGGTGTATAATAACTAACCATCACAGTGTAATAAAGGTCAACCATAATGTAGGACATGGCTGATAATGCTCAAGGTAGAACACCATCATGCAAGGGTGTGCTAGGTTAACACCACCGTGGTGCAAGTCTAATGGCTGCAGCATGCAATATCTATCAATGGAACACCAAGGGCATAATACATGGCATAATGACTATGAACGTACTATAAAACAACCTCCATGGCACAGTGTGGGAGACTATGGTGTAAAAATTATCCATCTCATGATATTATATAGTGCAATTCCAAATACTATGGTGTTGAGTCTCTTCTACAACCCTTCATAGTTCTTGAATGATCCCAAATGGTGGAGTGAGAAAAAATATTGCATGGATCACTGAGAATCCAAACTTCATGAGGAATACCCTATTAATACACACTCATAAAATCAGAAATGGATTTATAGTTTCAACACCATAATATCCTATTATAGAGGGAAAAATAGCCAAAGACCTAAAACTATTCTCGTTAGAAGAACCTGATCCAAAGAAGCCACTATGGCATGGTTAGACTCACCATGGTGAAGCCTCCAAGAACTATCATCCATGATGAAGGATATGGTGAAAATTCCCTCGACTGAAAATACTGTAGTGAAAATACTTATGTTGAGATGTGGCCTCATCGCCATGGAAGCACTATGGAAAATCTATCTAGACCATGGTGTGGCACCACCCATTTTTGGTAGAAACATTCCAAAAACAGTTTTTAAGAATCCTTAAACTTTCCAAATCCCTTGTGGCTTAAACAAATACAAATCAACCAATTAATAAGGAAGATAATATGGGTAATAAGGAATTAATTGTGGAAATAATTTTATAGGGTTTTAAAATATGTTGTTATCAATGGGTGGTTAGGGTAGGTAGGTTTGTGACTTTACCCACATTTGATATGACTTGTTGTGTGATGACTGAAATAAGCATAGAAGGGATGGGAGAACAGGATGTTCAGTGTTGGGGAGTAAGAATGGAAACTTAGTGGGGGAGTGGATGTGGGGCACCATTATATATGATCTATGATATTATTTTAATATTTTTGGTGCATTATTTGGTGATTGATCCTTGGGTAGGAGAGCATGAATACTTTACCTGTTTAGGTGTTACAAGTTCTACTATTTGTTCATCGGTGCATTAGTATGATCTTTTCAAATTTTCAGGGGATTCCTTATGTATTATCCTACTAAGTATATATGTTATGAATACCCTACATATATATAATCCAATTTTTATTATTTCATAATGGTCATGGGGATCAATATTTTCATGGCTATGTTGGACGTTGGAGCAATTGTGGTATTATTTTTGTAGGATTTATTTTTTTGGTTTTATATTGGAGACTTTAATTTTTTTTTGATTGATTTACATTGATGGATTTTTTTTTGTTTATTTTATATTATATGATGATGTTCTTTGGTGGTTTTTTATCTTATTCCTTGATCATTTTCTCTAAATAGAGGGTAATTCCTCACATTTGAGTGTTTTAGACCATTGGTTATAGTTTTCAACTCAGGGCCTACTAGAGGTGGGGTTGAGGGGGCACTCCTCTTAATTTACATCCCATGAGAGGATACCAATAAGGGAGGGTTATTATAAGAAACAATTTATTATCATGAATAAATCCACCCAGATTGCAAGCGATCCATAGAGGGAGAGAATGGGGTGGGGAGACACAAATGGGAATCCTATATCCTATAAATGAGAAGAAATTAGGGGAGGGTTTGGATAAAACTAAAAAAGGTAATAAATATAATATCCAAATTTTAAGAAACATTGGAATACATTTCATGACATAACCTTTACTCATCGCATCATGATAGGTCCCCCCTCTATCCAGGGTGGGGTATGATGCTCCATCCTCTTAAAATTTCAGTCTCAAAATAACCAATCATGGCATGAATCTCCATATTCATGTCAAAACCCATCATAGTATAGTACTATAGGTCACCCAAAAGTATCCAAGTCATCTCTAAAATCTAAAAACATAAAAACTAAAAATAATTAAATGGAAAATAGAATTCAAACATGTATCAGAGACCCAAAAGGTGTCATAATTAGGGCTCAGAATAAGAATTAAATTTAGGGGATTTTGGTGATAATGGTTTGAATAATGTAATATTTATAAATATAATTTAAATTGTAAATATTTGGGAGGTAGGAGCGTGGGTGTAATAATGTTTTTTTAGGTTCCAAGCCCTATATGTTGTCTTTTATATTTTTGTTATATTCATAATTTTTTTTTCTAAATGGAATTGAGGTAAATAAATGGAAAATATGGAGTAAGTAGTGTTTACAATGAAGGTATCGGCACATCTTCCCTCGTTTAAGAGTTTTCAAAAGGTATTTTCAGTAATGCATTTAAAAATCAAACTGTTTCAAGGGATTTGTAATCAAGTATGTAGAAAAGATATAGTGTAATGATATTATTAAACTTCTTTCATTATAAATAAAACTATCTTATTTATTTATTCTTTATTCTCATTTTTTCATTTTTTTCTACATTAATTTATTCTTTTGAGTTGAAATAATATAAATTCTATGCATTAATAAATCAATAACCCATGATACAAAAAATGGTGAATTTAAATGGAGTTTATTTCTATCATTAGAAACCATTATAACCCCCACCAAAACTATTAATGTTAGTTATAAATAATCAATGCAAACATGGTTACATAGTATTATTAGTTGGGGTCATCCATAAGCATTGGTATGGTTACAATTTATCTTTGATTTGAACCCATTCTAAAAATTATAAAAATAATATTTGAGAATTATTCATATTAATAATATGTGTGTGTGTCTATATATATATTGAGTAGTTTTTTTTTTGTAATTCTGAAATAGACTAACACCTTGACTATTAGCCCATTCATCTTTCCATTTCCTATATTTATGACATCATACATACATACTTCCATACATATATTTATACATATATGTATATTTAGATAAATAAATTTATATATATATATATATATGTAAATAAATTTATATTATGTATAAAAATTCACACACGAACACAAACACACACACACATTTAAATGTACACATTTATATTTATATAATTTATTACATTATTAAATAACCACATTCACATATTTTTATCGTATTGATATAATATTTACATTTATAGAATAATTTTATATTATATATTTACATAATGAAGATGGGGGAATACCCAAATGGTAAAGTCTCCCTATAATTCTTCTTGAAACCCTATTGAAAACTAAAATGAAGTTAATTTTTGAGGCATTGTAACGGTACTATCGCACTGAAGGAGTGCGGGTCTGTAGCGGGTAATGTGATGGGGTACTGTAGTAGTGATACTATTTACCCAAATTTACTTTTTGATCCATGTATTGAGAATCTGGACCATCAATTTAGGGAAGTTCTCTTTTACTGGAGCAACTACAGGATGATAGAGTAGAGCCGTATCAATCACTAGATAGAGGTAACCATGCACAAAAAAAAGAGAGGAGAGGATTTTTTTTAACAAGAATGCTGGAAATTATCACTTAAAATCTTTTAAAAAATAGTTCCTTATAATAATGTGGTTTGATAATTTTTTATGTGTGTGTGTGTGTGTTCGATTACATCCATCACTATGGAACAAAACATAATCAATGAAAATGAAATAAACAAGCATGCACGTAGACTTGACCCTGCGACCTGCCTCTCACCACCCCCACAAGACCTTATCAAACCACCACCAATGGTGGGATATATATACATACATACATATATATATATATTGGAAATCCACATCTTTGGATTACATTCCATAAGTTTCAAAAATTTGAGTCCACCAAACTTCCCAAAAAGTTTAAAAAAGCATGCATTTAAAATAATCTAGTGGAATGTGAGCGGTGGCAAGGTGTGTATGATGAGTCTGTGAAATATTTTAATCCTAACACATTTCCTTACAGAACTTTCCACTTCATATTAACATTTTTATTTTACCTTATTTATTCGAATGGGGATAAATAAAACATCTTATGTGATTTGGTGAAAGTCATTAACATTATAATCAAGTGACTTTCCCAATTTATCCAGAATCCATTAGTTTTCCTTTTTTTATTTTCCCTTTCCCCTATCCAGCATTTGTACATTACATGGTTTAGTGTGATTATATTTCACCTAAATAAACTAACAAAAAGATCTTCTTTTTAATCCATGTTGTTACCTTATTATTTTTAAAACATTTTTTATATGGGTTTTTAAAAAAAAATAAAAAGTCTATATTAATTATTATTTTTTAATATAGGTGAAAATTCTTAAAACAATTAATGTATTTCCATTTGATGGGATGCATTATGGTATTTTAAAAAATCAATTAAAATAATTTTTTAAATCTATTAACCCATCCCACTTAAAATAAATAAAAAATAATGTAACAAATATTAATTAATAATACTAATTTAATTAATATTAATGAAAATTGAAATTATATATAAATTGATTTAAAATTAGATATAACTAAACTTGTACATTGTTTGAGCATTACATGTTCTAGTGAAAAAATGCAACCTATTTATTAATTAGGCATGGTAGGACTAGCCCATACCTCACTCATTTATTAATCAGGCCTTTAAAGCCAATAATAATTGGTCTCTCATATACAACCCATAATCAAAATCAAACATAGAAATTAATATCTAGCATAAAAAATAAAACCCATTATCAATGAAATTAAGTTCAAAACAAATTTCTCTTTCAAAACCCCATTTATAAACTTATTTGAAATTAGAAACATTTGATCAAATACTTTATGAACATAAAAAAAATTACTAAAAACCATGATAAATCAACGTTTTTTACTAGAATATGATAAATATTCCAACAAATTCACTAATATTATAGCCCTCAAATATTCCTTTGAAGAATAATTTATTAAAAAAACCAAAGGAAAAAAACAAGAGTCCTAGATATTCCAAAGGGAAAATGATTTATGTAGAGATAGCAACATAAAAACCATTATAAACTACTCCCCTTTGTTTAAGATCACAATTATTAGGGAAGAGAGATCCTCAAGAGACAAAAAATTGAATAATTATCATAAAACACCCATACAAAACACTAGTTTTCCCCCATGGATAACTTAGGTAAATGAAATTAATTAAAATGGAAGAGGAAGTAAAAATTAAGAAAATAGAGGAATAATCCAAGAGAAATCATGGATTACCCAGAAAAAATCCACCCCAAATCATATGGGATCCACTAAGGGGGTGAGTAGTATGAAGGAGTCTAACCCAAGAGACCTAAAATACAAAAATGAGGAAACAATATAGGATCATGTAATTAAAATTCAATAGTGTAAAAGCTATAAATTCCATTTTTTAGGAAACCTATGTAGAAAGGTCACAACACTACCTTCACTCATCATCACATAATGGGTCTCCCCCCCCAACTGAGTCACCACTCTCAATAGTCACAACAAGGTTTAGTATTCCATATCATGGAATGAAACGCCCTGCTACAAAACATGCTCACTACCTTGGCTTCGTCACGAGATGGTCTACCTGGGTAGTGGTGCCACACTCCTTCCCCCTAAAAATTCTAGTACTAAATAAACTTTTTATGGGGTTACCTTAAATGGTTACACAATGACCCACTAAAATCAAAAACTTAAGGATTCCCAAAAATATCGAGACATCTCTAAAACCCCAAAACATCCAAAATTCAATGATTGAAATGAAATAAATAATTTAAACATAGACCTTATAGGTGTTACAATTCTATACACCATACAACTTTATAACTCTAGAAAGTCATCAAGTTTCAACATCTTAGAAATTTTGAGGCCATTGGTCCTTGACCAAGGACCTGTGCTGTCAAATATCACGGATATCCCAACGGTGTTTCCAAAGTACATAGAAATATGGAATCAATTTCACACACAAAACATTAATTAAAAATTTGTGATATGGATAGGATGGTCAATGATGATAAATTTGGGATCTAACCTCAACCATGTAATATGGTTCTAGATGATATTTATTTAGCTGGTAGACATGGAATACATCATGACAGGATGTAATAGGAATTGTAAATACTAGCTGGTACACCCACTTCCTGAGACGTTGTATGATATCAAAGGGTCTGACATACTGTTGCATTAATATGCCCTACATACCTATATAATGATGTCCCAATCTAGGAGATATGCTCAAAAAACTAGATCTCCCACCATAATCTTCAGCGAGTGAATAAGGTGGATAATGTAATATTTTTTAAAACACTGAGCCATCTTTAATCTGTCCAGAATCAACTAAACCTTCTCCATAATCTATTGGATAATTCTTTCTCCTATTAAAAATTTTTCTCCCAATTTTTACCAATAAACAATGGACCAACATGGTCATTTATAAAAGGTTTTTAAGAGATCCATTTTTCTCAAGTCTTAATAGCTATTATTATAGAAAAAATCATACAATGATAAATGTTTACCCTTTGAACTACCAAAATCATGCACACATGCTCAAAGCATATCCTTAAGAATATGAATATCCCAATCAATCACACCATATATATAAGGGTTATAATGAATCCTAAATAATATATGAGAACCCATTTACACTTGGGGACCCTCCCAAAAATTGGATTTTAAATGTTGGTCTTGATCATAAACAATTGTCAGAGGCACACTATGAAGCATCACATTATCGTATACATAAAGGTACCCAATATATTCCACCATCATTTACTTATTAATAAGAAAGAAGTTGTAGAATTTTTTTAATAGTTTATAACCAACCATATTTTATTCCTCTTATAAGAAGAGAAAGATATTCTAATAAAAAATCTATATAAATATCATCCCATATCTATGTCGAAATGAGAAGGTGCTTCAATTACCCAATTGGATTATGGTTCTCAGCCTCAATCTTTTGGTATATAAGTAATCGTGATATAAAATTATAAATTTACTACTTCATTAAAGGCCACTAGTACATTCATTTTAAATCATATAACATTTTTCTAACCCTGGTGGTGAACTTCCCAACTAGAGTGGTGTCCAACACTCATAAACTATTAATTTAGAGAAAAAATAACCACTAATCACCCCTGGAAATATGTATTGGATGTAATGAAGTGTCTCTAGATTGTTTCTAACCTCAATTCCATGATGGGGGTATTCACCAAAAAAGGGTTTTCAATTCAATGTCTAAAATAGTAAATGCTACAATATAGTGTTCTACACTGA
Source organism: Viscum album (assembly GCA_963277665.1). Taxonomy (NCBI): domain Eukaryota; kingdom Viridiplantae; phylum Streptophyta; class Magnoliopsida; order Santalales; family Viscaceae; genus Viscum; species Viscum album. The sequence continues at coordinate 1,404,614,353 of OY728160.1, forward strand.
ATACATTTTTTAAATCAATGATATCAGGCTACAAAGGGTTTTACACACCCAAAGGGAGAATTGGAAAATAAAATTTCCTTTCTCTATATGAATAATACCATGCTGAAATTCATATATCACTCTGTAAAGGTATTTGAGTGATCTTAAGTGGATCTACCACTTTGGACAGGTCCATGTCGTAGCATAAGGACATCACTACAAGGTGAACATGTGAATTTCATTTGTTTTAGAATATTAGGTTACTCTATTCTATGGAGGTCATGTTTCACCCTAACCTATATGGTAGATTAATAAAAATGAAAATGAAACCATGTCATCAAATCACAAAAGGGTATGCTGCACCATGATTTTTTTCTACCTACATAATTCAGAAAAAAAAAATACATGGAATTAACATGGAATTTTGGTTGTTATTTTGGAATTTTACAACTACAAAATTCAAATTAGATGATGGTGATATAATTGGATAAGATACAAAGGATGAAATTTAAGTTGGAGAAGTCATAATTTGACTTAATATTATAATTTTAAAATTGAAATTCAAGTCATTGTACAATGTATAATGATCTCATATGTAGGAAGATAATAATATAGAGATCTTCAATAATATTCAATAGATAGATTTGATCAAGAGAAGAAACAAAATTAATTCAAGGAATGCGCACTATAATGTTGAATGCAGTGAATGTAATATTTCAAGAGTTCTAATTCCCTGTAAGTTGGTCAAATATATCATATAAGTGACATGACATTCAAGATGTATTTCTCATCACTATTTTGTAGAGAAGAATATTATCATAGAATAGAAGTGAGAACCTATTTTTTAAGAGGAGTAGTTTTTTTATCATTGTAAAGAAGAATAATTGTGAGTTTTTCTTTTTTTTGTAGATAGTGATTTATGAGGGTTAGTGAGACCTATTTACTATGTATGAATATAAAATTAGTTCACTATAGTGTTTTAGGTGCATATTCACACCACCAATTGCAATCCCCTTGGATTTTACTATTAGTTCACTATAGTGTAATGTTCTCTCTTGAAATAATTTCATTGATTATTAACCACATGGTCATACTAATATTAGAAGGTCTTGATTTTTTTCTATTTAAGATTCCAATGAATCATTATTTTAGAACTTTTTTTTGGATTCATATTTGAAAACGATGGTATTTTTTATACCTTTGAGAGTGTATCTCTGTAATAGAAACAACATAAAATATTATATGTATAATCCAAATATATCAATTCTTTATGGGGAGTATTGTCCAACCCTATTTACATGAAGGTTGTGTCATGTAAGACATATCATGTTATATTAGTGAATATCTTGAATATTAATAAATTATATTCCAAATTCCAATAAGAAAAGTTGCATGTTTTGCATAATATATGTGAATATTTTAGGATAGTTACAAATGAAATGGTTTGTGAATTATATGGTTGAAATAATACCTCAGTCAAAGATATGCATAGAATTAGAAGAAACGTTGACAATGATAAATTTTTTAACAGCATTCGGAGAAGACCGCCTCCATGTTTTAATGTAAAAGTCTCAAGGCTTGAAGACAATTATTTGAAGGACATTTTTTTCTTCTTATCACCATATTTTGTTTTAAATATCACAAAAATTATTTAAAGGGACTGATGATTTCATTTAAGTGATTGGAAGTTAGAAAATTGATGAAATCTTGTTGAAATATTGAATGAAACTTGAAGGATCCTTGGAGAAGTATTGGAATTTTTATTGTACTCTTGAATTAAAGTTTAAGGATCATTAAAAGGAAAGAATGGAGTCCAGGATTCCATAAAGGATATTGGAAACCAACATCCTACACCGGTTGGCGACAATATATCTACCATCCAACTAGGGGCGATGGTTGTATCCACCCCTTGGAGAATAACTCCATAGGCTACATGATGGAGGAGTACTCTCTATCCAGTGTTGATCGGTAATAACACCCTTGTAAATGACTCTCATCCGCCATCCGGTGGGATATCAATGACCATCTAGTGGGTTATACTAGTTCCTAGGTAGCATAAGTAGCCACATTAATCACTAGATGGAGGATACTGGGTATCTGATGATGTTTGGACAACAGATCTTTTCCCACATTTAATGATGGTAAAAATGGAATAAAAATGGTCTTCTGTGACTTCATTACCCTTGATGAATTCCAAATGATTCTTGAATATTTTTATGGTTATAAATGGACCACTTGAGTGCTCTGGCAACTTACTTTCTCAATAATTCTTCAACACCAATGTGTTGCGATCTTCAAATTTATCCCATGTTCTCTCTCATCTAATCAAGGGTGTGATCTTGTTGTAATATTCTTCTCAATCTCATCCATGTTTCTCATTGTCTACTAGTATATACTTATTCTTTTGTGATAATTGAGATCGAACTAAAATTTGGTTCCTTTTATAAATACTCTCTTATTCTATTTCATTCTATTATGGTTGCTCACTACCTTAAAATTAAGGGATTATATTTTCATTCCATAATCGCTAGAAGGAAATGAGGTTGTTCTCTTTAAGGTTTCTAGCTATACCTGATAAAAATATAGGGTCGATTGTAATTCTACTTTCTTGTTATAAGCTAAAAAAGAAAGGTAGTTTTGGTATCTTATCTACCATTAAATAAAATGAACTAGTACATTAAATCCTTAAGCCATTGAGGTGGTATATATAGGGGCTCTTATTGAGTCGTTGGAAAATTTCCATACCAAATTACGTGCCTTATTTACTTTCCACATTGATATTGGTTAATCCTTTTAATTAATTTAATCAATAATATAATTATTAATTACAGTCATAAATAATATTTAATAATTAAAATTGAAATTAATAATTGATAAATATTAAGTTAGATATAACTAAACCTATATATAGTTCGGGCATGAACTACTATTGAAATGGATTTTAAAAGCACTATAAAAGGATTTTGTTGGTGCTAAAAAACATTGTTAATCTATGTTTTGTTAAAATAGATCCACCTTCATCAATGCTAGAAAATAAATCATAATGGGGGAAAATTATTAGTGATGATAATGATGATCCTTTATCAGTGATATTTTTTTGATGATAAGGGTCATACTCTTGCAGTGTGATGCTAAAACTAAAGCACACTGTAACAACAAAATAAACTTTAATATTGAAAATTCAAAATTTAACTTAAATAAAATTAACATCACAAATACAAGAAAAAACAATATATTATAGACATTTAAAACAATTATTTGAAATTAAATCATAAAGTATTATCATAGACATTCAAAACTATCAATGGTTATTTCGCTATCTTTTTCACCCGATCACCTCTCAAAAAAGAATGATCATGGTATCTCCTTCTCAACAAACCACTTAATCTTGTGAAAAAGCTTTCATATATATAACAAATTAATTATTATGTTATTAATACTATAAATAATTAAATTAAACATAAATATGATACAATATAGTAATAAAATGTTAATTTCAAATAAAAGGAAACAGTTGGAGTCATACCAGTCACACCATGCATTGGATTGACATGTCGATGATTCCTACACATCAAAAATGACTTAAAGATAATTTTACTAATGTATCAAGACAATATGAATGTGTTTTATCATTTTTGAGTATATAACGTGTCTCTTTTACAAAAATGTAAATTTAAACTGAAAAACACACACTTTGAGTTATACTGGTGATATCATGTGTCGAATTAATGCAAGACTGATTCCTACACATCAGAAATGAATTTTGAATCATTTACCTAAATATAAATAAAATATAATAATTATGATTAGTTTTTAGTGATTGACACATGTTTTGAACTAAATTTTCAATTTTAAATTGATAACGTACAGTTTGTGTCATACCAGAAACACCGTGTTATGAATTGAGGTGCAGTCGATTCTTACATGTCATAAATGACCTATAGATAATTTTAATAAATTATAAAAATAATCTGAATGTGTTTTTTTTGTTTATGTGATTTATGTTTTGAACTAAAATATAAATTTTAAATAAATAAACACATTTAGAGTATTACTAAACACACTACATGTCAGATTGACATGCGGCTTACTCCTACATGTCACAAATGACTTATGGATAATTTTAATAAATTATTAAGAAAATATGAATAAATTTTCCTTGTTTTTAGTATGTCACATTTACATTTTACTAAAATTTCAATTTAAACTAAAAACATTCACTTTGATTCATATAGGTCAAATTGTGTGAAAGATTTAACTAAATTATCGATTTTAAACTAATAACAGACACTTCAAGTCATATAGGGAACACCAAGTATAATATTTATGTGAGGATGATTCCTAAACATCAAATATGACTTGTGGATCATTTTCCTAAAGCATCAAAACAATATGAATGTGTATACTCAGTTTCTACTGTTTGATGTGTGTTTTGAACTAAAATGTAAAATTAAAAAACACACATAGAGTAATACTAATCACACCATGCATTAGATTGGCGTGTGCATGATTATTACATATAAAAAATTATGTAAGTATCATTTTTTTATTGTATCAAGACAATACTAATGTGTCTCCTCAATTTTGAGTATGTCTCATTTTTTTACTAAAATGTTGATTTAAACTAAAATCATGCACTTTGTATCATATCAGTCACATCGCGTGTCAGTTTGATTTGAGACTAATTACCACATGTAAAAAATTACTAATTAATAATTTAACTAATGTATCAAGATAATATGAGCATATTGAATTTGTTTTTAGTGAGTGACACATGTTTTGAACTAAATTGTCAATTTTAAGCTGATAATAGACACCTTGAGTCATATCAGGCACACTATGTATCAGATTGAGTTTTAGTTGATTTATACACATCACAAATGACTTATGGATTATTTTAATAAATTATAAAATTATTCCTAATTAATTTTATTAGTTTTGAATATATGTTGTTTATTTTGAACTAAAATGTAAATTTGAAATAAAAAAGACACATTTGGAGTCAAATAGGTCACACCATGCACCAGATTGATGTGAGGTTGACTCCAACACATCAAAAATTAATTAAGGATCATTTCAATAAATCATAAAGACAATACGAATGTGATTTTTTAAATTTTGAGTATTCTAGGTGTCTATTTTACTAAAATTTCAATTCAAACTGAAAGCAAAAGCATTAAGTCATACGAGTCACATCGGGTGTTGGTTTGACATCAGACTGATTCCAACGCATCAAAAATAACATATGAATTTTTTTCCTAATGTATCAAGAAAATATGGGCCTGTTTTCTTGGTTTTTAGTGTGAGACACATGTTTTGAACTAAAATTTCAATTAAAAATATAGAATGGACACTTTGAGTCATACAGGACACACCGTGTATAAGATTGTGGTGTGGCTAATTCCTACACGTCAAAAATTAATTATGTATAGTTGTACTAAATTCTGAAAATAATATGAATGTGTTATTTTGGATTTGAGTGTGTGATGTTTCTTTTTTACTAAAAATGTATATTTAAACTGAAAACATGCACTTTGAGTCATACTATCCACATCATGTGTCGGTTTGATGTGAGGAAAATTACAACTTGTTAGAAATGAATTAATAATGGTTATCCTAAATTATCAAGGAAATACGAGTGTTTTTATCAGTTTTTAGTGAGTGAAACACATTTTAAACAATATTATCAATTTTTAACTGACAATTAAAACTTTTCAGTCATAATGGGAATATTATTTGTCATACTGAGGTTTGGATAATTTCATCATGTCACAAATGATTTTTAGATCACTATACTAAAGTATCAACTTGATCCAAATTTTCTTACCTAGTTTTGAGTATGTGACATTTGTTTTGAACTAAAATCTAAATTTTACACTAAAAACACGCAAATTAATTCATACCAGATACCCCATGTTCTGGATTGAGGTTTGTTTGATTCCTACATGTTTAAAATTACTTATGGATCTTTTTTCTAAAGTATACTAAAAATATAAATTTTATTTCCCAGTTTTGAATGTGTTATGTTTGTATCAAACTAAATTGTAAATCAAAAAAGAAACACTTCAATTCATACTTGAAAAACATCATATCAAATTTAGGTGAATCGAATTGTGGTGTGGTAGATTCCAACACAGGCATGGGTAGCTTTGAACATGTTATTAGCCATGTCATATCAGGCACATTGTGTATTAGATTTAGGTATGGCTATTTCCTACACATCACAAATGACTTATGAATCATTTTCATAAAGTATAAAATCAATATGAATTCATTTTCTTGATATTGAGTATGTAACATGATTTTTGTACTAAAATCCCAATTTTAAACTAATATCATAAACTTTAAGTCAAACGAGAAATATCATGTATCAAATTGAGTTGTGGTTGATTCATACACTTCACGTCATCTATTGTTATTCTAAAATTAATTTAAAATTAAGTTTTATCTAACAGTTGTTTTGTTTTATAACCTTAAAAGTAGAATGAATTATAGTATAAAAATTAAAAAGCATCATCATGAGTGAATCATCCTCATTGAGTGCATAATCATTGTACTTGAGTGCATCATGAGTGTATTATCTGTCATCATGATCTCCATGAAAATTAAAAAAATAAGCATCAAATAAAAATGATAAAGAAATTAACTAAAAAAGTAGATAAAATGATGAAAAAAATCACTAAATAAGTAGTAGGAAGTCACCTATTCATGATGTCTATATACAATCTCACACCAGGTATTCTACTCATTCATTTCTAAATAATGATATTCATCTTGTGGTTAGGAGGACTATCGAAAGTCCTGGTAGTACTGAAAAAATATGATCAAATCATGGTTTAGTAAATATTTTTAATGAAATTGTAATTATCATCAGAAAGACCTCTTTAAATAGGCATGTTTTTTTATGTAATCTAATATCTTTCATCAATTTGTAAACATAATGACGAAAGTATTTTCCATTAGTTTGTTCCAAGAACTGTAGAAATTTTGAAAAAAAAATATATTTTTTATATGTGTGTTTTTATAGAGGATTTTTATTATATATACCCCAAAAATTATTCATTTCTAGATATTGAGAGGCTTTTGTGCTCATAGACTTCCCTCATGCCATGATTTTGATGATATTTAAACACCACCCTATCATAATTGAATTTTAATTAATAAATAATATAAAATGTATAAATTGAAGCTTATTTATACCATGTTTCTTGTAGTGTATTAAAAGTTGATAAAAAATCATCAAATGTTTTCATTTTGTTGGGTATCCATGCATTTAATCTAGGAAATAATTATTTGGAGTGTCCAGATTGACTACATTGAGTAAACAGTGCTGCCTAAAAAACAAAATGTAATAAGTAATGAAATAAATGAAAATATATTTTATATGAGTAAATTATTTAGGTTTACTCTTGCATCATGGGTATTAAGAATATTTTATCATCTATAATTTTTCTATCAAACATTATTTCTAGTTTTTCAGCTATAACTTTATATTTTTTTGGATACAATGTGAATAGTTGTGTAGAAGTGATGTGAGGACTAATGAGTCAAATTTTCTATTCATAGGGTTTTCCATTTAAATAATATTTATATATACACCTATAAAAATTATGAATGGTATTTAATAATAATTAACATAGTTGAAAAACAATTATATAATAAATCATGATAAAAGTACTCAAGTATTCATTTACAATGTAAATTCCTTGCCATTCATGTTTGAGGATTTCATTTACATTCTTAATACCAATATAGTCTGTAATGGCCTCTATATACATTTTTTCTTGAAAATAAATTGTTTTCATATCACGACTTTCTAATTTTGTATCCACATGAACCTTTAATTTTACTAAATGAAGATGTTTAATGGATGGGTTAATGGTACATTGTGAGGTTATTTTTGATTGGATGGTTGATCCTTCGGATATTTTTTATTCAAACTTTATTTTCACCCCTTCCCTTTTTCTCTTTGTAATAACATTAATCATTTTTGGAATATTTCATTAATTGTTAAAGTTTTTTCAAGAAAATAAATTTTAAATGAATACATCATTATTGAAATGTATTTTTACAAGATCTAATGACTATGCTATTAAAGTTACAATATCTTTCTTGACCATATGAATATCTACATCATAAAGTAGAATATTTAGCTTGATGATCGACTCATGAGATACAAGAATCCCAACTCTCACATGACCTATTAGAAGTTTTTTTCACATAGAATATCTTTCTTGTATATTATACATGATACCCATTACAAAAAGTTGATGGATGGGTGTTGATAGATATAAATCAAAATCATTTTCACTCTGTATAACATCAGTACAAGAAAGGTATTAGTGTATTTCTGATTCACAATTCATAGAAAAAATTATGACAATATTGATTACATATTCTTGGACAACCCATTGAGGGGAATGGCTCACTACAAAGCTAGTAAGGTGGGGGGATATTAACATTTTGGTTGTTCTTATGTTGTTTCTTCTATTTGGTTCCTTCCAATAACATTTTATAACAACTCTGACTTCCAATTATGTTTATCTTCTAAAGAAGTTAATCATTCCTGTAACTCTTCTATTTTCTTATCTTTATCACCTTGTGCATTTGTTTTGTCAAAATATATTTGGAGTGACACCCCAAAATCTTCACCTCTAACACAACCATACTATTTTTGTTGATTCAAATCCATTGATTGTTGTTGTTTAATGGGTATATAGATTATTATTCTTATGTCTAAGTTAGATAAATAATATAGAAAAATATGTAATAAATATTTTTAATACCAATTTAAAGAAAAATAATTTTTTTATGTCATACTTACACATGATTCCCACACTTTTTATGTGTTTTCATCTATTAGTATCCCATATTTTTAACACATTCCTTATTCTATAGGAAATATCATGGGATGGAAGTGGATTTGGATTTTGGTTCATCAATAAACATATAGAAAATGGAAAATAATTATGTTGTTGTTTAATACCACATAAAATTATTACTATAGATTTAAAATACCTACCATTCTTCTCAAGTAAAGTGTACCCCTTTCTTGATTTATGATATGGTTGCATTGGATTTTCTGCCCGTTTATTATTTTTAGAACTCAGTTTCTCTTTCAATAATTAAAAATTCTTAATAAAATTTATTAATGTTTGTATTTTAAAGAAATTTATTTCTATTCAAAATGTATAGTAAAATGTGTCTCCTCATGATGACCTATAAATGCATCAGATGATTTTTGGTTAATTAGGTGTGCAAACATTTTTGGTTGGTGTAAGTATATTTTCCCTGTCAGCATCTTTGAGATGATACTTCGTAAGATTTATCTAAAAGCCTCTGCAAAACTTTCCCTAGATCATTAATACAAATTTAATTCAGGATTCATCAACTATAAATGCACTTTATAAGGGATATTGAAGAGTAATTCAATGTTTTATTATTTTCATTTTTAGTAAAATAGGGAAATTATATCATAATGTTACACTAATATCTTCCCAAATTAGAGTCTCAAGAACATGCACAACATTATTCCAAGAATATAAATCAATCGGTGGACAAATTATATGGTAGGCCTAATGTAACTATGGAACATGGACTTGTTAGGTTTAATAAGATAGTTTCGTTCATTCTATCCAACCTCAAATTTGATGCTTTTTTCTCACTTTATTAATTTTCTCTATAATCATCATGCTATGGTGATCTTGTTTCTTATAAGAAACAGGTTTTTCACTCCCTAATATGTATTTATCCTCAAAATTCTCAATGTATTGTTCCTCCAGATTTGTAGCATCTGTATATGTATAATGTTGTTGTTCTTCTACATTGGGACCACTGACATGTTAAGGAACATGTTGTTCTTCAAGATTATGAGCAGAGACATATGAAGAAGTCATTATCTATATAACTAGTTGATAATTTAATTTATATTAAATAAATACAGTAGTGAATAGATAGTAATATGCGGTAGCATAATGAATATTAAAAAAATGTAACATGATTATTGAACTTTATTTTTTAAAAGGTTGAAGGGATTTTACCACTCTGTCGAGTATCCAAATCCACTCATTGTGGTATCCTCTAGCATAAAAGACCTCATCTACATTGGGACCACTATGAAATTATTTTGACATCCCAATAATAGGTTCATCCTCAGTTGAATTGAAATTTAACCTTTATGTGTTTCTAGTCCATAACAGAACAATTGACCACTTTTGGTTTGTAGGGACTAGAACATAAAATACTTATACTGACTATGATTCCAATATAAGTAGTTCTTATTTGTACCCTTATTCACTTAAATCTACTTCCACATTTCTAAATTCATCTATTTTAATTTCTCTTCTATTATCAACCATTCTGTATTGAAAAATCAGCACTTGGAATTTTGTATAATCCAAATCCCATATTTGATGTATGATTCCAAAGTATAAAGTATTCCCATAAATTGGATTTCTAACCTTAGTACTAGATACATGAATCTCTTCATCCATAAGTTTAAATCCATCACTTTTCATGGTACTTCATTCATCATACTCATTTGTATAGAATATACAACCATTAATTACATGACCATTATAAGATAATGCATGCACACTTTTTCCTCTGGCTAGCCATGGAAATCATTATGAAATTGAATCCATAGTTTTAGTTGAATACATTAAAATATAATCTTGAATTATTTTTATAAAGTGTTGATTATGTGTATTTGATATCCATATCTCATCCCTTGACAGATTCAAATGTTTAAAAATTACTTTTTGGGTTTCAACATATGGTGGAAACTCTAAACTGTTATGAAAAACATAACAGTGGGCCTGCTCCATCTCTAAAATAGTAATTATGAAAATATAAATTTCAAAAATTCCTTAACACATAGGACAACTAGTTTTATGATATATCAATAGACCAATTCTTTCCACATCAGATAGGTAGTCAGCAAAGAATTCAATGACATCCTCAACAATATATCGCTCCATAATATAACATTCTATATGAATTTGATTTTTGATATACCCTTTAATAATATTCATATCCCCTTTAATGGGATATAACCATATAAAATTTATAGGGCCACATATTCAAATCTCTCTTACTGAGTGAACTATCCAGCGAACCATCATATCAAAGAATTCCAATGGGAAGAAAATATCTATTTCACATAAAATGAAAACAATTTATTTTTACATTGTTGGAAATCTCATCTAGTATATAAATTTGTTTCATATAGTTTTGAAAAAGAAACACAGCTTAGATAATGTATGATGGCCAGTATTGGAAAAAAATCAATGTAAAGCTACAGGCAATAGATCTTGAATCAAAACATGACAGTAATGTGATTTCATACCCTTTAAATTTAAATCAATCAATGACTAGATATTCTTTATATTTTATTAATAAACTTATAAAACCTTTACATCATCCAAGAAGTTAAAAAACAGATATCTCACTTTCTTGGAGAGAGTGTCAGTAGCTGGAGGAAGAAAAGTTTATTTTCCACTCTTTTCTATCACCAACTGTTCCAATATTTCCATGTCAATCACATCCAACCTAGACTTTATTACATCATTTTTTAGGGATAATTTAGTGAATTTATAATGAAACTATCAGATAAATTTTTCTCAATATGTATTATATCAAAAAAAATGTTTGACATATAAACAATTATAGTATGGTAATTAAAAAAAACATATCGCTTCTTACAACTGTTTTTTGTAAGGTTTTTAGAAAAAGGATTACCAAAACCTCTGTCCATTTTTTTATTCTATAAAATAATTTATCACCTATTAGTGTAGATTTTATTTCACATTCCCCTAGACTCCCATTGAATTATTTCATCCAAGATCAGTACTTATTTCATCAGTGTATAAAACTATATGTCCTAGAAACAAAGTATTTAATGAATTTTTAAATCTAATTTTATGTGTAACTTGCATAAAAATGGGTCACACTTGAGTTCCTTTAATGTTAAATCTATAAAAATTACCATAAGAAGCAAAATCATTTATCATCCTATACAACAAGGCTCTCAATGTGAAATTATTATTTTTATAAGCATCATACAATGTAACAATTGAACCCCATAATAATTTAAAATATTTGATCAATGGAGCCAAATGAACATTAATATCATTACATGGTTGTTTTGTTCCTAATATAACTAGAGATAACATATTGTATTTTTGTTTAATGAATAACTACATTGGTATGATATAATTTACCAACATAACTGGCCCTGTACAGTGAGTGCATCTTTAAAAATCAAAATGATTCACTCCATATATACATAGTTCAAGATGAAGGTTTCTTAAATCATTTCCAAATTTAGGATACTCCTAATAAATTCTCTTCCACTTAAGAAGATTTTACCAGGTGATGAAGTTTCCTATCATTATTTCTTATATATGTGTTCCATGTTAATTTTGTTTCATTATCATCACTTATATATAGGCACCTTATACTTGGAATAATTAGAAATTACCAAATAACTTTTGTAGTACCTGATTCAACTTTCTTGTATCAAGAATCACCAAAATTTTGTAATTTTTATATGATCTTTGGTGATTTTTAAATATTATATAGTCATTTCTAGAGGAATGTATTCTTTTTTAGGTCATAACCTTTAAACGTGGAATTCAGTTAGCATCATATGTTCAAAACATGGAAACTCATTATCTTCTAGGAGCCTATCATTCATAAGAGAAATTAGTTCAGTAAAACTAGATTCACTCCATCCATTTCTAGTATTTAAATTATATATATTCAGTATGGATGATAATGTTGTATATTTAGTACAACTAGCATACAATGGAATATTTTCACAACCCTTTAACTTATCAAATTATTTTTCCCAATCATAAAATTAATCTTCAACTATAATTTTCATTTCTTCAATTAGATCATCACCATAATTCACAATTGTAATTACATCCTAGATATGTTCTTCATCATTTTCCACACTTCTAATCAGATTGAATGATCCATAAAACAAATTCGTATCCTAGTCACTGGTATCATTTTTTTCTTCATACTTTCTTCAATATTTATAACTTCAATATATTCTATGACAGTTCTTGAGTCCTTATAAATACTCTAGACTAATTAGTCGTGGATAACAATAGTAAAAACATAGAAAAGGGATTTGAGAAGGTTCATATGAATGATCTTTTTAAAACTGGATGAAATCTTTCACCCCATCCTCATACTCTTTTGTAATACAATTGGCATACATCCATTTTTGATTCAAATCCATACTATTTTATTTAGTGACATTAATATTTAACAAAATAAATAAATACATAGAAATTTGGATCTGGGAACTTATAAAAACTCATTCATAAAGAATCATTTAAGCTAAAGAAGTCATTATTCTAAGATAAGAAGATCCAAATGATGGGTATTCAGAATGTTTTATAGTGGTGTAAATCATTCAAGGAAAGGAATTTGTGATATCTATGAACTTATAATGAATCTAATTAAATTTTCATATATTATAAAATATAATGATCTCATATATTATTAATTAAAAAATTTATCATATGATTGAATAAACAGAAAATATACATAAAAAGCAGTAAGCAATTGAAATAGACAAGAGGAAGGAGTTGGTTTTTATTCATTTATTCACATGTTATATGGTGAGATAGGTGTTGTTTTAGTGGAAGGATACTTAGGAGTGTAATTTGATCATTTTTTATGATGAAAACATTTATAGATATGAATCACATGGTCTTGAGAAAACAATGATTGAAGAAAATATTGAATTTAAATCAAATGAATGGTAAGTCTCTAAGTAAGGGTTTCTATGGTCCATTATGATTTCAGATAGTTCACATTTTATCAAAGGGGACTTTCAATAAACCATTCCAAGCAATTAAATTAATTTTACACTACATGTCACTTTAAAATATTACATTTCTTAAATCAAAGTAAATAATTTTAAACAACCCAAGAGGTATAAAAAACCATCACTATCATCATAACAAGAATTTAAACAATTAATTCCCCTTTTATAAAACATGGAATGAATGTGAAACAAGCCAACTAGGGAATTTTAAATTTGAATGGACTAGAAACTGTTGAAAATACCATTTGAATAATTGTATTTTTAATAAAAACAATTAAAAACCATGTCCATCATAAAGAATTTGTGTTCCTAAACCACCTTTTTTCCTTATACATGTATGTATTTATAAATATAGAGACCATGTATCCCATCAAACAAATTCACACCTCATTGTGTGAAGATATGGGATAATGTTTCTATATTTATATTTGTGTATTCTTTATTTACTTCCTTCATTTATAAGTAACATAAAAAAACATTTCTTCTTCAACTCACTGTATAAATCAACTATCATTTTCATGAAATAAAAAAAACATTGATCTTGCATCAAGGACATTTAAACAACTTAAATTACTATTAATTGTTAGTGATTAAAGAACAATATGAAGAATATAAAACAGTTTTAAATATTCAGTATTTATTTTAGGGGGTTGAAGTTCAAAAAAGTGGAGGAGTCGAGCATCACAATGATAACTGTGTTGGATTGATTTAATTATCTACGTTGTCATTGGAGCAAGGAAATATATTGTGTCGATATAGAAATAATATTTTGGTGGTAATGTAAGATGTATTGGGTTGTGATGAAATATAAACTTATGATTATATATAATTAATTGACGCCACCCATGTTATGGTTATATCATAATGTCAAGTTATTTCATACATGATAGTTCATTCTGCATCAATAATCTATGTGCATTTCCCAAGTGTTCATGCAATATAACATGTATAAAATATATAAAAAATAAGTATCCATAAATATATATATAATAAGAATGTTAAAACAAATTAAAAAATATAAAAAAATATATAATAACTTATTAATTCAATACCAAAATTAAATTATTAAGAACAAATTTAAAACAAAAAATAAGGCATACAAAAAAAAGTATTTGTATTATTGTCAAAAGTATCATGGAATAATATTTATCAATCACTATAAATATAAAAGATTGAAAAAACTCATAGAAACTAAATTAAACCCATTTCATAATTCCTATAAGAATGAGAAATAGATGAGAACATATTAAAATCATTGAGGGTTTTCTTACTAGTAATGGAAGAAATGGGTAGAATTGTTTGATTTTATTCCATGGGAGTAGGTGGGAGACTTGTAACTTTGAACCAATTACTATATATGCACCACATAGATTTTTCCTACTTATAATTTTTAGTCACCACCTTACATGATAAGTGGGAAAGACTTTTTTGTCTCAAAGTTAGAATATACATGTAATTAGTGTGATAAATATTGATAATTGAGTGAAATGAACATGATGTTGAGTGAGTGGGTGAACCAACAATGGATCATGGAAGGGGAGAATGGGTCAATAATGAGTGAGCTTGATCAAGAACAAATAAGATCACTACGTACCACATTCAAACCACTAGGTAAAATTTAAAACAAAACAAGATGTTTGAGGGGGAGTGAACAATCATAGTGACCACATACCTTTTCCTTGGAAGGTGTAAATTAGTTCAAAATTATTGTGGAAGAGTGACGATAGAGATTTAGTTCTGGAGAGCTTGAAAGGAATGGTAGAGGAGAACTTGGTTAGAGTTCTATTTCAAATATTAGGAAGGGTTTTATGAACGCTTTCAAAAAAGTGCTGATAAAGAGAGGTTTTGTCCACGCTAAAATAATGAGCACTGATACAAATGATCTTTATCAGTGCTTTCTTAGTGTTGATAAATACCTAATTTAAATTACATAATTAATATAATTTAAAAAAATATTTTTATATAATTATAAATTAATATAAATGTATATAATTATAAATTAATATTTAAATAATTGTAAATATTTATTTATAAATATAATTATGAATAAATATAATTATATATAATCCTAAACAGATAATTATTTATATAAATAAAAATATATTAAATGAATTAAAATTTTGTATTTATAAATATAATTATAGATATATACTTATAATTATAATTATAAATAAATTATTTTATAAATATTTTTATATAATTATAAATATATGCCAATGAGCTTGTACTCAAGCAGTAGAGGCTCCTGTATAGAATCCAAAATACCCAGGATAATATCCTGGTAGAGGTGAATTTATGGGTCACTGTAGGAGTAATGTAGTAGGTACTATAGCATCTAGAACAATTCATCTGATTTGGTCATGCGAGCCTTAGGGCCTCTCAGGCACAGGGCCATCGAGCCACTAAAGGCCTTTGGGCCACCAAAGGCCTTTGGGCCATAGGGTCATAGGACCACCAAAGGCCTTTGGGCCACCGAGCCTCCTGGCCATAGAAGACCAAGAAGTAGTCGGGGAAAACAACACAGGATTAGGCCCCAGAAGAGGATTTAGAGAAAGTAGAATCCACCAGGTAATGGCTAACCAGATTATAAGAAAGAGAGGGTATGATATTTTCTATAAGTATCAGGCACCATGCAACACTGTGCATGGAAATTTTAGTTTATCATCAATGTGAGGTGGGGAGCTATGCACCTTCAAAGATGTAGATGTTAGGGAGGGATAGTTCCTAAGTGTAGTCAGGTATTGGGCCTTCAAAAGTCATTTACTGGGACTTGTGCCTATGGCCCTCTAAGTCATGTACGAATCTTATGTCTCTGGGCCTACAGGTCATGTATGGGTTCCCCCTCAACCGTTAAAAGGGATATTATAACAAAATCAATAAAAATATAATGCCTTAAGGCTTTTAAAGGATATAATTATAAATATATTTATATAATTATATATAAATATATAATTTTATATATGTCTAAAAAATATATAAATATATCTAATTATAAATATTTTTATTATTTAAATATATTTATTATCATTTTATAATTAGTTATATATAATATTATAATTTTAATTTTAAAAATATATTCATAAATATTTGTATATAATTATATATAT
This sequence comes from Viscum album, assembly GCA_963277665.1. NCBI lineage: Eukaryota > Viridiplantae > Streptophyta > Magnoliopsida > Santalales > Viscaceae > Viscum > Viscum album. Next base: position 1,404,631,285 of record OY728160.1, read on the forward strand.
ATATATATATATTAAAGGTGGAGTAAAATCCCCTTTTATTAGAAAAAATAAAAAACATAGCAAACAAATGATTGGATCGGTTATGGATATAATCCCACATCAAATTCCTAATTTATCTCTTATCCTGTTACCTATAATAAATTTCTCTTCCTGCATGCAATTCCAATCGATTATTCCTTATCCACACCCACAAATTCGTGGATAACTCCCTCTCAGCCAAAATCTCACTTATTATAAAATATCTTCAACATTAGTGCTTTCTGATACATAGTCAACCTTTGATTTAGGAACCACATTCTCTAGATTGGTTTCTTTAGTGTCTCCCAGGGTAGGAGACTTCACATACGTGTCTTCTTGTTGTTGATAATAACCTTCATTATGTATTTAGATACCTCCAAAAGGGTGTGAGTATACAACCTAACTTTGTTTTGTATGGACGAATTATTTTTCAAAATCAATAGAAGGGGTACCTGAACCAACTAGACTTGCTAAATAAATTTGAAAGGAGTCATAAATGTGAGATATGGGATTTTCAAAAGAGTTTGTTAGGAAACATTATTCATCAACTAAGTCTTTAGATGGTGGATTATTCTTCCAGTTTTAATCACAGGAATCATGTAACACCACACTACTAATTTGAGAAGGATAAATGTCGCTATTATTTTGTTGACCCAAAGAGGAATGAGAGTCCTGAGATTTGAGTGATTCATGGAAATTAGAATCATAATTATTCACCAAAGTCCATCCATCTATATCATATTTGTAATAAATAGTAAAAGTCTGAATTTTTCTTTTTCTATCTTTTTCCTGTACAGGGGGAGCTTTGGAATAGTATATTAATCCTTATTACACGTGAGAGAGTAAAGAGAGGGGTCTAACACATCAGGAGGGTGTTGAGAGCTTCTGGAAAGATCATGGATATCTAATGGAGACTTCCTAGGAGATGAGAAGAACACAACTTTTATGGATTGTTCTTATTTTTGGAATAATAAAGGAAATTTTCTTGTAATAGATCACTATCCACCTCCTTTTGAAACACATATTTGAGGATAGATTATTCATGGTCATCAGAATGAGAGGGAAACATATTTTTCATGTTCCTCTGTAGCAATATCTTCCCAATAATTCTTCTTTGGAGTGAAGGATGATCCATGTAAAATCCTCTCACCCACATCTTTGACAAAAATAGTAGAAGAGAATGGATTTTCTATGGAATCATCCACATTTCTATTTTCAGATCCCAACCATTAGATATGAGTTTAGTTTCCCTCTTCCACTATCCCAGGTGACTGAGAAAATATCATGTTAGTATTTTCAGAAATCCTAACCCCAGAAGAAAGGCTATTGAAAGGAGATAAATAATTCTTCTCTCCACCAGCATTTGCTGCATGTTCAGATGAAATGTCTTTCCTAGATTTGTTATTGAAAGAGGAATCCTCATGTCCCCGAGATAAGCATAATTCACAAGAAATACCTCTTTTGTAGTTCAAGATGTCATGGATGATCCTCTTTTATTCCATACAAAACTTTGGAACCCTTTCATATTCAATTTTAAAATAAAACTCATCCAAATAATTAGAGAGGAAGACTCTACCAACCATGGTGGAACCTGAATCAACATCTCCACCAGCATTTGTATATAATTATAAATAAATTTATATAATTATATATATTTAAATATTTAAATATTTATATATTTATATAATTTTATGTATGAGACGGTACTTGATGGGTGTAGTGATCCCCAAGTTTCAGGGAACAAGTGCCAATAAAGGCAGATGGTTGGGGTCGACATCCCATCCAGGCAGTAGAGCTACTGCAGGTGATGTAGGTAGGTCACTGATTGATTTAGATGAAGGAGGGGGTCATTGGTATTTTGACCAGCATTTAGTGTTATCGAACCCCCACTCAATTATCAGGGTGGTGGTCTAGTGGTCTTCTATGGAAGATCCATGACATCCGGTGATATAATGGAGGGTGTGTGGTTTAGCGAGCCTTGGAGGAACTTATAATTCATTGATCTGTAGGTGAGGCCTTACCGTGGTCAACTATGTCACTTGGTGATGGTTATATGAAGTGATGTATGGTGTTGACTCGGGTTGCGCAGATGAGGGTGGGGCCTTTGGTTCATGGTGGTATTGGCCCAATGGATAGTATGCACCGGCCTTCAAAGGCATAAATAAAGCAAGGTGGATGGGTAGGTTATCCCTTGCGGGGATTGTGACCTGCCTATTGGCCTATGGGTGAAGTGTGAGTGTGTGTGTGTTTTGCTGTAATTGTATCTCTAAGTACCTATAATATATATTTTTTATAATTATATATATTTATTAATATATAAATATAAATAATTTTAAATATAATAAATATATTTATTTTAATTTTATAATTATACATATATCTATTTATAATTATAATTATAATTAAATATAATTATAAATATTTTCATATAATTATATATATATATATATATAATTATGTATATTTATATAATTATAAATATATATATTAATATATAAATATATATATTTATAAATATAATAAATATAATTATTATATTTTTATAATTATAATTATAAATAAATATATTTAAATATATTTGTATGTAATTATAAATATATTTATCCTCCTCCAATGGCCCGAAGGCCTTCATTTTTTATTGATTTTTGATAATCCACCATTCAAGGGGTGAGGTGGAACACTTATAAGGCCCGTAGGCATAAGTATTACATGGCATGTAGGCCTTAGAGGAATTCATTACCCGTAGGCTTCAAACATTACATACAACCCAGACTTAGCTACTTCGAACTGCTCATCCCCAGCATCTTCATCGTGAAATTATCTCTCCACCTTTGCATGGCTATTCGGCTAGGATTTCCCATGCATTCATAGGCTTGTCCCAATGGCAGGTGTTGTAACCTCTCATTCATGCAATACGTTTAGCTTCTATTATAGTGAAATCTCCTTTCTCATCCTCCTAGAGTTTGATCCTTGTAGGTTATCTAGTTTGCATCTGTATTTAAGGTGGCCTGAAGGCTTTGAGGTGGCCCGAAGGCCTTACTAACCCAAAGGCCTGGGTGGCCCGAAGGCCTTAAAGGACTTGGGGACCAAATCGGTGGCCTGAAGGCCTAAATGAGGGAATTGTCTCAGCTGCTACAGTGACAAATAGTACCTGCTACAGTTCCTGCTACAGTATTGCTATAGTAACCTAGAAATATTTGTATATATTTATAAATATAATTATATAATTATATATATTTGGGGGTATAATTGTAGTGAAACACAAACACACAAACTTAACCTCTAATAGGAAATTCATTTCCCCCCTAAGGTATAACCCACCCATTAACACAGCCCGAAGACCCTAAGAAATTATGCACTAAAAGTCTCATAGAAATAGTTGCATCGTCGTGCATCCAAGTCATTTCCAACCAAATAAACCTCCCCTACAAACCAATGATGGATAGCTCCATTGTCTCACCGGATGTCATTTCATTGCCATAGACGACCACCAGACCACCACTTCCAAATTCTAGTGGTGGTTCACTGGTATCATTCACCAGCAAGACGCCCTCATTGCACCACCCACACTTTGTGGGTTATCCCTTCACGCTATGGCCTTACTGTTACCAATCACTGTTCCCATCGACCAAATCCCAGTAGGACTATCTACCCCTCTTTCATCATCCATTGGACTATCTCCCAGTACACTATAGCCTTATGGAACCCCTATTTACTATCAGTTTCCTAGCCGAGAAACATGCTGATACATTTCATTGAAGAGAACCAGGACATTAATGCACCATCATCGTTTTTCCCTGTTGATCTACCAACCATCAATGGTCATGACAGACACCACTCATCACCAAATCATTCTCATTTTACAATCATTATTTCTTTATCCAACCATTTTTTTGTCATTGAAACTGCATGCCATCATGCGCATCATCACCATCTTCTATCATCCCCTCTATTTATACCGTCGTCAACCCTATATCGACCACATCACTGTTAAGCATATTACTCTCATAGTTGTGGCTTCACGTCACCCAACAGGCAGCTGATCATCGCCACCCCCCCCCCAACCGTTGGGGTGGGGGTACATCATTTATATAAATATGTATAAAAAATGAATAAATTCCAAAAATATTACATCAAAAATGAAAAAATATACATCAAATGTAAAATAAGTACATTCCCTACATGCACTTGTACATATGTTATAAACATGTATATATGAACATCCCATGTACATATGCACATATGCACACACATATATTCATCTACACTTGTACAACATCTATATATACACATACACAAAACAAACACACACAATATAATGCATACACATATTTTCACATAGACATTGATATTAATATATATGTTCAAATATCACATATTAAAAATATATCATTTGAATTTCTATAATTGTTTTGAATTATTAAAAATTATATATTTATATATCATATTTATATTACCTATATACAAGTATTTTTAATTATTATATATAGTTAAAAATTTATTTTTGAATATAAATATGATAATTTTTTATATAATAATAATATTTTTTTATTAAAAGTTTTTATCAATCCTAATAAAAACACTAATAAAGATGCACCACTATCGGTAAAAAAATCTCTAAAAAGGTTACACTTTTATGATAAATTTTATTAGCACTGATAAAATTAATCTTTATCAATTCTTTTAGCGAGCACTGATAAGGGTTTCCCTTTTATCAGTGCTTTATGTTTAAGCTAATAAAATTCAAACCCTAGCTAAAGCGCACTCCATGGTCATGATTTCATGTTCCAGTTGGAAAAAATGCAACCCATTTTATGAGGCATGGCTTGACCATCCCAAACCTCACTCATTTATTAATCAGGCCTTTAAATCCCCTAATATAAGGTCTCCCATGTGAAACCCATAATATAAATTCAATAGAGTAATCAAAAACCACTATAAAAAATAAAATCCATAATAAAAGAAATTAAGGTTAAAACAAAGTTCTCTTTCAAACCCAATTTTATACACTTATATGAAATTAGAAACATTTGATCAAATACTTTGTGAACATAAAAACGTTTTTTACCAAAAAAATTAGAAACCTCCATTTTTTACTTGCACAAGTTAAATATTACAACAAATTCAAATTTATTACAGCCCTCAACTCTTCATTTCAAGCATAATTCATTAATAAAACCAAAGTAAACACAATAATCCTATGTATGCCAAAGGGAAAATGAGTTGAGTAGATACATCGACATCAAAATCAATGTAAACTACTCCCCTTCGTATAAGATAACAAGGATCAAAAAAGCGGGATCCTCATGAGCTTATGAATTAATGAAATATCATAAAACACCAATCCCAAACCCAAGGTTTTCCCGTCACAACCAACTAGGGTAAATGGAGTATAATGAAATGGAAGAAGAAGAAAAATGGAAAAAAAAAGAGAAGATGAATCCAAGAGAACCCCTGGATTACCCAACATTAATACACCCAGATCATAGTGGATCCACAAAGGGAGTGAGGAGGAGGAAGGAGGCTCATCCATGAGACCTACGATGCACAAATGGTGAAAAAATATGAGAGCAAGAGGTTAAAATTTATTGTGTAAAAAATATAAATTCCACATTATAAATACATGGGTATACAGGTCACAACATGACCTTCACTCATGATGGAATGATGGGTCTTTCCCCCCTAACCGAGTCACCATTCTCAAATTTAATGCCAAGTTGTTGTCTTCCCTATTGTGTAATGAAACAACCCTACAAAAAACATACTCACTGCTTTAGATTTTTCACAACTTGGTCTCCCTAGGTTGTGGTGTGATACCCCCCCCCCATGAAAAGAATTCTAGTCTAAAATAAAATTGTCATGTGGTGAACTTCCTTAGTAATGCAATGACCCACTACAATCCAAAGCTGTAGGTTTCCAAAAAATATCAAGACACTTCTAAGACACCAAAACATCCGAAATTAAAATAATTAAATGAAATAGATAATTTGAACATTGACCTGATGACTGTTACAATTCTCTACACCATACAACTCTCTAACACTAGAAAGTGCTCAAGGATCTATATCTAAGAAAATATGAGGCCACTGGTCTCTCACCAAGGCCTCATGCAATCATGTCACATGGATATCCTTACCATGCTTCCAAAGTACATTAAAATTTGAATCACCTTCCCACAATTTTTTTTTGACAATATGTGATATGGATAGGCAGCTCAATGATGAAAACATCGAACTCTAACTCCAAATCCTCCCACTAAACAATGTAAGACAATTATGGATGATATTTATTTAGTTAGGACACATGGAATACATCATGAAATGAAGAAAACTAAATTAGAAAATCTCTATAGTATGCCACCTTCCTGAGATGCTCTATGATCACAAAGGGTCTAATATACTACTATATAAACATACCCTTTCTAACAAGATGGTGATGAAGGAATTTAGAAGGGATCCTGAGAAATATTTGACCATCCACCATAAAATCCAATTTGTGTTGGTGGGGGATAATGTAAGATTTTTAAAAACACTAATCCATTGCTAATATATTTAGAATAAACTAAATATTCTCTATCATCTATTGAATAATGCTTCACCCAAATAAAGAAATTTCTCCCAATTTTAACCAATTAATCTTGTATAGACATTTCCATCTATAAAGGGATTTGAAGGGATCCATTTTTATCAAGGATTGATAGCTATTTTTATAGGAAAACTCAGCTAATGATAAATATTTATCCCATGAACTACCAAAAATCAAGCATGAAGGCCCAAATAATACCCTCAACAATATGAATAGCCCAATAAATCTGACCATCTATCAAAGGGATATAGGGTGTGCTCAACATTATTTGAGAACCCATTTCTTCTTTGGGACCCTTATAAAAATAGAAGGTAAAATGTAGTCCTTTAGCATAAAAAATTGTCAAATGCACACCATAAAGCCTCAAAATATCTTATATATATTGTTTCCCATGGTCTACCACTCTCATTGTCTTATTAATAGTATGTGAGTGGGATTATATTTTTAACTAGTAGATAACCATCGATTTTGTATTCCTATAGTGAGAAGACCATAATAATCTATTAAAATAATCAATATAAATTCCATCCCAAATCCATGTCATAATGAGAAGACACTGAAATAACTATGTTGGATCCTGGTGATCAACATTAATATTTTTGTTTATAAGGAATCAGTATAAAAATTTAGAATTTTCCTACTTTATGAAAGAAAACTAGTACCTGCATTATAAATCATAGAACATTTTTGTAACCCTCAGGTGATCCTCCTTGCTAGAGTGGTTTCCACCACTCATCACATCCTTCTATAGACAAAAAGGAACCACTAATCTCATATAGAAATGTGAACCAAATAGAATTCAGTGGCTCTGGATGGTTTCATACCTCTACGTCGTGAAGGGGTGTCAATGCTGCAATAGTGGTTGAAATCCTATTTCTGAATAAGGAAACACTAAAGTGTAGTGTTACACACCTCATACATTGTTGAAGTCAAATATACCACACTAAAAAAGTTTTACACACAAAAAAGGATAATTGGTGAAGAAAATGCCTTTTTATATGAATAAGTCCATGATGCAATGAAAATATCACGCTATAAAGGGATTTGGGCGATCTTAAGAGGCTCTACCACTTGGAAAGGTCCATAACATAGCATAGAAAAAAATTACAAGGTGATAATGTGAATTTTATATGTCTTAGAGTATTGGGGTCCTCTATTATAGAGAGGTCATATTGTTCCATCACTTATGTGGTAGAATAAGAAAACTGAAAAAGAACCCAACTTATCACACCCCAAAGGGGTATGCAGCATTGTGATTTTCTTTTCTAATTGAGGAATTTTTTAAAAAAAATTTGTATAAGTTACTTTGATGTTTTATTTTTATTTAGGGATTTAATAGCTACCAAATTCAAATAGGGTGATGGTGATCTAATGGGAGAAGATACAAACACTGAGATTGAAGTAAGTGAAGTTTCAATTTAACATTATATTTGAGTTTAAAATCTAAAATCCTAGTCATCATACAAAATATAAGGATCTACTAGTTCGGTAGATCATAATATAGAGATATACAAGAACATTTAATTTAGAGACCTAATCAAGAGAAGAATAAAAAAGTAATTCTAGGAATGTGATTTAGAGGGTTAAAGACAGTGAAGGGAATACTCCAAGGGTTCTACTTCACTGGAAGTTTTTAAAATATGTCCAATAAGTGACATGCCATTAAAGTTGTATATCTTATCTCTATTTTTTAGAGAAAAATATTATCATAGGAGTAGTGAGCACCTATTTATGAAAGGGAGTTGTTTATTTATCATTGTGAAGAATAAGAATAGAGATATTCTCTTTGTTTTTGTGGATAGTGATTTTGGAGGGTTAGTGATACCCCTTTATTGTATAAGAACATAAAATTAGCGCACTATAGTGTTTCACCTGCATATTCACACAACCAGTTTCAAGCTCCTTGAATTATCCTATCTTGGAAAACCATGTAAAAATCACTTGTGTTCATTACTATTTTTATTTCTCAACAATGTTTTTGAGTGGGGATAAAAGAAGTATTTCTCATATTAAGTGAACAAGATTATAACCAAGGAGGAAATATCCTCCCCCCCCACTCAGGATGCAATCCTTGATTGGGACCAATAATTGGAATTAAAGAAATGGTTTTAGGGTGATGTTTTCTCTCTTTAATTAATTCCAGTAATTGTTAACCACAAGTTAATACCTCTCTTTGAAGCCCTTAATTTTTATATTTGTAAGATTACAAGGTAGCATTATTTTATATTATTTTATATGGATTCATATATGAAAACTATAATAGTTTGTATGTCATGGAGAGTGTATCTCTATAAGAGAAATATCGTTCATAATTAGAATTTGAATCCAATCCTATAAATTCTTTAGGGGGGGTTCTTGTAAGACCCAAATTACAAGAAGCTTATGTCATACAAGACTTCACAAGTCATATTAGAGAATATATTGAATATTTATAAAAGAGATTCAGAAGTACTAGAAGTAATATAGTATATTTTTTTTCAATAAATATGAATATTTTAGGACAATTCGAAATTAAATTGTTTATGTGTTATTTGGTCGACACAATACCTTGGTTAACTAAATGAATATACTTGAAAAAAAATTGGAAATGTTAAAAAATTTAAAAGGATTTTGAGAATACTGCCTTCCTATTTTTATATAAAATTCTCAGTTATTGAAGACAAAGATCTGAAGGATATTTTTTTGTGATTCTTGACATATTTTTTCTTAATGATTAGTAATTCTATTTAAGGTGTCTAATGATTTTATTTAATTGATTTGATGTTTGAAACTTGATGAAATCATGTCAGATTCTTGGAAGAACCTTAAATGATCCTTATAGAAGTCTTGATATTCTTATTGATCTCTTCATGTAATGTTCCTAAACCTTTTTATGGAAAGAAAGGGATATTGGAGGCTATAAATTAGATTTCACACCAATATGCAGCACTAAGTATCTGGTGCATATTCACAAGAGAACCGATGGTCAAGGGAGTATCCTCCCTTTGTAGAATAATTCCACTGGATACCTAATGGAGGATCACTATCTAGTTGGTGTAGATAGATAGTAATACCCCTTGGAGAAGATGCTCAATATCATCTAATGGGATCTCGCTGATGATCTGGTGAGTTCCACAATTTCTTGGATAGTATTTGTAGCCACACCGACTACTCGGTGGAGGCTATTTGGGGTCCGATAATGTCAGTATAGAAGCTTAGAGCCCGCATATAATGATGGTTAAAATTCTATAAAATGGTTTTCTATGACTTCAATTATAAGGACCCAGCCTTAAACCTTACATGATCTTGAATTAAATGAATAATTCACATTGAGGATCTTTTCAGGTTTAGAGTTTTAGAGAATTAGTGCATAACTATTACATAACAACTTAAATATTACAAGTAGACACTACAACTCAGTATCTATTTTTTCATAAAATAAAAACTCTTAAAAAGAAACATGTCTAATTCCATGTTTTAGACAGCATGACTTTTCCTTGATCTCATCCATGAGCCTATTCATCTTTATGTCTTGTGGAAAAAATTTCAAAAAAACTTGGGATGAGCATAAAAAACTCAGTAAGGGATACACAAAGAAGTAAAACTGTTAGTTTTTCAAAACAACAAGTAAACCATGAATAATTTAACATAAGTAATACTTTTCACCTTTACGAAGTAGTAAATACTCTTCCCTGAATAAATGATCATTACATACCCTTTTGTAACCAAACGTTTTCCATAAAACCCATATAAAGAACACATAACATATAAAGGTAACTTGGGACATAAAAATAAATAAATAGAATAACCATACAGTCAACTTCCGCACATATCACTAAATGGAAAAACCATACGGCCGACTTCTATACCCAATGCATTGAAGGTTATAATGTAACCACTCATCCTGGTATTCACGGCACCACCCGTCATTTGGTTTATCATGTAACCACCCGTTAAATGTCCAAGTACCATCATAACACATAAAATATTGCAAATATAAACATTTCACTAAAAACATTTCATTTTCAATCACAATAAGTAATTTCAAGATATTTAAATAATCAATCCATTTTAAAAAACCATTTTAAAAAAGATTTTTGAATCAAAGTGTGCCATACCACTTTGAATCTTTTAATGTAATTATAATTTTAAAACATTAATGTCCGTATAAATAAATACTCAAAACCATTTTTAAAACATGGACATTAATGATAATGATTTTGAATAGTAAATCTTTAAAACATTTAAAATTGATAGTTTTGTTAAAGAGTTTTTAACAAAATGAGAGACTCTTGAATACAAATAATTGTGGAATAACATTTAATCCGAACTTTATAATATCATTAGAATAAAGGGATTCATTATATAATATGTCAAAGGAAAGTATATACACCATTTAAGAGTGAATTGGTGCATAATAACAATGAAGTCACAATGGAAATGTAAATTGAGATGAAATCCATTATAAAAATGGTGTCCTTAAATTAAGGATAAATAAATCTCATAATTATGTGTGAAAAATATAAATACACCCAATATTAGTGGATATTAAGTGTATAAAAATCATAATTCATTCACACATATTCATAGGATGACATATTCAATAACTACAAGTTGAACCCAAAGAAATCAAAATTGGGTTAAGAAGTTCCCTTGTAAAAAATCAACAGCCTAACGGTGTCACTTTAAAATTCATAAAATGAGTTGATGAGACCAAAAGGGTAACTATCACTTGTAAATAAAGTTTAAATCAACAAGGATATATAATAACATATCCCAACATAATAATATTTAAATTAAAATACATAACCAAAATAAGTCTTTTAAAAAAAGAGGAGGGTGAAAGGTTCCCTTACCGATTTGGTAACTTACAAAACATATGCCACATGAAAGAAGGATCATACAATGAAGATTTAAATACCATTAAATGAAAGTATATTACACAAATAGTACAATCATGGGTAGTAAATACACCACACAAAATGAAATAGTGGAAAATAAAGCATGAATCTCACGGTAATAAAAAGTGAGATGAAACCCTTTACCACATTGTAATACACTGAGTCATATGACAAAAAGTTAATAACCACCAAATTAATAAAATAATACCACGAATATAATAAGAATCATGATAATATATATATAATTTCAGTACACATTACACCACGTGCAATGAATAAGTGGCGAACAATGGAAATCCCACGGAATTAAAAGTGAGATAAGAATATCTCTTACCTCGTTGTCCGACATGACCCGTTCGTTCTTTAATATCCTGAATAATAAAATAAAGTTAATTTCTACTTACTTAAGAACCTTTTTCATGTTTATTATTCCTTTTATATCACTTATTACCATGTTATAAACATTATGTAAATATTTAAGTTAATAATGGTCGTTTTGTCGATATTTGGTACTTGAGTCAAAAATGAACACCTTATATTTACAAGTTGTCCATGTGGTCAATATTCCATTATATACAGAATGATATTCATGATATATATATCATATATATCATATATATCCTGTATATACATGTATTTATAAGAGTACATAACATTTATATGTAAGAAATGAAATGTATCGTTCATGGAGACGGTAAGTCGTACGTACGCATGAACGCTACTTCCATTTCTATTTCTTATTTTAATGGAATTAAAAACTAAATTATACATAGTCATATTATAATTCAAGTATAATATTATATACAATATTATTAACTCCATCCTTTATACGTCTCACATAAGGCATTTAACGAGTCATATCACTTTGAGGGGGCAGTAGTCCGCACTTCCTCTAATGAGATTATCGTATTTACCCACTATGGAAACCATAATGGTGTGCTATAAATGGAAATATCAGAAGAATAAGGAAATAATAAACATAATATATATCATTTATAAATACAGTACCATCATAATGTCCACCATGAGAGACGGTAAGAGTTAATTGAACAATCATCGTCTCGTGAGGCGTTAGTTTTCCATCCATAGAAACTTTATGTTCTTCACCCATTAGATGGAGGTGTGTATAGGTTTTGTTCAAATATTTCTCATAAAAACATCCTAGTATATTGATGATATTGGTTTTGTTACAAAATAAAGGAATAAAAAGATTTTAGTGGTGGAAGACGTAAAATAAAAGAAAACAAATTAAGAGAAACGGTTACCTTTAATTTGGATAACTCCCTTTGGTTTGAACCAAAGGACTTCTTGAAGTGCATTCTAACTAAGGTAAGTCTTATAGTTTGAGGAGAGGTATGTAGGTAGATTAATTTGGCAGATTTTTTATGAGCCAAATGGCTTGAGAGGTGTGAGGAATTGGTTAGAAGTCGTCTCCTTTTATAAGGGAGAGGAGGGGCTCTTTAGGAAAGTGAGGAAATATTATTTTATAATATAATGATATTCGGTTTATAAAAGTCCAAAAATCATTATATTCCAAGATAAGATGACTCATGGTCTAAATATAATCATCCAATAGGAATTGGACAGGTTTTGGATAATATTTTAATCATTATAATCTTATTTATTTAAATTATTTAATAAAGAGTTAAATACTGCATCAGTATTGTGTCATGAATAATTTCATTTATTTGATGTCTAAAAATTATAAAATAAATACTATAAGGTAGGAAATATTTTTATATTTCCAAATAATATTTATAGACAAAAATATTCCTTATATAACACCATGTAAAAAATAATTTACTAAAATATTTTTGTTTTTCTCATTTTTGCCTTCACATTAAATTAATTAATCTAAAGTGTCATTATAATTTTTAATTGGCTCCATGGGGTCCCAAAATCGACCCAAGGATTCCCATGGTCTTTCATTACTCATAAAATAAGGTTAAGACAAGTTTTAAGGTAATTTTGAATTATTATAATATTCTTTTTACCTTGAATTACTCTATTTAAATTTAACCGCGGAAAATAAAAGTCAAAAGTTACAATTCAACAAAAATTATTTTCATCTTAATGAACTATATTTTACTTACTAATAAAAACCATGTATGTTGGATTTTTGAAATTCAATTCACAGAAATGGTAAAATTTCATTTAAATGAAAAAGTCATTTTTTTTAACTATCACTCAGTACATTCACTATTCATCAAAAATTGATGTTTTTCAGAAAAATACCAAAAATTCAGACTAAGCTATATTTGATATTACGAATTCAAAAATGATGTCTATTTTTCTAAATTCAAAAAATATAAGTTTTATTAATTAATTTTAAAATTAATTCCCGTTATCAAAACAAATAGCGTGTTTTTAAGAAACAATAACTATCAAAAGATTGATACCTGTTTATGTCCAATTTCAAAGTGAAATTAATTCCAATGACCAACATTAGATTAAATGGTAAAAATAAATCTTAATTTCTCTTTAAAACCAATTAAAAAGATAATATAAACATATGAATAAATTATATTAAAAGGCACTTTTGAATTAAAATACAATATTTTTCACTATTCATTAAAAAATAAAGTTTATCAGAAAAATACCAAAAAATTACCCAAAGTAAATTTTGATGTCCCTATTCTAAAGAAATATTTTATTTGGTAAAATAGAATATATCAAAGTGGAAAAAATTGGATTTAAATAGGGTTCGCCATTAAAAGGTGGTAAATCGACCTTTTAATGTAAATTATGCTTAAAATTAGATTCATTCAAATTTTAAGCCTCTAAGTTTTATTGGATAAATTTAATTACATTTAACCAATATGTATAATAATATTTTAGTTTTTTTTGTTCATTCCTGCCAATATAACAGCTTGGATTTATCTACCATTTAAAATAATAATATTACATTATTAGTGTGCAACGTAAGATTTCAAATAAATCCATTGTTGCGTATCGGGTACGCTATCGAAAATAGAAACCCAATCAAAGTAAAATTAATATTTAATTCACAAATATTAATAAATATGAAAATTTCATATTCTTTATTTTCCTGGAATGTTACATCCTTCCCCCCTTTTGGGAATTCCATCCTCGCAATTTTAAATTTGGGCTCGGAAACAACATTGAAAGTCCCACATCAGAAAAAAAGTGAATAAAACTATCACTTTAAAATAAAGAAAGATATATATAAAGGTCACCTGAGAAAACCCATACTAGAATTCCATGTAGTAAACCATGGATATGGAAGAGAAAACAAACCGTCATGTTCTGATGGAGAGTGGTAGAAAACATGATTAGGAGAAAGTTACCCACCAGAAAATCACAAAATTGTGATGGGTTAAACAATAATTGATTCCTCAATAGAAAAAGTTAACATACAACTTTTTTGTTTAAAGTTACTTTTAATTGAGGAATTTATTTATGATCTTAACTGAAAACATAAGGAAACATAATTACTTATCATGTAGACTTTCATTCTTTACTAGATTTCTAATACAAACTCATATTTTCTCTAAATGATGAGTATTCAAGATTACTTTATTCACATTAAAAGTGTTATAATATACTTCGAGAGAATTACATAATCCTCAAAATATGAACTATATATTTCCCATGTCTTTAGACCTTAACCAAAACCAAAATTGGTTAGTATATGATTAGATAATCCCCAAAAGGTATAATCTTTTACAAAAAGAAAAACTCCTTTTAATCTCCAAAATTTGTCAAACAATACCCAAAGTTCAACCAAGACCATTCAATAAATAATTTTCCAAAAAATTCATCAAGGTAAACCAAACTAAGATTGAAAACAAAATCTAAAAAGGATCTAATCACATAGTCATCCAAGATAAATCTAAACATTTATCTCCAAATAACATCAGTTACTCCTAAAGTATCATATTGAAAAGTAATTAACCTAATCACATATCCTCCAGGGTAGGTTAATAATTTCCATAGATAACCCAAAATAGACCTCTTATTGATTCAAAAGATCATCTAACTAAATACAATTAGTCATACTAACTACAGACATCACGTAGTCCAGTGGTAGTTGATAAATACTAGTCACACATTGGTTGTGGGTTTGATTCCCAAAGCTTCGTCCGACGCGACAGGTTGTCCCATGGTTTGTGTGTTTTCCCTTTTCTAAAACTACATAATTTTATAACATTCCCAAAAGTAGATAAATTCATAAAAAATAACCATAACATATTTTAACCACAAAGGTTATCGAATAACTTTCATTTTGCACCCCAAAATGTATTAACTGATAATTTCCTCAAATCCAAGGATCATATAAACCCAAATGGTTCTTTATAACTATATATAAAAAAGAGAAGATAATTATTCCTTGAATAAAATTTTCATATATCAAACATCATGGTTACACAATCTATAAACAATCTTCTAATGTAATCCCATTATCAGAAGAGCTTTAATACTTTTAAGCATTTTACCATCCTAATTTTTACCATAACTCTTGAATCCCTTATATGTTGAATTCTTACTCATTCAACATTATTCTTGATCCATTAACCGTTCCTTTCCAACTTATTCTTAAATACATCTTTCCTAAAAACAAAATCATGAATCATATCCCAAGATTTCAAAAATAGGAAAACATATGTTAATAAATAATCCATACCTTTCATTGGTCATTTCCAGTTTCTTCATCCTCAATCGGAATGGAATTAGGTATTAGTAAATGAATATTTGTACGATCATGGTGATCTGATTCCCAAAACATCTTCATAGGACATGTGTTGGTATAATGACCATGCACACCACATTTAAAACATTAAATTGATCCCTCATAAATAACTTCTTTCTCTTTCTTAGAGTCAACTGGATGCTTCCTTTTTCCATGGAAGGTTCTTGATTTATGTCCTTCATTTCCACATCTATAGCATCTTCTCGTCCCTTTGAAGCATTTTCCTAGGTGTTTCTTTCCACATCCTTGACACAAAGTTTTTTGAACATACTTACCTTTATGATTATTACCTAAAGTTCCGTAGGGATTTTTTTATCGCATATACGACGCCTTATAAAAATCACCAAGGTTAAGGTTGTCAATCATGACTCTAGATAGTTGGTTGAGAATAACCACAAGAGTTATCATTGCAGCTCCCATTTCAATCAATTTCTCAATCAGAAAATCACCATAGTTTTCTTCACATCCATTGTTACTTTGAGGCCTGCTAGATCCAGCCATTGACTAAAACCAAAAAGGTAAGTGTGAGTATATTAGTAAAATCATCATATAATATCTTATGATGAGGGTAAATAATAAGATATACTTATTCATGCTATCTTAAACTCATTCACTTTAGCTAAAAAAACTATAACTCTTTCTGAAATCCTAACCATTATGGTAATGTCACTTATAGTTAAAGAATACCCTAACCTCTAAAGTTATCTAAACCGACCTATGATACCAACTATAAGGACCCAGCCTTAAACCATACATGATCTTGAATTAAATGAATAATTCATATAGAGGATCTTTTCAGGTTTAGGGTTATAGAGAATTAGGCCATAACTGTTACATAACAACTTAAAGATTACAAGTAGACACTACTACTCAGTATCTATTTTTTTCATAAAATAAAAACTCTTAAAAAGAAACATGTCTAATTCCATGTTTTAGATAGTATGACTTTTCCTTGATCCGATCCATGACACTATTAATCTTTAAGTCCTGTGGAAAACATTTCAAAAAAACTTGGGATGAGCATAAGAAACTCGGTAAGGGATACACAAAGAAGTAAAACTATTAGTTTTTCAAAAAAACAAGTAAACCATGAATACTTTAACATAAGTAATACTTTTCACCTTTACAAAGTAGTAAATACTCTTCACTGAATAAATGATCATTACTTACCTTTTTTTAACAAAAAGATTACCATAAAAATCATATAAAGAACACATAACATATAAAGATAAATTGGGACATAAACATACATAAATGGAATAACCATACGGTCGATTTCCACACATATCACTAAATGGAATAGCCATATGGCCGACTTCTATACCCAATGCATTGGAGGTTATAACGTAACCACCTGTCCTGGTATTCACGGCACCACCCGTCATTTGGTTTATCACGTAACCACCCGTAAAATGTCCACGTACCATCATAACACATAAAATATTGCAAATATAAACATTTCACTAATAACATTTCATTTGAAATCACAAGAAGTAATTTTAAGATATTAAAATAATCAATCAATTTTCAAAAACTATTTAAAAAAAGATTTTTGAGTCAAAGTGTCCCATACCACTTTGAAGCTTTTAATGGAATTATAATTTTAAAACATTAATGTCCATATAAATAAATAATCAATACCATTTTTAAAACATGGACATTAAAGATAAATATTTAGAATAATAAATCTTTAAAACATTTAAAAATGATATTTTTGTTAAAGAGTTTTTAACAAAACGAGAGACTCTTGATTACAAACAATTCCAGAATAAAATTTAATCAGAACTTTATAATATCATGAGAATAAAGGTATTCGTGATATAATATGTCAAAGGACAGTATATACACTATATAAGAGTGAATTGGTTCATAACAACAATGAAGTCTCAATTGAAATGTAAATTAAGATGAAATCCATTATAAAGATGGTATCCTTAAATTAAGGATAAATCAATCTCATAATTATGTGTGATAAATATAAATACACCCGATATAAGTGGATATTAAGTGTATAAAAATCAGCAGTAATTCACACATATTCATAGGATCACATATTCAATAACTACAAGTTGAACCCAAAGATATCGAAATTGGGTTAATAAGTTCCCTTGTAAAAATTCGACAGCGTAACTGCGTCACTTTTAAATTTGGAAAATAAGTTTATGAGACAAAAAGGGTATCTCATCACTTGGAAATAATTCTTACATCAACAAGGATATATAAGAACATATCCCAACATAATAAGATGTAAATTAAAAGACATAACAAAAAGAAGTCTTTTAAAAAAAGAGGAGGGTGAAAGGTTCCCTTACCGATTTGGTAACTTACAAAACATATGCCACATGAAAGAAGGATCGTACAATTAAGATGTAAATACTCTTAAATGAAAGTATATTACACAAATAGTACAATCATTGGCAGTAAATACACCACACAAAAGGAAATAGTGTCAAATAAATCATGAATCTCACGGTAATAAAAAGTTAGATGAAACTCTTTACCACGTTGTAATCAACTGAGTCGTATGACAAAAAAGTTAATAACCACCAAATTAATCAAAGAATGACAATAATATAATAAGAATCATGATAATATATATAATTTCAGTACACATTACACCACATGCAATGAATAAGTGGCGAACAATGGAAATATCACGGAATTAAAAGTGAGATAAGAAAATCCCTTACCTCGTTGTCCAACTTGACCCGTTCATTCTTTAATATCCTGAATAATAAACTAAAGTTAATTTCTACTTCCTTAAGAACCTTTTTCATATTTATTATTCCTTTTATATCACTTATTACCATGTTATAAACATTATGTAAATATTTAAGTTAATAATGGTCGTGTTGTCGATATTTGGTACCTGAGTCAAAAATGAACACCTTATATTTACAAGTTGTCCATGTGGTAAATATTCAATTATATACAGAATGATATTAATTATTTAGATATCATATATATCATATATATCCATTATATAAATGTATTTATAACAGTACATAACATTTAGAGGTAAGAAATGAAATGTACCGTTCATGGAGACGGTAAGTTGTACGTACGCATGAACTCTACTTTCATTTCTATTTCTTATTTTAATAGAATTAAAAACTAAATTATACATAGTTATATTATAATTCCAGTATAATATCATATACAATATTATTAACTCCACCCTTTATACATCCCAAATAAGTCATTTAACGAGTCATATCACTTTGAGGGTCGGTAGTCCGCACTTCCTCTAATGAGATTATCGTATTTACCCACTATGGAAACCATAAAGGTGTGCTATAAATGGAAAGAGCAGAAGAATAAAGAAATAATAAACATAATATATATCATATATAAATACATTACCATCATAATGGCCACAATGAGAGGTGGTAAGAGGTAATTGAACAATCATCGTCGTGTGAGCCGTTAGTTTGTCATCCACAGAAACATTATGTTCTTCACCCATTAAGTGGAGGTGTGTGTAATTGTTGTTCAAATACTTATCATAAAAATATCCTCGTATATTTAAGATACTGGTTTTGTTACAAAATAAAGGAATAAAAAGATTTTATGGGTGGGATAAGTAAAATAAAAGAAAACAAATTAAGAGAAACTGTTACCTTTAATTTGGATAACTACCTTTGGTTTGAACCAAAGGACTTATTGAAGTGCCTTCTTCCAAAGTTAAGGCTTCTAGGTGGAGGAGAGGGATTTAGGGAGCTTAATTGGGCAGATTTTGGATGAGAAAAATGGCTTGATAGGTGTGAGGAATTGGTTCGAAGTGGTCTCCTTTTATAAGGGAGAGGAGGGGCTCTTTAGGAATGTGAGAAAATATTATTTTATAATATAATGATATTCGGTTTCGAAAGGTCCAAAAATCATTATAGTCGAATATACGATGACTCATGGTAGAAATATAATCATCCAATAATAATTGTACAGGTTTTGGATAATATTTTAATCATTATAATCTTATTTATTTAAATCATTTAATAATGAGGTAAATATTGCATCATTATTGTGTCAAGAATATTTTAATTTATTCGATGTCTAAAAATTATAAAAAAAATACTATAATGTATTAAATATTTTTATCTTTCCAATTAATGTTTATAGACAAAAATATTCCTTATATAACACCATATAAAAAATAATTTACTAAAAGATTTTTGTTTTTGTCATTTTTGCCTTTACATTAAATTAATTAATCTAAAGTGTCATTATCATTTATAATTGGATCCATGGGGTCCCAAAATTGACCCAAGGATTCCCATGGTTGGTAATTACTCATAAAATAAGGTTACGACAAGTGTTAAGGTAATTTTAAATTATTATAATATTGTTTTTACCATGAATTACCCTATTTACCTTTAACCGTGGTAAATTAAAGTCAAAAGTTACTATTCTCCCAAAATTATTTTCATTTTAATGAACCAAATTTTACTTACTAATAACAAACATGTATGTAGGATTTTCTAAATTCAATTCACAGAAGTGGTAAAATTTCATTTAAATGAAAAAGTCATTTTTCTTAACTACCACTAAGTGGTTTCACTATTCATCAAAATTGAAGTTTTTTAGAAAAATACCAATAATTCTACCAAAGCTATATTTGATATTCTGAATTCAAAAATGAGGTCTATTTTTCCAAATTCAAAACATAGAAGTGGCATTAATTAATTTTAAAATTAATACTCATTATCAAAAAAATAGCATGTTTTTAAGAAACAATAACTATCAAAAGATTGATACTTGTTTATGTCCAATTTCAAAATGAAATTAATTCCAATAACCAACATTGGATTAAATGTTAAAAATATATTTTAATTTCAATTTAAAACCAATTAAAAATATAATATAACCATATAAATAAATTATATTAAAAGGCACTTTTGAATTAAAATAAAATATTTATCACTATTCATTAAAAATGAACTTTCTTAGAAAAATGCCAAAAAATTACCCAATGTAAATTTTGATGTCCCAATTCTAAAGAAATATTTTATTTGGTCAAATATAATATATTAAAGTGACCAAAATTATATTTAAATAGGTTTCACCATTAAAAGGCGGTAAATCGACCTTTTAATGCAAATTATGCTTAAAATTAGATTCATTCACATTTTAAGCCACTAAGTTTTATTGGATAATTGTAATTACATTTAACAAACATGTATAATCATATTGTGGTTATTTTTGTTCATTCCTGCCAATACAATGGCTAGGAGTTATCTACCATTTAAAATAATAATATTATATTATTAGTGTGCAACGTAAGATTTCAAAGAAATCTGTTGTTACGTATTGGGTACGCTATTGAACATAGAAACCCCTTTAAAGTAAAATTAATATTTAATTCACAAATATTAATAAATATGTAAATTTTATAATCTTCATTTTCCTGGGATGTTACATCAATTACCCTTAAGATTTTCAAAAGGTTCCCAAAGCTTATGAAGGTTATAAATATACCCGTTGGGTGCCTTGGTAACTTACCTTCTCAATAATTCTGCAACAATGATGTATTATAATCTTTTAATTGTTCCCAAGTGCTCTAATTTTATATGAGATGTATTATCCAATCAAGAGTGTGATATTGTGGTAATATTCTTATCACTCTCATCCATATTTCTCATTATATATTATTAGTTATTATTCTCTTGAGATAAATGATACTATGCTAAAACCCGATTGCTTCTATAAATCCTCTCTTCCTACCATTTTCACTATTATCATTACTTACTACCTTTAAACTAAGGAACTCGGTTTCTCTTTCCATGACAACTAAAAGGAAAGGGTCTTTTTATAATCGAGGTTCCTAGCTATAACTAATAAGAACATAGGGTCAATTCTAATTATAGTTTCTTTATACAAACTAAAAAATCAAGGTAGTTTTGATATACTGGATACCGTTAAATCTAAGGTACTAATACATTAAATCATCAAGTCGTTGAGGTGGTCGATATAGGGTCTCTTATTGAGCTATTTCTAAACTTCTTTACCATTTTTTTCTCCATATTTACTTTCCACATTATTATTTATTAATCATTTTCATTCACTTAGTTAATCAATTGTTTAATCCATAAATTCAAATAATCGTTTAATTTATGAATCACCCATTAATTTATTCTTTTAATTTTATAAATATATATAATAATATCCTTGTGACTTCAATTTTTTTTTACTTTGATGAATTTTATTTTTAAATCAATTTTTTTTAATTATTTTCTATCTTCTGAAAAAAGTTTTTAGTCATTAAAACATGATTTATTTATTTTGTTTTTTAAAGTGAAATTCACCCATATCTTTCCATTTTACCCTACTCCTACCAACATTTGTTATCAAAAGAGTATTAAAATTATTTATTTATTTATTTTAAATTATTTTAATGCATAATTTCTTTCAAAATCAGTAACCATTTTTTGAAGAAACTTTCTTTATAAAAATGGATTTTTCAAGCACCCATAGTGCTCTTAAAGGATACTTTATGGGTAATTCTCTCTTTTTTATTGTAAAAATTATGGTTACTAGAAAATATGCATGTATACATTTATTATATATATTGATTTTTCTTTAGGTAATATAGTTATCCATGGTTATATTCCAACTATTGAAAAAGAAGTTAAATGGACTCCTAACAATATTTCCATTTTTAAATTAATTGGTAAAGTAATGAATGTCTTGCATTGTGGTTTAGACAAAAAATGAATTTAATTGAATTTATATACGTAAATGAACTCTTGAAATATTGAATCTCTTATAATTAAATAATGAAGGTACAAACAAACTAAAATATAATAATGTAGATATTTTTATATGGGACTTTAGAAGATTTTATATGAATCCTAGTGAATCTAATAATAAAATGTTGGCTAGATTCACTATCACTTGTAAAGTATTAAAGGGTCTTGGTGATACTAATTCTATATAGAATTAATTCAAGAAAATCCTTTGGGTTTTACCAAAAAATTGATCACCCAAAGTCACTAAAATCGAAGAAGCTAAAGATATAAAGAATATTGTGGTTAAATAACTCAATGGATCTCTCATGACATATTAGATAACTATGAAAATAAATGAAAAAAATAAGTTAAAATGGGAAAATAAACTAAAAGGTAAATTTAATTCAAGTAAATAAATAATGACGCATCAAAAATTGAAGTCGAGATTGCTCCTATTTCCAATAGGATAAACAAATACATGAAGAGAAGAAATATACTCAATTCTTAAAATAGGAAAATCTAGAAATTTTTGTTTCTTTATTTAGTCACAAAATTAGGGGTCACATAAAGCTATATTGTCCCCTGAAGAAAATTAAGAAGGTTATAAAAGCCTCAACCTAGAACACTAACGATGATTCAATTTCAACGTATGAATCAGGAGAAAAAAATCATATGTGCCTCATGGTAAATATTGTGGAATGTAATGAATTAAATTTTTTTAGTATATTTCTTACTATTATGCCTCTTAAACCTATTCATTAAGTTATAAGGATCATATTCATGTTATAGATCAACCTAATAATGTTTTTTTGGGAACTTGTTTCAAAATTTAAATAACATAAATATAATTAAAATCGTTTTTTTAATGGGATAATTTTTAAAGAAACAATGAATTGGTTTTATAACTAAAAGAACAAACTAATGTTGAAAATTTGAAATCGTGAATTAAATATCTTAATTATAAGCTTTCTCATTTCACCATAGGCAGATAAACCTTGAATAAAAATTTTGGATCACAAAAATTTGTTAAAATTAATTCTAGGATTGGTTTTTAAAAATAATCTAGTTTTCCCAAAATATCTAAAAAGACTAATTTTGAAAAAATAACATTCCAAAATTAATTTTTTAATTATTGTAATAAATATTAACATATTTTTTATGAATGAAATTACAAAAAAAACAAGATATGGTCAAATTAAGTGAATTCATCTCTCAATCATATTTATAATGGAAAATCATATTTTAATAAAAGTAGGAATCCAAAGTCTTTATTAGATAAATTATGTGGAGCCAAGTATGGGTAGCAAAATCATTAGTATATTAATCTATTATTAGATAAGGGTCTCATGAAAAAACCTCTATAAGGTACTTGTTATATGGATAATGGGTGCTTGAGTAACATGTGCGGTAATCCTTCAAATTAAATCTTCTTGAAAACTTTGATGGAGGACATGTTACAATTGGTGATGATTTAAAGTGTAAAATTACAAGTAGTGGTACCATAAATATATCCAACTATACTTTAATAAATATTTTTTTGTTAATATTTTGAAGTATAATTTACAAATTTTTATTCAATTATATGGTAATAGTTTTAAAGTTCTATTTGAAAAATATTTTTGTAATTTTCTTAATTATAAAGGATTAATTTACCCCATTCCATTTACAAAATGTTTATATTATAGATATAAAATTAATTTAAAGTATAAATGTTAAGTGTTTAATTTCACAAGTTAATGAATCATGGATTTGGAATCAAATTATAGGTCATTGTAACATTCATTATCTTATCAATATCAACTGTAATAGACTAATATTAGATTTTTTTTGAAATTGTATTTCAAAGATAACTTAGTCTGTGAACCTTTCTATCTTGTAAAGTAATACAAATATTATTTTAATTTAAAAAAATATATTTTTAAATACTTATAACTAGTTAACCTTATCCTTTTTTATCAACTCAAGTTTCTAGTATTCATACTTAATATTATAACTTTTTAATTATCAATGAATATACTCTATTTACAATTTTTATCATCATAGATCTTAAAAATGATCCTTGTAATGTATTTATCAACTTTTCAAGGAATGTTGAGAATGAAAAATGTTACAAACACTTTTCCATTATAAATTAACATGGTTGATAGTTGGATACAAAATAAAATGATTTGTTACATGCTTCTAAAGGTAATCATAAATCCTTCTCCACTCATAGAACACCTTAAAAAAATTTGGTTGTTTAAAGATGTAATGGGACCCTCTAAGAAATGTCTTGGACTTTCTTGAATGAGTATACTATTCCTCAATTATTTTAGACTTATTTGGTCAATACTTATTACATTATCCTTAACTGTGTTCTCATAAGACCCGTCTTAGGAAATACCCCTTATGATCTTTGGAACGGAAAAACTCCTATAGTCGGCTTATTTAATGTTTTCAGATATAAATTCTCTATCCTCGACACTAAAGATAATCTTGGAATGTTTGAATCTAAATCTAATTATGTTATCTTTATTGGGTACTCAACGTCATGTAAAGTCTACCGAGTCATTAATAATATGACCAAGATCTTAGAAGAGTCAATTCACATCAAATATGATGATAATCTTCATATATTACATCCCCAAAATTATGATTATGTCGACCAAGTTAGTTTGACCATACCTAAAATTCAATATTATAATGTAATTGAACATGTTAATGAAACACCTTCTACTCCATCACGTAAGGATTTGGTTGTATCCAAAAACCATCCCCTTTAAAATGTTGTTGGTTAATTATAATTCGGATCCCGTAATAGAATGTTGAACTTAAATGATGTTAAACATCAATCTTTTATATGTCACCTTTAACCTCATTCCCTGGATGATTCTTTTAGTGATGAGAATTGGATGTTTTACATGCAAGGGGAGTGGAACCAATTTCAAAGGAACAAAATTTGGACTCTTAAGGAATAACCTTATAATCATCCAATTATTATAAACAAGTGTGTTTTTTGAAACAAACATGAAGATCACCGAATAATCATACTTAAAAAATATAAACACATTTCTAAAAGCTATACTTGATAAAATGTATTGATTTTGGCGATACCTCTACACTCGTTTCATATATATACTCCATTAGAAACTTATTAGAATTCTCAGATCATTTTAATTTTAAGATTTTTCTAATGGATTTCAAAAGTTCATTTATAAATAATTCTATTTTGAAAAAAAAATGTGGATTAACCACCTAGTTTTGAAAATCCAAAATCTCCAAATCCCCTTTTCATGTTACCCAGTTTTTTTATTTTTTTAAAAAAAATCCCATCAGGAATGGTATGATAGGATAACTAAATTCATTTTATCAAATGATTTTAAAATGGGAAATGTTAATTCCATTAATTTTTTAAAACTTTTTCAAATAATTTATTAATATTCAAATTTATGTTGATGATGGTAGTTTCAGCTCAACAATGTAATATATTTGTAATAAGTTTTCAAATTTAATGAATAAAGTGTTTGAAATGAGTTGTATGGGAGTACTAAAATTATTTCTTTGTTTAAAATTCACCAAAATTATAATGATACTTTTTTAAGAAAAATTAAATATAGTAATGAAATTATAAATAGGTTTGGTTTTGATCGTGCTAAGAAAATTAGAACTCCCTTGAGTGCAACTTGTAAGCTAACATGGGATGAAGCCAGAACCTTAGTCAAAAATAACCTTTAGAGAAATATGAATAGATTTATACTTTACATTAATGTGACTCATCTAGACATCATTTTTAGGGTATGCATTCATTCTTTCTTTCAACAAAATCTATAGTAATCTTGTTTAAAATCTCTCAAAATAGTTTTTTCTATGATATAAATAAACAAAAAACCTAATATTATTTTATAAAATAGATCATTTATTTGAACATAATTGTTTTTCCAATATTGATTTTGGAGGATGTTAAATAGATAGGAAAAGTACTCATGTAACTTTCAACCTACTAGGAAAACCCCTTTTATTATGGAAGAATAAAAAAAATCACTTTCTACAATTGAAGCAAAATACATAACTGCAATTAGTTGTTGCACCCAAATTATATTGATAGATCATACCCTCTTAGACTTTGAGATTATATAAGATCATGTCCATCTAAACTGAGACATATAATAATGTGATTATTATATCTAAAAATCTTATCCAACACTCTCACATTATCCACATTGATCAGAGACACCATTTTCTTCAAGATCACTTTCAAAAAGTTTATATCGTTTTTTGACTTTATTTCCAGCAGCCTTCACCTTGCTAATATATTCACTAAACCCCTTCCTCCTCATCATTTTTACTTAATTAAAGGAATTTTGGGTATTATTAGCATATTATAATTATATATTAACATTGTAAAACTTTTTAAACATTCAATATTATTTTCAAAATTTTCAAATTATTTTTTCCAAAATACAATTTTTTATAAAAAAATTCAAAAATAATTTTTTCCAAACTATCTATAATTATGTTAAAGTGAGAGTGAAACTCCAATAAAAAGATTAATATCTAGATATAAATAATTTTATGTGATTCTAGAACACAAACACCCATATGTTATTATCTCAAAATGGTTGGTTGGATTTATTTTGGGATCTTCACTCTGGGCACGAGTAGTGGGACATTACTACACACTTGGTTTGAAACTCCTAGGAAATTTTTTATGGTTTACTAACACAATATTCACTAAGCCTTAATATTGGAATAGTTATTCAAATATTTTATATTTAATTCCTTTGTTTATTTTTTTGTTTTTTATTATATTCTTGTATTTATAATGCATTATTCAAGGGGAGATAATATTCATAATACTTAAATGATCCTATAAGAGATAGACTTTTTAAATTTATTTTTAAAACATTACTTTTATCTGGAACTTAATAAAGTACTTTTTAATGTTTTTATTTCTCCCTTGAGATATATCTTTTAATTGAAAGATTTTTTTCCTCTATATTGAGATTTATTGAAAATCTCTCTTTCTAAATTTTTTGTTATCAAAACTTTATTCTTTTTCTCTCTCAAACCACCATTAATAATAATAATCATAGTTGTAAATATTATTTATTTATTTACTATAACCTCATATATAACTTATTTTTTATAATCTTAATAGGAAATAAGTTTTTAATGTTTCGTAAATGAGGATAAATCTTGGTCATTATAGAAATATCTTGTTATTTTTATTCTTGTTGTTATTTAATTATGGGTGATAAATTAGAAATATATTATGGGGGAGAAATGATGTAAATCATAAAATATTTTTAATCATATCATTTTTATCTTTCTATACTTTTCATATTATTTTTATCAAATATTTTTATTAGAGTGTTTGTGTAACAAACTAGGTACTTATAAGATAATTAACTTTAAACTTAATTCCCCACTTCTATGTTTTGAATTTTCAAAATCTAACATACATGGTTATGATCAGTTAGAAGTTTGGAGTCCTAGAGGAAAAACATAATTTTTGTCGAATAGTAACCTACCCTTATGAATAGTAAACTACCATTATGAATAGTAGTATGACCTTTATGAATAATAAAACATCTAAAATTATATTAACCTTACACATGAATGATTAAATAAAATTAAGTTATCTTATAAGTGACAATTTGACCATAGTCAAAGTACTGGTGTTTTTGTAAGTCATAAATAATTGATTTTAATTAATTAATTAATTTAAAAGAAAATTTATTTTCCTATAATGTTATCATAGATTAACAATACTATTTCTTTTAGGTCTTAATATAAATTTATAAGACCTTATGAAATTTCTGAAAGCATTATGAAATCGGTTTTAATTTTAAAATTAGAATTTTTGAAGTGGATTATGATTTTAATTAAACATTAAATTAATCATATTTAGAAAATTATTTTTAAAAAATGGTCTTAATTTTGGGATTCTACATGTTGAAAAATGGTTAGGGTGAATTTTTAGTATTTTTCTGAAATACTTCAATTTTCAGGTGAATAATAAAAATACAGTTTTTCACACAATCGATATATCTTAAATTGTACCATTCATGAAATATTGATGAATAAACTTTAAAGAAATTTAGATTCATCCATGTTATATTAAATTTCGTAAATGGTTTCTCAAAAAACAATAAACTCAATTTTCAAACCTAAAAAGAACTTTCCAAACCTTAAAGTCAAAAGGTGATTCCTTAAAGTATCATTTTCTCTTTCTTTTCAGTTCCCTTTTAATAAATTAATGAATTCGAATTATAAATATGATTTAAAGTATAAATATAATTATATTCTATTAATATAGGATTTAGGAAATCAAAAAACTACTATTACATGTCTAACATTTGATATATTATTTTATTTAATATTTTATTCTAAAAACACCCCCTCCTAATGTATAAATAACCCCTCTCCCTCCCCTTGCCAAAACACGGCTCTCAAGCCTTGATAATTGTATAATTTCTACTAAATTACCTCCCCAATATCCTTCCCCACATTCAAGACCTATTGTTCTCACCCAAAGGCCAAAATCAAAGGCCTTATTGAGGATCTCAAGGAGAAGAGATCAAAAGGTAAGAAATCCTCTTCCTTTTTCATGCATTTTATTTTCCTTTACTTTTCATTTATTATAGTCTCTTACCCTCATATTATACAAGAGGAATTAAATCTCCATAAATATTGTATATTCTGGAAGTTCTCATGTTCATGAAAAATTCATCATCATTCTTCTTCTCCTCTCCAACTTATTCAAGGAATAAAAACATTGTCCGCGATGTGTCAAATTACCGATATCGTGGACAATGTGATTTCAATTTGATTTAATTATTTAAATTCAGGTCATGAAACCATTTTTATGGTTGAAAAAGGTTTTCATATATGAATTATTTATCATCCTTGGTTCTGTAATCCTTTTGTACACATGGTTTTAATTTATAAAACAAAATGAGGTCGTTATTATCACAGAACCACTAAAATAATTTAAACGAACATCATTAATGTTTTAACTAATGAAACTTTCTCACATAATAATTAAAAATTATAAATTGTATAATTAAGGTAACAAAAATATTTAAATACCATTTCATTCCAAAACTATACTTTCTTTTATAACCGACATAAAAATCCATTACAAAACCGTTCATGGAAACCCTATAAGGCATGCACCCGAAACAAGGAAAATAACAAAGTATTATTAATGAATGGGTGGAATGATGTTATAAAGTGATCATATAAGATGTTATAAACCTTAAAATTTTTCTTTAAAATCGTAATAACACTATTTTAACCATTATACAAGTGGTTTAAACATGTTTCAAGGAAGTCGAACCTGAGGTAATGGATTCTTTCTCCTTCTCTCTCTCACTTTTATTCAAGAATCTCCTCTATATTATGTCCTTTTATTTATTAATTCCATATGATGCGGTATATTTTCTCACCTCCCTCATACTACCCTTATTATATATTTATGATGAGATACCACATTCTATCTCATTAATCCCTCCCATGTACACCTGATACCATTCTGAAATTTCATATGTTAATTTTAAACCCAATTCCAATTCTTTGGGTTAACCTTCAAATTCAATTTTTTTATCATGCTAAGATGACTTTTAAAATTTAATTTGATTATATAATTTTTTATTATCTTTATTTACATAATATATACATATTTATTTAGTTTAATCAATTATCTCTTCAATGTTATGGTATTCGTAAAGGACCTCCCTCTTAAAATATTTTTAAATGTCCCATTTATGAAATCCAAAGTGGTTGTTCTTTGTTTGACATGATTTTACTCTTATGATTTCATGATGTTTTATTATCATAGTGTCTCCCTTATATTTTTATATGGTTTTTTTTTGAATAAAAATATTTCATTATCATTTATGGAATGTTTATGTTCTAAAAGTGATTTTTATGAGAAAGGGGTATTTGGAAATATGAATGTGTTTTTCTCAAGGGTTTATACGAGTTATGAAATGTTTTATTCATGGTATGTTCCTTGGAAATTATTTATGTTGGGTTAAGCCCATTATATCTCAATATATGATGGGTGATCCCCATTATAGCTCACGATATGTTGGGTGAGCCCATTATAACTCAAGATATGACGGGTGAGCCCCATTATAGCTCTCCAATACATTGGGAAATCCAGAGATGGATGTTGAGAAAATGGTTATTTCATGTGTAAGGGTGAATAAAATAATTATATGGTAAATGTGTCCCAAGGAAACTACATGAGTATTCTATGCATTCGATTTTTTATGATATGGGTTTTATTGGTTTTTTTATGTTATCACTTGACTAACGATTTATCTCTTTATATCCCTTATTGAGTTTTGTACTCATCCCACATTTTTAAATGTTTTTCATAGGTTATATGGATGGGTATGAGTAATATAAGAGTAATTATGAATGTTACTAATATTTTTCAATGAAATTATGTTTTATGTTTTAATGTTTTGTACTTTGAAATAAATGGATATTATTTTTAATAGTATCCTATTGGTATGAATGTGTTATATTATGTATGTAAGATATCCTAACTCTCTAAAAATATAAACCTGAAAAGATCCTTAATGTGTAATGAATGTATGTTCTTGACTAAAATTCATGATTATGTAATGTTTTAATGTTGGGTTTTCATAGTTTGTATCAAAGTATAGTTTAGATAACTTTAGGGGTTTAAATGGTTTTAGTTGAATACCCTATATGATTTTTAGTTTGTGGTTAATTAAAAATGACATAGAATTTGAAGGTTACCATGTTTCTTGAACTATGATATGTTTGTTTAGAATGTCATTCCACAAAATAAATAGGTAAACTGGTATAAGAAGGTGCAAAAAGGATGATATATGTCCGAATTTGCAGCCTGGAATGGTGGGAATCAGAACTATGCAGTTTGTGACAGCAATGGTACAGTTAGCACTAAAGATAAATGGTGGTGGTATCTATGATAGAGAGGAACCTGATCTTCCATAAGGGAACATGTCTTTTATGGAGCACTTCATTAGGCATCATCCTCCAGCTTTCAGTGGAACTGCAGATCCATTGATATCCAAGGGATGGATCAATGCTCTCGAAAAGATATTTGATGTCATGGGATGTTCAGAACGCCAAAAGGTAATACTATCCATTTATCATTTTAAATGTGAAGATGATAAGAAGCAGTCTCTAGTTAAGAATACGAGATAAAAATACAATCTTGATAGTCTAGAATGGGAAGATTTTAAGAATATTTTTCTGTAAAAATATTTTCCTAAAACCATTCAACTCATAATGGAGAAACAATTCTTGGAACTAAGGTAGAAAGATCATGAATCTATGGCTACATATGAAGCCAATTTTACAAGACTGTCTAGGTACGTACCATATTTTACTCTGAACATTGATAGTAAAATTAATATATTTTACTCTAGTTTTAAACCTATTATACAAAGGTATTTAGATTTAGGAGGGATTAAAAGCTGTGGGAAACTTTTTTGGTGGGACGAAAATGTTGATATGGAGTTTACTTTCACGTATGTGCCTCATGATGAAAAGAATAAGAAGCGGTAAGGTTGGAAGGCAATGGTGAAGAACTCATTAAAGATGTTTAGAGGTAAGAAAATGAATTTTCCTTCTTCTGAAAATTGTTTTAAAAAAATCATGGAAAATGTCTTGTGAATTCTGGGAAGTGATACTGATGTGGAATGTTTGGGAACATGTCTCATGAATGCAAGGAAAATGATTTGAAAATTAATTAAAAGTCAGTGGTGAGATGCTTTAATTATAAGTAATTGGATCACTATGCTAATATTGGTCCAAAGCCAGACACTCAGGTAAGAGATCGACAAGATTAGAAGTATAAGGGTGTGGAAAAATACTTTGTGACTACTTCAGAAATTGTTGAGCCGTCAAATGAAGTGATGTTAGGTACATTATTTGTTTACTTAGATTTTACTAAATTCTTATTTGATACAGAGTCTACACATTCTTTAATTTCTGAGAAATTTTCAGTAAAATTGGATATTAAACCTTAATAAATGAATCTATAACTTAGGGTAAAGACACCTCGAGGAAATATTGTGGAAAAAAGAAATTATAAGAATCTTCCTATCTTTGTCTGTGGAAAGATTTTACCTGAAAACCTTGTTTTTTTTCCTGTAGTAGAGTTTGATGTTATTTTAAGGATGGTCTGGCTTTCAGTTAATTAGGATAAGATATATTGTAGAGATAAAGAATTTATTTCTCATACTAAGTTTCAGTATGTGAACAAGAATGATCCCATACCATTGATAACCTACCAAGAAGCTGAAAAACTATTAAAAGACATAAATGAAATTTATCTTGTTCACATTGGTGAAAATAAGGGAACTATTTTGATTAATGATGTGCCAGTGATAAATGAATAACTTGATATTTTTTCTGATGAGTTTCTTGATGTACTACCTGATCGAGAATTGGAACTTACAATTGACATAGTTCTTAAGTCTAAGCCAATTTCAAAACCCCCTTATTGAATTGTCCAAGTGGAACTTCTTTAATTAAAAACTTAGTTGAAATAGCTACTTGAGAAAGGCTTTATTTATCCTAGAACTTAAGCATGGGGTGTTTCTGTTTGGTTCATTAAAAAGAAAGATGGTTCCATTAGACTTTGAATTGATTATAGAGCTTTGAATAACATCATTATTAAAAAAAAGCATCCTTTTCCTCATATTTATGACTTGTTTGATCAGTTCTATGGAGCTCAGTATTTTTTCAAGATTTACTTGAGATCTAAGTACCATCAACTGAAGGTTAAGGAATATGACATTCTGAAAACAACTTTTTGTACTAGAAACGGGCATTATGAGTTTGTGGTTATGCCCTTTGGTTTGAAAAATTCACTTGATATATTCATAGATCTTATGAATGGAATATTTCAGGAGTACTTGGATAAATTTGGGGTTGTGTTATTGATGACATTCTTGTTTTTTCTAAAAGAAAAGAGGAGCATGAAAAACAACTAAGGGTTGTTTTGAAAACATTAAAAGAAAAGAAACTGTATGGAAAATTCAGCAAGTGTGAATTATGGTTGTAACGAATTTCATTCCTTGGTCACATTGTTTCTAAAGATGGAATAACTATTGATCCTTTTAAGGAAAAAGTTATTGAAGAATGGACAAGACCAATAAATATAACTAAAATTCGTTGATTCCTTGGTCGGGCGGGCTATTATCGATGTTTTGTTGAATCCTTTGCACAGTTATCCAGCCTAGTGACTAATTTAACTCGAAAAGGTGTTAATTTCATATGGAAAAAAGAATTGGATTATTATTTTCATGAATTGAAAATAAAATTGGTGAATGCTTCAGTTCTAACTCTACCTTCCAAAAATTGAGATTTTTTTATCTATAGTGATGCTTCTTTGAATGGACTTGGTTGTGTTCTGATGCAGAATGTTTAGGTAACTTCTTATGCTTCATGTTAGTTGAAACCTCATGAGTTAAATCACCCCATACATGATTTGGAACTAGCATCTCTGTTTTTTGCTTTAAAAATTTTGAGGCATCATTTTTATGGAGCCAAATGTTAAATATACACTGACCATAAAAGTTGTAAGTATATATTCACTCAGAAATAAATGTATATGGGGTAGAGAAGATGTCTTGAACTAATAAAGTATTATGATTGCACAATCAATTACCATCCAGGAAAAGAAAAAAAAGTTGTGGATTCCTTGAGCTGAAAAAATCTTGCATCATTAACCATATTACGTTTGAAAAATGATCCCTTGATTAATGATTTGATGAATTTTTTCTTAGAAGTTGTTGGTGTTGGAAATACATCTGTTTTGTTTCAGGTTTCAGTGCAGTCATACTTATCATACAGAATCATGAAAGCAGAGAAGGAATACCGTGAGCTACAGGAAAAGGTAGAATTGGTTAAAATGGGTAATTTTCCTGAATTTAACCTTGATAAAGATTTTGTTTTGAGATTTGGGGAAAGATTGTGTGTGCCTTGTGATCCTTAGTTGAAGAAAGATTTGTTGTGTGAAGCTCATAGTTCTCCACTTTGAGTTTATCCTAGAAGTACTAAGACATACTGAGTCCTTCAGGAGTATTAATGGTGGGATGGAATAAAAATAGATATTTCATATTTTACTTTGAATTTTTTGACATGTCAACTGGTTAAATAAGAGTGATAGCTACCGAAGGGGATGCTTCATCCATTTCCAGTGCCGGAGTGGAAATGGGAGAATATATTCATGAAATATGTGGTGGGATTACATTGGACTTCTAGAGGTAACAATGTGATTTGGTTTATTGTCGATCGGCTAAATAAATCTGCACATTTTCATTCAATTCAAGATACAATGTATTTGGATCGGCTTTCTAGATTTTACCTCAAATAAATTTTCAGGTTACATGGAGTTCCTCTTTCCATTTTTTCTAACTATGATCCCAAGTTCACTTCTAATTTTTGGAAGGGCATTTAGAAGTAGTTGGGCACTTAATAAAAAAAATTTACAGCTTTTCATCCTCAATTAGATGGGAAGTCAGAACGAACTATTCAAACTTTGGAGGATATGCTTCGATCAAGTTCAATGGACTACCAGGGAAGTTGAGATCATCATCTTTCTTTAGTTGAGTTTTCTTAAAATAACAGTTTTCATTCTTGGATTCAGATGGTACCTTTTGAGGCTTTGTAAGGGAATTGGTTACGAACTCCATTATTTTGGGATGAAG
This sequence comes from Viscum album, assembly GCA_963277665.1. Lineage (NCBI taxonomy): Eukaryota > Viridiplantae > Streptophyta > Magnoliopsida > Santalales > Viscaceae > Viscum > Viscum album. The sequence continues at coordinate 1,404,666,905 of OY728160.1, forward strand.
TTGATGAAAGAAAGTTGATGGGACCAGAGTTAGTATAGGTAGTGGCTGAAAAGGGGAAGATGATCCAGCAACCCATGAGGACAGCTTAGAGTTGGCACAAAAGTTATGCAGACAATAGAAGGAAAGATTTCTTTTTCGAGGTAGGTGACCATGTCTTCCTTAAAATATATCCTTTGAAAAGTGTGCTACGTTTTGGAAAGAAAGGAAAGCAAATTCCAAGGTTCATCAGCCCCTTTGAATTCATGGAGAAATTTGGACCAATTGTATATCGAGTAGCTTTGACTCCAAGTTTGTCTCATGTACACAATGATTTTCATGTTTCGATGTTGAGAAAGTGTGTTCCAGATTAATCTCATGTTTTCAGTCCAAAACTTGTTAAGCTAAAAGAGAAACTTTCTTATAAAGAGAAACCTTTTCAGATTCTTTATCGTAGATATCAAGTATTTCAAAATAAGAAAATCCACCAGGTAAAGTTTTTGTTGAGAAACCACATTGTTAAAGAAGCAACAGGGGAATCTGATAATTCTATGAGGGAAATGTACCCTCACTTGTTTGGGTAAGTAAATAAAAATTGTGAGGAAACAATTTTCAGAAGGTGGGGAGAATGTAACAACCTATGTTCTTATAAGATAATTAACAATAAACTTAATTTCCAACTTATATGTTTTGAATTTTGAAAATCTGACAAACACAGTTGTGATCAGTAAGAAGTTTGGACTCCGATAGGACAAACATAATTTTTGGTGAATAGTAACCGACCCTTATGAATAGTAACTTACCCTTATGAATAGTAGTATGACCCTTATGTATAGTAAAACATCCAATATAATAGTAACCTTACCCATGAATGATTAAATAAAATTGAGGCATCTTATAAGTGACAATTTGACTACAGTCAAAGTATAGGTGTTTTTGTAAGTCATAAATAATTAATTACAATTAATTAATTAATTTAAAATAAAAAATATATTCTTAAAATGTTATCATAAATTAAAAAATATATGTATTTTGGGTTTTAAGAAAATTTTATAAGACCTTATGATGTTTTGGAAAGCAATATGAAATCGGTTTTAATTTTAAAATCTGTATTTATCAAGTAGATTATGATTTCAATTAAAAATTAAATTAATCATATTTATAAAATTATTTTTGAAAAGTGGATTTCATTTTTGGATTCTACACATCCAAAAATTTCTAGGGTGAATTTTTTGGATTTTTATGAAATACTTCAATTTTTGGGTGAATAGTAAAAAAATACAGTTTTTCACATATTCGGTATATCTTAAATTGCATCATTCATGATGTAATGATGAAATAAACTTTCTAGAAATTTAGATTCATTCATGTTATATATAATTTAACAAATTGTTCTTCAAAATACAATAAACACAATTTCCAAACTGAAAAAGAACTTTCCAAAACCTAAAGTCAAAAAGTGATTCCTTAAAGTATCATTTTCTCTTTCTTTTCACTTTCCTTTTAATAAATTAATGAATTCGAATTATAAATATTTTTTAAAGTATAAAATTAATTATATTATATTAATATATAATTTATTTTTTCAAAAAAATACTATTACAAGTCTAACATTTGATATATTTTTTTAATTAATATTTTATTCTAAAAACACCCCCTCCTCAGGTATAAATAACCCCTCTCCCTCCCGTTGCCAAACCACACCTCTAAATCCATGATCATTGTCTTATTTCTCCTTAATTTCCTCCCCAATCTCCTTCCCCATGTCCAAGACCTAGTGGTCTCACCCAAAGTCCAAAATCAAAGGCCTTAAGAAGGATCTCAAGGAGAAGTGATCAAGAGGTAAGAAATCCTCTTCCTTTTTCAGGTGTTTTCCTTTCCCTTTCATTTATTATAGTCTCTTACACTCCTCTTATCCAATAAGAATTAAAGATCTATAAATCATGTATATTTTTTATGTTCTCATTTTCATGTAAAATTCATCATCATTATTCTTCTCCTCTCCCAATTATTCATGGAATAAAAACATTGTCTGTGATGTATCAAATTACCGACATCGTGGACGATGTGATTTCAATTTGCTTTAACTCATTCAAGTACGGTAATGAAACCATTTTTATGGTTTAAATAGGTTATAATATATGTATTATGTCTCATCCATGGTTATTTAATCCTTTTTTACACATGTTTATAATTTATAAAACCAAAATGAGGTCATTATTATCAAAGAACCACTAAAATGATCTAAACGAACATTATTAATGTTTTAACTAATGAATCATTATCACTCAAGAATTCAAAATGATAAATTGTATAATTAGGATTGTGGAAACATGTAAATAAAATTTCATTCCACTTCTGGTGTTTCATTTACAACCGACCTAAAATTCCATTACAAAACTGCTCATGGAAACATTGTAATGCACGCACCCAAAATAAGGAAAATAACAAAGTATTATTAATGAATGGGTGGAATGATGTTATAAAGTGATCATATAAGTTTTTATAAACATGAAAATGTTTCTATAAAACCATAATAACACTATTATAACCATTATATAGGAGTTTTAAATATGGTTCAAGGAATTCAAACCCGAGGTAAGGGATTCTTTCTCTCTCTCTCACACTTTTATTCAAGAATCTCCTCTATATTGTGTCCTTTTATTTATTAATTCCTTATGATGGGTTATGTTTTCTCACCTCCCCCATACTACCCATATTATATATTTATGATGAGATACCTCATTCTATCTCATTAATCCCTCCCATGTACACCTGATACCATTCTGAAATTTCATGAGTGAATTTTAAACCCAATTTCCATTCTTTGGGTTAACCTTCAACTTCAATGATTTTTATCATGCTAAGATGACTTGGGAAATGTAATTTCATTATATAATGTTGTATTATCTACATTTACAGTATATATACATATTTCTATCTTTTAATCAATTCTCTCTTCATTTTTTTTGGTATTTGTAAAGGACCTCCCTCTTAAAATCCTTTTAAATGTCTCATTTATGAAATCCAAAGAGATTGTTATTTTTTTGACATGAGTGTAATCTTCTTATTTAATGATTTTTTATTATCATATTGTCTCTCTTATATGTTTATATGGATTTTTTTTTGAAAAATAATATTTCATTATCAGTTCTATAATGTTTATGTTCTAAGAGTGATTTTTACAAGAAAGGGGTATTTTGAAATGTGAATGTGTTTTGCTCAAGGGTGTATAGGAGTTATGAAATGTTTTATTAATGGTATGTTACTTGGACATTATTTATATTGAGATGATCCCATTATAACTTAAAATATTTTGGGTGACCCCCATTATAGCTCAAGATTTGTTGGGTTGATCCCATTAAAGATCAAGATATGACAGGTGAGCCCCATTATAGCTCTCTAATGCATTGGGTACTCCAAAGATAGAAGTTGACCAAATGGTTATTAAAATAGTAAGGGTGAATATAATAATGATATGGTAAATGTTTCCCAAGTAAACTACATGAGTATTCTATGCATTCTAGTTTTTATGATATGGTTTTTATTGGTTATTTTATGTTATCACTTGACTAATGATTTCTCTCTTTATATCTCATACTGAGTTTTTTACTCATCCCACACTTTTAAATTTTTTTCATAATATATAAGGATGGGTATGAGTAAGATGGGAGTCATGATGAATGTTATGAAGATTTTTAAAAGAAATATTATTTTATGTTTTAATTTTTATACTTTGAAAATAATGGAAACCGTTTTTAATAGTATCCTATTGGTATAAATGTGGTATGTTATGTATGTAAGATATTTTAACTCTCTAAAAATCAAAACCTAAAAATATCCTCAAGGTGTAATGAATGTATGTTCTTGACTAAAATTCATGAATATGTAATGTTCTAAGGTCAGGTTTTGATAGTTGGTATTATAGGAAGATTTAGATAATTTTAGGGGTTTGAATGATGTTAATTGAATACCCTATATAATTTTTAATTTATGGTTAATTTGAAATAACATAGAATTTAAAGGTTACAATTTTTATTCAACTAAGGTATGTCTATTCAGAATTCCTTTCCATAGAAGAAATAGGGAAGCTGATGTAGGATGGATCCAAGAGGCTGATAAATGTCCAAATTTGCAGCCTGGAATGGTGGGAATCGGAACTCGAGTAGTTTGTGACAGCAATGGAGTAGTTAACACAAGTGATAAATGGTTGTGGTATCCATGCTAGAGAAGAACCCAATCTACCATGAGGGAACATGTATTTTGTGGAGCACTTCATGAGGCGGCATGCTCCAACTTTCAGTGGAACTTTAGATCCAGTGATTTATGAGGGATGGATCAATGCTATTGAAAAGATATTTGATGTCATGGGATGTTCAGAATGCCAAAAGGTAATACTAGCCATTTATCATTTTTAAGGTGAAGTCGATTAGTGGTGGTCTCTAGTTAATAATGTGAGAGAAAAAGATGATCTTTATAGTCTATAACGGGATGATTTTAAGAATCTTTTTCTAGAAAAATATTTTCCTAAAAATAGTCAACTCATAATGGAGAAAAAATTCTTGCAACTGAGGTAGAAAGATCATGAATCTATGGTTGTATATGAAGACAATTTTACAAGACAGTCCATGTACATAAACGATTTTACTCAGAACATTGATAGGAAAATTAAGATATTTTACTATGGTTAGAAGCCTTTTATACGAAGTTATTTCACTTCATGTGAGTTTAAAATCTATGATAAACCTGTTTGTTGTGCGGAAAAAGTTTATATGGAGTTTACAGACACGTATGTGCCTCATGATGAAAAGAATAACAAGCGGTCAGGTTGGTAGGCAATGGGGAAGAACTCATCAAAGAAGTCTGGAGGTAAGAAAATAAATTTTACTTCTTGTGAAAAGTGTGGTAAAAAACATCTTGGAGAATGTCCAGTGAATTATAGGAATTGCTACCGATTTGGAATGTTTGGGCACATGTATCATGAATGTAAGGAAAGTGATCCAAAAAGTAATGAAAATTCAGTGGAGAGATGCATTAACTGTAATAAATTCGGTCATTATGCTAATGTTTGTCCAAATCTAGTCACTCAAGTAGGAGGTCAACAATATTGGAAGCATAAGGGTGTGAAGAAATCCTTTGCGACTACTTCAGCAGTTGTTGTACCTTCAAATGAAGTGGTGTCAGGTTCATTATTTGTTTACTCAGATTTTGCTAAAGTCTTGTTTGATACGGGGTATACACATTCTTCCATTTCTGAGATATTTTCAGTCAAAAATTGAAATCCCACCATAATAAATGAATCTAGAACTTATGGTAAAGACACCTAGAGGAAATATTGTGGCAAAAAGAAATTATAAGAATCTTCCTTTCTTTGTCTGTGGAAAGAGTTTAACTACGAACCTTGTTGTTTTTTCTCAAGTAGAGTTTGATGTTATTTTGGGATGGACTGGATTTTTGTTTATCATGCTAAGATAGATTATAGAGATAAAGAAGTTAGTTTCCATACTGAGTTTCACTTTGTGTACAAGAATGAACCCATACCATTGATAACATACCAAGAATATAGAAAATTATTAAAATACGGAAATGAAAGTTATCTTGCTCACATTGCTGAAAATAAAGGAACTATTCAGATTAATGATATGCTAGTGGTAAATGAATACCTGGATGTTTTTACTAATGATTTTCCCAATGTAGTACCTAATCGGGAATTGGAATTTATAATTGATATAGTTCCAGAGTCTAACCCAATTTTAAAACCCCCTTATTTAATGGAATAAGTGGAACTTATTGAATTGAAAAATTAGTTGCATGAGCCACTTGGGAAAGGATTTATTCATCCAAGAACTTCACCAATGGGTGCTCCTATTATGTTCGTTAAAAATAAAGATAGTTCCATGAGACATTGCATCGATTATAGAGCTTTGAATAACATCATTATTAAAAATAAGTATCATTTTCCTCATATTGATGACTTGTTTGATCAGCTCCAGGGAGATCAGTATTTTTCCAAGATTGAATTGAGATCTGGAAACCATCAGTTGATGGTTAATGAATATAAAATTATAAAAACATCTTTTCATACTAGATATAGTAATTATGAGTTTTTGGTTATACCCTTTGTTTTGAAAAATTCACCTTCTGTATTTATGGATCTTATGAATAGAATATTTCATGAGTATAAGTATAAATTTTTTGTTGTGTTTATTGATGAAATTATTGTTTTTTCTAAATGTAATTAGGATCATGAAAAAAATCTAAGGATTGTTTTGAAAACCATAAAAGAAAAGAAACTATATGGAAAATTCAGCAGGTGTGAATTTTGGTTACAACAAATTTCACTCCTTGGTCACATTGTTTCTAAAGATGGCATAACTATTGATCCTACTAAGACAAAATTTGTTGAATAATGGCCAAGACCAACAAATATAACTGAAATTATATGCTTCTTTAGTGTGGCGGTCTATTACTGATGTTTTGTTGAAAACTTTGCACGGTTATCCAGAACAATGACTAAGTTAACTTGAAAATGTGTTAAATTCATATGGAAAAAAAATGTGAGGATGGTTTTTAGGAATTGAAAAGAAGATTGGTGAATTATACAATTCTGAATCTACCTTAGAGAAATAAATATTTATTTATCTATATTGATTCTTCTTTGAAGGGAATTGGTTGTTTTCTATGGCAGAATGATCAGGTAATTGCTAATGTTTCACATCAGTTGAAACTTAATGAGTTAAATTACCCCACAGATGATTTGAAACTAGTAGTTGTGATTTTTTCTTTAACAATTTGTAGGCATCATTTTTATGGGGTAAAATGTGAAATATATACTTATCATAAAAGTTTTAAGTATATATTCACTCAGAAATAATTGAACAAGAGGTAGAAAAGATGGATTGAACTGATAAAGGATTATGATTGCACAATCAATTACCATCAAGGAAAAGAAAACAAAGTGACATATACCATGAGCCAAAAACATCAGGCAACATTAACCATGTTACGTTTAGAATATGATCCCTTGATTAATGATTTGATGAATTTTGGATTAGAATTTGTTGGTGTAGGAAATAAATCTGTTTTGTTTCAGGTTTCAGTACAGTCATCATTATCAGACAGAATCAAGCAAGTTCCAAAGGAAGACCGTGAGCTACAGGAAAAGGTAGAATTGGTTAAAATGGGTAAGTTTTCAGAATTTAACCTTAATAAATTTTTTTTTTTTTTGATATTTGGGAAAAAAAATTGTGTGCCTTGTGATCCTCAGTTGAAGAAAGATTTGTTTTGTGAAGCTCATAGTTCTCCACTTTCAGTTTATCCTAGGAAGTACTAAGATGTATCGAGACCTTCGGGGGTATTACTGGTGGGATGGAATGAAAAGAGATATTGCAGATTTTACTATGAAATGATTGACATATCAACAGGCTAAAGCAAAGTGACAGGTACTGAATGGGATTCTTCAACCACTACCAGTGACAAAGTAGAAATGGGAGAATATATCCATGGACTTCGTGGCTAGATTACCTAAGACTTATCGAGGAAATGATGCGATTTGGGTTATTATTGACTGACTGACTAAATCAACACATTTTATTTCTATTCAAGATACAATGTCTTTGGATCAGCTTTCTCAACTATACCTCAAAGATATTTTAAGGTTACATGGAGTTACACTCTCTATTGTTTCTGACTGTGATCCCAGGTTCACTTATAATTTTTTGAAGGGCCTTCAGAAGTCGTTGGGCAGAGAATTAAATTTTAGTATATCATTTTATCCTCAATCAGATGGGAAGTCAGAATGAAAGATTCAAACTTTGTAGGATATGCTTCGAGCATGTTAAATGGACTACCAGGGAAGTTGGTACATAATCTTTCTTTAGTTGAGCTTTCTTATAATAACAGTATTCATTCCAGTATTCAGTTGGAACATTTTGAGGCTTTGTATAGGAATCAATGTCAAACTCCAGCATTTTGGGATGAAATCATTGAAAGGAAGTTTATGGGACATAAGTTAGTAGAGAAAGAGGCTGAAAATGTGAAGATGATATAGTAGCACCTGAGGAAAGCTCAGAGTAGGAAGAAATGTTATGCAGACAATAGAAGTAAAGACTTATCTTTCAATGTAAGTGGCTATGTCTTCCTTAAAATCTCTCTGTGGAAAAGTGTGCTACATTTTGGGAAGAAAGGAAGTCCATGGTTAATCGGCCCTTTTGAAATCCTTGAGAAAGTTAGACCAGTTTCATACCGAGTATCTTAGCCTCTCAGTTTGTCTTAGGTACATAATTTTTTTCATGTTTTGATATTGAGAAAGTACGTATCAAAATTCCTATCATGTTTTGAGTCCAGAAATAGTTCAGCTGAAAGAGAACCTTTCTTATGAAGAGAAACCTATTCAGATTCTTTATCATAGAGAGCAAGTATTTCAGAATAAGTAAATCCACCAGGTAAAGATTTCTAAGATAAACAACATGGTTGAAGAAGCAATATGGGAATCTGAGAATCCTATCAGGGAAAGGTACCTTCACTTGTTTGGGTGAGTAAATAAAAATTGCGAGGATGCAATTTCCAGTAGGTGGGGATAATGTGACAACCCAAGTACTTATAAGATAATTAAATTTAAAATTAATTTCCCACTTTTATGTTTTGAATTTTGAAAATCTGACATACACGGTTGCGATCAGTAAGAAGTTTAGAGTCCGATAGGACAAACTTAATTTTTGGTTAATAGTAACCTACCCTTTGTAATAGTAAACTTTTATTATGAATTTTAGTATGACCCTTGTGAATATTAAAACATCCAAAATAATATTAACCTTACCCATGAATGATTAAATAAACTTTAGGCGTCTTATAAGTGACAATTTGACTATAATCATTGTATTGGTGTTTTTGTAAGCCATAAATAATTAATTATAATTAATTAATTAATTTAAAAGAAAATTTATTTTCCTAAAATGTTATCATAAATTAATAATTCTATGTCTTTTTGGTTTTAAGATAATTTTATAAGACCTTATGTAGTTTTTGAAAGCATTATGAAATCAGTTTTAATTTTAAAATCTGTATTTTTCGATGAGATTATGATTTTAATTAAAATTAAATTAATCATATTTAAAAAATTATTTTTAAAAATGGAATTCATTTTTGAATTCTACACCTTGAAAATTGGTTAGGATAAATTTTTGGGATTTTTCTGAAATACTTTAGTTTTCGAGTGAAGAGTAAAAAAATTTCACATAATCAGTATATCTTAAATTTCATCATTCATGATGTAATGATGACATAAACTTTATATAAATTTATATTCACCCATGTTATATTAAATTTCATAAATTTTTCCTCAAAATACAATAAACTCAATTTCCAAACCTAAAAAGAACTTTCCAAAACCTAAAGTCAAAAAGTGATTCCTTAAAGTATCATTTTATCTTTCATTTAACTTTCCTTTTATTAAATTAATGAATTCGAATTATAAAGATTATTTAAAGTCTAAAAAAATTATATTATATTAATATATGATTTATGTTTTCAAAAAACTACTATTACAAGTCTAACATTTGATATATTATTTTATGTAATGTTTTATTCTAAAAACACCCCCTCCACATGTATAAATAACCTATTTCTATCCCATTGCCAAACCACACCTATCAAGCATTGAGAATTGTATAATTTCTAGAAAATTTCCTCCCTAATCTCCTACCCAAGTCCAAGACCTTCTGGTATCACCCAAATTCCAAAATCAAATGCCTTAAGGAGGATCTCAAGGAGAAGTGATCAAGAGGTAAGAAATCCTCTTCCTTTTTCATGTGTTTTCTTTTCCTTTCCTTTTCATTTATTATAGTATCTTCCCATACTCTTATACCAAAGGCATGAAAGCTATATAAATATTTTAAATTCTAGATTTTCTTAGGTTCATGTAAAATTCATCCTCATTCTTCTTCTCCTCTCCCACTTATTCTTGGAATAAAAACATTGTCTGTGATGTGTCGAATTACAGACATTATGGATGATGTGATTTCAGTTTTCTTTTATTCCTTCAAGTATGGTCATGAAACCATTTTTATAGTTTAACCAGGATAAAATTAATTTATTATGTCTCATCCATGGTTCTGGAATCCTTTTTTACACATGGTTTTAATTTATAAAACAAAATGAGGTCGTTATTACCAAAGTACCACCAAAATGATCCAAACGAACATCATTAATGTTTTAACTAATGAATCTTTCTCACATCAGAATTAAAAATGATATATTGTATAATTAAGGTTATGGAAACATGTAAATAAAATTTCATTCCACTTCTGGAGTTTCTTTTACAAATGACATAAAAATCCATTACAAAACTGCTCATGGAAACCCTGTAACGCACGCACCCAAACCAAGGGGAATAACAAAGTATTATTAATGAATGGGTGGAATTATGTTATAAAGTGACCATTTAAGATGTTATAAACATGAAGTTGTTTTTTTAAATCATAATAACACTATCTTAACCATTATACATGAGTTTTAAATAGGTTTCAAGTAATTCAAACCTGAAGTAAGGGATTCTTTCTCTCTCTCTCACTCACTTTTATTCAAGAATCTCCTCTATGTTGTGTCATTTTATTTTTTAAATTCATAATGATGGGTAATGTTTTAAAAAATACACCATACTTCCTTTATTATATATTTATGATTATTTAACCCATTATATCTCATTAAGACCTCCCATGTACACCCAATACCATGCTTAAATTTCATAAGTGAATTTTAAACCCAATTTCCATTCATTGGATTAACCTTTAACTTCAATGCTTTTTATCATACTAAGATGAATTGTGAAATGTAATTTTATTATATAATGTTTTATTATCTATATTTACATTATATATACATATTTCATTCCTTTAATCAATTCTCTCTTCAATGTTATGGTATTCATAAAGGACCTCCCTCTTAAAATCCTTTTAAATGTATCCTTTATGAAATCCCAAGAGATTGTTATTTTTTTAACATGAGTGTACTCTTATGATATCATAATGTTTTATTATCATAGTGTCTCCCTTATATATTTATATCATTTTTTTGTAATGAAAATATTTCATTCTCATTTTTGTAATGTTTATGTTCTAAGAGTGATTTTTACGAAAAAAGGGTTTTTTGAATTGTGAATGTGTTTTTCTCAAGGGTGTATACGTGTTATGAAATGTTTTATTCATGGTATGTTCCTTTTACATTATTTATGTTGGATAAATACCATTATAGCTCAATATATGATTGTTTAACCCCATTATATCTCATGATATGTTGGGTTGATCTCATTGTAGCTAAAGATATGACCGGTGAGACCCATTATAGCTCTCCAAGGCAATGGGTACTCCAAAGATGGAAGTTGACCAAATGGTTATTCCAAGTGAAAGGGTGAATATAAGAATGATATTATAAATGTGTCCCAATGAATATACATGGTAATTATTTTCATTCTAGTTTTTATGATATGGGTTTTATTGGATTTTTTATGTTATCACTTGACTAATGATTTCTCTCTTTATATCCCTTAATGAGTTTTGTACTCATACCATGTTTTTAAATATATTTAATAGGTTATAGGGATTAGTATGAGTAATATGGGAGTCATGATGAATGTTACAAAGATTTTTCAAAGAAATAATGTTTTATGTTTTAATGTTGTATACTTTTAAAAAAAATGGAAACTATTTCTAAAAGTATCCTATTGGTTTGAATTTGGTATGTTATGTATGTATGATATCCTAACTCTCTAAAAATCTAAACCTGAAAAGATCCTAAATGTGTGATGAATGTATGTTCTTGACTAAAATGCAAGATTATGTAATGTTTTAAGGCCGGGTTCTGATAGTTGGTATTAGTGGATGGTTTAGATAACTTTAGGGGTTTGAATGATGATAATTGAATAACCTATATGCTTTTTACTTTATTTTTAATTTAAAATGACATAGAATTTTAAGGTTACCATGTTTCTTCAACTAAGATATGTCTATTCAGAATGTCTTTCTACATAAGAAATAGGTAAAATGATGTAATAAGGCTCTAAGAGGCTGATACATGTCCAAATTTGCAGCCTTGAATGGTGGGAATCGAAACCAAGCAGTTTGTGACAGTAATAGCGTAGTTAACACAAGCGATAAATGGTGGTGGTATCTGTGCTAGAGAGGAACCATATCTACCATGAGGGAATATGTCTTTGGTGGAGCACTTTATAAGGCAGCATCCACAAGCATTCAGTGTAACTACAAATCTAGTTATATCCAAGGGATGGATCAATGCTCTCGAAAAGATATTTGATATCAGGGGATGTTCAGAACACCAAAAGGTAATACTAGTCGTTTATCATTTTTAATGTGAAGTCGATTAATGTTGGTCTCTAGTTAAGAATATGATAGAAAAATATGATCTTGATAGTCTAAAGTGGGAAGATATTAAGAATATTTTTCAGGAAAAATATTTTCCTAAAACTATTCGACTCATAATGGAGAAACAGTTCTTCAAAATGTGGTAGAAAGATCATGAATATGTGGCTGCATATGAAGCCAATTTTAAAAGACTGACCAGGTATGTACTGTATTTTACTCGAATCTTTGATAGTAAAATTAATAGATTTTACTCCGGTTTCAAACCTTTTATACATTGGGATTTGGCTTCATGAGAGTTTAAAAGATATGAGAAACTTGTTCGGTGTGCTGAAAAAGTTGAGATGGAGTTTACTAACATGTATGTGCCTCGTGATGAAAAGAATAAGAAGCACTCAGGTTGGTAGGAAATGGGGAAGGACTCATCAAAGAAGTCTGGAGGTAAGAAAATTAATTTTACTTATTTCTAAATGTTTGGTAAAAAACATCCTAGATAATGTCTTGTGAATTATGGGAAGTTCTACCGATGTGTAAAGTTTGGGGACATCTCTCAAGAATGCAAGGAAAGTGATCTGAAAATTATTGATAAGTCGGTGGTGAGATGCTTTAATTACAAAAAATTGGGTCATTATGCTAATGTTTGTCCAAATCTAGTCACTCTGGAAGGATATCAGCAATATTGGAAGCAGAAGGGTTTGACAAAATCCTTTGTGACTACGTCAGTAGTTTTTGAGCTGTTAAAGGAAGTGGTGTTAGGTACATTATTTGTTTACTCAGATTTTATTAAATTCTTGTTTGGTATGGGGTCTACACATTCTGTCATTTCTGAGAAATTTTCAACCAAATTAGAAATTCAACCGTTAGAAATGAATCTATAAATTATGGTAAATACACTTGGAAGAAATATTGTGGAAAAAAGAAATTATGAGAATCTTCCTATCTTTTCTGTGGAAATATTTTACCTGCAAACCTTGCTTTCTTCCTCTAGTTGAGTTTGATGTTATTTTAGGGATGTACTAGATTTTTATTTATCATAATAATATAGATTATATAGATGAAGAAGTTTTTTTCATACTACATTTCATTTTGTGTACAACAATGAACCCATACCATTGATAACAAAAAAAGAAGTTGAAAACCTATTAAAAGACAGAAATGAAAGTTATCTTGCTCAAATTGTTGAAAATAAGAGAACTATTTAGATTAATGATGTTCCAGTGGTAAATGAATACCTAGACGTTTTTCCTGATGATTTTCCCGGTGTTGTACCTAGTTGGGAAGTGTAATTTACAATTGAATTAGTTTGAGATTCTAAGCCAATTTCAAAACACCCTTATCTAATTGAACAAAGTAAAAATATTGAATTGAAAAATTAGTTACAAGAGCTACTTAATAAAGGATTTATTCTACCTAGCACTTAACCATGGGGTGCTCCTATTTTGTTCGTTAAACAGAAAGATGGTTCCATGAGACTTTGCATTGATTATAGATCTTTGATTGACATCACTATTAAAAACAAGATTCATTTTCCTAATATTGATTACTTGTTTAATCAGCTCTAGGGAGCTAAGTATTTTTCCAAGATTGACTTGAGATCTAGGTACCATTAGCTGAAGGTGAATGAAGATGAAATTATAAAAATAGCTTTCTATACTAGATATGGTCATTATGATTTTGTGGTTATTCCCTTTGGTTTGACTAATTCACTTGCTATATTCATGGATTTATGAATAGAATATTTCATGAGTACTTGGATAAATTTTTGGTTGTATTTATTGATGACATTCTTTTGTTTTTATAAAATTAAATAGGAGCATGAGAAACATCTAAGGGTTGTTTTGAAAACCATAAAATAATCTAAATTGTAGGGAAAATTCAGCAAGTGTGAATTCTAGTTGCAACAAAATTCATTCCTTGGTCACATTGTTTCTAAAGATGGCATAACTATTGATCCTCCTAAGAAAAAAGTTGTTGAGGAATAGCCAATACCAACAAATATAACTGAAATTCATAGCTTCCTTGGTCTTGTGGGATATTACCAACGTTTTGTTGAAAACTTTTCATGGTTATCCAGCCCAATGACTAAGTTAACTCAAAAAGGTGTTAGGTTCATATGAAAAAAAATAATGTGATGATTGTTTTCTGGAATTGAATAGAAGATTGGTGAATGCTCCAGTTCTGACTCTACCTTCCAGAAATGGAGATTTTGTTATCTATAGTGTTGTTTCTTTGTAGGGAATTGGATTTTTTTGATGTAGAATGATCAGGTAATTTCTTATTCTTCATGTTTGTTGAAACCTCATGAGTTAAATTACCTCACACGTGATTCGGAACTTCTAGTTGTGGTTTTTTATTTAAAAATTTGGATTCATCCTTTTTATGGATCCAAAAGTGAAATATATACTGACCAAAAAAATTTGATGTATATATTCACTCATAAAGAATTGAAAATGAGGCAGAGAAGATGGATTGAACTGATAAAGGATTGTGATTTCACATTAAATTACCATTCAGGAAAATCAAAAAATGTGGAGGATTCCTTGAGCTGAAAAAATAATGCATCATTAACCATGTTACGTTTGGAATATGATCACTTGATTAATGATTTAATGAATTTTTGCTTAGAAGTTGTTAGTGCAGAAATACATCTATTTTGTTTTAGGTTTTGATGCAGTCATCATTATCAGATAGAATCAAGAAAGCACGGAAGGAAGACAGTGAGCTATAGGAAAAGGTAGAATTGGTTAAAAGGGGTAAGTTTTCATAATTTAACTTTGATAAAGATTGTGTTTTGAGATTTGGGAAAATATTGTGTGTACCTTGGGATCCTCATTTGAAGAAAGATTTTTTGTGTGAATATCATAGTTCTCCACTTTCAGTTTATCGTGGAAGTACTAAGATGTACTGAGACCTTCGGGAGTATTACATGTGGGATGGAATGAAAAGAGATATTGCAGATTTTACTTTGAATTGTTTGACATGTAAATAGGTTAAATGAGTGGCAGCTATCGAAGGGGGTGATTCAGCCACTGCCAGTGCCAGAGTGGAAGTGAGAGATTATATACATGGAATTCATGGTTGGATTACCTAAGAATTCTCGAGGTAACAATGCGATTTGGGTTATTGTTGATCAGTTAAATAAATCTACACATTTTATTTCTATTCGAGATACAATGACTTTGGATCAGCTTTCTCGATTGTACCTCGATGAGATTGTAAGGTTACATGGATCTCCTCTATCCTTTATTTCTGACTGTGATCCCAGGTTCACTTCTAATTTTTTGAAGGGACTTCAGAAGTCATTGGGAAGAGAATTAAATTTTATTATATCTTTTTATCCTCAATCAGATGGGAATTCAGAATGAAAGATTCAAACTTTTGAGGATATGCTTCAAGTGTGTTAAATGGACTACTAGGGAAGTTTGGATCATCATCTTTATTTAGTTGAGTTTTATTATAATAACAGTTTTCATTTCAGTATTCAGATGGAACCTTTTGATTCATTTTATGGGAAGCGGTGTCAGACTCCAGCATTTTTGGATGAAGTTAGTGAAGGAATGTTTATGGGACTAGAGTTAGTAGAGGAAGTGTCTGAAAAGGTGAATATGATCGAGCAGCACATGAGGATAGCTTAAATTAGGAAGAAAAGTTATGCAGACAACAAATGGAAAGACTTATCTTTCAAGTTAGGTGACCATGTCTTCCTTAAAATTTCTCATTGGAAAAGTGTGCTACATTTTGGAAAAAAAATACAGCTAAGTCCACAGTTCAACGGTCCTTTTGAAATCCTGGAGAAATTTGGACCAGTTGCATATCGATTAGCCTTTCCTCTGATTTTGTCTCAGGTACATAATGTTTTTCATGTTTTGATGTTGAGAAAGCATGTGCCAGATTCATCTCATGATTTGAGTCCAAAACTAGTTCATCTAAAAGAGAACACTTCTTATGAAGAGAAAACTCTTCAGATTCATTATCGTAGAGAGCATTTATTGCGGAATAAGGAAATCTACCAGGTAAAGTTTTTGTGGAGAAACCACAAGGATAAAGAAGCAACATGGGAATCTGAGAATTCTATGAGGGAAAGGTTCCATCACTTGTTTGGGTAAGTAAATAAAAATTGAAAGGACACAATTTCAAAAAGGTTGGTATAATGTAATAACCCAGTTACTTATAAGATAACTAACATTAAACTTAATTTCCCACTTTTATGTTTTGAATTTCGAAAATCTGACATACACGGATGTAATTAGTAAGAAGTTTGAATTCCGATAGGACAAACTTAATTTTTGGTGAACAATAACATGCCCTTATGAATATTAAACTACCCTTATGAATAGTTGTATGACCCTTATGAATATTAAAACATCTAAAATAATATTAACCTTACTCATGAATGATTAAATAAAATTTAGGCATCTTATAAGTGCCAATTTTACTATAGTCAAAGTATTAGTGTTCTTGTAAGTCATAAATAATTAATTATAATTAATTAATTAATTTAAAAGAAAATTTGTTTTTATAAAAAAAATCATAAATTGACAATTCTATGTATTTTGGGTTTTGAAATAATTTTATAATAACTTATGATATTTTTGAAAACATGATGAAATCAATTTTAATTTTAAAATCTGTATTTTTCAAGTAGATTATGATTTTAATTAAAAATTAAATTAATCATATTTATAAAAAAAATTAAAAATGGATTTCGTTTTTGGATTCTACACATCCAAAAATTTATAGTGTGAATTTTTGGGATTTTTCTGAAATACATCAATTTTCAGGTGAATAGTAAAAAATACAGTTTTTCACATAATCAGTATATCTTAAATTGCATCATTCATGATGTAATGATGACATAAATGTTCTATAACTTTAGATTCATCCATGTTATATTTAATTTAATAAATGGTTCCTCAAAATACAATAAACTCAATTTCCAAACCTAAAAAGAACTTTCCAAAACCTAAAGTCAAAAAGTGATTCCTTAAAGTATCATTTTCTCTTTCTTTTCACATTCCTTTTAATAAATTAATGAATTCGAATTATAAAGATTATTTAGAGTCTAAAAATAATTATATTATATTAATATATGATTTATGTTTTAAAAAAAAATACTATTAAAATCTAACATTTGATATATTATTTTATTTAATATTTTATTCTAAAAACACCCCCTCCTCAAGTATAAATAACCCCCCTCACTCCCCATGCCAAACCACACCTTTCAATCCTTGAGAATTGTATAATTTCTTCCAAATTCCCTCCCCAATATCTTTCCCCACGTCCAACACCTTCTGGTATCACCCAAATTCCTAAATCAGAGGACTTAAGAAGGATCTCAAGGAGAAGTAATCAAGAAGTTAGAAATCCTCTTCCTTTGTCATGTGTTTTCCTTTTCTTTCCTTTACATTTATTATAGTATCTTCCCATCCTCTTATCCAAGTGGAAATAAACCTTCATAAATATTTTATATTCTTTATGTTCTCTTGTTTGTGGAAAATTTATCATCATTCTTCTTCTCCTCTTCCACTTATTCAAGGAATTAAAACATTGTTCGTGATGTGTCGAATTACTGACATCATCGATGATGTGATTTCAATTTTATTTAATTACTTAAAGTATGGTCATGAAACCATTTTTATGGTTGAACCATGTTATAATATATTTATTGTGTATCATCCATGGTTCTGTAATCCTTTTTTATACATGGTTTTAATTTATAAAACAAAATGAGGTTGTTATTATCAAAGAACCACTAAAATGATCTAAATGAACATCTTTAATGTTTTAACTAATGAATATTTCTCACATCAGAATTAAAAATGATAAATTTTATAATAAAGGTTATATAAACATTTAAACACCATTTCATTCCACTTGTGAAGTTTATTTTACAACTGAAATAAAAATCCATTACAAAACCGCTCATTGAAACCCTGTAATGCACCCACCCGAAAAAGGGAAATAACAAAGTATTATTAATGAATGGGTGGAATGATGTTATAAAGTGATCATATAAGATGTTATAAACATTAAAATGATTCTATAAAATCATAATAACATTATTTGAACCATTATACAGGATTTTTAAACATGTTTCAAGGAAGTCGAACCAGAGGTAAGGGATTCATTCTCTCTCTCTCTCTCTCACTTTTATTCAAGAATCTCCTCTATGTTGTGTCCTTTTTTTAATTCCTAATGATGGGGTAAGTTTTATCACCTACCCATAATTCCCTTATTATATAATAATTATTATATACCCCATTACATCTTATTAAGGCCTCCCTTATACACCTGATACCATGCCTAAATTTTATAAGTGAATTTTAAACTAAATTCACATTCCTTGAGTTAACCTTAAACTTTAATGCTTATTATCATCATAAGATGACTTCTTGTGAAATGAAATTTGATTATATAATGTTTTATTATTTTTATTTATAGTATATATAAATTTTTCCTTCATTTAATCAATTATCTCTTTAATGTTATGGTATTCGTAGAGGACCACCCTCTTAAAATCCTTTTAAATGTCTCCTTTATGAAATCCAAAGGGATTGTTATTTTTTTGACATGAGTTTATGCTTATGATTTAATTATGTTTTATTATCATAGTGTATCCCTTTTATGTTTATATGGTTGTTTTTTAATAATAATATGTCATTATTATTTGTGTAATTTTTATGTTATAAGAGTGATTTTTACGAGAAAATGGTATTTCAAAATGTGAATGTGTTTTTCTCAAGGGTGTATTCAAGTTACAAAATTTTTTATTCATGTTATGTTACTTAGAAATTATTTATGTTGGTTTTATCACATTCTAAATCAAGATATGATGGGTTATCCCCATTATATATCAATATATATTTGTTTGATCCCATTATAGCTCAAGATATGATGGGTGAGCCCTATTATAGCTCTCCAGTGCATTGGGTACTCCAAAGATGGAATTTGACGAAATGGTTATTCAATGTGTAAGGTTGAATATAAGAATGATGTGGTAAATGTGACCCAAGTCAAATACATGAGTATTCTATGCATTTGAGTTTTTATGATAAGTGTTTTATTGGTTTGTTTATGTTATCACTTGACTAACGATTTCTCTCTTTATATCCCTTATTTAGTTTTGTACTCATCCCACATTTTTAAATATTTTTTAGAAGATATAAGTTTGGGTATGAGTAAGAGGGGAGTCTTGATTAATGTTACGAAGATTTTTCAAAGATATCATGTTTTATGTTTTAATTTTTTATACTTTGAAAAAAAATAGAAACTATTTTTAATAGTATCATATTGGTATGAATGTGGTATGTTATGTTTGTAAGATATCCTAACTCTCTAAAACTCTAAAACCATGAAGATACACAATGTTTAATGAATTTATATTCTTGACTAAAATTCAATATTATATAATTTTTTAAGGTCGGGTTTTGATAGTTTTTTATCCTAAAAAAGGGAGATATTGTTGTACTTCTCACTATATTTTATTTTAAATATTAAAAACACTTTTAAATTGTTTATTGGTTTAATTTAAGTGAATAATAGTTCGAAACATGATGAAATCATGTTATTATCTTTAAATAACCTTTAAATATCCTTTGAGAAGTCTTGATATTATTTTTGAAATGTTGGATTAAAGTTCTCAGACCATTAGATGGCCTGAAATGAAGATAAGAGACTATAAAGGTGACTAGACAACAACACATAGCACCTGCTAGCTGAAGCATATCCATCAGCCAATCGGTGCTAAAGGAAGTATCCTCCCCTTATAGCAAAAGTTATCCAACTACCAAATGGTGGATCTTTGACTAGCCGGTGTGGTTGGATAGTAGCACTATTTGGAGAAGATTCTCAACGGCCACTAAGTGGGAGCTCACCTACAATCTCGTGAGTTCAATTGGTTCTTAGATAGAAGAATCATCCACTTCAATTACCTAGTTGATTCCATAAAGAATATAGTGGTATAGGGACAACAGATCTGAGTTAGCAATTAATGATGTTCAAAACCCCATAAACATGGTCATTCACAACTTCATTTACCCTAGAGAATTATATAATGTTCTCGAAGCATTTTAATTGTATAAATAGAACCTTTAGGTGCCTTGAAAATTTACCTTCTCAATTATTTCCAACACAGACATTTTACAATACTAAAATTTCTCTCACGTTCTCTCATTTTCTAATTTATATCTCATACAATAAAAATTTTGATCTTATTTTAATGTTCTTATCACTCTCCTCCATCTTTCTCATTATATCATAGTAGTTCTTCTAATTATTTTGAGATAATAAAGGTCATTCTAAAACATGATTTCTTATAGAAATCCTCTCATATTCCACTTAATTCTATTATCTATGATCACTAATTTTAATGTGGAGGACTCTAGTTTTCTATCCATAACTACTAAAAGGTAAGGTACTTTTCCTTCTTTAGGTTTTAAGCTATGCCCATTAAAAATATAAGGCTGGTTGTAATTATGATTTTTGATACAACCTAAAAATAAAGGGAGTTTTGTTATCTTGTTTGTAATTAAAGGAAAGGTACTAATACCTTAAATCCTCAGGGCATTGAGGTGGTATAAATAGGAGACCTTCTTGAGCTATTATCAGACATACTTACCAAATTATGTTTCATATATACTTTTTACATTTTTCTTTATTAATAATTTTAACTTATTTAAATTATCCATTATTAAATCCATCAATTTGATCAATCTTTTAATTTATGAAATGTTATTTATTTTATTGATTCACTTTTATAAATAAATATATTTATCTCTTAATGCTTTAATATTTTTTTTACCTTGATATATTTTTATTTTCAAATAAAAAAAGAGTTTAGTTATGTTCAATATTTCAAAAATACTTTTTTGGACTTTAAAATGTTTTTTGTTTCCTATGTTTTTAATGGAAAATTCTCCCCTATATCTTCCCATTTGACCCTTCTACAATCTATATATTTCATTATAATATTATATAGTACCCTCATTTCATATCGAATGAGGAACCAAGATAATGAGTCCATAACAAAGAAGAGTTCTTAGGATGTGTCATTTAAATCTATGAAGAGATGCATGGTGAAGAAAGAACCTGAAGATTAAGAGGTTAATGAGGTGATTTACATTATATCATATGGTCTAGAAATAGGAAAAAGAAAGTTAAAAGGCAATCTTCCACTTGAATTCTTCAGGTTTGGAGTGGTGGGAATTCTTTCAGAAAAATTCCTGATGAAATATCAAGAGGTGATGAAGAAGAAGTGACTTTTAAAAAGAATAAAAATAGATAAAGGGAAAGAAATTCTCCCAACATATTTTTATCAAAAGAAAAAAAATTCTATCACAAGAAGATGCCAGTTCTAAGGAATTTGAAGTTGAAGAGGATGAAGATTTGAAGGATGTTGGTGAATATTCCTTGTTGGTTATTGTGTACAATACATAAGCTGATAATAATGATTCTATAATTTATGGAATCTATGAAAGACTTGAACTTCAAGTATAAATTGAGGCAGCTCTTAATGAAATCAATAATTTTGGGGAAAGATTATGAATTCAAATAGAGTGGTATGTGAATCCATGATTTATGAACAAAAAAAGATATAAGGACTCGACCCCAGTTGCCCGAAGTCGGTGCCTTATTTTATTACATTGGCATATAAACAAGGAATATGAATCCCAAAGGACTGAGTATTTTAGTAGTATTGGAAACATGATATATACATAAGTTCAGTATTATAAATTGAAATGAAAAATAGCATAGAAATTCTTACTATAACATCCAAAACTCCAAGGTTATTTTTGAATGTCATTCATAATAAAAATATTCATGTCTTAAGAAAATGAAATATAACAAAGGGGTGATCTGAAATTCTCAGTAAGGGTAATAAATAAAGGAGAAAATATCATAAACATAAACATTTGGTATGTTGAATAACTAAAAACACATTCCTTTAACAACAAAATTGAACACATTATGGCAGGAATAATATCTGAATAAATAATTCCATAATAAAACATAATCATGGGTATTTTTCAGGTTGAATAACCTTATAAACCATAAATACTATTTTCATTGTCAGGGAATGCATAATTTGGGACATCATAACCATAATGTCAAGGCCTCGTGCCAAGGCCAATAATAATCATTTTGTCAAGGCCTTGTGCCAAGACTATAGTTTGTCTCATGAGACCTACCGATGCACCGAGGGGCTATAGTGGTCCCCACCCTACATTTAACAAGTCCAATGCATTCCTCATATGAACGGGGATTAACATAAAAATATATACATTCATATTGAAATAAATATATGAAATGTAAATAACTTTCCCAGAACATTAAGAATAAACACGAACCATTCAGAGTAAATTAGTGAATGGTTTTAAGATAGCACATCCACAATAAAAATAATAATAAACCATTAAATTAAATATGGAAGATGATATCATAAAATATTAATACAAATAATAAATAATAATCAACAAGAGTGTTGAAATAGATGAAGATACTCTTATAAAATCATTGAGTAATTCTTAAGATAAATACACTTTTACTTTGAAAAGAGGAGTTCTTTTGGAAATATATTTTTATAAAACCACAAGTGAATTAAGATTGTATTTTCATAATAAAATGAGAGATTTTATAAAGATAATTGTTTCTAAAAGTAGATTATAGAGTTCCCTTGAAAATAGGTAAGAATTTGTGAAATTCCCTTGATTCAGGATTGTATTACGGGAAGAATTTTTTAAAGATCCTTTTAAAACATATAAATAACCATAAATTAAAGTGGTATTATGATTTGTAAACATATATAGAACATTATCACAGAATATATGAGGAGTAAATACGAATAAATAATAATTTAATTGAGTTATGTAGAGAATAAGAGTAACCCAAATGAAAATGAAGTTTCGGGTAGAAAACTCTTACCTTATTACTGAATGTTCCACTCTTGACCTTATGGTCTTGGAATATTAAATTATACTCATTAATAAATTAATTCAGAACCTATTGGACATTTATTTATTTTATCATAATTTTTTTTATTTCATTTATGTCCTTATTGATAAGTAATAATATTGAATTCCATCATTCTCGAGTGTTTGTTTTCTTGATTTTAATAATCGGTTCACTTGTTTTTAAGTAATGGAGTTCATGAGGAATGGATGTAAATCTCCATAATTGAATTTAAATATTATTTATGAACATCCATAGGTGTTAATGGTCATTTATATCATTTGGTTACATTGTATGAGGATAATTCATTAGATGAAATATTAATGATAATCACTTTGATTATTTTAGCGGTATTTTGATTATTGGGAACTAGTTTGGTCATATGATTTAATATTATGTACATATACAGGTTAATGAATATAAAATAGGTTATAATACATATATTATATCCCTATTCAACCATAAAAATGGTCTCATGACCAGTATTGAAGGGGATTGGAGAACGGAACTTCCTCGTCCATGAAGGTTGTAAATTGGAACCTCAGAGATGATGATTTCGTTTATAAAATAAAATAGGGAGATTATGGATATTGATGATAGTTCTTCCATTAACATTATATAATTCTAGTATATAGATGACACTAGAGTTATCATGGTCATTTGGATAGAGGATGTGTGTATAGGATAACAATATAAAGGAACTTGAAATGAAATAGAATGAAATAGAATGTGAATTTATCTCTTGAATCCACCTCCTTGAGAATCTCTTTAATGGAAGGGTTTTTGGTCTTTTGGAAATAAAAAGAGCTCATGGACGTTGATATTTACTAGTTAGGGGTATTTGGTAAGAACTTTGAAGAGCCTCAAGGCTTATAGGAGTGAGGAGAAGAGGGAGTGAGGGGGGTTATAGTGGAGGAGAGGAGGGTTTTCCTATTATTTTACTCATTATTTTATTGTTTTTTCAAATATAACCAAGAGTATTGATTATTGTGTCCAAGAATAGTAATATGTGCATGTGAGTTCAAACCAAGTGTTCTTACATCTTCCATGATGCTAGGAAGAGTGAATTTAACTGATAATGTATATATACAGTAGGTTACCGTATTTTACTATTCATAAAAATTTTGAGTACTTTAGAAAATCCCAAAAATTCAACCTAACCATTTTCTGATGTGTAGAATTTAAAAATGAACTTCATTTTTTGAAAATAATTTTCTAAATATTATTAATTTAATTTTTAAATAAAATCATAATTTAATCAAAAAATAACAATTTCAAAACTATAATTCATTTTATATCACTTTGAAAAATTAATCAAGATCTCATTATCTTATAGACCTAAGACAATAATTTATTTACTATTCATAAGGGTCATATTACTATTCATAATGGTATGTTACTATTCACTAAAAATTAAATTTGTCTTATGAGACTCTAGATATCTTACTGAACGCAACCGTATATGTTAGTTTTTCAAAATTAAAATCACAAAGGTGAGAAATATTTGTTTACTTGCTAGGTTATAAAGAAGTGGTGTTTTGTAGAGACTCAATTTTTCATGAATTATTTATTTATTTTCAAAATCTTGGGGTGTTACATTATCCCCTCCTTATAAATATTTTCTCCTCAAAATTACCAGAATGTTACCTCACAAAAATATTTGGGTAGTTCTTCATCATAAGCTCCTCAGGATCCCATGTTGCCTCTTCTATTTTATGATTCTTTCAAAGGATATTTACTAATAGAATCGTCTGATTTCTCAAAACTTGTTCTTTAGTGCTATAATTCGGATAGTCTCTTCACAGTAAGATAGGTCAGGTTTCAATTATATACCTTTAGAAGTGAGGACATGCATTGGGTCTGGCATGTACTTTCTCAGTAATGAGACATGGAACACATTGAGTACTTTAGACAGGTTAGGTGGCATATCCAGATTATATGAAATGGATCCAATTCTCACCAGAATTTCAAAAGGGCCTATGTACCTAGGGCTCAGTTTCCCTTTCATCCCAAATCTTATAACACCCTTCCATGGAGATACTTTTAAGAAAACATTATCTCCCACATGAAATTCCAAATCCTTCCATAAAATATCAACATTTCTTTTTTTCATACTTTGAGATACTTTTATATGGCCTTGAATAGTATTTACCTTTTTTGTTGTTTCCTCTACAAGCTTCAGGCCCACAAGTTTCTTTTCTCTAACTTTATCTTAACAAGTTGGTGTACGCCATCTATTTCCATACAATGCTTCATATGGTGCCATTTGAATACTTGAGTAGAAACTATTGTTGTAGTAAAACTGCAATAAATGTAAATATTGATCCCACATACCTTGAAAGTCAAGTGAACATGATCTCAAAATGTCCTCTAAGGTCTGGATCGTCCTTTCTGATTTCCTGTCAGTTTGTGGGTGATAAGAACTACTCAATCGAAGCTCAGTATCAAAATATTTCTAAAGACTTTTCCAGAATTTTGATGTAAATAGTGGATCCCAATCAGACACAATTGAGAGAGGTTCTCCATGAAGTCTCATAACTTCATTGATATAGAGTCATGTTATGTGATCTAGTGGAAAATTATCCCATATAGCGGGGAAATGTGCAGATTTGGAAAGTCGGTCATCAATTAACCATATTGTATCATTCTTTCTTAGAGTCTTGAGTAATCCACTAACATAATCCATGGTGATGTCATCCTATTTCCATGTAAGAATCTATAGTGGTTGCATGACTTCTCTAGGATGTTTTTTTTCCTTCACTTGTTGATAGACTAAACATCGTGATACATAATCTGTAATTTCCACATCATGTTGTCCCACTAGAAATGTTCCTTAAAATCTCTATACATTTTAATGATACCAGGGTGTATATAAAAATTCGAGCTATGGCCATCATCCAATAACTCCCTTTTTAGCTCGAGTATAGAGGGAACACAAAGCCTCTTCCAAAATTTTATAATTCCATCTTCACACATTAAGTCATTCAACTTCTCGTCTTTAACAACATTAATTTTCTTTTAAAGATTCTCATCATCAGACTCTGAAGTTTTAATTCTTTCCATTAAAGATGGTTGGGAAACCATTTGAAAAAATCATGATGTTTCACCTTTTTTGATAATTCCAATATCTATCCTCATGAGATCCATGTACAAAGGATCCTTGGCAATACTCATTTTATTGAGAACTCCATGATCATTCCTACTCAAGGCATAAGATGTCTTGTTTTCCTTTCCTGGGTGGTAGCGTATGGTACAATCATTACCCTTGAGTAGTTTGAGCCATCTCATTTTCCTCATGGTGAGTTCTTTCTATGAGAAGATATATTTCAAACTCTTATAATCCATATATATCTCACATTTTTTCATAAAGATAATGTATCCATATCTTCATAGCAAATATTACCGCTATTAACTCAAGATAAAGAGTATGATATTTTTTTTAATGAATTTTTAGCTTCCTTGATGCATAGGAAATAACTCTATCATTATGAATAAGGACACAACCAAGTTATTTCATTGATTCATCACTATAGATTATAAACCCATCATTCCTAGATAGTAGAATTAGGATCAGAGCATTCACTAATCGCCTATTAAATTATTCGAAACATTCCTCACATTATTTTTTCTATATGAAATTAACCCCTTTATATGTAAGCTTAGTATTTGGGTTATCTAAACAAGCAAAGTTCTAAATGAAACACTGATAATAACCTACTAAACCCATAAAACTACGTACCATAGTAATTTTTGTTGAAGTAGGTCATTCTTGAACATCCTTTGTCTTCATAGGATCAATAGATATTTCATCCATAGAGACAATGTGGTCAAGAAAGGAAACTAAATGAAGCCAAAATTCACACTTTCTAAACTTCCCATGTAATTTATTTCTTTTAAGAGTCTTTAAAATAGTGTTCAAGTGATTTTCATGATCTTAATATCATTTGGGAGTATACCAAGATATCATCAAAAAATAACAAAAAAATCATCAAGATATTCCTTGAAAACTCTATTCATTAGATCTATGAAAACAGAGGTTGCATTAGTCAGTCCAAAAGGCATTACTGTAAACTCATAACGCTCATACCTGGTTCAAAATGATATTTTTGGAATGTCTTACTTCCTCACAATCAATTGATGATATCCATATTGAACTTAAATCTTTGAAAAATATTTATCTCTATGAAGTTGATCTAATAAATCGTCAATGTGGGTTAGGAGATACTTATTCCTTATTATTATAGCATTGATCTCCCTATATTTAATTCACAACCTCATAGATCCATATTTCTTCTTAACAAAAATAAAAGTGGATCCACATAAAGAAACACTAGGGAAAATAAATCCTTTATCACTCAATTCCTCTGGTTGTTTCTTCAGTTCCACTAATTCTATAGTGGCCATTCTATAAGGGGTCTTTGATATAGGCTTTGAATCAGAAATTAAGTTAATGGAAAACTCAATTTCATTCTTTAGAGGATGTCCGTGTAAATCCTCTAGAAATACATCAACATATTATTTCACAATAGGTACATCCTCTATTTTAAAATTCTTTTCCTCGCCCATAGTTATTACATTTCTATCCTCCCTAATAATTGAATTTAGTAGATCTACTGGTGGTGGATATAGATGAGAATTCTATGGTGATGTTTCTTCTCTAATGATAAGGGATTCCACATCATCCTCAAAAATTGTAACCTCCTTCTTCTTGCAATAAGTTTTTGGAATACCGAGGATTATGTCAAATTCAACCATGGGTATGACAATAAAATCAGTTGATAAAGCACATATATATTCCATAATGGGGACTTCCTAAGAAAACTTTGTTGTAATGATACTTACTATAAGAGTTTTGACTGACAACTCCCATATTAAATAAAATTGAAAATATCTAATTTTCTTTGAAAACTGAGAAGATATGAAAGAATGAATGATCCAAAATCAAATAAATTGTGGTATAATTTTGAGGAAATGATTAAAGTACATGCCACTGCATTGTTGGGAACTTCAACCTCCATAGTTGTGACCATATAAGCTTTCCCTTGATCCTTTGGCCTTATTTGGGGAATGTTTCCCTAACGATTGGGACATTCATGTGCATAATTTTCCATCTCCCTACAATTTTAGTATTGAACATTGGTAGCTTTTTTCCTCCCCTTACAATCTCGAGATAAGAGGCCTTTTTCTCTCCACTTGTAACAGACTCTCATTCCCTTTAGGAAACTTCCAGTGTGTTACTTCCCACAATTACTACAGGATGGAAGGTCAAATCTTCCCTTCTTTCCCATTTCCTTATTTCCATTTCAAGAGTTTTCAGCAGCCCTCTTCTTCTCTTGTTTTCCTTTAAATTCATAAGACACAGAAAAATCATTTTTTCTCTTTATATCTATTGAGACTATATCTTCATATGATGAGAAACTTTGGGAGACTAGTTCCCTTTGGAGGAATGGTTTTAAAGTATCAAATAATCGATCAAACTTTCCCCTGGGATTATGTGTATAGTCCACAATATTCCTTTCCATCCTTGTAAATTTGGCTTCATACTTAGCAACATTTTCATCCTCCTTCTACCTAAGATTCAAGGATTTTCTTTCCATACCCGCTTATTGTTCATGGGGGAAATATTTTTCTATTAATATTTTCTTAAAATCCCTCCATTCCATATATTCTATTTCTTCCTACTCCTTTGTGTTTTGGATTAACTACCACCATTGGTCTGCATCTCCCGATAGCCGATAAACAACCATGACAGTATTCATTCTTCCCATCAACGGAAACATATTTAAAATGAAACATGGATTATTTCTTGACACATCCTCGACACTATCATCACATCATGTACCTTTCCCTTGACCTGTGAAAAACATTTCAAAAACTTGGGATGAGCATAAAAAGATCAGTAAGGGTTATAAAAATATGTAAAGGAAACATGAGTTCGTATATACATAAGAATGAAATCATACTTTACCCATAAAATATAGGCATATCAAATCATGAATAAATCATAGAAAACATAAGACATAAAGGTAACTTGAGGCATTCATAACATTCTTACGTAGGGAGTAACCCTCTTGGTTATGTTTGGAATACCCATCACAGTATATTCCCTAAATCTCTTCGGAGAAACCTTAACGTTTCACTCATTCGCGTTACCCAATGCATTAGAGAGCTATATCGGGCTCACCCGCCCTTAGTTTATCACGGAACCACCCGTTCTTCATAAAAATGCCCAAGAACCATAACATAATCGTATCACATAAACATGAATAAAGGAAACATAACATTTCCACATTTCAATCACAATATAACATTTTAGGATATTGAAATAATGAATCCATTCAAAAAGAAACCATTTACAAAACCATTTAAAACATTTAATAAAGAGATTTTTGAATCAAAGTGTCCCATACCACCTTGAAGCTTTTAACATTTTAAACCATTAATATCCATATAAATAAATCCTTAAAACCATTTTGAAAACATGGATATTAATAAGAATAAATAATTAAAACATTTAAAATGATATTTTGGTTAAAGGGGTTTTACCAAAATTAGAGACACATGAATACAATAATCGAGGAATAACATTTATTCAGAACTTTATAATATCATGAGAATAAAAGGATTCATGATATAATACTCCAAAGGACAGTATATACACCATATAAGAGTGAATTGGTGCATAACAACAATGAACCCTCAATAGAAATGTCAAATGTGATGAAATCCCTTATAAAGAAGGTATCCTTAAATTAAGGACAAATAAATCTCAAAAATATGTGTGACAAATATATATACACCCAATATAAGTGGATATTAAGTGTAAAACAATAAAAGGTCATTCACACATATTCAATTGATGACATATTCAATGACTACAAGTTGAACCCAAAGAAATCAAAATTGGGTTAAAAAGTTCCCTTGACAGCCTAACGGCATCACATCAAAATGAGTTGATGAGAGATAAAAAGTGTATCTCATCACTTGGACATAAAATTTACATCAATAAGGATGTATGAGAACATATCCCAACATAAAAATATGTAAATTAAAAGACCCAATAAAAGAAGTCTTTTAAAAAAGAGGAGGGTGAAAGGTTCCCTTACCGACTTGGGTATCTTTCAAAACATACACCCCATGAAAGAAAGACAATAGGTCATTGATGTAAATACTCATAAAAGAAAGTATATTACACAAAGAGTAGAATAATGGGCAGTACATGCACCACTCAATGGAATTTGTGGCAAATGTAGCATAAATCTCATGGGAATAAAAGTGAGATGAAAAATCCCTTACGAAAACACGGGAGCTTAACGGCGCCACATAAAACTTTCGAATATGGATTGATGAGATCAAATAGAGTATCCCATCATATTACAATAGAATTTACAGCAAGTGGAATATAAAATATCATCTCAATAACAAGAAATATGAGCTTTAAAAGGAATGACATAAAAGTGTGCTCTTAAAAAGAAAGAGAGGAGTAGGATCCCTTACCTCGGGTCCGACTTGACTCGATCGTTCTTTAATCTCCTGAATAATAAACTTGAGTTAATTTATAATTCCTTAATAACCTTTTTAAAGTTCATTATTACTTTTATACCACTTATTACCATGTCATAAACATTATGTAATCATTTAAGTTAATAATATTTTTTTTTTCCGATATTTGGTTCTTAAGTCGAAAGTGGACTTCTTACAATTACATGTTGTTCGTGTGGCCAAATGTTTATTATATCCAGAATTGTATTCTTTATGTAAATATCATATATTTCATATATATCTAGTACATGCATGCATTTATAACATTACATAATCGTTTAGAGGTAAGAAATGAAATGCACCGTTCATGGAGACGGTAAGCCGTACGTACGCATGAACGCTACTTTCATTTCTATTTCGTATTTTATAGAATGGAATAATAATGATATAAAGGTATATTATAATTCCAGTATAATATCATATATAATATCATATTTCCATCCTTTATACATCCCACATATGGTATTTAACGAATCAAATCACTTTGAGGGGGCGGTAGTCCGCACTTCCTTAAATGAAGATATCGCGTATACCCATAATGGAAGGCATAAAGGTAAGACAAAAATGAAAAATACAGAAGCATAAATAAAACATAAACATATTATATATCATATATAAAAATAGTGACATCATAATGGCCACCTTTGAAGGTGTTAAATGAGTATTGAACAATCATCGTTTCGGGAGGTAGAATTTCACCATCCACGGAAACCGTATGTTCTTTAACCATTTGATGTAGTTGTGTGAGAGTGTAGCTCGAATAAATCTTATAACAACATCCTAGTATATTGAATATACTTTTTTTGTTACAAAATAAGTAAATAAAAAGAGTTTAGGGGGTTGGAGAAGCAAAATAAAACAAATGAACATGAGAGAGTGAATTACCTTTAAAAGTGTAACTCCTTTTGATTTGAGCCTAAAGGCTTCCTTTGAAAGGATTCTGCCCAAAGGGAATCCTCTAGGATGATGAAAGGGATGTTTAGAGACTAAATGGGTAGGGGTTGGTCGAGCCAAAGGCTTGAGGAGTGTGTTAAATGAGGTAGAGGTGGGGGCCTTTTATAAGAGGAGAGGAGGGGCACTTTTGGAAAGTAAAGAAATATTACTTTATTTGAAAATGTGTTTCGGTTTCAAAAGGTCCCACATTGATATAATTCGTGGATAAAATGATAAGTCTTCGAAATCAACTCATCCAATTGGTTTTGGACATGTGTAGTTCATATATTTTACATTATCTTTCCATTTTATTTAAATCGTCAAATAATGATGTCATCGCTGCATCATTATTATGTCATAAATAATTTAATTTATTTAATGTCTAAAAATTATAAAAAAACTACTATGATGTAGGAAATCTTTTTATGTTTCCAATTACTATTAATAATAAAAATTTTGACCTGTGTAACCCTACTTAAAAATTGTTTTAGTAAAACAACTCAAGTTTGTGTCAATTTAATTTTAACATTAAATAAAAAGTTATTTATGTCATTTCCCAACCAAAGTGTCTCCATGGGGTCCCCAAGTTGGCCCATGGATTGTCTTGGTCGGCCATGACTCACCCAATAGGTGTAGGACAAGTGTCATGGTGTTTTCACATTCTTATAATATCATTTTTACCTTAAATTACACTAATTACCTCTAATCGCGATTAAGAACTTAATAAGTTACTATTCACCAAAAAATTATTATAATCTCATTTAACCACATTTTACTTCTTACTGACAACCATGTATGTCGGATTTTTTAAAATCAAAACACAATGATGGCAAAATTTCATTTAAACGGAAAATCAGTTTTTATAAGTACCACTTAGTGGTTTCACTATTCATCAAAAATTGAAGTTTTTCAGAAAAATCCCAAAAATTCATCCTAAGCTATATTTGATATTCTAAATTCAAAAATGAAGTCCGTTTTACAAAATTCAGAACATATTAGTCAAATTAATTAATTTAATAATTAATTCCCGCTGTCCGAGCAAATAGCGTGTTTTTATAAAACAATAAGTATCAAAAGATTGACACTAGTTTAAGTCTGATTTCAAAGTGAAATTAATTCCAACGACCACTATTGGATTTAATGGTAAAAATATTTTCTAATTTCACTTTAAAACCAATTCAAAATATAATCTAATCATATAAATAAATTAGATTAAAAAGAGGTTTTGAATTAAAATACAACATTTTACACTATTCATTAAAAAAATGAACTTTATCGGAAAAATACCAAAAAATTACACAAAGTAAAATTTGATGACCCGATTCTTAATAAGAGTTTTATTTGGTCCAAAAGAATGTTTAAGAGTGAAAAAAACTATATTTAATGACAGTTCTCCATTAAAAGGTGATAAGTGAACCTTTAGTGAAAACTAGGGCATATACGCCTAAAATTGAATTCTATCCGTATTTTAAGCCTTTAGCTTTTATTGGATAAATGTAAAAATATTTAAAAAACATATATAATCATATTTAGTTATTTCTATCCATTCCCGCCAATACAACGGCTACATGTTAACTACCATTTGAATTAATATTATTTTATTATTAGAGTGCAACGTAAGATTCCCAACAAACTCGTTGTTGCGTGTTGGGTACACCATCAAGCATAGCATCCCCTTTAAAGTCATATTAATATTTTATTCACAAATATGGATAAATATGAAAATTCCATAGTCATTATTTACCTGGGGTGTTACAGGAATCATCCAATATCTCCATTTTCAGCTCGGGTGTAGAGGGAACACATATCCTCTTCCCAAATTTCAGAATTCCATCTTCACACATGATGTTAGCCAACTTACCATCTTTTACAGCATTAATTTTCATATGAATATTCTCACCATCAAACTATGAATATTTTATTATTTTCATTAAATATGGTTGGGAAACCATTTGAAAAAGTCCGGAAGTTTCACCTTCTTTGATAATTCCCATATCTATCCTCACTAGATCCACGTACAAAGGAACATTTTCAGTCCTAATTTTGTTGAGAACTCCATGATCCTTCTTGCTCAATGAATAAGCTAACTTATTTTCCTTTCCTGGGTGGTAGTGTATGGTACAATCATAATCCTTGAGTAGTTCGAGCCATCTTCTTTGCCTCATGTAGATTTATTTCTGTGAGAAGATATATTTCAAACTCTTATGATCTGTATATATCTCACATTCTTCCCATATAGATAATGTCTCTATATATTTAGAGAAAATATTGCAACTGCAAACTCAAGATCATGATTAGGATAGTTTTGTTCATGAATTTTTAGCTGCCTTGATGCATAGGAAATAACTCTATCATTCTGAATAAGAACACAGCCAATTACTTTCTTTTATTCATCATTATATATCACAAACATATCATTCTCTTATGATAGATTTAGGATCGAAGCATTCACTAATATCATCTTCAATTATTCAAAACATTCCTCACATTATTTTTTCCATATGAACTTAACCCCTTTATGTGTAAGCTTGGTCATTAGTTTGGATAAATGGGTGATGTTCTGAATGAAACACCGATAATAACCTGCTAAACCAATAAAACTACATACCTCAAGTATGTTCGTTGGAGTAGGTCATTCTTTAACAGCCTTTTTCTTCATAGGATAAATAGATATTCCATCCTTAGAGACAATGTGGACAATAAAGGAAACTGATTGAATCCAAAATTCACACGTGATAAACTTCCCATACAATTCATTTCTTCCAAGAGTATTCATAATAGTGAGCAAGTGATTTTCATGATCTTCATAACTTTTGGAGTATATAAATATATCCTCAATAAATACCACCACAATGTCATCAAGATATTCCTTGAAAACTCTATTCATTAGATCCATGAAAACGGAGGGTGCATTAGTCAATACAAAAGTAATTACTATAAACTCATAATGCACATACCCAGTTCAAAATTTTGTTTTTAGATTGTCTTCCTTCCTTAGAAGAAACTGATGATATCTAGATCGAAGGTCAATCTTTGAAAAATATTGATCTCCATGAATTTGATCAAATAAATCATCAATGGGAGGTAGGGGATACTTGTTCCTTATTTTTATAGCATTGATCTCCCTATAATTAATGCATAACCTCATAGATCCATATTTCTTCTTAATGAAAAGAACAGGGTCTCCCAATGGAGAAACACTTGGGAGAATAAATCCTTTATCCCTAAATTCCTCTAGTTGTTTCCTTAGTTCCTATAATTCCATAGCAACTATTCTTTAAGGGGTCTTTGATATGGGCTTTCAATCAGGAATTAAGTCAATGGAAAACTCAATTTCACACTCTAGAGGATGTCAAGGTAAATCATCTGGAAATAAATCAACATATTCTTGCATAATAGGTACATCCCCTATTTGAACATTATTTTCCTTAACCATAGTTATTGCATTCCTGTCCTCCCCAGTAATTAAATTCATTAGAGCTACTGGGGTTGCATCTAGATGATAATCAGATTGTGATGGTCATGCCCTAAAGATAAGGGATTCCACATCATCCTAAAAAATTATAACATCCTTATTCATGCAATAAATTTTCAAATCATGGATCGAAATCCAATCCATATTGAGGATTATATGAAATTCAATCATGGGTATGACAATAAAATCATCAAATAAAGAACGCTTATATTCCATAATAGGGACTGCCCAATACAACTTTGTTTCAATGATACATCCCTTAGGATTTTGGACTAAAAAATCCCTTATTAAATCAAATTGGAAATATCTAATTTTCTTTGTAAACTTGTAAGATTTGAAAGAATGTGGTGATCCATAATCAAATAAATTATTGGCTATGTCAGAGGAAATGATTAGAGTACCTACCACCACATCATTAGGAACTTCAACCTCCGCATTTGTGACCGCATAATCTTGGCCTTACTCCCTTGGCCTTCTTTGGGGAATGTTTCTCTGATTCATAGGAAATTCATGTTCATAATATCTCATCTCCATGAAATTGT
This sequence comes from Viscum album, assembly GCA_963277665.1. NCBI lineage: Eukaryota > Viridiplantae > Streptophyta > Magnoliopsida > Santalales > Viscaceae > Viscum > Viscum album. The sequence continues at coordinate 1,404,702,697 of OY728160.1, forward strand.
ATCATTAAACATTAGTAGATTCTTTCCTCCCCTTATAATCCTGAGATAGGTGGCATTTTTCTCCGCACTTGTAACAAACTCACATTCCCATTAGGAAAGTGCCAGGGTGTTTCTTCCCACAATTACTATAGGATGGAAGATCAACTCTTCCCTTATTCCACATTTCCTTATTTCATTTTCCAGAGTTTTCAGTAGTGCCTTTATTCTCTTTTTTTCCATTATAGTCATAAGACTTAGAAAATTCCTTTTTTAGTCTTGATAGAACTTGAGACTATATCTTCATATGATGAGAAACATTGGGAGACTAGTGCCCTTCAGAGGAATGGTTTTAAACCATCAAATAATCAATCAATATTTACCCTTATATTATGTACGTAGTCCGCAGCATGCCTTAATAGCATTGTAATGTTATCCTCATACTTGGAAACATTTTCATCCTCCTTCTGCCTCAGATTCAAGAATTTCCTTTCCATATCTTCTCACTGTTCATGGGAGAAATATTTCTCTAGGAAGATTTACTTAAAATCCCTCCATTATATTTCTTCTATTTCTTCCTCTTCCTTTGTATTTTGGATTAATGACCACCACTGATCAGCATCCCCCGATAGCCGATAAACTTCTATGATATCCTTTTCTCTTTCGTTACATCGCAAAGAGAGAAATATCTTCTCTAGAGAATTTATCCACTGCTTAGCTACAAATGTGTTTGTAGTCTCATTTAATATAAGGCCCTAGCCTTAAACCTTACTTAATCTTGAGGATCTTTTCGGGTTTAGAGTTTTAGAGAATTAGATCATAAAACTTGCATTACATTCCACATATAAACAAAGTGGTTACATAAAGATAGTATTCTTCATTCCCATCAATGGAAACACATTTAAAATAAAACATGGATTCTTTCTTGACACTTCCTTGACACTATCATCATATCATGTACCTTTCCCTTGACCTGTGAAAATCATTTCAAAAAAACTTTGGATGAGAATAAAAAGCTCAGTATGGGTTATAAAAACATGGAAAGGAAACATGGGTACATATATACATAAGAATGAAATCATAATTTATCCATAAAACATAAGCACTTTAACATACCTCATAAAATAATAAATAAATAATAGAAATCATAAGACATAAAGGTAACTTGAGGCATTCATAAAATTCTTACGTAGGGAGTAACCCTCTTGGTTACGTTTGGAATACCCATCACAGTATATTCCCAAAAATCTCTTCGGAGAAACCTTAATGTTTCACTCCTTCGTGTTACCCAATGCATTGGAGAGCTATATAGGGCTCACCCACCCTTAGTTTATCACGGAACCAACCGTCTTCATAATAATGCCCAAGAACCATAACATAATTCATATCACATAAAACATTCATAAAGGAAACATAACATATCCACCTTTCAATCACAAGATATCAATACAACACATTGATATAAAAACATTATGAAAACCATTTTCAATACCAAAATAAAATAAAAGTAAAACATGGTATTTATTTTTCTTTTAAAAAGAAGGTATGGCTTGTAGAGGAAGCCGAAACTCAAATAACGGTCACGACGGCGGAGAAGTCGTTGTCGCCACATACGTACGACAAAAACATTCCCTTTTGTCGTTTAGTAAATGCTTCGTATAAAAAAGATTCATTTTGAATAAACGTAAAAGTCAAAGGGGTTTATACACCGTATAAAAGAAAGTTGTGTATAAAATAAAATATGCCTCAACGAAAGGAGATTGAGACGAAGTCCCATACCTCGTATCTGACTTGACCCGATCGTTCTTTAATATCCTGAATAATAAACTTGAGTTAATATCTACTTGCTTATGAACCTTTTTCAAGTTCATTATTCCTTTTATACCATGTTATGAACATCATGTAATCATTTAAGTTAATAGTGTTCATTTTGTCGGTATTTGGTTCTTAAGTCAAAAATAAACTTCTTACACTTACATGTTGTTAATTTGGTCAAAGGTTCGTTATATCCAGAATGCTATTAATGATTTGGATAACATATATATCATATATATTCATCATATACATGTATTTATAATATTACATCACATTTAGAGGTAAGAAATGAAATGCACCGTTCATGGAGACGGTAAGCCGTACGTACGCATGAACGCTACTTCCATTTCTATTTCGTATTTCTAGAATGGAATCATAATTATATAAGAGTATATTATAATTCCAGTATAATAACATATACAATATCATTAACTTTATCCTTTACACATCCCACATACGGTATTAACGAATCAAATCACTTTCAGGGGGCGGTAGTCCGCACTTCCTAAAATGAAGATATCGTGTTTACCCATAATGGGAACCATAAAGGTATGACCAAAATGAAAAGAACAGAATCTTCAGGAAAACATAAACATATTATATATCATGTATAAAAATAGTGACATCATAATGGCCACCTTTGAAGGTGTTAAATGAGTATTGAACAATCATCGTTTCAAGAGGCAGAATTTCACCATCCACGGAAACCGTATGTTCTTTAACCATTTGATGTAGTTGTTTGAGAGTGTAGCTCAAATAAATCTTATAACAACATCCTAGTATATTTAATATACTGGTGTTGTTACAAAATAAGTAAATAAAAAGAGTTTAGGGGGTTGGAGAAGTAAAATAAAACAAATGAACATGAGAGAATGAATTACCTTTAAAAGTGTAACTCCTTTTGATTTGAGCCTAACGGCTTCCTTTGAAAGGATTATGCCCAAAGGGAATCCTCTAGGATGATGAGAGGGATGTGGAGAGAGTAAATGGGTAGGGTTTGGCCGAGCCAAAGGCTTGAGGAGTGTGTGAAATGAGGTAGAGGTGGGGGCCTTTTATAAGAGGAGAGGAGGGGCACTTTTGGAAAGTAAAGAAATATTACTTTATTTGAAAATGTGTTTCGGTTTTAAAAGGTCCCACATTGATATAATTAGTGGATAAGGTGATAAGGGTTATAAATCCACTCATCCAATTGGTTTTGGAAATGTGTAGTTCATAGATTTTACATTATCTTTCCATTTTATTTAAATCGTCAAATAATGATGTCATCGCTGCATCATTATTATGTCATAAATAATTTAATTTATTTAATGTCTAAAAATTATAAAAAAAACTACTATTATGTAGGAAATCTTCTTATCTTTCCAATGACTATTTATAATCAAAACTCCGATCTTTATAACCCCATGTAAAAATTGTTTTCGTAAAACATATTATGTTTGTGTCATTTTTACTTTTACATTAAATAAAAAGTAATTTATGTCATTTTCCAACCAAAGTGGATCCATGGGGTCCCCAAGTTGACCCATGGCTTGTCTTGGTCGGCCATGACACAACCAATGAGGTTAGGACATGTGTCAAGCTCATTTTAATTTATTAAAGCATTATTTTTACCTTAAACTACACTAATTACAACTAATCGCGATTAAAAACTTAATAAGTTACTATTCACCAAAAAAATATTTTAATCTTATTGAACCACATTTTACTTCTTAATGACAACCATGTATGTCGGATTTTTGAAATTCAAAACACAATGATGGCAAAATTTCATTTAAACGGAAAATCAGTCTTTATAAGTACCACTTAGGGGTTTCACTATTCAAAATTACCAAAAATTCACCCTAAGCTATATTTGATATTAAGAATTCAAAAATAAAGTCTATTTTACAAAATTCAAAACATATAAGTCACATTAATTAATTTAATAATTAATTCCCGTTGTTAGAGCAAATAGCGTGTTTTTATGAAACAATAAGTATCAAAAGATTGAGACTAGTTTAAGTCCAATTTCAAAGTGAAATTGATTCCAATGACCACCATTGGATTAAATGGTAAAAATATATTCATATTACACATTAAGACCAATTCAAAAGATAATCTAATCATATAAATAAATTAGATTAAAAAGTAGTTTTGATGTAAAATGCAGTATTTTTCACTATTCGTTAAAAAATGAACATTGTCAGAAAAATACCAAAAATTCACAAAAAGTAAATTTTGATGTCCCAATCATAAAGAATAAGTTTATTTTGACAAAAATAGTTTATAAAATTGTCCAAAGATATATTTAAAAAGGGTTTTCCATCATAAGGCAGTAAAATAATCTTTTAAGAATATTAGTGTATTCCATGCTTAAGATTGGATTTATTTTCATTTTAAGCCTCTAAAACACTATCTTAATCATTAATAAACATAGACAAAAATATCTATTATTCATTACTTACTTGGGATGTTACATCCTTCCCCCCTTTAGAAAATTGCGTCCCCACAATTTATTTACTTATCGAATAAATGGGGGTACTTATCCCTCATTGCATTTTAAGATTCCCATGTTGCCTCTTCCATCATGTGGTTTTTTTTCACAAAACCTTTACCTGATTAATCACCTTATTTCGTAACACTTGCTCCCTGTGGTCAAGAATCTGGACCGGTTGTTCCTCATAAGATAGGTTCTCTTCCAGCTGAACTACCTCTGGACTCAAAACATGAGATGGATCTGGCATATACTTTCTCAACATCGAAACATGAAAAACATTGTGTACCTGAGATAAACTCGGAGGTAAAGCCACTCGGTATGCAACTGATCCAACTCTCTCCAGAATTTCGTATGGTCCAATAAACCTTGGACTCAACTTTCCTTTCTTACCAAATCTCATCACACTTTTCCAAGGAGAAACCTTGAGAAAAACATGATCACCTACCTCGAAAGATAGATCCTTCCTCCGGTTATCCGCATAACTCTTCTGCCTGCTCTGAGCTGTTCTCATGTGTTTCTGAATCAACTGAACTTTTTCTGTCATCTCTTCTACCAATTCTAGTCCCATCAACTTCCTTTCACCCACTTCATCCCAGAAAGCTGAAGTTCGACACCGCTTCCCATATAATGCCTGAAATGGTGCCATCTGTATACTGGAATGAAAACTGTTATTATATGAAAATTCAACCAAAGAAATATGTTGGTCCCAACTTCCTTGATAATCCATAGAACAAGCTCGTAGCATATCCTCCAATGTCTGAATTGTTCGTTCTAACTGCCCATCTGATTGAGGATGAAAACCTGTACTAGAATTTAATTCAGTACCCATCGACTTCTGAAGGCCTTTCCAAAAGTTAGAAGTAAGCCTGGGATCACGATCCGATACAATGGAGAGAGGAACTCCATGTAACCTGACTATCTCTTTAAGATACAAACAGGAAAGTTGATCAAGATAGAAAGTATCTCGTATAGCAAGGAAATGAGCAGATTTGGTCAAGCGATCAACAATAACCCAGATTGCATTATTACCTTGAGATGTCTTCGGTAATCCAACAACAAAGCCCATGGATATATTCTCCCATATCCACTCTGGCACTAGTAAAGGCTGAAGCATCCCTTTCGGTAACTGCCGCTCTGCTTTAACCTGTTGACATGTCAAACACTTCACAGTAAAATCAGCAATGTCTCTTTTCATTCCATCCCACCAGTAATACTCCCACAGATCTCTATACATCTTAGTACTGCCCGGATTAACAGAAAACGGAGAACTATGAGCTTCACATAACAACTCTCTCTTCAACTGTGAATCACAAGGCACACACAATCTCTTCCCAAATCTCAAAACACAATCATTATCAATATTGAATTCAGGCAACTTACCTTTCTGAACCAGCTCTACCTTTTTCTGCAACTCATTGTCTTGCTTTTGTGCTTGCTTGATTCTATCTGATAGAGAAGATCTCACTGATACCTGAAAAAAAACAGAAGGACTTCCTGCACCAACAACTTCTATGCCAAAGTTCATCAAATCCCTAACCAAAGTATCACGTTCCAAACGCAACATTGCTAATGAAGTATTACTTTTTCGACTCAAAGCATCAGCCACTTTATTTGCTTTTCTCGGATGGTAATGAATTGTACAATCATAATCCTTGATTAATTCTACCCATCTCCTTTGTCTCATGTTCAATTATTTCTGAGTGAATATATACTTTAAACTTTTGTGATCGGTATATATTTCACACTTTACTCCATACAAATGATGCCTCCAAATTTTTAAAGCAAAAACAACAGCAGCTAATTCCAAATCATGTGTAGGGTAATTTACCTCATGAGTTTTCAACTGTAGTGAAGCATAAGCAATTACCTGATCATTCTGCATTAGGAAGCAACCAAGTCCTTTAAATGAAGCATCACTGTATATAACAAACTCACCATTCCTGGAAGGTAGTGCCAAAACTGGAGTTTTCACCTATCTTCTTTTTAATTCCTGAAAACAATCATCACATTCTTTTGTCCAGATAAACTTAACACCCTTCCGAGTTAGCTTAGTCATTGGACTAGATAACCGTGAAAAATTTCTAACAAACCTTCGATAATAGCCTGCCAAACTAAGGAAACTACGAATCTCAGTTACATTTGTGGGTCTTGGCCATTCTTCCACAACTTTTGTTTTTGCAGTATCGATAGTTATTCCATCTTTAGAAACAATATGACCAAGGAAAGAAATTTGTTGCAACCAAAACTCACACTTGCTGAATTTCCCATACAGTTTCTTTTCTTTTAAGGTTTTCAAGATAACCCTTAAATTTCTTTCATGCTCCTCTTTACTTTTAGAAAACACCAAAATATCATCAATGAAAACCACCACTTATCACCTGATTCAGCTGAGCCATCACTGCAGTAAATTGCTCAATTTTGATTCTGACCATCTCAGTATGCTGATTTGGAAGGTCATTTCCCTCAGTATGACTTCCCAAAAAAAACATCTCTGCTTCCTCTACGGAAAACCATTCTGAACAAACATGTCTTAGATGAAGCAACATGGTAATCTTCAAATGCTATATCATTTCAAAAAAAAATTTAATAATCATTTAATAGAATTCTAACTCCTAAAGTTATCTAAACCGACCTCTGATACCAACTATAAGGCCCCATCCTTAAACCTTACTTAATCTTGAGGATCTTTTCGGGTTTAGAGTTTTAGAGAATTAGATCATAAAACTTGCATTACATTCCACATATAAACAAAGTGGTTACATAAAGATAGTATTCTTCATTCCCATCAATGGAAACACATTTAAAATAAAACATGGATTCCTTCTTGGCACTTCCTTGACACTATCATCATATCATGTACCTTTCCCTTGACCTGTGAAAATCATTTCAAAAAAAACTTGGGATGAGCATAAAAAGCTCAGTATGGGTTATAAAAACATGGAAAGGAAACATGGGAACATATATACATAAGAATGAAATCATACTTTATCCATAAAACATAATCACTTTAACATACCTCATCAAATCATGAATAAATCATAGAAATCATAAGACATAAAGGTAACTTGAGGCATTCATAACATTCTTACGTAGGGAGTAACCCTCTTGGTTACGTTTGGAATACCCATCACAGTATATTCCCTAAAATCTCTTCGGAGAAACCTTAACGTTTCACTTCTTCACGTTACCCAATGCATTGGAGAGATATATCAGGCTCACCCGTCCTTAGTTTATCACGGAACCAGCCATCTTCATAATAATGCCCAAGAACCATAACATAATTCATATCACATAAAACATGTATAAAGGAAACATAACATATCCACCTTTCAATCACAAGATATCAATACAACACATTGATATAAAAACATTATGAAAACCATTTTCAATACCAAAATAAAAGAAAAGTAAAACATGGTATTTATTTTTCTTTTAAAAAGAAGGTATGGCTTGTAGAGGAAGCCGAAACTCAAATAACGGTCACGACGGCGGAGAAGTCGTTGTCGCCACATACGTATGACAAAAACATTCCCTTTTGTCGTTTAGTAAATGCTTCGTATAAAAAAGATTCCTTTTGAATAAACGTAAAAGTCAAAGGGGTTTATACACCGTATAAAAGAAAGTTGTGTATAAAATAAAATATGCCTCAACGAAAGGAGATTGAGACGAAGTCCCATACCTCGTATCCGACTTGACCCGACCGTTCTTTAATCTCCTGAATAATAAACTTGAGTTAATATCTACTTGCTTATAAACCTTTTTCAAGTTCATTATTCCTTTTATACCATGTTATGAACATCATGTAATCATTTAAGTTAATAGTGTTCATTTTGTCGGTATTTGGTTCTTAAGTCAAAAATAGACTTCTTACACTTACATGTTCTTAATTTGGTCAAAGGTTTGTTATATACAGAATGATATTAATGATTTGGATAAAATATATATCATATATATTCATCATATACATGTATTTATAATATTACATCACATTTAGAGGTAAGAAATGAAATGCACCGTTCATGGAGACGGTAAGCCGTACGTACGCATGAACGCTACTTCCATTTCTATTTAGTATTTCTAGAATGGAATCATAATTATATAAGAGTATATTATAATTCCAGTATAATAACATATACAATATCATTAACTTTATCCTTTACACATCCCACATACGGTATTAATGAATCAAATCACTTTCAGGGGGCGGTAGTCCGCACTTCCTAAAATGAAGATATCGTGTTTACCCATAATGGGAACCATAAAGGTATGCCCAAAATGAAAAAAACAGAAGCTTAAGGAAAAAATAAACATATTATATATCATATATAAAAATAGTGACATCATAATGTCCACCTTTGAAGGTGTTAAATGAGTATTGAACAATCATCGTTTCGGGAGGCAGAATTTCGCCATCCACGGAAACCGTATGTTCTTTAACCATTTGATGTAGTTTTGTGAGAGTGTAGCTCAAATAAATCTTATAACAACATCCTAGTATATTTAAGATACTGGTGTTGTTACAAAATAAGTAAATAAAAAGAGTTTAGGGGGTTGGAGAAGCAAAATAAAACAAATGAACATGAGAGAATGAATTACCTTTAAAAGTGTAACTCCTTTTGATTTGAGCCTAAAGGCTTCCTTTGAAAGGATTATGCCCAAATGGAATCATCTAGGATGAGGAGAGGGATGTGGAGAGAGTAAATGGTCAGGGTTTGGCCGAGCCAAATGCTTGAGGAGTGTGTGAAATGAGGTAGAGGTGGGGGCCTTTTATAAGAGGAGAGGAGGGGCACTTTTGGAAAGTAAAGAAATATTACTTTATTTGAAAATGTGTTTCTGTTTTAAAAGGTACCACATTGATATAATTCGTGGATAAGGTGATAAGGGTTCGAAATACACTCATCCAATTGGTTTTGGACATGTGTAGTTCATAGATTTTACATTATCTTTCCATTTTATTTAAATCGTCAAATAATGATGGCATCGCTACATCATTATTATGTCATAAATAATTTAATTTATTTAATGTCTAAAAATTATAAAAAAAAATACTATGATGTAGGAAATCTTTTTAGCTTTCCAATTAATATTTATAATCAAAAATCTGATCTTTATAACCCCATGTAAAAATTGTTTTCGTAAAACATATTATGTTTGTGTCATTTTTACTTTTACATTAAATAAAAAGTAATTTATGTCATTTTCCAACCAAAGTGGATTCATTGGGGTTCCCAAGTTTACACATGGCTTTTCTTGGTCGGCCATGACGCAACCAATGAGGGTAGGACATGTGTCAAGCGCATTTTATTTTATTAAAGCATTATTTTTACCTTAAGCTACACTAATTACCACTAATCGCGATTAAAAACTTAATAAGTTACTATTCACCAAAAAAATATTTTAATCTTATTGAACCACATTTTACTTCTTAATGACAACCATGTATGTCGGATTTTTGAAATTCAAAACACAATGATGGCAAAATTTCATTTAAACGGAAAATCAGTCTTTATAAGTATCACTTAGTGGTTTCACTATTCATCAAAAACTGAAGTTTTTCAGAAAATTACCAAAAATTCACCCTAAGCTATATTTGATATTACGAATTCAAAAATGAAGTCTATTTTACAAAATTCAAAACATATAAGTCAAATTAATTAATTTAATAATTAATTCCCGCTGTCATAGCAAATAGCGTGTTTTTATGAAACAATAAGTATCAAAAGATTGACACTAGTTTAAGTCCAATTTCAAAGTGAAATTGATTCCAATGACCACCATTGGATTAAATGGTAAAAATATATTCATATTACACATTAAGACCAATTAAAAAGATAATCTAATCATATAAATAAATTAGATTAAAAAGCAGTTTTGATGTAAAATGCAGTATTTTTCACTATTTGTTAAAAAATGAACATTGTCAGAATAATACCAAAAATTCACACAAAGTAAATTTTGATGTCCCAATCATAAAGAATAAGTTTATTTTGACAAACATAGTTTATAAAATTGTCAAAAGATAGATTTAAAAAGGGTTTTCCATCATAAGGCAGTAAAACAATCTTTTAAGAATATTAGTGTATTCCATGCTTAAGATTGGATTTATTTTCATTTTAAGCCTCTAAAACACTATCTTAATCATTAATAGACATAGATAAAAATATCTATTATTCATTACTTACTTGGGATGTTACATTGAATGATGGAGGCATTTGTCACATAAAGATATCCATCATAGCTCATCCATGTTGTTGATCCAGATACTCCATAAGGGTAAGTTTATTGTTCATAGCCTAAGTAAGCTATTCCATTATAGTTATAAGTTTCTCTGCACCAGTTGTAGATCCAGATTCAACATCGTTATCTTACATCGGAGGGAAATCCCTACATGGGACACACGCATTCATGCGGTTTCCATTCCCTCCACTAGGCTCCATTTATAAATAATGGAATACACTAGATTATGTTATGAATCATGATGTATAATCTCAAAGTAGAAAAATAATTAGCATTTCTCATCTCATATTCATAAACATGGTTTCTTTGAGGAAAAAAATTTACATTTAAATCCTTTATAATGTGTTGTAAAGATAATGTGATTTATCCTAATCATATCTCCCAGGGGTTTCAAACTAGGTGTGAATTAAGGCTCGTTGTTGCGTACCAGGATACCCCAGGTCAAGCCCGAAACTCCTTGTCAGATTTTTCACTCTTAGGTACATCTATTCCAAAACCACGTCCACTTGTAGTATCCAAACATGGATGTATTTTCTAGAAATATCCACATAATCTATTCCTTACCAAAAATTCCAAGATTTTCTTGTATGTTTATCCTCAAAGACTATCTTATGGTTTTGTTCCCTAATCTACATTTTATAAATCTAGTTTCCATGCTTTCTGCTAATCTTCCACTAATACCAACTGTTATGACTCGACCCCAGTTTCCCAGAGCCGGTGACTTATTTGATTACATTGGAATATAAATAAGTAATATGCATCCCAAAGGACTGAGTAGTTTAGTATCATGGGAAACAAGATACTTACATAAGTTTATTATTACAACTTGAAATTAAAAACAACATAGAAATTCCTTCTATAACATCCATAACTCTTAGGTTATTTTTGCATGTCATTCATAATAAAAATATTCATGTCTGGAGAAAATGAAACATGAGAAAGGGTTGAGATCAAATTACTATTAAGGGTAAGAAATACAGTGGAAGATATCATAAATATAAACATTGGGATGGTTGATTAACTAAAAACACGTGCCATTAACAATAAACTTGAACACATTATGGTAGGAATAAGAGATGAATAAATAATGCCATAATAAAACATAATCATGGGTATTCTACAGGTTGAATAACCACATAAACCATCAATAATATTTTTATTATGAGGGAATTCATAATTTGGAACATAATAACCATACCATTAAGGCCTCTTTCCAAGACGATAAATAATCATTTTGTCAAGGCCTTGTGCCAAGACCGTAGTGTGTCTCATGAGACTTATTGATGCACTGAGGGGCTATATCGGGACCCACCAAAAACTTACTAAGTCCAATGCATTCATAATATGAATTCGGATAAACATAAACAACATATACATTCATATTCAAACTAATATATGAATTGTAAATAACTTTCGTCGAACATTAAGCATAAACACTAACCATTGAGAGTAAATTGGTGAATGGTTTTAAGATAGCACATCCATAGTAAAAACAATCATAAACCATTAAATTAAATATTTTAGATGATATCATAAAATATTAATCCCAATAATATATAATAATCTAAAATATTGTTTAAATAGATGAAGATACTCTTATAAAATCATTAAGTAATTCTTGAGATAAATACTCTTTTACTTTGAAAAGAAGAGTTCTTTTGGAAAAATATTTGTATAAAACCAGAAGTGAGGTAAGATAGTATTTTCATAATAAAATGAGATATTTTATAAATATAATGGTTTCTAAAAGCATATTATAAATTTCCCTTGAAAATAGGTAAAAATTTGAGAAATTCTCTTGAATCGGGCATGTATTACAGGAAGAATTTTTGAAATATCCCTTTAAAACACATAACTCCCCATAAATGAATGTAGTATTAAATTTCTTACAAATATATTGAACATTGTCACAGAATATATGAGGGGTAAATATGAATAAATAATAATTTTATTGAGGTAAGTAGAGAATAAGAGTAACCCGAATGAAAATAGAGGTTCAGATAGAAAACCCTTACCTTAAGTCCGAATGTTCTTATCTGGACCTTATGGTATTGGAATATGAAATTAGACTAATTAATAACTTAATTAAGAACCTATTAGACATATATTTAGTTTATTGTTATTTTTTTATTTTATTTATGTCTTTGTTGATAAGTTATAATATTGAATTCTATAGTTCTGAAGTGTTCGTTTTCTTCATTTTCAAAATCAGTTCACTTGTTTGTAAGTAATGGAGTTCATGTGGAAGGGATGTAAATATCCAGAATTGAATTTAAATATTATTTATGAACATAAATAGTTGTTAATGGTAATTTATATAATTTTGTTACATGGAATTAATATGAATCATTAAATGAAATATTAATGAAAATTACTTAGATAATTTTAGCAGTATTTTGATTATTAGGAACTTGTTTGGTCATATGATTTAATATTATGTACATATACTAGTTCATAAATATTAAATAGGTTATAATAAAAATATTCTATCATATTTCAACCATAAAAATGGTTTCATGACCAGTATTCAAGGGGAAATTGAAAAATGAAACTTCATCATCCGCGAAGGTTGTAAATTGGCACCTCACGGACAATGATTTCATTTATAAAATAAAAGATAGAGAGTAAGAATATTGATTATGGTAATTACATTCACATGATATATTTACAGTATATAGATGATAGTGGATTTATCATGGTCATTTGGACAGAGGAGATGAGGATAGGATAACAATAGAAAGGAACTTGAAATGAAGTAGAAATAAATAGAATGTGAATTTACCTCTTGAATCCACATCCTTGAGAATCTATTTAAGGGAAGAGTTTTTGGTATTTTAGAAATACCAAGAGCTCCTAGATTACAAGTGTTCTTACATCATCCATGATTTCAGGAATAGTTAATTTAATTTATAATGTATATATATGGTAGATTACTGTATTTTACTATGCATCAAAAATTTGAGTATTTCAAAAAAATACAAAAAATTCACCCTAACCATTTTTCAACATGTAGAATTAAAAAATGAACTCCATTTTTTGAAATTTTATTCCAAATATTATTAATTTAATTTTTTAAATAAAATCATAATTTATTTGAAAAATAAAAATTTTAAAACTATAATTCGTTTTATATCACTTTGAAAAATTAATCAAGATATCATTATCTTATAACCTTAAGATAATAATTTATTTATAATTCATTAGGGTCATATTACTATTCATATTACTCTTTATAAGGGTTTATTACAATTCACCAAAAATTAAGTTTGTCTTATCAGACTCTAAATATCTTACTGAACGCAACCGTATATGTTAGTTTTTTCGAAATTAAAACAATAGAGGTGGAAAAATTATTTTTTTTGGCTAGGTTATAACAAATTGGTGTTTTTTAGTGACTTAATGTTTCATGCATTCAATATTTATTTTAAAAACCAAGAGGTTTTACAAAGGAGGAATACAAATTAGAATTTATCACAAGAATAGAAAATATCAAATATGTTATATAATAGCCCTGAATCTGTACTCCTGGATCCAGTGCTAAAGAAATAAACTTTACATTTCTAGAGTTTATACTAATAAAGGTGACCCAATTTTTTCCATTCAAAATTGAAAAAATCAATAGGAAATATTCGATCATTTACCTACCCAATGAAATTTTATGTTTAGAGTATTATAGAATTAGGAAAACTCCTAAAACCATGGTTTCATAAAAAACTAGTTCATAAATATATGCATAATATCCCACTAAAACCATCACATATAATTACCTTCTTAGGAATAACATACTTAAACCCTTTCTTAGTTTCCTAGAGAAAATAAACATAAGAAAAGTGTGAACTCAAATGTTCAGTAAGAGTTATGTTTAGATGAATTTATCCTGAACCAATAATAAATGAATCATATTTAATAAGGATTATGTAATGTTTTGGATTTTTTCCATGTATTATTTTAATATTATATGAGAATTAATTCGAGACCAGGCTCTGAGACGGTGTGCGGTTCCGAGGCCCAGTGATCCCGGAACAAATGTTTGAATTTAATTTAATAATTAAATTACGCTCACATGTGGTTTTCCTGAAAAAGTGTAATAACTCCTGAATGGGTGCTCGAATCAGAAATCTGAGGGCACTGTTTCATTCAGAACATCGATTTTACCTAAGGTGGGGCCTAACATCGGTCATCGCAGGTCAGTGGTGAAATCTGTTTTTTTGGACGCAACAGTAATAAAATATTTTATTAAAATATTTTATTTAAATCTTGTTACGTCAAATATCACTTATCTTTTAAATAGAGATTATGCAGGGGATCAGGGTTACAATCCCCATAACCCTGATTTTCCCCTGGAGGCTCTGGGAAAGCTCTGGAGGAAACCCCCAATGCGGCGGCAACTTTCTTGAAGGATTTCGTCGACGATGACGATGCAGTGACTGGATCTTCGCCAATAAACACCGGGATCCAAGTAGGATGTCGTTGTGATTTTATTCTTCCCTGTTTTTTATTTCCACGATGAACGCGGACTAATCCATGAACCGATTAGCCCGCAGATTGATCGTTCTTGAGGGATGGGGTTGCGGGGATTATGAGGTTTTGATTCTTAAGATTGTTATAATTTTAATCTAACGGCGACGAACCCAGATCATCACAAACAACAATCGAGGTTTGTACCCCTTGTTTAATTCTTGTTTCTTTTCTCCCTCGCGTTCTTCGTTGCATTCTACGCGTTCTTGGAGGAAATCGATCGTTAAGCATTTGTTTGTTAGCGCAACGATCCAAAATTCAATATCCAACCCCGAAGCAATGCCACGGAGGTGTGACAATGGTTTCGACAAGCGATTCGGTGCAGTTTGGGAGATTCTAGTTTTTGGGTGTTTTTTTCTTCGGACGGATCGTTCGAGGTTTATGATCCGATTTGAAGACTGAAAAAACCCATTTCGGTGTTCGTATGATAAGGCGAACCAAACCCTGGAGTATCAGGATGAACGGACGAGAAAATGAAGATCTGGAGGATCGGCCGAAGCATGAGGAAGAAGACGGAGTTCCTAGAAAAATCTCTACTACACGCCGTGTAGTATGGGCTATATGGCGTGTGTTCATTGGTAGGGTTACCCGGTGTGTACTCGGAGAGTACACGGGCATGGGAAGGGTACAGGGATAAGGACACACCGTGTATACCCCTCCCCAGCCAGACCCAGCCAGATACACAGGATACCCCATGTACTAGTACACAGGCAGGCGACACAGACATGGACAGAGACCGTGTACGGGCACATGGCCAGCGTACACAGAGTGAGCCCAGGTGCTCGAACACGCCATGTGATTTCTTCTACACGTCGTGTAGTTTCTTTCTATCCAATGAGTTGAATGACATGGGCCGGTTACACGGGCAGTACCCAAGGTCAAGGAACACGGCGTGTACTTTTCTGAACGCTGTGTAGTTTGGTTTTGCACAGCTTGAAAGAATGACATGCGTCATTCACACGGGCAGTACCCAGGGTCAAGGAACACAACGTGTAACCATACTACACGCTGTGTAACCTTTTTCTACATGGCTTGAGCCACTTGTCTTATGTGACTTGGACTGGCCTTCTTAGGGTATGTACCCTTGGCCTTTCTCCTAAAGGTTTTCGGTATCATTTCTTAATTTACAGGAGTATGATCCCTTTAGTAGGAATTCCTGAATAGATTTGTTGGAATCTCATCTGTGAGACTTAGATCCGGATCCTCTATTCATTCCTGATACCCTAGGTAGAGTTCTTGGTATTGATGTGACCTACCTTACCTGGGCACCGATCCTATGCCTAGAGGATTAGCTCAGACTGAGTTGTCAGAATCACCCCATGACTTGGTTGTGATCCCCACCTGAGCATCATGTCGTCAAGGTACTCGTGGAGTGTGTTCTCCCAGAATTAGTACTTCTTATCTCTCTATTCAGGCCTTGGAGTGTGTTCTCCCGGTTGTATGGTTAGTGGAATCTTCAAGCTGGATCTTAGTGGAGGTTTCGCGATGGTCGTTTGTGTATGAGTATATCTGGATATTCTTGTTATATGTTCTGTAGACATATACTATATAGAGCTTACTGTACCTTTCTTTTTGGTATTTTCCTTTGTGGTTTTCGGGGTGTCCTACTGGGTATTGTTATACTCACCCCTGCACGGGCTTTGCCCGCACGTGTCGTGTATTGTGCAGACGAGCGAGGCTTTGACAGGATTCTAGGTGGACCAGGACTGGATGTGCTCAGTGAGATCAGACAGGCCGAGGTGTGTTCCTTCGGCAACGACTTACAGTCCCAGTGAATTTCTCTACAGGTTGGACTTTTTTGCAGACTTTCTTTTGGTGGGATTTTACTTTTGGCCCAGGGTTTTTCTTTACTGTACTTTACTTCACTATCATAATTTGTTTGTTGGGTTCTTAGTGTATGCATTCTTTTTCCATATTTAGTATTTTTACTTTTCAGCTTTTTGGTCTTGGAGATGTGTGTGCATGTGTACAGGTTTATAGGCAATGCCTCCCATGTTAGTAGCATGTCTACTCGGTGCTAGTCACCAGCCCCTGGCCTATTAGAGGTGGGCTTGGGGAGTTGCGGCTTGGGCCCCACCGGGACAGGTCATGAAAGAGTGCTATTAGAGCTGGTCGTTTCTACCTTAGGACCAAGAGTTTGTGAGTTGGTTTGGGGCAACATTGTTAAGTGTTTCGAGTTCAGCTCTCAGGCTAGGGACCTCAGTGTTGGTGTGGCGGTCGACGTATCCATACACCAGGACTCTGATAACTTGTTTTTCGACTCGGAACATGAAAACACTAGTTGCATGGGGCAAAATAATGGTACATGCATCATATAGGAATGGGTTGTGGTTTCCATGTCCTTCTTGAGTCAGCTCTCCAGATACACTCACTGACTGTGATACATCTTATTTCATAAACAGGATGCCTCTGCGACGCGCACCCGCTAGGATCCAGCAGCTCGATCACAAGGATGACCTCCTTAGTGATGAAGCCTTGATACAGGGACTAGATCCCCCAGTTCTACCACCAGGTGGCGTGCCAGTTTTTCCACCACCTGTGGGGAAATGTTTAGTGCCCGCTGTACCAGTGGAGGAGGAGCGCAGGCTGAGCGTACTCCACGAGTTTCAGAGATAGAGACCCCTTAGGTTTCGAGGTGAGCCTAACCCTTAGGCAGTAGAGGACTGGCTTGAGGCGGTGGCCAGAGTCTTCTATTTGGTCAGGACACCAGCAGACCAGATGTTGATCCTGGCAGTGAGCCTTCTACAGGGCTCGGCAGGGCGATGGTGGAGTTTGGTCATCCAGACTCATGACGAGGCAACTCTTGCATGGTCAGAGTTTGAGCATATCTTCAGAGAGGAGTTTTCACCGATTACCCTGAGAGCAGTATATATGCAGTAGCTTCTTCAGCTCCAGCAGGGAACCATGACAGTGGCTTACTATTCATCTATATTTACCGACCTCTAGCGGTACTCGATGGATATGGTCATAGATCAGTACTTCAGAGCTCAGACTTTTGAGTGGGGCTTGCGCAGAGATATCTGAGATAGCATCATCCCTATGAGTATTCCTACTTATGTTGGGGTGCTCGAGCGGGATTTGGTGTTCGAGATCTTCCTGGCGGAGCAGGGACAGTCGACAGTTGTTAGTAGTGGGCGAGCTAGAGCAGAGAACTCAGTGGTAGAGAGCCGACGTCAGGGACCCAGGCGTGGGAGACGTTTCCAGAGGAGATCCCAGGATAGTGGATCAACCATACAGGGTTCACAGGGTGCATCCATCTAGCCTCGAGAGAGGCTATGTTACTCATGTGACGGCATGGGACATCTCGCTCGAGATTGTCCGACCCACCGTACTACTGACACGGGAGCAGTGGATGGACCACCGAGCCAGAGGCAACGTGTGGAGCAGGAAGATCCGCGAGGCGGGGGACGTGGAAGAGGAGCTGGGAGAGTAATTGGAGGTGGTCGGTATTTCGACCCTTTACTACCACCACCCTCAAGAGGTCCACCCTAGGCTCAGGGAGCTGGTGGACAGAGGCAGGGACAGCTGCAGGCGGTAGAGGCTTATGACCCAGGTACTCCCGAAATGATTAGAGGTAATATTTGTGTCTTTTCTACATTTTATGCCGTATTGATAGACATAGGTGCTAGTCGTTCCTTTCTGGCTACTTATCTTGTTCGAGACCTTGAGATTCCAGTTGAGCCGTTGACTCGACCCCTATGCTTAGAAACACCGACAGGAGAAGAATCATAGATCAGACACCTTTGCAGGCAGTGTGACCTGCCCCTTGGAGGCGAGAGTTTCGATTGGAACCTCTTGGTGGTAGTGTCGAGGCCTTATGAGGTCATTCTTGGTATGGATTGGCTATCCACAGTTCATGCCCAAATTGATTGTTTTAGGCGAAGGGTGCGGTGTGTCCGCAGTGATGGAAGGAGGTTCTCTTTTGTCAGTGAAAGAGAGACCCAGGCAGCGTAGGATGGACTCATGCATAGGAGGGAACAACTGATTTCACATCAGTTGGCTAGCCTAGCCCTTGGAATGGCAGATGTTACGAGTTTCCAGTTTCCAGCAGTGGTGGCTGAGTATGAGGACGTCTTTCCTGAGGATTTCCCCGGACTACCTCCCTGTCGGGAGCTAGATTTCTGCATTGAGTTGCAACCCGAGATGACCCTGATATCAACATCAGCTTATCGGATGGCTTCTACAGAGCTTTGTGAGCTGAGGATATAGCTGGACAACTTGCAAAAGAAGTGATTTGTGAGACCCAGCGTTTCACCCTGGGCGGCCCCAGTGCTGTTTGCCAAGAAGGTAGACGGGAGCTTGAGGCTGTGTGTGGATTACTGGCGCTTAAATCAGGTGACCGTGAAGAACCGGTATCCACTACCGAGGATCGATGACCTCTTCAACCAGTTGAGAGGGGCACGATGGTTCTCAAATGTTGATCTACGATCAGGTTATCACCAGTTGTGAGTTTGGGAGGAGGATATACCGAAGATGGCTTTCATGTGTTGCTATGGTCACTATGAGTACTTGGTGATGCCCTTCGGCGTGACGAACGCCCCGGTAGTGTTCATGGGACTTATGAACCGGATCTTTCAGCCCTATCTAGACTAGTTTGTAGTGGTCTTCATCGATGATATCCTTGTGTACTCTGCATCCGAGGAGGATCACGCGAGACACCTAAGGATGGTTCTGGACACACTTCGAGAGCACCAGTTGTATGGGAAACTCTCAAAGTTTCAGTTCTGGTTACAGGAGGTCCACTTTCTAGGGCACGTTATCTCAGCGGATGGTGTAGCAGTGGACCCAGCAAAGGTGGAGGTAGTTCTAGCATGGGATCCAACTCGGAGCATGACGGAGGTGCGTAGTTTCCTTGGGTTGGAAGTCTACTATCGGAGATTCATCCATGATTTCTCCAGAATTGCAGCACCCATGATAGCTTTGACCCGAAAGGGACAGCCTTTTGTGTGGATTGAGAGGTTCCAATAGGCTTTCCAACAGTTGATACAGAGTCTAATGAGCACCCCGATCTTGAGATTACTGGAGGAGGGTGTCAAGTACGTAGTGTTCTGCAACACATCATGAATCGGGCTTGGTTGTGTCCTGATGTAGAGGCAAGCAGTGATTGCCTATGGCTCGCGTCAGTTGAGACCGCACGAGCAGAACTATGCGGCCCATGATCTTGAGTTGGCAGCGGTAGTCCTCGCATTGAAGATGTGGCGGCACTACCTGATAGGCGAGAGGTTTACCGTCTACTCCAATCACAAGAGTCTCAGATATATCTTTTCTCAGAAGGATCTAAATTTGTGACTGAGGTGATGTCTTGAGTTCCTCCAGGATTATGACTTTGAGATCGTTTATACTCCTGGGAAGGGGAACGTGGTGGTAGATGCTCTCAGTAGGAAATCCAGTTCGCAGTTGCTGAATGAGGCGACAAGGCAGTTGGCCTCTTTACAGTTTTCCTTAATGGATGGAGATGAGGGAGCTTACCTTCAGTCAATGGTTGTTACCCCTCCACTCTTATAGCGAGTCAGGGAAGCACAACGCGAGGATGCTAGCTGTGAGACTTTACGTGCTCAGATATCCACAGGTGATGTTGCTGATGGATATTCAGAAGGTGGGGAGCACGTTGATCTTTTTAGAGGGTGAACTGTAGTACCAGTGATGTTGCGGGAGGAGGTTCTGAGGGAGTTCCATAAATCCCCTTTGGCGGTGCATCCAGGCTTGTCAAAGATGTACCAGGACCTCCGACGTCAGTTCTGGTGGCTAGGAATGAAGAAGAGTGTGGCAGAGTTTGTTTCTTGGTGCCTTACTTTTCAGCAAGTAAAGGCTGAGCACCAGGTTCCAGCTGGTTTGACTCAGCCCCTTGAGGTGCCAGAGTGGAAGTGGGATGGGATATCTATGGACTTTGTGACGGGTTTACCACGTACGTCCAGGGGGCACGGTGTCATCTGGGTGATCGTTGATCGACTCACCAAGTCGGCCCACTTCCTAGCCATATAGGAGCAGAGTTCGGTAGAGAGCTTGGGACGCCTCTACGTGCAGGAGATAGTTTGACTTCATGGAGTACCATCCACGATCATCTCAGATTATGATGCTCGTTTCACATCCCAGTTATGGAAGGGATTGCATGAATCTTTTGGGACTCAGTTACTCTTGAGCACAACGTTTAATCCCCAAACTGATGGTCAGACAGAGCGGACCATCCAGGTCCTGGAGGATATGCTACGAGCTTGCATACTTGACTTCAGTCGTAGCTGGGAGGATCACCTACCACTGGTGGAATTTTCTTATAACAACAGTTATCATTCCACTATTGGTATGGCACCATTTGAGGCTCTGTACGGGCAACCTTGTAGGTCACCACTTTACTGGACTGATCCAGGAGAGTCAGCACTCATGGGCCCAGAGATGGTGAAAGCTACTACAGAGAAGGTGTAGGTCATCCAGGAGCGGATGAAGACTGCACAGAGTCGAAAAAAGTCTTATGACAACTGGAGGCGGAGGCCCTTGGAGTTCGAGGAGGGAGACAATGTGTTCTTTTGGGTCTCACCTCTATGGGGATTGTGAAGATTTGACTGAGGTGTCAAGCTATCTCCGAGGTTTGTTGGCCCTTTTCTGATTCTAAGTAGAGTTGGCGAGGTGGTGTATTGCTTGGCTCTACCTCCTCAGATGGACCGGGTACACAACGTCTTCTATGTGTCACAGCTACGGAGGTACGTGCATGATCCATCGCACGTCATCGACTGGGGTGAGCTGGGCATCGACGATGGGGAGACCTTTGTTGAGTACCTAGTGGATATCAAGGACCAGTAAGAGAAGATCCTTCGTGGATGAGATATTCCCTTGGTGTGTGTCTGGTGGCAGCACGGGAATCTCCAGGAGAGCATGTGGGAGCGGGAGGCTCAGATTCGCGTGCAGTACCCACACCTTTTTTAGTAGCCCTTGTTTTGGCTTTTCAGGGATGTAAAAGCCCTATGGTTGGTGTGATGTAATGTCCTGGATTTTTTCCATGTATTATTTTAATATTATATGAGAATTAATTTGAGACAAGGCTCTGAGAAGACGTGCGGTTTCGAGGCCCAGTGAGCCCAGAAAAAATGTTTGAATTTAATTTAATAATTAAATTACGCGTGCGTGCGGTTTTCCTGAAAAAGTGAAATGACTCCCGAACGGGTGCTTGGATCAGAAATCTGAGGGCACCATTGCATTCAGAACAGCGATTTTACCTAAGGCGAGGCCTAACATCATCCGGCGAAGGTCGGTGGTGAAATCTGTTTTTTTGGACGCAACAGTAATAAAATATTTTATTAAAATATTTTATTTAAATCTTGTTATTTCAAATATCTCTTATCTTTTAAATAGATATTACACAGGGGATCAGAGTTACAATCCCCATAACCTTGATTTTCCCCGAGAGGCTCTAGGAAAGCTCTGGAGGAAACCCCCAACGTGGCGCTGACTTTCTTGACGGATTTTTTCGGCGATGACGACGTAGTGACTGGATCTTCACCAACGAACACCGGGATCCAAGTAGGATGTCGTTGTGATTTTATTCTTCCCCATTTTTGATTTCCACGACGAACGCAGACTAATTCACGAACATATTATCCCATGGATCGATCGTTCTTGCGGGATGGGGTTGCGGGGATTATGAGGTTCTGATTCTTGAGATTGTTATAATTTTAATATAACGGAAACGAACCCGGATCATCACAAACAATGATCGAGGTTTGTCCCCATTGTTTAATTCTTGTTTCTTTTCTCCCTCACATTCTTCATTGTGTTCTACACGTTCTTGGAGGAAATCGATTGTTGCGCATTCGTTTGTTAGCGCAATGATCCAAGATTCATGATCCAACCCCGAAGCAATGCCACGGAGTTTCGACGATGGTTTCGGCAAGCGATTCGGAGCGGTTTGGGAGATTCGGGTTTTTGGGCGTTTTTTTCTTTGGATGGATTGTTCAAATTTTATGATCCGATTCGAAGACCGAAAACACCCGTTTCGGTGTTCGTATGATAATTCAAACCAAACCCTGGAGTATCGTGACGAACGGACGAGGGAAAAAAGATCTGGAGGATCAGCCGAAGCGCGAGGAAGGAGATGGTGTTCCTAGAAAAATCCAAAATACACGCAGTGTAGTAGGGGCTACATGGCGTGTGTTCGTCGCTAGGGTTACCCGGCGTGTACTCCGAGAGTACACGGGCATGGGAATGTTACACGGCCAAGGACACGCCATGTATACCCCTCCCCGGCCAGACCCAGCTAGATACATGGGATACCCCGTGTACTGGTACACGGGCAGGGGACATGGACACGAGCAGAGACCATGTACGGGCACATGGCCAGTGTAATTGAGCGAGCCCAGGTGCTCGAACACGGTGTGTGATTTCTTCTACACGCCGTGTAGTTGCTTTCTATCTGACAAGCCGAAGGACACAGGCCGGTTACACGGGCAGTACCTGGGGTCAAGGAACATGGCATGTACTTTTCTACACGCCATGTAGTTTGGTTTTGCACGGCTTGAACGAATGACACAGGCAGTACCCGGGGTCAAGGAACACGGCGTGTAACCATACTACATTCTGTGTAACCTTTTTCTTCATGGATTGAGCCACTTTTCTTCTGTGACTTGGACTATCCATCTTAGGGTTCGTACCCTTGGCCTTTCTCCTGAAGGTTTCCGGTATCATTTCCTAATATACAAGATTATGATCCCTTCAATAGGAATTCTTGAATAGAGTTGTTGGAATCCCATCTGTGAGACTTAGATCCGGATCCTATATTCATTCCTGATACCCTAGGTAGAGTTCTTGGTATCGACGTGACTTACCTTACCCGGGCGCCGATCCTCTACCTAGAGGATTAGCTCAGACTAAGTTGTCGGAATCACCCCATGACTTTGTTGTGATCCTCACTTGAGCATAATGTCCTCAAGGTACTCATGGAGTGTGTTCTCCCGGAATGAGTACTTTGTATCTCTCTCTTCAGACCTTGGAGTGTGTTCTCCCGGTTGTATGCTTAGTGGAATCTCCAAGCTGGATCTTAGTGGTAGTTTCATGATGGTCGTCTGTGTATGAGTATATCTGGATATTATTGTTATATGTTTTTTAGACATATACTATGTAGAGATGACTGTACCTTTCTTTTTGGTATTTTCCTTTGTGGTTTTCGGGGTGTCCTATTGGGTATTGTTATACTCACCCCTGCACGGGCTTTTACCGCATGTGTCGTGTCTTGTGCAGACGAGCGAGCCTTTGATAGGATTCTAGGCAGACCAGGACCGGACGGTGCTCAGTGAGATCATACAGGCCGAGGTGTGTTCCTTCAGCGATGGCTTGCAATCCCAGTGCCTTTCTCTACAGGTTGGACTTTGTTGCAGACTTTCTTTTGGTGGGCTTGTACTTCTGGCCCAGGGTTTTACTTTACTATACTTTACTTCCCTTTCATACTCTGTTGGTTGGGTTCTTAGTGTATGCATGCTTTTTCCATCTTTAGTAGTTTTTACTTTTCAACTTTGTGGGCTTAGAGATATGTGTGTGTGTGTGTGTACAGGTTTATAGGAAATGCCTCTCATGTTAGTAGCATGCCTACTCGGTGCTAGTCACCAACCCCTGGCCTATTGGAGGCGGTCTTGGGGAGTTGCGGCTCCGGCCCCACCGGGATGGGTCATGACAGATTAAATGATACAACATGGAAAATAACAGAGCACAAAATCTATTTAATCAATAGCTTGAGTAAAATTTTTAGATTAGGATTGGAAAGGTAAATAAATTAACACACATTCCATTAAATTAATATCTTGAACAAAAAATGCATATATAGATAATATCATAGTGAAAATCACATGGATAATAATAACTAATTTCTTGATGAAGGAAATGATTAATTATTATATGCCAAGATCTTAGGCATCATGATTCCCCTACTGTCAATACCTTTCACAAGACAGTTTAAAATCGATGGGTAGGTATACACCATAAACCCATTTAACTAAGTCTATCTAATTGATTTGTCTCATGAGACTACTGATGCATCAAGGGGATATCTATTATCGGGCCCTACCCATTTCTGGATATCCAACGCATTCCTCATATGTTGAATATTTGATTTAATTCATGAAAAATATAACTTATCAAAAAAATTCCATATCAAGTAAGGAATATGGATCAAAAATAATTTCCCCAGTCAATCATGTGACTCTCATTGTAAAATAAAATATGTACTAAAGATATACAATTTAAGTAATAAATATATACATGATAAATAATTTGAATATTTATGGGAAATTTAATGTCCAATGATAAAAGATAATGTAAAGACTTCAATGGTTGGTATCATTAAAACATATCCCCAATGGTGAAAAAGTAAAATAAATTTTTGTTTTCATTGATGAATAAAAAGTTGCATAAAAATATCATTAAAAACATTTTTGTGGAAGATATCTTTTTAACATTGAAATTCTAGTTTAAAAATAAAATGTGAAAATACAAATGAAAAAAAAATATTTAAAAATAACCTTTTAAACTTGTCAAGTATACTTCAAAGAAAAGATTAGTCATGATTGAGGGAAAAACAAATCATTCCATATAAGTTAAATAATCATTCCTTTTGAAATTTTTCAAAAAATTCACAAAGTACCTCGTTTGGAAAATGACAAAAATATTCCTTACAAACTATTATATAAAAAGTCAAAAATTGGTAAAAATTTCTATTGATAAATAATTATATAAGTGAAAAAACATTTTTTAGAAAATTTTATAGAAAATAATTTTATGGAATAAAAATATATCCAATCAAAAGATAAATAAGATCAGATTTTCTTTTAAGCATTTCTTTGCTTGATTCAATTTCTAAAGAGAGGAAAAGTTAGAAGAAAACATGGAATATATTTAAATGATTAAAATTGAAATGAACATTATCAATCATGAATATATATATATATTCTTGTTAATTATGTCAAATGGGAATTATATACACCACATAAAAATAGGCAGGTGCACAATACCAAATATGTCTCAATGAAGTGGAAATTGGGACAAAATCCCTTACCTTGAGTCTGACTCATCAAGTACATTATTTATCATCCTGAATAATAAACATTGGTTAATTATTTTCATATTTAAAAAAAATTCTGGAATATTATTGATTTTATCTCACTTATTTCTATATTATAACAATTACTCAATCATTTATGTTCCCATCAGACATTTTGGTGATATTTGGTGTATAACTCTAAAATGACATCAGTAGGTTGACTATGGTAAAAGAGGTAATTATTCTATAATTTCTAGAATAATAATCATGAAAATAATTATAATTTTATACATCAATTATAATTTTATATCCAACCATTAAATATTCTTAGGAATAATGAATTATGTTACAATCATGGAGACAGTTGGTCGTACGTACGCATAAGTAACATTTCCGTTTTTTAAATTATCATTATGGGTATACGGTAAGATTTATTATACTTTTAAAAAGTGATAATAATATCACATATATCATATCAATTCTTTAAATATACTTATATATGTCATCCATTTTATATGGTGATGAAAAACAAATCACACCGCTTCAGGGAGGTGGTAGTCCACACACACACATGAATTACATTATCAATTTTCAATGCATGAATAGTAAGATGATAAATGATATATTATATTTTTATAATGATAAATATGTATTTAATATCATATATAAATATTAATTCTATCATTATAACCAATCTTGAGAGATAACAATAAAAAATGAATTATATCGGTTCGCGAGGCAGTAGTCTGTCGTACACACGAATGATGAATACCATTATAATTTGATGGATATTGGAGAGGTATATATGTTATTACATTAAAATAATAACATCTAATTGTATTTAGGATAATGGTATTATTATTTTATCATTGTTTAAGAATATTTCAATTAGGTGGAAGAAAAACATAACTAAAACATTCAATTGAAAATTATAACTCTTCTTTGGAAAACCTCATTTTCTTAGCTCTTGAAGACCTCTAATATTGGAATTGTCATGAACCAACCCTGGTTAACCCTTAACTAGTCACTCGATTCGGTCTGCGGCATGGCCCAAAGGGTGTTCTCGATCCCCATGGGTTGGTAACTAGTGTCGGGCATCAAAACATGCACGTGGGAATGATTTAAGTCCACAATAAATAACTAGGACCATATAAATAAATAAAAGAGACTAAAAACTCATTAAACTGAGCAACTGGATATCAATAAATAAAAAATAGGATCAGAGATATGACACATCTAAATGGACTAGAAACTAAAAATAAGAAAAACTAAACCAGTACCTGTGGCCTCCATGTGACCTCTTGGTCACCTCCAACCACAAGACCAAACTTTCCCCATTCTAAGCAGTTGAACTGTGAAACTGCACAAGAAACTAACCTAAAATGGAAAGGTAAAGTTGGAATGAGAACCGAGATGTTTAGTATAAATTCCAAAAGTACACCACAGAACCATGCATTTTTTATTTTCCAAAACAATCCAATAATACTAGTTTGAACTACAGTTATAAAAATAAGGTTTTCACATAAGCATTTCATTTTTAAAAACTAAAAATTATAGTCCTCAGACCTTATCAATTTAAAACCAATATCTTGAAAGAAAAAGGGGTGCACACATACTTTTTAAAAATAGATACTTTGAAATACATTTTAAAATCAACCTAACATTTACAGTTTTCCCAAGAAAACACCAAAACCAAGTTCAAGGGTATGATTATACACACAATAAGGGAAATGGTACAAATAGTGCTCATATAGAAGGATCATAGAAAACCTAAGAACTCATAGGAAGACCAGAACATACTAATACCTACAACACCATCTCTAGTAGCATTCCACACATGATTGAATCAAATGCCCTAATGCCCATCCACCCTTTCTCAGGTTAGTCCAAGGGAACCAATCCCATAGTAATAAACCCAAGTATCCACCTTCTATGGGACACTGGATAGTACATGAACTTCTAGTGTAGCAATAATTCTTAGTAAAACTCTTTTATATTTTAGTTTTTTGTGCTATGTTCACAATGGTGTATGCCACACATTCAAAAAACAAGCCTCATATGAAACCAATCACACTACACAATACGGAAACACCCTGAGAACCTCATGGTTGTTCCCTTGCCTAAAAATAATTATCATAAAAAAGAGGTCCCATACTGAGGATCCTCCAATCTAAAAATCCATCAACAAGGCAACAGACCCAACCTAAGAGGGTTTTTCCGAATATCCATATCAAAACACTAACTGGGCCTCTAGATTCACAATGCTCAACTTTTTATTAAAACATTTTTAAACCATTTCAAAAACAACCCCAAATACCAAATTTATACAAAAGTGGACAAACATGCTCTTAAACCAAGCATACACCAAAAAGGCTTCCCCAATTTTCTTTTAAAACCAAGCTACAAGACACCACATGTATGGATGTGTTAAACGATATTTTTCAACACTTACAAGAAAACACTCTTTCACAAAATGCCAAACTAGCCTTATCATTTCCAACACTCACCCAAGCATGTCTCAAGGCCAACTGGGCCAACCATGAGGAACACATGTGGAATCACTTTTAAAACAAAATAAGCACCAATTCCCCTAATTTTTGAAAATATGAGAACGTTTTAGGGAAAATAGGAAAAGGGGGGGAAGAGGTACTCTTAAGGGAGACTATCTCTAGGGTTCCATATTCACTTGATTTTACAACCATGTGTGCACCTAGTGCACCCATGGTTGTGACTTCATCCAATGGAACACTCTAAAATCAACCAAAACATTTGAAACCCAATTTCATAAATCCGCCTTTTTCTTTTAACCTGAAACCATCCATTTCACTCATCTTTAAAATAAAACACATGTTTATAAACCAAAAAACCCTTTTTAAAACAAGCTCCATACCATACCAAGATAAAATCACCATGTTGCACACATAAAGTTCAAAACTTGATCCAAACTAATTTAATAAAACATTTCAATGGGAAACCATACAAAACCATCCAATTTCACCCAAGGATCACAAATTACATTTTATCAAACACCATTGGCACAATACACAAGGGCATAAACCAAGATTTATGTAAAATCCTATTTTTGGAAAAACATAACAACTTAAAACATCCTAAAAATAATAATAGGATTATAATATAGGTGTGAAAAAAGGTTATAAATTTAAATAAACATCAAGCATCAAATTAAATGCAAAAAAAGTAAAATCATGGATTTTCCTGCCTAAACCTCAAGAGGATACAATGAAACCCTCAGGAAAGGAATATTAGAGCTCGAGAACAATCTGTATGTCATAAATCAAAGGAAAAAACAAGACAAGAACAAACCATAGCCATTAGGGTTCGACCAACAAGAAAATTCCCAAAGGGAAACCCTATAAATCAAGGGAAAAGGTGAAGGAAGGAATAAAAATGACCAAAATGGAAGAAACCTAACCTTATGAGCTTTAAGGGACTTCCATAGAGGAAGGAGAGCAAGAGAGACGGTCTTGAAAGCACACACTGGTGTGCCTTGTTTGAATGAAGGAGGAGAAGCCTGAAATTGGGATAAAAAAGAAAAGGTGGAAGAGAGAAAAACACAATTTTAATGACCTATAAAACCCAAACAATTTGGCCACATAGTTTACCAAACTGTGCAGTAATTGTGAAAGCCTCTTTGTCTAAGAGATATTGGGCGCATGATTACCTAGATGATACCTCACGGTCGTTCCTGGGCCATGTGTTCGGCTTTTTCTGACCAATAAATGTCACATAGTGTCCATACGGTTACTTGTAACCATGAGAAAACCATACCCCCCCTTGGAAAACATTCAAAAATTCCCAAAAACTCAAAATTTTCACCAGGACTCAAACCTAAATCTTGAACCAAAGATCTAAGAAAAATAAAAGGATAAAAAGAAGTATCGGAGGTCGGGTGTGAAAATTCTCCCCATGATGGACACATTATGCCACCCAAAATTCATCAAGCCTAATGTTAACCACAACTCGAGTCCATGCCCATTCCAAAACTGAAGGAGATCAAAAAATCTAGGGTGAACTTTCTCTCCACAGGTTGCACCTGACCGATCAAGAAGAACCCAAATCCCAAGATTGATGGAGAACATGATAGGGATCTCCCAACCACAAGAACTCAATCAGATTTAAGGCCTCAAAACCCCCAACACGCCACCCCCAAGGGGGTACACGAGAATTCCCAACCCGAACATACCGAACCTTTATTCACATGAGCCCGACCAAACCACAGAGATATAAAAGAAAAACTCACTCCAAAAGACCCTACAAACCAAGATCCCGAGAATCCAACCCAACCAACATTACCTGAATTCCAACAAGGAACCTACTAAAGGTACCGAAAACCCTTCACACAAGGGTGAGAAATAACTCCACCAATCCCCCAAAGAGACCCGGACGAGACAGCAGACTGGATATTCATCCACCCATTCCACGGCACCCAAACATTTTCAAAACAGGAACCTGGGAAACCCAAACTAGAAGGGACCCGACTAAGGCCCAAACATCCCTTACATGGAAATGAAGAACCTAACCCTATAGAGAAATGATATTAATGAAACATCACTCGTTCCCATCCAAAGCTGAAAATATGACCCAATCCAAGGTTCCACACACCCTCGGTCACTCCGGACTGTGTGCGAGCTTCATCCCAAGACCAAAGGTTGGGGCTCTAATGACTAATATATCTCCTACCTCATAGTTAGACACCAACATCCCCTGATCATAACTCCATCCTCGATGAATGCTTCCTATGGAACTTTTCTTGATGACCCAAATGGTCCAACGATAGGAAGACTTTCGAGGGATGTAACGAAATAGATTTGAATGCCTAACCCGACCGTACTAATGGTGCACAATAAAATGATCCAACATCCTAAAAGTTGGAACCAGCAAATGATATTCTATAGAAATAATTTCCCATGGAACACCCATCTCTCTAGATGGGGATCCTTTGAAAAAGCTGACCACCACAAAAAATAACCTAAATTCAAATGACTTTGAGGCACCCAACCTCCACTAGTCCAAAACCAGACCCTCAAGAAAACTCAAAATAGCTCAAACCTTAACAACTATGGGAGTTCCCATCAACCCGGAGGTATGCTCCACTTCCATCAAACCACCCCACCACCTCTAACTGACCACAAAAACCTCAAAGGAAAACCAGCACCTGAAAAGTTTTGAAAACTGGGCATGACTCATTGGAAACACCAGGGACCTTTCTGGGTGGCACACCCTAATATACACAAGTTACATGAACTGAAACCAACATCAATCCAAAAATGAAGTTGGAAAAAACGCCCCAAGATGAGACAACCGGCCCAAAAGCCAAAAAAAACACTAATACAACCCAAATCTACTTTTCCAAAATAACTATTTTTCATTAAAAATTCAAAACTTCCTAATCCCAAGGTGATTTTTCAAATAAAAAGTAACTTTTCATAAAAAAAATCCACTCCTCGGGGAAAAACTTATTTTCAAAACCATTATATTTCAAAAAATCACCCATGGAAACCTATGAATCATCACATGTGTGCCCATCCATTTCCATCAAAAATTTCCACAAAAAAGTTCCCCTCCACACTTTCCGTACATATCCACACACATGTGATATTCCATAAGAAATACCAAGGGTCACGTCTATTCTTTCCTCATCAAAACCCAAGTGTTTTCCATCTTTTAGAACTCACTTTTCCCATTAAAATCCATTTTAAGGAAAACATTTTCATTTCAAAGACTATTTTCATTTTCAAGAACAAACTTACAACAATAAAAACCCAAAATAGAACCCAACTTTCAACAAACTGCCGGAATGAGGAAATAGTAATTACGTTTAACCTGGAGACATGGTAGTGAGACACAGCCCAAGCACGCATTAATGACTAGGAGAAACTCAACCGTGCACTCGGACATCAAATGGGTCAATACTCCATGTGAGGTCCCAACATGAAACTGGCCCACCCCCATTGTCATTCCTCAATATAAAACTAGAAAAGGACTCAAAAACTAGACTAACCCTGGAAACTCGAGGTTCAGAACAAGCAAGGGTTCATGATTCCCTTCCCATACCTACCTTTTGAGTTCCGAGAGTCCTAATCGCTTTTAACCAGAAACCCCAAATAACAAGAACCTCCCTTTGATACCATTTTTTCATGAACCAACCTAGTTCAACCCTTAACCAGTCACCCAAACTGGTCTTCTACTTGTCTTTAAGGTCATTCCTGATCCCCACGGGCTTCCAACTAGTTTCAGGCATCCAAACATTCATGTGGGAATGATTTAAGCACAAAATAAATAACCAATACCAGATAAATAAATAACAAAACTAAAAACATAGTAGACTAAACAAATGGGTCTCAATAAATAAACTACATGTTAATATACAAAATACAGCTAAACATACTAGAAACTAAAAACAATAAAAACTAAACTGCTACCCATGACCTCTATGTGACCTCTTGGTCACCTCAAACCACAAGACCAAACTTACTCCATTATAATAAGTTGAGACATGAACCTGACTAAGAAACGAACCTGTGACTGGAAAGGTAAAGTATGCATGAGTATCGAGATGCTCATTAGGAATTCTAAAATAAAACCACATAACCCATGCATTTTTTCATTTCCAAAACAGTCCAATAATACTAGTTTGAACTATAGTTATAAAAATAAGGTTTTCACAAAAGAATTTCATTTTTAAAAACTAACAATCACAATCCAGAGCCCTTATCAATTTAAAACTAGGATCAAGAAGGGAAAAGGGGTGCACACATACTTTTCCAAAATAGCTACTTTGAAATCTGTTTTAAAACCAACCACACATTCATAGTTTTCCCAAGAAAATGCTAAAACCAATTTCAAGGGTATTATTCTACACACAACAGGGGAAATGATATTAATAGTGCTCATATTATAGAATCATAGAAAACTTAGGAACTCAAAGGAAGACTAGAACATACTAATACCTATGACTCCATCCATGGTAGCATGCCACACATGATAGAATCAAATGCCCTAATGCCCAGCCACCCTTTCTCAGGTCATATCGATGGGCCCAATCCCATAGAAATAAACCCAATTATCCTCCTTGTATGGGACACCGGACAGTACATGAACATCTAGTGTAGAAATCGTTCTTAGTAAACCACTTTTTTATGCTAGGTTTCCATAATATGTTCATAAAGGGTTGTTCCACACATTCGAACAACAAGACTCATATGCAACCAAGCACACTACAAGATATGGAACCACCCCGGCCACCTCATGGTTAGTCCCTTGCCTAAAAATAACTATCATGCAAAGGAGGTCCCATACTGAGGATCCTACCATCTCACAATCCATGAATAAGTCAAGAGACCCAACCTAAGAGGGGTTTCCAAATGTCCATTTCGAAGTGCCAACTGGGCCTCTAGCTTCACAACGCTCAACCTTTTATTAAAACATTTTTAAACCATTTCAAAAACAACCCCAAATACCATCTTTATACAAAAGTGTAAAAACAGGCCCTTAAACCAAGCATTCACCAAAATGGTTTCCGAAGTCTTCTTTTAAAACCAAGTTACAACTCACCACACGTACGAAAGTGCCAAACGAGATTTTGTGACACTTACAAGAAAACACTCTTTCACAAAATGCCAAATGTGCCTCATCATTTCCAACCCTCACCAAAGCGTGTCTCAAGGCAAACCAATCAAAACCATGAGGAACACATTTCGAATCACTTTTGAAACACAAGAAGCACCACCTCCCCCAATTTTGGAAAACATGAGAACATTTTAAGGAAAATAGGAGAAAGGGTGGAATATGTACTCTTGGGGGAGACTAGCTCTAGGGTGACATCTTCACTTGATTTCACAACCATGTGTGCACCTAGTGCACCCATGGTTGTGCCATCATCCAATGGAACACTCTAAAACCAACCAAAAAATTTGAAACCCAATTTCATAATTCCACCATTTTCTTTCAACTCAAATCCATACATTTCACTAATTTATAAAATACAACACATGTTCATAAACCAAAAATCCCTTTTTAAAACTAGCTCCAAACCATACTAAGAGAAAATTTCCACGTTTCGCACATAATGTTCAAAACATGATCCAAACAAATTTAATAAAACATTTTTATGGGAAAACCCTACTCAACCATCTAATTGCACCCAAGTATCACAAATTACATTTTAGAAAACACCATAGGCACAATACACAAGGGCATAAACCAAGATTTAAGTAAAAACCTATTTTTAGAAAAACATAACAACTTCAAAACATCCTAAAAAGCTTAATAGGATTATCATATAGGTGTGAAAAAGGGTAATAAATTTAAATAAACACCAAGCATCAAAGTAAATGCAAAGGAAAGGAATATCATGGATTAGCCTACCTCAACCTCAAGAGGATGAAACCAAACCCTCGGGAAAGGAACATTAGAGCCTCGAGAAAAATTTACATGCCCTAAATCAAAGGAAAAACAAGATAATCACAAACCCTAACCATTAGGGTTAGGCCAAAAATAAAATCCCCAAAGGGAGACTCTTGAAATCAATTGAAAAAGAGAAGTAAGAAAGAAAAATGGCCAAAAATGGGAGAAAACTAACCTTAGGAGCATCAAGGGACATCCATGGAGGAAGGAGAGAAAGGGATAGGGTCTTGGAAGATCCCCCTGGTGAACCTTTGCTGAAAAATAGAGTAGAGTCCTGAAATTGGGCTAAAAAGAAAAGGGGGGAAGAGATAAAAACACAATTTTAATAACCTAGAAAATCCACATGGTTTGGCCACACAGTTTTCCAAACCATGTGCACCTCTCTGTCTAATATAGATTGGTTTCACGCTTACCTAGAAGATATCATACTACCATGTGTGGGTTGTGCAGTCGGCTCTATCTGACCAATACAATCTACATGGTGTCCGCACAGTTACCACTAACCATGCGGGAACTGTGATTGTAGAGACCCGTATCTGGACGTACATGGACATTACATTACTTTTGCGGAATACTTAGTACATAACAAAAATACACACACAAGGACCGTAATAGTTTAGTGTATTTGGAAACTCGAAATATAATCTTCTAATCGTGGTGAAAGATCTTCAATATATCCCATAAAGATCTTACTTTTTTTACCTAAAACCTTTCTTTATATCCTGGGGAAAAGAAAACATAAAAAGGGTGAGCTCAAATGCTCAGTAAGGGTAAACAAAATAAATATCAATCACATCATATTCATAAGAACATAACATTTTGGAAATCTTAACCTGCAAAAGAGATCATAATTTCATAACATGGAATAAATCATGCCAGTGAAATGTAATCACAATAATCATAACTTAAAACATGAAACTTTGTGGCATTCACACATAATCATAGAGAATCATTTCTTGTTAGTCAAGACTCATTGTCCAGACTATCTTAGTGGACAAAGTCCCTTTCTGAACCGAGTCACCCTCTTTTCATTCCTGTTTCACTGAACCGGTATAACCTACCATTCCAGCCATGTCTATCTCATGAGATATAAAATCTTTACCCAATGCATTGGAGGGAGATATAGGTCCCACCCATCTCATAATGATACCATTCTTATGTGTTCCACAAAATCATAAATAATACATCATTACATAACCCATGTAATAAAAATGGGATTCTTAAACATCATGACATCATAAAACAATTCATATGAGATAAAGGAATTCATAAAAATAATTCCATCACAACATAATCAAATCAATGTAATAATAGGGATAAAAACATAACCCTTTATTATCTTAGATGGAAAATAATTTTGATAAAACACTTGAACTCCATTCTTGAGGAAAATATCCTTTCTTCTTCAAAAACATTTTTCCTTTCTTAACATGTCATACAACTTTAAACTAAAAGAATTTGATTAAAAATAAAACTTGAAAACATGTAAAGTAATCTTTCTTAGAAATAATGTTTTAAAAATCCATTCATGTTGTATAAGTTAAAAAAACATTCTTCTCATACTTTTGTCGGAAAAGTCAAAAAGTACCTCGTACGAAAAACGACAAAAGATTCCTTTCATATCCTTTAATAAAAACTCACCGAAGGGTAAAATTTGATTTAAACAATTTTAGGTGGATGGAAATAACATTACATATTGAGGAAACATGTATGTGGATGATAAAATACACCCCAGTAAATTTCAAAGTATAAACAATCTCGGATAAAAATGAGATTGTGATATTTCTCTTACCTTAGGTCCGATTTGCTTCGTAAGTATCCGAACCTCCTGTATAATGATTTAAATAATGTCATTGACTTATTACAGAATCATATTCATTGTTATTATATCATATATGGTTCACTTATGACTTTATATTACCTGTTCTTTTGTAAATTCATGTTAAAGTAGCGTTTTGGGTAAAATCGTCTCATTTGTCATTCGTGTTTTAACTTGTAATTATTCATATGATTACTTAGATCATTATTACTTAATTATAGAATATAAAACATGATTTATATATAATATATATTCAGAATATACATATATATAATGGATCGATAAATGGAAAGAAATACACCGTTCATGGAGACGGTAGGTCGTACGTACGTATGAACGTTGTTTTCTTTTCGTTATTGAATTGAGTGGAATTAAGTAGATGACATACATATATATACACATAAATCCAGTATCTTTATAATGTCATATATTTCATTATTATTTCTTATATATATTTTATAATCATTCTTAAATGGTTAACATGGAGAATGAATCTCATCGCGTCGTGGAGACGGTAGTCCGTACGTACGCACGAGCGATGATATCATTTCCATAATTATTGAATTGAATTGGAGTGGATGATACAATATATCAGAATCAATATGATGTTCTAATAACTATGTATAGTTATTCTTTACACCATTATACCCATCCATGTAAGGTGGTGGTGGAAAATAGATTACACCACGGCGTGGAGACGGTATTCCGTACGTACGCACGCGCGGTGATTTCTTTTTTCCGTAGGATGGATAGATGGTGAAATAGGGTTGTTTCATACTTATAATAACATATCAGTATATGAGTTATACTGATGTTATTACTTCATAATGAAACAACCTAAGAAGAAGAAGTGGAAGAAGAAATAAAGATGAAAGAATCGGTAATGGACATTACCTCTTCTTTGAAGTGCTTCTTTGAGACCTCCTTTTAGGGCACTAAAATGGGTCTTTGAAGAAGACCAGAACCTCTAGGATGATACTAGGGAAGTGGAGAAGAGATTTTGGCAGGGGTTGGCCGAGCTTGAATGCTCAAATTGGTGTGAGGAGGAGAGGGAGGAGGTGCCCTTTTATAAGGGAGGAGAGGGGTACCTTTGGAATAACTAAAAATATTATTTTATTATAAAGTCAAGTTCGGTTTTAAATAGCTCCAAATTGATTTATTTCGTGGATAAGGTGGGGATGGGTCGAAATCCTCTCATCCAATATAATTTAGACAAGTTTAGGTTCCTATTTTAACCTTATCATTTAGATTTAACATTAAGTTAAATAATTTTACTTTTACCGTGTCTTCTTGTGTTCTTACACTATAAGGTTAATAAACTTACTATAAGAAGCCAAAAGAACCCCAAATTGTTTATTATTAATATATATAACCTTATCTAAGTCATTTTGCCGAACCTTAGATTTTTATGAATAAAATAACAATTAATAATATAATATTTTTTTTAAAAACTATTTCATGTCAATTTTGACACTATTTAGTAATTGATTTTTGTGAAAATCATAACAGAATGATAAGTTCAAAAAAAGTTAATTAAATCAATAATAACATGTCATATTAACCTAGAAAATTAGTGGAATTCATAAAAAGTCTCAAATTATATTTATTTGGGTATTTATAACATCAACTATGTCAATATTTCATTAATAAGATAATTACTGCATCATCGTTGTGTCATAAATAAATTAAATTATTTAATATCTAAAAATTACAAATAAAATACCATTATGTATGAAATCTTTTTAGATTTCTAATGAATATTTATAGTCGAATTTATCTTATGTATAACCCCATATTAAAAATTATTTACTTATTAAACTTTGATTTTAACTATTTTGACCCTTCTTTAAATAAATTAATAATAAATGTCCTAATCTAATCCAAGTGGGCCTAAATGGTCATATTTTATTCCTAAGTTTGTTTTTGGTCGAATTACATTTATCCAATAGAATTAGGACATGTGTTAGGGTAATAATAATAACATCTTTACCCTTAATTACCCTATTTACTTTTAACCGTGGTAAAAAAAAGTAAAAAGTTACTATTCACCAAAAATTATTTTCATCTCATTGAACCACATTTTAGTCCTTGATATTAACCGTGTCTCTCGGATTTTCGAAATTCCACTCACAGAAGCGGTAAAATTAAGTTTTATGAAAAATTCAGTTTTTTAACTACCACTTAGTGGTTTCACTATTCATCAAAAATTAAAAGTTTTCAGAAAAATACCAAAATTTTACCCTAGGCTAATTTCGATATTGTGAATCCAAAAATGAAGTCCATTTTGAAAAATAAAATTTATAAAATTTCAAAAAGTGGTTATTACTATTCATAACGGCTAGTTTTAATAATATTTTAATAGCATATTGTTGTTTAGTGAAACTCATTATTGTGTACTACACACGCTATCGAGGAAGGTCGCGATTGCGTGTAATGCAAGGCAAATCAAGGATGCGTGTTGTGCAAGCTCCTTTTGGTGTAGCATACAACACAAGACATTAATGAAATTAAAAAGAATATTTTTCATAAAATCTCGGGGTGTTACATTCTACCCCCCTTAAAATGAATTTCGCCCTTGAAATTCGTTGGGGTTATA
Organism: Viscum album; assembly: GCA_963277665.1. Taxonomy (NCBI): domain Eukaryota; kingdom Viridiplantae; phylum Streptophyta; class Magnoliopsida; order Santalales; family Viscaceae; genus Viscum; species Viscum album. Next base: position 1,404,741,578 of record OY728160.1, read on the forward strand.
AATGGTTTACTATTCGAAAGTTTATTTAATAGAAACCCACATCGTAAAAAGGAATACCAAAACCAATCTTTAAAAATGAAAGTATGAAACGTAACGGTTACCCAAATAAACTAATCACTGGGTTTCCACATAGGTGAAAATATGGATATGGAAGAAAAATCTAACTATCATGTTCTGATGGAGAGTGGTAGAGAACATGGCTATGGAAAAGCCAACAATCACAAATCCATAAATTTGTGATGATCTAAGGTACCATCTGATTAATCAGATATAAGAGCACTAGGACAACATTTTTTGGTTTTCAAGATCATTTCCCTAAAGTTGAAGAATTTGAATAAATACTTACTTTATTTTGGTACAATCTCACTGTTGTTCATGCCTTGAACAATTTCCACTTCATCTCTTAAATAAATGAAGTTGAATTTGTTATTCGTGAAGTGTTAGCAGATCATGTGATAGAATGACGGGTCATTCCATCTGTCTCAAACAAAAGGTTAGCAAAAGTTATTAAATATACATAAGTCATTCTATAGTGATATTAATCATATATGGTACCTAAAACGGACTTATAATTCATATATCATACTGCTTAATATAATAAAACTAGTTTCTACTAAACAGGGACTTCCTGTAGGCCAGTGGTAGGTGATAAAGGCCAGTCGCACTTCGGTTGTGGGTTTGATTCCCACAGCCTTGTCCGATGCGATGGGCTGTCGCCCGTCCTGCAGGTTGTCCTTTTTCTAAAGCTATATTACTATAATATCCCATCAATAATATCTAAAAACGTTTTATCCTAACTTATGTCCAACATAATCCATTCTAATCTTTAGGCTTATCTAAAATACTTCGGTCCAAGCACATAGTATAAATAAAATGATTACTTGAAATGTCATAGAATAATCACGTGAATGCCATCATTTATCCCCCATATATCATAAGATATGTCAAATTACAAACATGTGAATACCTTAATCATGTATTCTCTTGCAGAATGAATACCCATTGAACCTTAGTGAAAACATGAATGCAGTTAAAAGTTAACACTTTCCACATACCAAAATCCTCAAAATTCTATATACTCAAACCATGATATCACTTAGTCCTTATATCAATCATGAGCTCATGAATACAATCAAACATCTCATTATCTTCTTATCCCTTCATTATGCTCATATCATCTGTTTACCAAAAATGTCTCAATCACTTTTCATGGTTACCGGTACCATAAAATTATTGAAAACCACAATAGACCAAAACATAAATATTCCAATATTCCACGATACTATATACAACATTATTTTGGAATCCCATTACATAAACACTTAATCATTCCACCACATCATTGTCATATTCAACATTGCCAATAGTGATCGCATGTGACTTCCCTTTGTCCTTTTCCTTAAGTGGTTTCTCATGTTGATCATCACTAACCCTTGGATTAGGGCATTTATTAGCATAATGCCCCATTTCCTTGCACTTGAAGCATTGAAGTGTTGGTGGTGTGTTCTCTGCAGTGTTTGATTTATTCACATCATTAGAAACCCTTTTTCCATTACCTCGACACTCAACTGCTCGATGACCTTCTTTTCCACATTTAAAACATTTTCTAGTCCCTTTAAGACAATCTCCACCATGTTTCTTTCCACACTTTGAGCATGAGGAAACATTCATCTTCTTTTCACCATTATTCTGAGATTTCTCCTTGAACTCCATCTTTCGTTTCTTGTCAAAACCATGAGATGGATATGTAACACCAACTTCTATTTCTACCTTGATAGCACAACACACAATTTCTTCATAGCTACTGAAGTCTCTTATAGCTAATGCCCTTCGAAGACTTGGTTTTAAGCCACTGAAAAATCGATCAACTTTACTTTCAGGTTGGATGATAATGCCAGATGCATACCTTGCAAGTCTTGTAAAATTCGCTTCGTATATACCAACAGATTCATCATCCTTTTGCTTTAGTTCAAGAAACTCCTTCTCCATCTTTGTTCGAAGAATACGGGGGAAGTACTTACTGAAAAATAAGTTCTTGAACTCGTCCCATTCTATGGACTCAATTTCATCCCTTTGCCTCGTATTCTTAATAAGATTCCACCATTGATCAGCATCACCTTCCAAATGATACACTGCTAAGATGACTTTATCATGTTCAGAACATTGAAGAACTGAAAATATCTTTTCAGTGGTACTGATCCATTGTTCAGCAACAAGTGGATCAGAAGACCCACTGAAAGAAGGTGGACGTTGCCTCATGAAGGACTCAATAGAATATTGTTCCCTTCTCTGCTCATTTGGAAGTCCAGAATGATTCATAGCTTGTGTAAGTATAGCAATAAGATTTTGCACTCTATCTCCCATAACATTTTTTTTTTCAGGAGGAAAATCATTGCATTGTCCATTGCATTGATCAACACGGTTCTTTCGGGTTCCAGCCATCGTCTAAAACCCAAAAAGAATAGTGTGAGAGGCAAAAATCATGCTAGGGAAAACAACATAACAAAGGGGGAGTACCTTCAATATCTAACATCTTAGGTTTAATTCTATGACCGTTAGCGTAATTCTAGTACTATAACCTATACGTATAATTAACCTTAGGGACATTCCTAGACATACCTTAGAAATATCTCTAGGGATCTCACTAACTTTTTCGCATCCTAGTTTCCAAAGGTTGACTAAACCTTTCCTCTGATACCAACTGTAGAGACCCATATCTTGACGTACATGGACATTACATTACTTTTTCAGAATACTTAGTACATAACAAAAACACACACACAAGGACCGTAATAGTTTAGTGTCTTTGGAAACTTGGAATATAATCTTCTAATCGTGGTGAAAGATCTTCAATATCTCCCATAAAGATCTTCTTTTTTTTTACCTAAAACCTTTCTTTATATCCTGGGGAAAAGAAAACATAAAAAGGGTGAGCTCAAATGCTCAGTAAGGGTAAACAAAAGAAATATCAATCACATCATATTCATAATAACATAAAATTTTGGAAATCTTAACCTGTAAAAGAGATCATAATTTCATAACATGGAATAAATCATGGCAGTGAAATGTAATCACAATAATCATAACTTAAAACATGAAACTTTGTGGCATTCACACATAATCATAGAGAATCATTTCTTGTTAGTCAAGACTCATTGTCCAGACTATCTTAGTGGAAAAAGTCCCTTTTTGAACCGACTCACCCTCGTTTCAGTCCTGTTTCACTGAACCGGTATAACCTACCATTCCAGCCATGTCTATCTCATGAGATATAAAATCTTTACCCAATGCATTGGAGGGAGATATAGGTCCCACCCATCTCATAATGATACCATTCTTATGTGTGCCACAAAATCATAAATCATACATCATTACATAACCCATGTAATAAAAATGGGATTCTTAAACATAATGACATCATAAAACAATTCATATAAGATAAAGGAATTCATAAAAATAATTCCATCACAACATAATCAAATCAATGTAATAATAGGGATAAAAACAGAACCCTTTATTATCTTATATGGAAAATAATTTTGATAAAACACTTGAACTCCATTCTTGAGGAAAATGTCCTTTCTTCTTCAAAAACATTTTTCCTTTATTAACATGTCATACAACTTTAAACTAAAAGAAGTTGATTAAAAATAAACTTGAAAACTTGTAAAGGAAGCTTTCTTAGAAATAATTTTTTAAAAATCCATTCATGCCGTATAAGTTAAAAAAACATTCTTCTCGTACTTTTGTCGGAAAAGTCAAAAAGTACCTCGTACGAAAAACGACAAAAGATTCCTTTCATATCCTTTAATAAAAACTCACCGAAGGGTAAAATTGGATTTAAAAAATTTTAGGTGGATGGAAATAACATTACATATTGGGGAAACATGGATGTGGATGATAAAATACACCCCAGTAAATTTCAAAGTATAAACAATCTCGGATAAAAATGAGATTGTGATATTTCCCTTACCTTAGGTCCGATTTGCTTCGTAATTGTATGAACCTCCTGTATAATGATTTAAATAATGTCATTGACTTATTACAGAATCATGTTCATTATTATTATATCATATACGGTTCACTTATGACTTTATATTACCCGTTCTTTTGTAAATTCATGTTAAAGTAGCGTTTTGGGTAAAATCGTCTCATTTGTCGTTCATGTTTTAACTTGTAATTATTCATATGATTACTTAGATCATTATTACTTAATTATAGAATATAAAACATGATTTATATATAATATATATTCAGAATATACATATATATAATGGATTGATAAATGGAAAGAAATACACCGTTCATGGAGACGGTAGGCCGTACGTAGGCATGAACGTTGTTTTCTTTTCGTTATTGAATTGAGTGGAATTAAGTAGATGACATACATATATATACACATAAATCCAGTAGCTTTATAATGTCATATATTTCATTATTATTGCTTATATATACTTTATAATCATTCTTAAATGGTTAACATGGAGAATGAATCTCATCGCGTCGTGGAGACGGTAGTCCGTACGTACGCACGAGCGATGATATCATTTCCATAATTATTGAATTGAATTGGAGTGGATGATACAATATATCAGAATCAATATGATATTTTAATAACTATGTATAGTTATTCTTTACACCATTATACCCATCCATGTAAGGTGGTGGTGGAAAATAGATTACACCACGGCGTGGAGACGGTATTCCGTACGTACGCACGCGCGGTGATTTCTTTTTCCGTAGGATGGATAGATAGTGAAAAAGGGTTGTTTCATACTTATAATAACATATCATTATATGAGTGATACTGATGTTATTACTTCATAATGAAACAACCTAAGAAGAAGAAGTGGAAGAAGAAATAAAGATGAAAGAATCGGTAACGGACATTACCTCTTCTTTGAAGTGCTTCTTTGAGACCTCCTTTTAGGGCACTAAAATGGGTCTTTGAAGAAGACCAGAACCTCTAGAATGATACTAGGGAAGTGGAGAAGAGATTTTGGCAGGGGATGGCCCAGCTTTAATGCTCAAATTGGTGTGAGGAGGAGAGGGAGGAGGTGCCCTTTTATAAGGGAGGAGAGGGGTACCTTTGGAATAACTAAAAATATTATTTTATTATAAAGTCAAGTTCGGTTTTAAATAGCTCCAAATTGATTTATTTCGTGGATAAGGTGGGGATGTGTCGAAATCCTCTCATCCAATAGAATTTAGACAAGTTTAGGTTCCTATTTTAACCTTATCATTTAGATTTAACATTAAGTTAAATAATTTTACTTTTACCGTGTCTTCTTGTGTTCTTACACTATAAGGTTAATAAACTTACTATAAGAAGCCAAACGAACCCCAAATTGTTTATTATTAATATATATAACCTTATTTAAGTCTTTTGGCCGAACCTTAGATTTTTATGAATAAAATAACAATTAATAATATAATATTTGTTTTAAAAACTATTTCATGTCAATTTTGACACTATTTAGTAATTGATTTTTGTGAAAATCATAACAGAATGATAAGTTCGAAAAAAGTTAATTAAATCAATAATAACATGTCATATTAACCTAGAAAATTAGTGTAATTCATAAAAGGTCTCAAATTACATTTATTTGGGTATTTATAACATCAATTATGTCAATATTTCATTAATAAGATAATTACTGCATCATCGTTGTGTCATAAATAAATTAAATTATTTAATGTCTAAAAATTACAAATAAAATACCATTATGTAGGAAATATTTTTAGCTTTCTAATTAATATTTATAGTCGAATTTATCTTATGTATAACCCCATATTAAAAATTATTTATTTATTAAACTTTGATTTTAACTATTTTAACCCTTCTTTAAATAAATTAATAATAAATGTCTAATCTAATCCAAGTGGGCCTAAATGGTCATATTTTATTCCTAAGTTTGTTTCTGGTCGAATTACACTTATCCAATAGAATTAGGACATGTGTTAGGGTAATATTAATATCATCTTTACCCTTAATTACCCTATTTACTTTTAACCGTGGTAAAAAAAAGTAAAAAGTTACTATTCACCAAAAATTATTTTCATCTCATTGAACCACATTTTAGTCCTTGATATTAACCATGTCTCTCGGATTTTCGAAATTCCACTCACAGAAGCGGTAAAATTAAGTTTTATGAAAAATTCAGTTTTTTAACTACCACTTAGTGGTTTCACTATTCATCAAAAATTAAAAGTTTTCAGAAAAATACCAAAATTTCACCCTAGGCTAATTTCGATATTCCGAATCCAAAAATGAAGTCCATTTTGAAAAATAAAATTTATAAAATTTCAAAAAGTGGTTATTACTATTCATAACGGCTAGTTTTAATAATATTTTAATAGCATATTGTTGTTTAGTGAAACTCGTTATTGCGTACTACACACGCTATCGAGGAAGGTCGCGATTGCATGTAATGCAAGGCAAATCAAGGATGCATGTTGTGCAAGATCCTTTTGGTGTAGCATACAACACAAGACATTAATGAAATTAAAAAGAATATTTTTCATAAAATCTCGGGGTGTTACAGTGATCCCCCTTGGAAAACTTTCCAAAATTCACAAAAACACAAAATTTTCACCGGGACTCAAACCCAAACCTTGAACCCAAGATCTAAAACAAATAAAAGGATAGAAAGAAAGAGTATCTTTGGTTGAGGTGTGACAAGAATTATTCCCAAAATAAGGCATCTAGAATGAGGGGAGGGATTCTAGGGAAGTATTTGGTTTGGGACTATCTAAACCCAATGGTTCTTGAAGTGTAAATGAATGATAATAAGATGTTCCCTTTAATAAGTGAGTGGGATGGGGAAACTCATGAAATTTCTCAAAACATTAAATTAATATGAATTAATTTAATTAAAAAGGCATCCAGACTTATTTATTTCGAATATATGATGATAGTGGGCAGAAATAATCTCATGAAATAATTTTTTTATGTGTTTGGGTCACATTTTTACCCTTATCATTTGGTTTTAACCCCTCGTTAACACTTTTTAAACTTACCATGACAACAAGGTTTTTTACATTTTTTGGGTCTATATAGGTAAAAGAAATGGAAAAAATCTCTTAAATGGACCATGTTTGATATTATAAACCATATAATAATCACTTTGAAGAATCTCATATTTTTATGAATTTTAAATTATTTAATAAAATATTATTTATTATAAAATATCAATAATGTTAATTTTATAAAAATTCATTACAATAACCTTAATAATATTAATATAACACTTAAAATTCAATCCAAATATTTTATTATATACTTAAAATATCATGGTAATATATAAAATTCATGGATAATATAATTTATCACAAATTATTTTATTTTTAATATTTTTAATATCATTTATTTTATTTTCCCATTAATTAAATAATTACTGCATCAGCGTTGTTCAAGAAATTATTATAATTATTTATTCACTAAAAATTAAAAATATATTACCATGATGAGGATAAATCTTTTATATTTAAAAATAATATTTTTTTCAATCATAATCTCTAGATATCTTAATATTAAAAATATTATAGCTATAAAAAACCAGAGTGTGGCATGTTTCATTTTTCTAGAAATAAAATACTATAAAGATCATATTCTCATCCAAATTGAGATAAAATTCCTTATAACTGAATATTGGGTGACTATGTACGAAATTGACTCATAAAATAAAATTATGGTATGTTCTTGGGTTATTTTATAATCCTTATAATTTTATTTTTAACTTTAATTACCCGATTTACCATTTACCACGATATCAAATATTACTAAGGTTGCTATTCATATTGAAAAAATACAAAAGGGAAATATTTAATAAATTTATACCTACTAATTCAAAGTATGGAATCCATTTTTCAATATTCAAATATCATAAGTGGCATAAATTACTTTTAATATAAATGTTTTAAACATAATGAAATATAGTTTTTAGAAAAATGCATTTTAAAGCCCAAAAATGTACTTATAACAAATTCTTATATAACTAAAATTAAAATGAATTTAATTATATTATATCTAACTAAAAAATACTTAGGTTAATTTGAGATAAAATTCAAAGGATAAGGATAGTTTTTAATTAAATAAAATGGCATTTTTAAAAAAACTAATTATTTTTCACCATTCACTAGAAAATCAATTTTTTCTAAAAAATTACAAAAAATAAAACTAAAATAATTTTAATATGATTATTTAAAAATGATATTATTTTTATAGAATATTATTTATAGATGTTCTAGAAAATAATTATAATATTTTCTCACAAAAAGTAATAAAAATTATTTATGAATCAAACGTATTTTTGAAGAATAAAATGACATTACTATAAATAAAATTATTATTTAAAAATAATTAATTTGAAATGTGTTGGAACCTTATATATTTCATAATGTGGTAAATAATATTCATACCCATCAATTCAATGACTCGGTAATGATGGTTATATTTAAATTATAATATTTTGTGTTTCGTTTACTCTTAGTGTGGTGTGGTGTATACGCCATCGAATATTATTTTCTATTAAAATGTTGGGGTGTTAGATTTAATTTATAAAAATTATGAAAGGGAAGTAGAACAAAAATGAAAATTTGAAGAATAGGGTCATATAATATATGTCCTGACTGATTTGGTAAATGGGGTGGTAAAAAGATTGATGATATTAAATGATAAGCCATATCATTGTAGAGAAAGTGAGAAGATTGGGAGAGACATCTTACTTTAGGAATGAACGTAAAAATTCCTAAGAAAACAACCTCTATGGAGGATGAGAAAACATTTAAAGGGTTTGAATAATGTATTGTGGATTTACCCCAAGTTTAGTGGTTCAAGAATTAGTGTAACTCTATAGTGGAGTATTTACCTAAGAAGAGGAAAACCATGGTTGATGTTAATCCTCAAGCATCAACACCTCATAGATTGGTAGATCTATAAAAATATTTTAAGAGTAATAATGGTGTAATAAAATATGATAATAAAACAACACAAATATGGTGTTATTATTTTAGGAATTTGGGAAACATTAAATATGTTTGTTATATCATAGGTAGATATTTTAGAGTATAAGAATCACAAAAAATATGCAATAGGGATATCCACATTTTTTAGGATTTTAATGGGTACTACAATAATATTAATGGTTTTGCAAACAAAGTGATTCATTGTGCATTAATGGTGTAATGGATGGTGTGAAAGGAGTCTCAGAGATATGAAAGATGGAAATGGGAAGAATCATCAAACAAGATAAAAACTGAAAATTTATTTATAGTCCTGTAATGGAATAAGACTCCATGCATGATGAGCACATTCACCCATAATTAATAAAAGTGGACCAGTGGTTGTGGGTGAATAAAATAAAAACTAAGAAGGAAAATCTAACTGATATTTCCTTGAGAGAAACCGAGAGATTAAGATTGTGGATTCTATACAATGGGTTTACTTTTCATATAACTGGAAATGAAGACCTCATCATATGGGTCAAGTATATATGTATATAGTTATTTGGTTTGAAAAAGATGTGGAACATAAAATTTATAACTCCTAAAAGGAAAAAGTTGTTAGAAGATCATAAGAACATATTTTCTCTTAGATGAAGGTATTACCCATAATTGGATGAGTGTAAACTAGTTTTGTGACTAGGGATATGTAGTAGAACTCGGCAAGAAGGGGTGAACTTTTAAAGCAAGAGATGGTCTGAACAATTTATAAGGTAAACAGACCAAGGGGAATCTTTACCTTATTGGTGAAGAAAATTTATTCTTGCAATCTAAAGTGAATTAAAGTAGATTATGGTACAAGAATCTCAGTTATTTGAGTAAAAAATCATAGGGGAACTTGGTAAATAATCGTGTATCTAGAGATATCCCGAAGATCACATGTGATCACCCTCACATTTGTGATACATTTTAAAAGGAGAATACTATTGGGAAGATCTAAAAACCAATTAAAGAGAAATCATCAAAATTACTCGATCATGTAATTGTAGATGAATGTATGATAATGAATTCTATGTGGACGATTTGATTGAAAGTTCATTTTTTATTAGAAATTAACATTTTAGATCAAAACTAGCATAAAATATTAAAAACTATGAAAACATGCTTGGATTGTCTTGATATATTAGGAAAATAATCCATAAATCATTTGTGATGAATATGAATCAACCAAATGTTTATCGAATACATTGTGTGCCTATTATGACTCGATGTGTGTGTTTTCTATTTAAAAATGAAATTTTATTAATTCCTGTTTACATTGTTAGGTTTCAATTATTTCTTTATTGTATTAGTAACATACGTATTGTTTTTTATCACTAGAACACTATTATGTTGTTCTCAACATGGGGTAGTGTGTTTGGAAACTTGTAGCATGATTGTGATATTTTAAAAGGGGGTCTCAAAGACATAAAAATATAGGGAAACCCTTTGTGTTTTTAAATTTTTTGGAAATGTTATGTTTATAATAAATTTTACCTACTAGTGTGATTATAGTCTATTGCAATATTTCTAATATAGATTTTTTATAATTATATTTTATTATTATGAAAATTTATTTAAAATTAAATTGTGTTTTCTAATGGGAAACACTAATGTGATGTGAATGTAGCATCACATTGCTGGAACCTGGGGATTTTTTTAGTGCTATTATTATCACTAATAAATGGATCGTTTATTAGTGTTATTTCAAGAGTTGATAAAAGCACCAAGTTCTGCAGCCTAAATCACCAATGTTGTTATATAAGTGTGTTGTGGGATGTCCTCCTATACCATGGATGGTAGTATAAAATAATCATGGGTGGCCACATTTGGCGGTCCCTTCAGACCTCTTTGAGGTTCTATCTCTACTATACAAGGAAAATTTCAAACATATCATGTCCTAGCTAGTCTAAGGGATCACACAATGTTCTCCTAGGAGTTTACCCACTACCCAATGTATTCCCCTCCTGGCACTAACCTGGGTCTCCATACCTACACATTAGTCACATTCATCACATATAAATTGACATAACTACTTGCTCACTTCAACTAATTAATGCCAATAATTCTATATCATAGCAACATATCAACATAGATATATAAAAAATCATAGAATCTATCCAGGCATTTAATTTATAACTATTATAAATCACAACAACAGGTATATATATATATATGGAATTTAAACCTACATACCTATTGATGATGCATGAACACTTTTTAAAACATACAAATCACATATCATCATCATGTGCATCACCCAAGGTGAATTTAATCAACTGTAAGAGATAAAACATAATTTCTCAACTTTATGGAATCTCAAAGGTCCACTATAAAGTACTAGCCTGGCACTTTCTTAGTTCGCCTAATAAAGTCTAAATCATCATGTATCATGTCTACCATATCCCAATCAAGATAATATAAGAAACAAGTTAGCAATTCCTAGTCCCCTGATACCATTTTGTAACACCATGAACCAAACCCCCGGTTTCGACCGGGATTCCAAAAAACATCATGCATGACTCCCCATATGCAAGAGGTTGTTGAATAGCAGTGAGGGTCTAATTAATTCAATGGGGAGACTATACCATTAGTATCATGTCTTCATATCAATAATAAATAATAAATAATTAGATTAAACACACATAAACTAATAAATGGAATACATGCCATAACAATAAATGTTCCTCCCAAAGTGACTAGCCTTTCTAGTATATAAAGAAGCGGGTAAATAAATAAACAAAAAACTAGTGGGGGTCCTCTAAAGTCTATCCTAGTATTCCACCTACTACGTGCTCTTTGGATTAGGTATCCACTATAGATCCCTTTCCTTTCCCCAAATCCATCATGAAATCTATAAGCACACGGAAATGCCTGAGTAGTTTGTGAGTACAAGACTTAGTAAGACACCACCAATTCATCCTTAACCAACTGTGATCAAGTAAATAGGTTCATTCCATGAATATAATAAATGTGAAACATGTATAATATTATGAAACCAAAAAATAAGTAGTTGTGTGCTAACCAATCTGCCACTAACCCTCAGCCATACTTGCTTTGACTCCAAGCTAGAATGATAGTCATGGTGTCATAAGGATCACAACCATTCTCAAGGATGTAAATATTTCACTTAGAGTCCACAAGGAATTGAATGATCGTACTACTCAGAATCCATGTGGTATAGAGTCAATAGAATGCTCGTAATCCATAAGACATCGATTGTTGACATGTTCCCTTAGAATCCTCAAGACATCGAGTCATGACCATCCCACAAGGCTATCCTTATCCACCAGAATCATCATGTCACAACATGTGCACTTACCCACTAAGGGAAATCATACCACAATGGTCACCTATCACATGCACCAAGCACAAAACCTCAAAATGTAGGATAATACATAACAAAGAAAAAACATGATAAAAACATAGTACACATCATGAGAAATTGAGAACCATCTTATAATCAACATCAATCATGGAATCTAGCTATTTAAAAAATTATCATTGGAATAAAGTCATAACGATCTCACAGGCTGCACACACACACCCACACACAATGAATAGTCAATCACAAATATTAAATATGAAATCACATAAATTATGACAAGGAAACACATGTAACAAAATCCTCAGGAGGTAAGAAACTTCCAATATCACAGTTGTCAATGTCAACATAATGGTTTGTCAATGGCATCATCACCTGAACCACATCTTCACACAAACTGAATCACAAACAACCACCAAGAACTCTTAGAACTTGAACCAAACCAACATGAAAAGGGTTCTATGGTAACGAAAAGACAAACAAGACCAAAGTGTGGAAAAAATTCTTACCAAAGGATGGACATTAGAAAAGCTCAAGCTTTGTTTATAGGCTTCCTGGAAGTCAAGGAGGCTCCACAACACAACCAATGTGTTTTAGAATGGATGTGTACAAGAACCAACCACCATGATTCAGTACAGGGCCACCACGATGCAGAATAGAGCAACTAAGTCACAGGGTGGAACACCACAGTGCTGGGGTGCACTGGGATAAAATCACCACGATGCAAGATCGACAATTATAATGTGGACTCTTGGTCAATGGAACACCACGGGCGCAAGACAAGACATTGTGACATGGAAAGTACTAAAGAATGACCTCCATGGTGCAGTGTGGGAGACTATAGTGTAGAATTTGTCCATGTCACGAGATTCTATGGCGAGATGTCTCTTTGTAGCCCTTCGGAAACCTCGAATGATTCCATGAAAGGGTGGGGGAGGATATTTGCATAAGATTGTTGGGAATCCAATCCTCATGAGAAATCCCTTATTAATAAACCCTCTTAAAATCCAAAACGAATTCCCAGTTTCAATTCTGTAACAACCTATTATAGAGGGAAAACAGCTGAAGGCCAACAACTATTCTTGTTGGAAGAACTTGATGCAGAGAAGCCACTGCGGCGTGGTAAGACTCATCATGGCACAACCTCTAAGAGCTGCCCTCCATGATGAAGGTTATGGTGCAAAGTCCCTCAACCAGCATTAACACAGTGCAACTCCTTATGTGGGGACGTGGCCTCATCTCTATGGTCACTCTACGGCATAACCATCTAGACCATGGTGTTGTACCACCCCTTTTTTGTAGAAACTTTTCCAAAAAATCATCTAATCATCCTTAAGGTGTCTCAAGCCCTTAGGGCTTTAACCAACATAGCTCATTCCAATAATGAGGAGAAAGTGGATAAGAAGTCTTTCACTACCACAAAAACGGGTTTCTGCAGTGCCACCTTTTAACATCGCTAAAAACCGCTAATAAAGGGTACTTTTAACAGTGCTAAAAAAACGCTATTAAAAGTACTCCTTTATTAGTGCTTTTTAGCGCAGTTTAAGGGCCTCCATTATCAGTTATTTTTTAATAGCGCTGATAAATGGGGTCTTTATTTGTGTTTTTTCTTACTAGCACTGAAAAGAGTATATTTCAGAAAATTATATTAAAAATAATATATAAATGTATTTATATTGATATAAAGATAATATATACATATATATATATATATTTATTTATTTAAATATGTTTTAGATAAGTATAAATAAACATTTACACATAATATATAAGATATGTAGTGAAAATAGATAATAAAATATTTAAAAAATATTATTAATTAATAATTTTCTAATTATTATCAAGTAATAATCATTTACTAATAATTTGAAGACACAAATATTCAAAAAATTAAAAAAAATCTAAAATAAGTTGAAAACGTAACTCAAACTTCAAACAACCATACCTTTTGATCTGAGTGTCTGTTTGAGTTCTACCACATATCAAATCAAAGCCTCTGACGAGCTCTATGTGCTGGTGACACAGTAAAACCCTTTGTCACATATTTCAAGGCCAAAAAATGAACTGAAAGCCTCCAAAATTGAGTTTTTAGTCAGGATATCCATTTTTTAACATTCGAAGGAATTTTTACCTCGTTTAAGGGGGTCTATTTGTCCCTTTTTGTGGGGACTAAATTTATTTCTAGGGATTACATTCATATTAATATTGTGGCTTTGAAATCTTATCATTTTTCACAATGTATTGTTATTTATAATCAAATATATAATAATATATACATATTTTTTTATATATTCATACAAAAAATTAATTTTATAAATAAATAATTAAAAATATTTACATATAAAATATATTTCTCAATATATAAGTGTTATCTAAATAAAAACTAATACACATTTTATTTAAATTATAAATATAAATTTTTTTATATACTTATAGTGTGTGTGTGTGTGTTAACAAACTGATATATATGATCTATATATTCTAACATATAAATATACATATAAATATATAATATATGTAAATATATATAAATATGTTTAATTATACTTACATATACACTTATATATATATAATATATATACATGTGTATGTATGTTGTATATATGTAAGTATGTATTTATTTATTTATAAACACACAAAAAAACATATTTTATAAATTCCTTTAAAACTAATCTTATAAATATATATTAATATACAAATAAATATTCGGATAAAAAATATAACTATATATATATATTAATAGACGAATATATATATATATATATATATATTAATATATGAATCAATATATATACTAATATAAATCTATATTAATATACAAATAAATAAAACTATATATATATATATATATCATTAATTGAAGAACAAAACATGATGGGTGAGTGGTAAAGGATCTAGTGCGCAGGGGAGAGGTCCCAGGTTTAAATCCATGTAGTGGTAGGGGTGCACAGGCAGGCACAGGGGCCTAGCGCTATTAAAGGGTGGGGGTGCGACTAGCGTTGTTAAGGGGGTGGAGGGGCTGCGCGTGGGTGGGGCTTCCTAGCGTTGTTGAAAGGGGGGGTCAAACGTTGTTAAAAGGGCCTCTGAGTTGTAGATTTTTTTTGACTTTTATCAACGTTGATAAAAGGGACCCCCTTTTAATAGCGTCTCAATTATCAACGTTTTTTTAGCACTGATAAAGACTTTTTTCAGCGCTAATAAAACTCTATTTTGTGGTTCTGTTTCATTAAGTAAATAAAGTTCTAGGGTTTTACAGGATGTTGGGATCTATGGGAGGTTGGGGTAAGGAGAAGGTACACAAGGGAAAGGTCTCAGGTTCGAATCTAAGTAGAGACAGGGGTGTGTGGGTGGATACGGGGGGAGGGGTGGAGGGTTCAACTAGAACTGTTAAAGGGGTGGAGGGGCCGCACACGAGCAGGGATTCCTAGAACTGTTGAAAGGGGGGTCAAGCTCAGTTAAAAGGGCCTCCAATTTACAGATTTTTATTTTATTTTTATCAGCGTTAAAAAAAAGAGCTGATAAAAGGGACCCCTATTAATAGCGTCTCAGTTGTCAACATTTCTTAGCATTGATAAAGACTTTTTTTAGCACCGATAAAACATTGTTTTGTGGTTTTGTTTCATTAAGTAAATAAAGTTCCAGGGTTTTACAAGATGTCGGGATCTATGAGTGGCAGGGGTAAGTAGGGTTGTGACCCGACTCACATTTGATATGACATGTTGTGTGATGACTGACAGAGGCATGTCAGGAATGGGAGCATCAGATGTTTGGCTTTGAGGTGTGAGAGTGGAAACTTATTGGACGAGTGGATGTGAGGCACCTTTATTTATGATCTATGATTTTTATTTTACTAATTTGGATGCATTATTTGTTGAGTGGGCCTTGGTGAGGCTGAGATGGATAGTTGACATGTTTAGGTATTGTTGGTTCTATTGTTTGTTCACTGTTGCATTAGTATACTTTTTCCACATTTTCACGAGAATCTTTGGATATGATCTTACTAAGTATACATGTTATGATCACTCTACTTATATATAAACTATTTTTTAGGTTTTCATATGGGTTATGGGGAAGACATGTCATGGGGTAACCTTCAATCAATGTAGCGCGATAGCTCCCACACCCCCCAAGGCGGGGCACGACACTCTATCCCCTTAGAATTCCAATCCCAAATAAAATAGTCACCGCGTGACACTCATCGGTCATGTCGTAACCCATTGTAGTCTAGAACTATAGGTTGCTTAAAAATATCGATGAAATATCCAAAACCTCAAAACATACAAATTCAAGAGAGTCAAATGGAAAATAGAATTCAAACATGTATCGGTGACAAGATGATTGTCACAATTAGGACTTAGAATAAGGATTAAATTTTGGTGCTTGTGGTGACGATGATTCAAATAATGTAATCTTTATAAATATAATTTAAACCGTAAATATTTGGAATGTAGGTGTTTGGATGTAATCACCATTTTTTAGGTTCCAAACCATATATGTTATCTTACTTATTTGCGGCAGCTTCATAATTTTGTTTATCTGATAGGTATTGAGGCAGAGAAATGGAAAATATGGACTAGGTAATGTTTACAATGGAGGTGGCAGCACATCTTCCCTCGTTTTAGAACTTGCAAGTGAGATTTTTGTTAAGGTATATACATACTATTTTTAAGGGATTTGGGTTCAAGTAGAAAAAATACAGTTTAATGATATTAGATTAAATTTCATTCATTATAAACCACAATATTTTAATTGTTAATTTTTCATTGTCATTTATTTTCATTTTTTCTACGTTAATTTATTCTTTTATGGTGAAATAATAGAAATTTTATGCATTAATAAATAAAGGAGACACAGCATAAAAAATGGTGCATTTAAAAGTCGTTTATTTTTATCATTAGTTGCAATTATAACCCCCCACCAAATCTATTAACATTAGTCATAAACAATCAATTAAAACATGGTGGCAGTCTATTATTACCTGCCACATCCATTGCACCAGGCTTTCCAAAAAGTTTGAAAATGCATGCATTTGGCGTGCCTGCAGTTGCAAGGTGGAGAGGACGAGTATGCGACATATCATAATCCTGCCACACTTCCTTAACAACCCTTTCAACTTTCTGTCAACTTCTGCATTGTCTCAAAGTTATTCGAATGGGGAGAAATAAAATAAATAACGTGATTTGGTGACAGCGGCTAGCATTCCATAAGTTTCCGAAATTTGATTGCACCAGGCTTTCCAAAAAAACGCAAGCATTTAATGGAAGCTGGTGGCGTGTCTGCTGTGGCAAAGTGGAGAGGACGAGTCTCTGACATATCATAATCCACTGTGCCTTTTTGTCTTTTCCTTCCAAAAAGTTTGAGTTTTCCGATATATCCATAATCCATGAGTTTGTCTTTTTTTTTCTTCCTTTTTTTGTATGTTCCTTGGTTCAGTGTGATTATCTTTCCCTTAAATAAACTAACCCCAAGATCTTCTTTTTAATCCATGTTGTCACTTTATTATTCATGAAACATTTTTTTATGTGTTTTTTTTAAAAAAAAAATCAAAAAGTCTATGTTAATTATTATTTTTTAATATAGGCAAAAAATTCTTATAACCATTAATGTATTTACATTCGGCGGAATACAATAAGGGTCTTAACACGCCCATTTAAAACAATGTGTTAAAGCTCTCAACCCATCCTTCTTAAAATAAATAAATAAAAATGGGACTAATTTTAATTAATTCTAAGAACGTATTTCATAATAATTATTAATATAATAATTAAGTATAGTCTTAAATAATAATTAATAATTGAAATTGAAATTAATAATTAATTAATTTACAATTAGATATAACTAAACTCATACATAGGTCAGCCATGTTATGTTAACACGAACCATTTATTAATGAGGCATGGATGACCTAACTCATTTATTAATCAGACCTTTAAAGCCCATAATAAAAGGTCTCCCATTTGCTACCCATAATCAACATCAACCATAGAAATCAATATCTACCATAAGCAATGAAACTCATAACCAAAGAAATTAAGTTCAAAACAAAGTTCTCTTTCAAAACCACTTTTATAAACTTGTTTGAAATTAGAAACATTTTATTAAATATTTTGAGAATATAAAAATGTTTTTTACTAAAAACCATGAGGAATCAACATTTTTTACTAGCCCGATTTAAATACCGCAACAAATTCACATATATTACCACCCTCACATATTCATTTAAAAGGAAATTTATTAATAAAACCAAAGGAAAACACAAGAAGCCTATATATGCTAAAGGAAAAATGAGTTATGTAGAGGCACCTACATCAAAATCAATGTAAACGACTCCACCTTTTTAAGATCACAAGGATCAGGATATATGAATCCTCCCAAGACATACATTAAAAAATGTCATCAAGCACCCATACCAAACCCTCAGTTTACCCCATGTCCAACTAGGGAAATGGAAGTGGAAGAAAAGAGGAAGAAAAGAGAAGAAGAATCAAAGAGAAAACGTGGATGACAGAATAAATCCAAACCAAATCACAAGGGATCCACTAAGGGAGTGAAGAGAAGGAAGGGGCCGGCCTAGGAGACCTACAATGCACAAATGAAGATAAAATAAAGAAGTGTGAGGGTAAAACTTGACAGCATAAAAACCTTAAATTCCCCATTTTAATAAACATGGGCGGACAGGTCGCAACACCACCTTCACTAATCGTCGCATGACAGTTCTCTCCCCATAATTGAGTCACCACTCTCAAAAGTCATGTCATGGTGTGGTCTTGCCTATCATGTCATGAAACACTCTACAAGAAAACATGCCCACTGCCTTGGCTTTATCATGAAACAGTCTCCCTAGGTTGGGGTGCCACACTCCTCCCCAACAATTCTAGTCCTAAATAAACTTGTCATGGGGTGACCTTCCTTGGTAACACAATGACCCACTACAATACTAAACTATAGGTTTCCCAAAAATATCGAGACACCACCAAAACCCCAAAACATCCCAAATTCAAAGAATTAAATGAAATAGGGGATTTAAATACGACATTTGTTACAATTCTCTTCACCATATATCTTTCAAAACCTAGAAATTCCCCAAGGATCTACATATGTGAAATGTTTATGCCACTCATCTTTCACCGAGGTCAGACGCTCTCATGTTTCAAGGATATCTCTACCATGCTTCCAAATTACATAGACCAATGAAATCAATTTCCCACACAACACATTATATCGATAATCCGTGATATGGACAGGATTCTCAGTGATGTCAAAATCGGGCTTTAACTCTATATCCTCCCACTCAACCGTGAAAGATAGTTCTCGATGATATTTATTTTGCTGGGACACATGGAATATATCTTGAAAGGATGAAATCTGAATTGTAATGTCTAGCCATTACATCACCTTATTGAGATGCTCTACAATCTCAAAGGGTCTGGCATATTGTTGCATTAACTTACCATGCTTACTTAGATGGTGAAGACCGAATCTAGGAGGGATTCTATGAGAAACTATATCACCCACCATAAAATCCAACAGGTGAAGGTGGAAAATAATGTATGATTTATAACAACGCTAATCCATCACTAATCTCTTCAGAATCAACTGATATTTCTCCGTCATCTGTTGGATAATTCTTCATCCCAATAAAGAACTTTATCTCAATTTTATCCAATAAACTAGGGACCAACATGACCATCTATAAAGGGCTTTCACATGATCCATTTTTATCGAGTCTTGATAGCTGTTACTATAAGAAAACTCATCCAATGATAAATGTTTATCCCATGAACTACCAAAATCTACCACACAGGCTCAAAGCATATACTCAAGAACATGAATAGCCCAATCGCTCTTTCCATACATATAAGGGTGATAAGGCTTGATCAACATTATCTTAGAACCCATTTCATCTTGGGTACCCTTCAAAAAATGGGAGGTAGAACACTGGTCTTGATCATAAACAATTTTTGAAGGCACACCACGAAGCCCCACAATCTCTTATACATAAAGATACCCAAGATCTTCCACTCTCATTTACTTATTAATAGGATGGAAGTGGTAGTATTTCTTAACTAGTTGACAACCAACCATATTGTATTCCTCTTATAAGAAGACCAATATATGCCAATAACAAATTTCATAGAAATCTCACCCCACATCCATGCTGAAATGAGAAGAGGTTGCAATAACCCTGTTGACTTCAGGTGCTCGGCTTTAATATTCTGGAATGTAAGGCTTCATGATATAAAATTAGAAATTTCATACATAATTCAAGTCCACTAGTACATATATTTTAAATCATAGAACATTTTGGTTACCCTGGGGGTGAACCACCCACCTAGAGTGGTGTCCACCACTCATCACCTCTTTCCATAGAGAAAAAGAAACCACTAATCACACCTAGAAATATGTACTAGATGGAATGAAGTGTATCTTGATTGTTTTAAAAATCCATGCCATGAAGGGGGTCTATTCCACAAAAGGGGTTTCAATTCTATGTCTGAAAAATGCAATAATGTAGCGTAGTGTTCCACACCACATACATTGGTGAAATATAAGATACCACACTACAAAGGGTTTTACACACCAAAAGGGAGAATTAGAAAATAAAATTTCTTTCTCTATACGAAGAAGACCATTCCAAAATTCTTATATCACACCATAAAGGGAGTTGGGTGATCTTAATTGGATCTACCACTTTGGAGAGGTCCACATCGTAGCATACATACCATGTTTCAAGGTGAAGATTTTAAATTCATTTATTTTAGAAGATTGGGATCATCCATTCCATGGATGCCATTTTGTGCCCTAACCTATATGGTATCTTATGAAAACTAAAAAAGAAACCAACTCAACCCACCACAAAGGGGTATTCGACACCATGATTTTTTTTCTACCTATATAACTCAAAAAAATTATTCATGGAACACACATGGATGTTTAGTTATTGTTTTGGAATTTACAAAATACGAAATTCAAATTGGATGATGGTGATATAATGGGATAAGACCCAAAGGCTGAAAATAATGTGGGATAAGTTGGAATTTGACTTAAGATTTGAATTTCAGATATGAAATTCAAGTCATCAATAAGGATTTACTGGGTAGGAAGATAAAAACATAGTGATCTATAATAAAATTAGACTGAGAGACTGAATCAAGAGAAGAAAGGAAAGTAATTCCAGAAATGTGCACTAGAAGGTTGAATACAGTGAAGGGAATATTCCAATAGTTCTACTTCATTATACGTTTATCAAATCTATCCAAGAAGTGACACACCCTTTAAGGTGTATTTCTTATCAATATTTCTAAAATAATAATATTATCATATAATTAGTAGCGAGAACCTATTTTTAAAGTGGTGTAGTTTGTTTCTCATTACAAAGAAGAAAAATTGTGAGTTTTTATTTGTTTGTGTTGATAGTAATTCTGTAGGGTCATTGAGACTACTTTATTATGTAGGAACCTAAAAGTAGTGCACTATATTGTTTCAGGTGCATATGCACAACACCGATTTCAAGCCCCGTGGATTTTCCCAGTTTGGGGAAAAAAATTAAAAAACAATTGAGTTCTATTCTATTTTAATTTCTCAGGAAAGGTTGTGAGGGATAGAAAATAAGTGCTCCTCATATTAAGACAACAACATTATAATTAAGGAATAAATATCCTACCCCCAATTAGGATACAATCCTTGATAGGGACCATCAAGTGGTATCAAAGTAAGGGTTATAGGGTGGAATTTTCTCACTCTAAAGAATGTCATTGATTGTTAACCATAAGGTCATACCTATATCTTCAAAGGCCTTAACTTTTAACTATGCATGAGTCTAATGAATCATTATTCATGATAATGTTTTATGAATTTATATATTAAAACAGTGGTATTTTGGATAGTATGAAGAGAAAGGATCTATAAGGGAATGACTGCGAAAAATTTGATGTAGAATCCAAAGATATCAATACTTTAGGGGGAGTCATGTCCAACCCTATTTATATTAATGTTATTCCATGCAAAAATTCTCATGTTATATTGGAGAATTTTTTAAATATTTATAAAAGAGATTCAAATTTACTAAAAGCAATACTACAGGTTTCATGTAATAAATAGGAATATTGGAGGACAATTCCATATGAAATGGTTGATGCGTCTTTGGTTGACAGAATACCATGTTTAAATATATTAACAGACTTGAAAAAAACATTGATAAAGTTAATTTTTTAAAATTATTATGGGAAAACCACCTCTATGTTTTAACGTAAAAGTATCAGTGATTGAATACAATGAACCGAAGGATATTTTTTGCGATTCTCACAATATATTGTTTTAAGGATCACCAAAACCATTTAAAGGGTCTAATGATTTCATATAAGTGATTGGAAGTTACAAACATGATGACTTCATGTAATTTTTTTTAAAGAACATTTAAGGATCCTTAGAGAAGTATTGATATTCTTATAAAACTCTTGGAGTAATGTTCTTGGGAATTTCAAATGAATGAAAGGAATCTAGGAGAAAATAAATGAGATTGGACACCAAAATGAATCACTGATTATCCAGTGCATAAACACCAGCCAACCAGTGGTGAATGTAGTAGCATACCCTTGTAGCATAATTCCACTGACTACCCAATGGAGGAGAACTGTCTAGCTTGTGTAGGTGGATAGTAAGTCCTTTCTGGCCATCTGGTTAGAGGTCACTGACCATCAAGTGAGTTTTAAAAGTTCTTGGATAGTAGTAGTGGCCACACCAACTACTTTATGGAGACTACTGGGTATCCAATGATGTGAGGATATTAACAATGAGCCCACATTTAATGATGGTAAAAATTCCAAAAAAATGTACTTCTATGAATTCAATGCCCCCAATGAATTCCAAAAGGTTATTGAAGCTTTTGAAGGTTATACATATCCCCCTTGGGTTCCTTAGTAACTTACCTTCTTAATAACTCTCCAATTACAATGCGTTACGATCATCAAATTGCTCTCTTGTGACCTCATTTTCTAAGCGATCTCTCATCCAATAAAGAGTGTGATGTTATTATAATATTATTATCACCCGCATCCATCTTTCTAGTTCCCTATTTTTAGTCCTTATTATTATTTTGAGATTAATGAGACCATGAAAAAACATTATTGCTTCTAGAAATCCTCACTTCCTCCCCTTCATTTTATTATTGACGTTCACTACCTTTAAAGTGAGGGACTTGGCTTTTCTTTCCATAACTACTAAAAGGAAAGGGAATTTTTATATTTTATATTTTTATCTATACTTGATAAAAATATAGGCTTGATTGTAATTACGGTTTCTTATTACAAACTAAAAAATCAAGGGAGTTTGGCATCATGGATACCGTTAAATCCAAGGGACTAACACATTAAATAATTATGGCATTGAGCGGGTAGATGTAGGGGCTCTTCTTAATGTATTTCCAAACATCCTTACCAAATTGTGTGTCTTATATACTTTCAAAATTGTTTATTATTAATCATTTTCATGCATTTAATTAATCAGTTGTTTAATCTATCAACTCAATTAATCATTTAACTTATAATCACCCTTTATTTTATTCTTCGACCTTTATAAATATATGTAGATATATATTTGAAATTTAAACATTGTTTTACTTTGATAAATTGTTATTTTTATATCAAAAAAGGTTTTAATTATTTTCAATTTTTTGAAAAGAAGGTTTTAGTCTTTAAAAACATGATTTATTTCCTTTTTTTAAGGGAAACTCACCCCCATCTTGTGGTTTTACCCTACTCCTACCTATAGTTGGTATCAAAGGGATATTGAATTGATTTATTGATTTTTTTTTTAAAATTAATTCAATGATTAATTTGTTTTCAAAATCTTTAACCATTTTTAAAGAAACATTATGTATAAAAATGGATTTTCAAACATCTATAGTGCTCCCAAAGGATACTCTATGTGTCATTCTCCATTTTTTATGGTAATAATTATGATTATTGGAAAACATGCATGTATACATTTCTTAGATCTATTGGTTTTTGCACATGTAAGATAGTTACACATTTTTATATTCCTAATAATTAAAAATAATTTAAATGGAATCCCAATGAAATTTATGTTTTTGAATTAGATGGTAAAGGAATGAATTCCTTACATTTTGATTTGGGCATAAATTAATTTAATCAAATTTATATATGAAAAAGTACTCATGAAAAATATAAACTCTTAGAAGTAAATTCTGAATGAAGAAAAGTCAAATATATTAAATCAGACATGTTTAGACTATACTTTGGTAGCTTTTCTAGGAATCATAGGGAATCTATTAATGAAATGTTGACTCAATTCACGAATATTGGTAATTTATGTAAGTATCTTAGTGATAATCATTATACATATACTTTATTCAAGAAAATAATTAGTGTTTTACTAAGAAATTGGTAACCCAAAGTCATTGTGATCCAAGAATCTAAAGATATAAAGAATATTTTGGTTAAAGAACACATTGGATCTCTCTTGACATATGAGATAACTATGAGAATACAAGATGAAAAAATTGTAAAGGTGTAAAAGAAACTAAAAAGGAAATTTATTTCAAGTCAATCAATAATGAAACATCTGAAAGAGAAGTCTAGATTGAACATATTTTCAAGAGGATGAATAAATTCATAAAAAAGAATAAATCCACTCAATGTTTCAAAAAGAAAAACCAAGAAATGGAAGTTTCTTTCATCAGTTTCAAAAAGTAGTTTCAAATCAATATGTATTGTCCCTTGAACAAAAATTAATGTAATAAGGCTATAAAAATGTCGACTTGGAGTGCTAGAAATGGTTCAATTTCAACATATGAATCAAGTGGAAAAATTCCTAAGTTTCTTCTGGTCAATATCATGGTATGTCATGAAGTAAATTCTTCTTTTTATAGTTCTTACAATTACACCTCTTCAACCCCGTCTTTAACTTATAAAGATCTTCTTCATGCTAAAGATGAAATAAAAAATGTTTTTTGTGAACTTTTTCCAATATTTAAAGAACCTAAAAAGTATTACGATCAATTTTTTTTAACAAAAGATCAAATTTTAAAATAAAAGTATTATTTGGTTTCAAAACTAAAATAACAACCTAATATTGAAAATTTGGAATCTAAAATTAATGTTCTTAAAAATAATCTTTATCATTTCACCTAAATAAAATAAACCACGAATAAAATTTTATGATCTAAACATGTTGTAAAAAGTAATTTCGATATAGTTTTTTTTGAAATAATCTAGCTCTCCCAAAAATTATAAAAAAAAAACTACTTTTGTAAAATGAAATTACCAAAATAAATTTTTTAATTATTGTAAGAAATTTGGATATATTTTTTATGAATGAAATTGTAAAAAATAAAGATATGTTCAACCAAAGTGAATTCATATCTCATGTCATATCTCCAATGTAAAAACTTGTTCTAATAAAATTTTCAATCCAATGTATTCATTGGATAATTTAAGTGTACCTAAGATATGGGTATGAAAAGAAATAGTCAGTTAATTTTCTATAAGATAAGGGTCTCATAATAACAACCCTAGAAGCTACTTGGTATATGGATAATAGGTTCTTTAGGAACATGTTCATTGATCCTTACAAATTAAATCATCTCAAAAACATTAATAGAGGACATGTAACATTTGGAGATGATTCAAACGGTAAAATTACTAGCAGTGGTGCGATCGGTTTCTCCAACTCTACTTTAATAAATATGTTTTTTTGTTAATGTATTGAAGTATAATTTACTAATTAGTAATTAATTATGTGGTAATAGTTTTAAAATCATTTTTAGAAAATAATTTTGTAAAATTTTTAATTCTAAAGGATTTATTTACTACATGTCATTTTTAAAATGTTTATATTATATATTTAAAATCACTTTGAAGTCAAAATTTTATGTTTTTAAGTTAAAATGTAAATGAATAATGAATTCAGCATTGATTCATATGTCATTACGACATTAACTCTCTAATTAAGTTCAGCTGTAACTAACTTGTATGAGATTTATTGAAATTTTCTTTCAAAGATAACTTAGTTTGTGAACCTTTCCATCTTGGAAAGTAACACAAATATTATTTAAAATTTACAATGGTTGTTTTATTTTCTAAATCCTTATAATTAGTTCACCTTGATCTTTTTGGACCAACTAAAGTTTCTAGTATTAGAGGGAAATCTTACACCTTTGAAATTATCAATGATTATACTAGATTTACATGGATTTTATTCTTAGATTATAAAAACGAGGCTTGTAATGTATTTATAAAATTTTAAGGGATTGTTGGGAATGAAAAAGGCTACAAAATATTTTCTATAAGAAGTGAACATGAGGGAGAATTTGATAAAATATATTTTTATGAGGTTCATGCTTTTCAAGGTTATCATCACTCATTCTCCACTCTTAGAACACCTCAACAAAATGGGGTTTTAGAAAGTTAAAATATTACCCACTAAGAAATGTATAGGACTCTATTTAATGATATTAATATTCTTAAATCCTTTTGGAAAAGGGTAGTCAATATAGCCTACATTATCCTTAACCATGTTCTTATAAGTCCCATCTTATAAAATAACCCCTATGAACTTTGTAAAGGAAAACATCCTATGGTTGACTTCTTTAAAGTCTTCAGTTATAAATTCTCTATACATAACAATAAGGAAAATATAGGAAAGCTTGACCCTAAATCTAATGATGTTATCTTTTTAGGGTACTCAAAATCAAGTAAAGTGTATTGAGTCTCCAATAAGGGGGCCATGAACAAGAAGAGTTAGTTCACATCAAATTTGATGAGAACATTCCTTTATCACATCCTCAAGTTGATGATGATTTTGAGAAAGATAGTTTCAACATACCTAAAACACAATCTTCTCATGTAATTGAAGATTTTAAAGAACCCCCTTCTACTCCCTTACCAAATTCATGGGTTGAATCTAAAAAACAATCCCCATGAAAATTTCATTGACAAATTACAATTTGAAACATTTAATAGAAGGTTGATCTTAAATGAGGTTAAACATCAAGATTTTCCCTCTAACATTGGACCTCATTCCCTTGATTGTTCTATTAATTATAATAATTGGATACTTTCTATGCAAGGGGAGTTAAAAAAATTTCAAAGGAATACCATTTGGTATATTGTGGAACCACCTGATAATAATACAAATATTGGTACTAAGTGGGGTTTTCAAAAAAAACTTGATGACCATGGAATTATAATCTTTAAAAAGATCAACTTTTTTACAAAGGATGTAATTAATAAAAATGTATTGTTTATGTTGAATCCTTTTTACTAATTTCATGGATAAAATCCATTATAATCTTACTGAAATTCCTGCTCATTTTAATTTTATGCTTTTCAAATGGATTTTAAACGTATTTTTCTAAATGGTATTGTTTATGAAAATGTTTTTGTGGATAAACCACCTGGTTTTTAGAACTATAAATTTCCAAATCATGTTTTAAATTTAACCAAATCTCTTTAGGGTTTTAAAAAAATACCACTAGGTTTGGTATGATAGAATAACTAAATTATTTTTATCAAATGATTTTAAAATAGGAAAAATTGATTCTGCTATTTTTATCAAAACAATTTCAAATGATTTATTAATAATTCAAATTTATATTGATGATGTTATTTTCTACTCAAATAAAGAAACTATTTGTTATGAGTTTTACAAATTAATTAATAAAGAGTTTGAAATGAATTTTATGGGAGTACTAATTTTTTTTTTAAATTTCCCAAAATTCCAATGGAACTTTTTTTAAACCAAAGTAAATACACTAATGAACTTATACTGAGGTTTGGAGTGGATCATTCTAAGAAAATAAGAATATCAATGAGTACAACTTTTAAGATAACATCTAATGAAGCCAGAACATCAGTCGACAATAATATTTATAGAAGTATGATTGGATATCCAATTTAATATAATAAAACCAAAATAGACATCATGTTTGGTGTATGTATATATGATTTTTTTTCTAATAAAATCAAAATTAATCTCATTTAAAATATCTCAAAATAATTTTTTGATATTTTAAATGAATAAAAAACCTTGGATTATTTTATCAAGAGGAAACTTAATTTGAACATAATTATTTTTCTAATGCCAATTTGGGAGGATGTTAATTAGATTGGAAAAGTGCTAGTGGGACTTTCCACCTTATAGGGAATTCATTGTCTCATGGAGTTGTAAGAAAAAAAACTTTGTTTCACTTTCTACATCCTAAGCACAATACATAGCCTATGGGAGTTATTGCACCCAAATTATATTGATAAACATACTCTCTTAGACTTTGGGATTATATATGATCACATCCCTATTAAGTGTGATAAATAATATTGTGAATAGTGTCTCTAAAATTACTATCCAACACTCTCACACTAGAAAAATTGATTCGATTCACCATTTTCTTCAAGATCACTTTCAAAAGGTTGATATCATTCTTGAATTTGTCTCCACCAACCATCATTTTACTCATATCTTCACTAACCCCATCCTATTTATCTCTTTTACATCATTAATGTAAAGTTGGGTATGATTTCCTTGTGATAGTTATATCTTAACCATATAAATATAGATAAGTTATCAATTTTTTTTTTAAAATTTTCAAATTGTTGTTTCTAAAGTAAAATGTTTTATTATTATTTTTTAAAACTAAAAATTATTGGAAAAGTTTCATAATTTTGGTAAAATAAAGTAAGAGTGAAACTCCAAGAAAAATATTCATGTATGGATGTAACTAATTGGGTGCGGAAATGACACATATTCACCCATAGGTTATTATTTCAAGAAGGGTTGGTGGGATTTTTAATATGATATTCACCCTAGGAACGAGTAATGGGTCTTTACTACATACATGGTTTGAAAATCATAGGGAATTTATTATGGTTTAATAATATAATATTTTATAAACCTTAATAATTGAATGGTTTTTCAAATACATTTTTAAGTCCTTTATTCATTTTATACATTTTTTTACTGACTCCTCATATTTATAATGCATTATTTGAGCAGAGATAATCTTTTTTATTCCAAAATGTCTCAATAAGATACACTGATTTTCTAAATTATTTTTCAAAAATTTATTTTTATCTTGAGCATATTCAAAAACTTTTTCAATGTTTTATTTCCCACATGAGATATATTTTTTAAATGAAAGATGTTAGTTTTCTTATATATTGAGCTTTATTTAAAATATATCTTTATTATTTTTTAGTTTCATACAATTTTGAAATATTTATATTTTATCTCCCTCAAAAGATCATTAATTATAATAATCTTATTTTTAAATATTATTTTTTATTTACTCTAACCCCATACTATTTTTTTTAATAATCTCAAAAGTGGAGAAGTTGTTAACTATTTTTCGAAGGGTGATAAATATTGGTAATTATATAAATATCATGTTATTTTTATTATTGTTGTAATTTAATTTTGGGGGTGAAATTAGAAAAAATATTATAGGGTAGAAATGATGTAAATAATAAAATATTTTTAATCATATCATGTTTATCTTTCGATAATCCTTATATTCTTGTTTTCAAGTCTTTTCATTCGAGTGTTTGAGATCATAAAAAAGGTGGATATTTTTGTGCTTATCAATATAAGTTTTTTAAAGATCACAACCACTATTTTAATATGATTTATGATCTATTTTAAGTGATTAATATTTAGAAACCTGATGACATCATATTATAATCATGAAAGAACATTGAATGACACTTGTAGAAGTATTGATATTTTTATTGAACTCTTGGAGTAAATTTCAGGGACCTTTTGAAGTCATAGAAGGAAACTAGGAAGCCATGAAGGTGATTGGACACTAACAGGAAGCTCCAGCTAGCTAATGTATAGCCACAAGCTAGCCAGTGGTGAAGGTAATAGCCTCCCCTTACAACATAAGTCCATCAACTAACAAATAGAGGAGCACCGACTATCCAATGCATATGGATAATAGGATCCCTTTTAGAATATGCTCACTGGACATCTAGTGGGAGAACACCTTCCATATTATGAGTTCTATAGGTTATTAGACAGTATCACCAACCACACCAACTTCCTAGATGAGGGTATCAGGCATCTGGTGGTGTAGGAATTACAGCTCCAAACCAATAGTTAATGATGGTCAAAACCCCATAAAAATGGACTTCCCTAACTTCAATACCCCCAGTGAATTACAGAAGGTTATAGAATAATTTTAAGGCTATAAATAGACCCCTTAGGTGCCTTGAAAACTTCACTTATCAACAACTCTTCAACACCAACAAGATAAAATCCTCAAATTTCTCTTATGTGATCTCATTTTCTAAGTTCTATCTTATACAATCAAGTGTGTGATATTATTGTAATATTCTTCTCGCTCTCATCCATCTATATAATAATCTATAAGTAGTTCTTCTAATTCTTTTAATAGAATTAGCGCAGTGATAAAACATGATTGCTTCTATAAATACCTTCTTGTTCCTCCTTATATTATCGGTTCTCACTGCCTTTAATGTGAGGGGGTTGGGTATTCTTTCCATGAATGCTAAAAGGCAATGGAATTTTTCTCTTTGATATTTCTAGATATACCCATTAAAAATATAGTGTGGATTTTAGTTTGGGTTTCGTGTAAGAATCTAATAAGATATGGAGTTTTGGTATCTTGGATATTGATAAAAGAAAGGGACTAATACCTTAAATCCTTAATACATTGATGTGGAAGTCATATGATATCTTCTGAAGCTATTAACAAACATACCTACGAAATTGTGTGTCATATTTAATTTCTTCCTTTTTATTTATTATTAATTTTAATTAATTTAAGTTATCAATTATTTAATCTATCATTTTGATCAATCGTTTAATTTATGAACCATTATTTATTTTGTTCCTTCACTTATATATATATAGTTATTTCATTATGCTTTCTAATTTGTTTTATGTTGATCATTTGTTCATTTTAAATGAACAAATGGTTTTAGTTATGTTTAGTCTTTCGAACATAAGTTTTTAGTCTTTAAAAATTGTTTTATTTCCTATGTTTTTAAATGAAAATTCACCCCCATATGTTCAAATTTTATGCTACTCTAATCTATATATTTCACTTGAATTCTTATATTTTACCCTCATTACCTATGGAATGAGGAACAATGATAATGAGTCCAGAAAAAAAAGGAAATTTCATGGGATTTGGATTTTAAAGTTATGATGAAACACATGGTGAAGGAAGACCTTTAAGATGAAGAGTTTGATGAGGTGATTTATTTTTTATCTTATTGTCTATAAATAGTAAAAAAAAAGTTCAAAGGAAATATTCCAATTTCTTGCTTTGAGTGTGAAAAGTTGGGAAATATTGTGGCATAATATTATATGAAATGTCATGTGGTTGATGAAGAAGGATTTCCCTTTAAGAAGTATCAAAGAAGATAAAGGGAAATAAAGGCTCTCAACAAACTTTTTTTAAAGAAAAAAATTATTAATCACAATTTGATGATATTTATAAGGAATGTGAAGTTAAATAGGATGAATATTTAAAGGATCTTGGGGAATATTCCTTTGTGGTTATTGTGGACAACCCACAAGCTAATGATAATGATGCTATACTTTGTGGAATCAAAGAAAGAGTTGATATGAAAATAGAACTTGAGGTAGCTCTTGATGGAATAAATGTTTTTGAGGAAAATATTAAGAAGTAAAATGGAGTTGAATGTGACTCCATGATTTATAAAAAATGAAAGGAGGAATAAAATTTATAATGAAGCACAAAAATAAAAAATATCAAATATTGAATTTCAAATAATTATGAAAGGGAAGTCGGAGGAAATCACAAAGTTTAAGAACATGATCATATAATATATGGACTAGATGATTTTTTAAAAGTAAGAGTAAAAAATATTGAGGAGCTTAATGTAGAATTCATATCATTTGTGGGAAAAGTGTGAAGATCAGGAGAGATATCTTACTTTAGGAATGAGAGCAGGATGTCTTAACACAAAAACCTCTATAGAGATTGAGGGGATTTTTGAGGGGTCTAACAAATAAATTTTGGGTTTACCATAAGTTAAGTGGTTTAAGATAAGTGTAAATCTATAGTGGAGTATTAACCAAAGAACACGACATTCATGGTTGATGCTAAAACTCAAGAATCAACATATCATAGAATGATAGATCTTTATAACTCTTATAAGAGTACTAATGGTGTAGTAAAACTGAAAATAAAACTCCATAAATTAGGTGATATTGTTTTAGAAAGTTGGGATAGATTTAATATGTGACTTATATCATAGGGAGAAAATTCAGAGTGTAAGAATCACAAAAACATACAAGAAGAATTTACATAATTTTTTAATATTTTAATGGGTACTAAAATTATTTTAAATGTTTTGGGAAAAGAGTTTTTTATTGTGAATAAAAAGTGAATTGGAAGGTGATAAAAGAGACTTAGAAATATTGTAGATGGAATATGTAAGAATCATCAAACAAGATAAAAAACAAAAAACATATATCCAGTTTTTTAAGATGAATAAGACTCCATGTAACTAGAGGATAATCACAGTAACCCACCATTGGAAAATGTGGTCTAGTGGCCATGGGTGAATAAAATATGAATTAAGTAGGAAACTATTATTGTGTTTTCCTTGAGAGTAATAGACAACATAAAATTTTAGATTATATACAATAGGTTTACATTGCATGTAGTCAAAAATGAATACCTTATCATATGGATCAAGTATGATAATTATAGTGCTATTAGGATTTAAAATTATGTGGAACATAAAATTTATGGGTCTAGAAAGGAAAAGGTCAGTGGAAGAGATATCATAAGAACATATGCTCCCTTATTCAAAGGTCTTAACCATAATTGGTTAACTGTAAGCTAGTAGTGTGATTAGGGACATACAGTATAATTCAGAAAGAAGGGGTGCACTATTAATTCTAGAGATGGTTCAATCAATCTATAAGGTAAATAGGACAAGGGTAATATTTACCTTATTGGTGAAGAAAATGTCTTGTTGTAATCCAAAGTGGATTAAAATAGATTATAGTATAAGAATATTGGTCATTTCAGTAAAAAACCATTGGGAAACATGGTAAATAATATTGGATCTTGATATATCCGCAAGATCACATGTGATAACACACACATTTATGATACACATCAAAAGGAGAAAATTGTTATGAAGATCTAAAAACCAATGAAAGAGAAATCATCAAAATTACTCAAGCTTGTACATGTATTTGAACGTAGGGAAATGATACTTTGGTGGAAAATATTATTTAAAGTTCATTTTTTAATAAAAAATCAACATTTTTTTTTCAAAACTCGTATTACATATTCAAAATTGAGAGAAAAAAATGATTGGATTGTCTTGATACTTTAGAACAATAGTACATAAATCATTTATTAAGTATATGAAACAACCACATATTAATCTAACACATGGCGTGCCTGACATGACTCGATGTGTGTGTATTCTATTTAAAAATGACATTTTATTACTGAATTTTAACATTGTTATGTTTAATTTATTTCTTCATAGTATTACTAACATAAGAATTGTTTTTTCATTACAAGTACACTCTTTTTTTGATTTCTATATGGGGTGGTGTTTTTGGAAAATGTTAGCACGATTGTGTTCTTTTGAAAGGGGGTCTCAATGATAGTGAAATACAAAGAAACCCATGGTGTTTTTAAATTTTTTATAAATTTAATGTTTATAATAAATTATACATGTTTTGTGATTTTAATCTATTAAAATATTTTTAAGGTAGATTTTTTATAATTTTAATATATTATTATGGAAATTTATCTAAAATTAAATTATAGTTTTTAATGGGATGCCTTAATTTGTTATAAATGTAGAGATAATTGATGAAACCCATGGTTTTTATCAGTACTATTATTATCAATGATAAAAAGATATTTTATTTTCACTAAAAATAGAATAGATACAATGAACTTTTATCAGATCTATTTCTAGAATTGATAAAATTGTATACTTTTAAATGTTCATACAATGAAAGTGCTTTTTTAGCATTGGTGTAACGCCCTGACCCCAGTTACCCAGAGTTTGTGCATTATTACGTATAATTGGCATGATCACGATGGATCAAATATCGAAAGACCGATTAGTTTAGTATCCTGGGAATCACTAGATACATTCATAAGTCTTACATTACATCATAAAGTGAAAAACTACAACAAAATCTTATTTCCATAGACCACACTCATATCCCCTAATACTATCCCTATAGGTCATTCATAAAATACTTCTTCACATCCTGGGAAAAATAAAACATTGAAAGGGGTGAGCTCAGATGCTCAGTAAGGATAAAAATATAGAGGAAACATTCATAAATAAACTTAAACATTTAAGGCAATGTATAACTAAAGCAAAATCCTTTTAAACTTGAACTTCAACATAATATGGAAAATATAAAATGAAATAATTCCACTTACTTATTCACATGGATATTCTACTAATCGAATAATCAAATGCAATATCAATAACCACTTTCATAATAAGGGAATGCATAATTCTAGACTATCATAACCACATAGTCAAGGCCTTGTTACAAGACTACAAATAAGATTTTGTAAAGGCCTTGTGGCAAGACACTAGTTTTTCTCATGAGACCTACCGATGCACCGATGAGCTATAGCGGGCTCCGCCCGTCACTTATTAAGTCCAATGCATTCCTCATATGAATAGGTTTAAACATAACATAAACATTCATGTTAAAACTAGCATACGAAATGTCAATACTTTCTCCATAAACCATGAATGGTATAAAAATAACACATCCACAGTCAATCATATAAAAAAATCTTCAATAAAATATTGATGTTTTGTATCATAATAAATCAACTTCAAATAAACTTAAAATCCATCAAAGGATGTTGACATTGATGAAAATCAAAACTATTTGAGAGAAATATCTTTTTTTTGAAATCATTTAAAAGTGACATAATTATAAAGAAAAACTTTATTTTTAAAATATTCATATAAGATTTTAAGATAAGATTTGATGATATTATAATGGTGGAAAATATCCACACCTTCCGTATAAGTTAAAAAAAAGACATTCTTACCTAATTTCTGTCGAAAAGGTTAAAAAGGACCTTGTTTGGAAAACGACGAAAAGATTCCTTTATAAACTTCTTATAAAAAGTAAAAAAAGGGTATAAATGACTTTAACCCATAGTGTGTAAAATAGTAAGAATGATTTGAAATACATTTTTAAGAAACATGGATGTGGATGATAAAGAGTTCACAGAAGATAATTACGTATAAACAACCCCGGATAATGAAGAGATTGTGAAATAAACCCTTACCTTTTACTTTTCCTTGGTTGAGGGTAGGTTAACCTCCTGTATAATGGTAAAATAATTGTTATTAAATTATACAAGAATTATATACATTAATATGATATCATATATGATCTTTTAACATTGTTATGTTAATAATATCTTAGTATTATCCTCATTTTGGGTGTTAACGAATTCGTTTTCCTTTATATTAATTGTTACGTAAGCCATGTTTGTTATGGATAGGTTGTATCTTATTCATATCTAGAATTATATTAAGTATTTAAACATTATTTTTAACCATTAAATGAAAATTATTCTTGAATGGATGTGATGGGGAATGAATCTCATCGCGTTCGTGGAGACGGTAGTCCGTACGTACGCACGTGCGACAATATCATTCTTTTGATATTAAAATAATATATAATTGGATGGTATATCATATATAAAGAATCCTTATCTTGTTATATTTATTATTTCATTGAATTACACATCATTATTATACCCATCCAAATAATAATGTATTGAATAACAATTACACCACGACGTGGAGACGGTAAGTCGTACGTACACACGTATGGTGACATGTCATTCAAAGGATGGATAAGATACTGAATATGGTTGTACCATATTTATAATAACATCAAAGTATATAGAAGAAACTGAAGTTATTATTTTATAATGTAAATAACAAAGAAAGAATAAGTTGAAGAAGAAATGAACTTGAAAGAGGGCGGTGAAAACATTACCTCTTCTTCAGGTTTTTCCATTTGATTTGATCAAAAGGGCTCCTTAGGTTGGATTTATGATCAAACTAAGGCCTCTATGTTGACATGAGGGAAGTTGAGAGAATATTTGGGCAGGGTTTGACTGAACCAAAAGGGTTTTAATTTGTGAATAATTGGTTAGAAGTAGTGTCCTTTTATAAGGGGGAGGATGGGCTCTTTAGAAAAAACTTAAAGTATTAATTTATAATAAATTCATATTCAGTTTATAATGGCTCAAAATTGGATCATTTAAAGGATAAGGTGGGTATAGTTCGAAAAAAACTCATCCAATAGGTTTTAGATAGGTTTGGGTCACTATATTAACCTTATCTTTTAGTTTCAACTCTTAGTTAATTTGTTTGACATTTACCATGTCACTTTGTATTTTTATATTATATGGTTAATAAACTTACTATATACCTTTACAAGACCCCAAAGTGGTCCATTAATGATACACCTATAATTATTTAAGTCCTTTGGCCGAATCTTAGATTTTTAAGAATAGAATCTCAATTAATAATATAATATTTCTTTTAAAAACTCATTTATGTCAATTTTTACAATATTTAATAATTTATTTTTGTTAAAGTCTTAAAAACTTTATTAATTCAAAAAAAAATCATTTAAGAAATCCTAAAATGTAATATTAACCAATAAAATTCTTTGATATCATCAAAACTTTCAAAATATATTTATTTTAACTTTTATAATACCATTTATTTGATTCTTTCATTAATAAGGAAAATACTACATCATCATTGTGTCATAAATAACAATAATTATTAAATGTCTAAAAATAATAAATAAAATAACATTATGTAGGAAATATTTTTATCTCTATAATGAATATTTATAGTCGATTATATAACATATATTACCCTATGTAAAAATTGTTTTACTAAAAGATATATGATTATGTTATTTTTGTCTTTACTTTATATTAATTAATATAAAGTGTCATTATCACTCTCAAGTGGATCCAAGTGGTCCCAAAATCGATCCAAGGATTCCCATGGTCGGACATGCATCAGCCAATAGGTTTAGGACACGTGTTAGGGTAATTTAATATTATTATAATATTATTTTGTTACCCTTCTTTACCAGATTTACCCTTTAACCATGGTAAATAAAATATTTACCGAAGTAATTATTCAAAATGTATAAAAATAAAATTTACCTATATACACAATTTGGACATACTGATTCCAAATATGAAATCCATTTTTCCAAATTCAAATCACAAAAGTGGTAGAAATTAATTTAAAATTAATTCTCACTGTCAAAACAAAAAGCGTGTTTTTAAGAAATAATAACTATCAAAAGATTGACACTTGTTTATGTCCAGTTTAAATGTGAAATTATGTCCAATGACCAAAATTGGATTAAATGGTAAAAATATATTATAATTATACTTTAAAACCCCTCAATTTTATAATTTTTCACTATAAATTATTTTGATTGAAAAAGTTGTTTTTAATTAAAGTTTAGTATTTTTCACTATTCCTTAGAAACTGAATGTTTTCAAAAAAATACCAAAAAAGAATCCTAAGCTAATTTTGATATTTAGAATACAAAAATGAAGTCCAAGATGAATAATAAAATTTATAAAATTTTAAAAATTGGGTATTACTATTCATAACGACTACTTTGATTGGTCGCGGTGTGTTAGAATCTCGAAGTTGCGTACAATTCAAGCTATTGCATTATTCAAAGGGAAACATACCATGGAATCTTGGGGTGTTACATTCTCCCCTCCTTTAAATAATTGTGTCCTCACAATTTGAAATTGTTCTTCGAAAATAAAAGGTTGAAAATAGAAAATACCTTTGTGGAAAGCCCATATCGGAAATAGGGTAATAAAATTTAGTCTTAATAAGAGGGAAAGAGAAATAAAAGGGTCACCACCAAATTATGATCTCGATTAGGAGAACATTGGTGGAAATAAGAGACACATAATTCAAGGAAAACGTAAATATTTATAGGGAGTGATTGAGGTCATCAATCACAAACAAGTTTAAAATTGAAGGCCTCAAAGCCATCAATCTATGATGAGTTAAAATATCATCGGTTCAACAAAACATAAGGTATTAGGATAACACATTTTTGGTTTTAAGTCACCTTCCCTAAAGTTTAAGGATTAATTTCTTCATATAATAAGAGAAAAAAAGTATACTTGACAAGTAGAGTTTCATCCTTCAACTAATTTCTACCACAAACACATCTTTCCCTCTAAAAGGCAGTAGAACAAAAAAATATTCTATTCATCCTAATCATATAGGGTTCCAAAAAAATTGAATTTATAATTCATCTATCAGACCTTTTAAAAAAACTATATTATACAATCTAAGACATCACGTATTCCAGTGGTATGTGATGCACCATTTTCGCTCTTCGGGTGCGGGTTCAAGTCTCACGGTCTCGCCGAACGTGATGTATTTTCACCCAACCTCTGGGTTGTCATTTTTATAACAATCCAAAAATAATCTCTAGAAATTATTTAACCTTGAAAATAGTATCAAATGTCAAACTTGATTGATTCCAACCTTTATACTTATCCAAAATACTTCTGTCCAAACTCACAGTCCAAAATTTATAAGGATGGTAAACATAATGAAGATCTCTTTTTTCCACATAATAACATGTGAATACTTTCATCATATATTCTTTTAAAACACAGTAACACCCTGGTTTACTATAAAACCTTATTGATTACATTCACTCTCCCTTATTCCTTATAGAATACTGGATTTACTCCTTATATCCAAAAATGTTGAATACTCCAACAATGATGAAATAAAAAAGACATTAATCAGTGCCAATGTAGTCAAGAATATCCAATATAATTTATCCAAATTAATCATCTCTTATTCAGAAATTACTACCTCAGTATCAAGACCATATTAAGGATTACCATTCCTTCAACAATGTATTTTCAAGAAAAAAATTTAACTTGCTGTTGAATCACTTTTCATTGTACCATATAATCTCAAATCTTCAATGAAATAGTACTGCAGTACAATCCTTATTTATTTCTATAATTAATATAACTGGTACATCATCAATACAACACTGAAATGACATAATTTTTTAATAATAACATAAAAACACTAGTCATTCCTCTTCATCTGTGGTAGTATCATAACGTGATTATTATCTAGTAGCATCATTTGCGGCGTACTCTGACGACTGGGACATTGATTCGCGTAGTGTCCCAACTCCTTACAGATGAATCATTGTACATTTGAAACCTTTTTCTTACACTTTCAATCACGTAATTGGTGTCCTTGTTCTCCACACTTATAACAAACTCCCATTCCCTTCAAGAATTTACCAAGGTGATTCTTTCCACAGTTATCACATATGGGAAAATCCTTTTTTCCCTTCTTCCCTTTATCCATCTTTCTCTCCTCCATCCTTTTCTTCTCTTACTTCCCTTCAAATCCATAAGACTCAGAGAATTATTTACTTATCTTATTAACACATGATATTATTTCTTCATATGATGAGAATACGTGGGATAATATTTCCCTTCTAAATGTTGGCTTAATACTATGAAAGATATGATCCTTCTTACTCTTTGGATCATGCATATTTCTGGAGTTATCATTCCTTATACTGGGCTCCATTTCTAAACAATGGCATACACTAGGTTAGTTTATGAATCGAAATATATAATGCCAAACTTGTAAATCACTTAACATAAATTTAATAGTTTATTGATATAATCCATAATCATAAAAATGTTTTCTTTGAGGATGTGTATACTCATAAACCCTTTATAATGGTTTGTAAAGAAAATGGTAATTATCCTAAGCATATCCCCCGGGAGTGTCGTAACCAAGATTGAAGAAAGACCCATTGTTGTAGACCAGTTCCTGTTCGAGTCTAGCTTAAAGCGGTGTTTTTGGGTTTTACCCCTAGATACATCTGTACCAGAGCTTCCTCTACCTGCTCATATCTAGACAGGGATGTATTTCTCAGAAAACTCACAAAATCTCTACAATACCAAAATTCTAGGAAGTTATTCTATACTAATCCTCAAAGTCTATCTTAGGGATATGTGCTATAATCAGAGTTTATCTAAATCTAGCTTCCAAGGTTTACTACTAAACTTCCTCTGATACCAACTGTAACGACCCGACCCCAGTTACCCAGAGTCAGTGAATTATTACATATAATTGGCATGATCACGAGGGATCAAATCTCGAAAGACCAATTAGTTTAGTATCCTTGGAATCACTAGATACATTCATAAGTCTTACATTACATCATAAAGTGAAAAACTACAACAACATCTTGTCTCCATAGGCCACACTCATATCCCCTCATACTATCCCTGCAGGTCATTCATAAAATACTTTTTCACATCCTAGGAAAAATAAAACATTTAAAGGCATGAGCTCAGATGCTCAGTAAGGATAAAAATATAGAGGAAACTTTCATAAATAAACTTAAACATTTAAGGCAATGTATAACTAAAACAAAGCCTTTTAAACATGAACTTCAACATAATATGGAAAAGATAAAATGAAATAATTCCATTTACTTATTCATATAGATACTCTACTAATAAAATAATCAAATGTAATATCAATAACCATTTTTATAATAAGGGAATGCATAATGCCAGACTATCATAACCACATAGTCAAGGCCTTATGCCAAGACTAAAAATAAGATTTTTTTAAGGCCTTGTGGAAAGACACTAGTTTGTCTCATGAGACCTACCGATGCATCGAGGAGCTATAGCGGGCTCCACTAGTCACTTATTAAGTCCAATGCATTCCTCATATGAATACGTTTAAACATAGCATAAACATTTGTATTAAAACTAGTATACGAAATGTCAAAACTTTCTCCATAAACCATGAATGGTATGAAAATAACACATACACATTCAATCATATCACAAAACCTTAAATACAATATGGAAGTTTAGTATCATAATAAATCAACTTCAAATAAACATAAAATCCATCCAAGGATGTTGAAAAAGATGAATATAAAAACTATTTGAGAGAAATGTCACTTTTTTTTGAAATCATTTAAAAGTCACATAATTCTAAAGAAAACCTTTATTTTGAAAATATTTTTATAAGCTTGTAAGGGAAGCTTCAACGATTTTATAATGGCGGAAAATATGCACACCCGCCGTATAAGTTAAAAAAAAGACATTCTTACCTTAATTCTGTTGAAAAGGTTTAAAATGAACTTGTTTGGAAAACGACGGAAAGATTCCTTTATAAACTTCTTATAAAAATTCAAAAAAGGTTATAAATGAATTTGAACCATAATTTGTAAATTAGTAAGAATGATTTGAAAAACATTTTTAAGAAACATGGATGTGGATGATAAAGAGGTCCCTGAAGATAATTATGTATAAACATCCTCAGATAATGAAGAGATTGTGAAATAAACCCTTACCTTTACTTTTCCTTGGTTGAGGGAAAGTTAACCTCCTATATAATGGTGAAATAATTGTTATTAAATTATACAAGAATCATATACATTAATATGATATCATTTATGATCTTTTAACATTGTTTTGTTAATAATATCATAATATTATCATCATTTCGGGAGTTAACGAATTCGTTTTCCATTATATGATTTGTTATGTAAGCCATGTTTGTTATGGATAGGTTGTATCTTATTAATATACAGAATGATATTAAGTCTTTAAACATTATTTTTAACCATAAAATTAAAATTATTCTTGAATGGATATGATGGGGAATGAATCTCATCGCGTTCGTGGAGACGGTAGTCCGTACGTACGCACGAGTGACAATATCATTCATTTGATATTAAAATAATATAGAATTGGATGGTATATCATATATAAATAATAATTATCATTTTATATTTATTATTTAAATAAATTACACATCATTATTGTACCCATACAAATAATAATGTATTGAATAACAATTACACCACGACGTGGTGACGGTAAGCCGTACATATACACCTATGGTGACATGTCATTCAAAGGATGGATAGAATACGGAATATGGTTGTACCATATTTTTAATAACATCATAGTATATAGAAGATACTAGAGTTATTATTTTAGAGTTGAAATAAAAAAGAAAGAAGAAGTTTAAGAAAAAAGGAACTTGAAAGAGGGTGGTGAAAACATCACCTCTTCTTCAGGTTCTTCCTTTTGATTTGATCAAAAGGGCTCCATAGGTTGTATTTATGATCAAAATAAGGCCTCTATGTTGAATGAGTGAAGTTGAGAGAATATTTGGGCAGGGTTTTGTTGAACCAAAAGGCTTTTAAGGTGTGAAGAATTGGTTAGATGTGGTGTCCTTTTATAAGGGGGAGGAGGGGCTCTTTAGAAAAAACTTAAAGTATTAATTTATAATAAATTCATATTCAGTTTATAATGGCTCCAAAGTGGATTATTTAATGTTTACGGTGGGTATAGGTATAAAACCACTCAAAATATAGGTTTTATACATGTTTGGGTCACTATATTAACATTATCTTTTAGTTTTAACTCTTAGTTAATTAGTTTGACATTTACCATGTCAATTTGTATTTTTATATTATATGGTTAATAAACTTACTATATACTTCCAAGTGACCCCCAAGTGGTCCATTAATGATACACCTATCATTATATAAGTTCATTTGCTGAACATTATGTTTTTAGGAATATAATATCAATTAATAATATAATATTTGTTTTAAAAAATCATTTATTTCAATTTTGAAAATATTTAATAATTGATTTTTGTTAAACTTTTAACAACTTTATTAATTAGAAAAAAAATAATTTAATAAATAATAACATGTAATATTAACCAATAAAATTATTTTATGTCATCAAAACTTTCAAATTATATTTATTTTAACTTTTATAATACCATTTATTTGATTATTTCATTAAGAAAGAAAATACTGTATCATCATTGTGTCATAAATAACCTTAATTATTCAATGTCTAAAAATCCTAAATAAAATACCATTACGTAAGAAATCTTTGTATATTTCTAATTAATATTTATAGTCGAATATATAACATATATTACCCTATGTAAAAATTGTTTTACTAAAATATATATGATTAGTTCATTTTTGCCTTTACTTTATATTAATTAATATAAAGTGTCACTATCACTCTCAAGTGGATCCAAG
Source organism: Viscum album (assembly GCA_963277665.1). Taxonomy (NCBI): domain Eukaryota; kingdom Viridiplantae; phylum Streptophyta; class Magnoliopsida; order Santalales; family Viscaceae; genus Viscum; species Viscum album. Next base: position 1,404,785,085 of record OY728160.1, read on the forward strand.
TGGTCCCAAAATCGACCCAAGGAGGACCATGGTCGGACATGTATCATCAAATAGGGTTAGGACACATGTTAGGGTAATTTAATATTATAATAATATTATTTTGTCACCCTTCTTCACCGGATTTACCCTTTAACCATGGTAAATAAAATATTAACCGAAGTAATTATTCAAAATGTATAAAAATAAAAGTTTCCTATTTGAAAAATTTGGACATACTGATTCCAAATATTTAATCCATTTTTCCAAATTCAAAACACAGAATTGGCAGAAATTAATTTAAAATTAATTCCCACTATCAAAACAAAAAGCGTGTTTTTAAGAAATAATAACTATCAAAAGACTGACACTTGTTTATGTCCAGTTTAAATGTGAAATTATGTCCAATGACCAACATTGGATTAAATGGTAAAAATGTATTATAATTATACTTTAAAACCACTCAATAGTATAATTTGGCACTATAAATTATTTTGATTAAAAAAGTTGTTTTTAATAAAAGTTTAGTATTTTTCACTATTCATCAAAAACCGAATGTTTTCAAAAAAATACCAAAAAAGAATCCTAAGCTAATTTTGATATTCATAATCCAAAAATGAAGTCCAAGATGAATAATAAAATTTATAAAATTTCAAAAAGTGGGTATTACTATTCATAACGACTACTTTGATTGGTCGCGGTGTGTTAGAATCTCGAAGTTGCATACAATGCAAGCTATTTCATTATTCAAAGGGAAACGTACCGTGGAAGCTTGGGGTGTTACAATTGGTAATTGTATTTTTTCATTATGATAAAGTCTTTATCAATAGTATTTCCTTAAATTAATCTATAAATATTGTCCAAAAATCTACAAGTAATCATACAAATATTTTCAAAGATTGGCCATTATTATTTTAACAAAAAATAAACATTAAACATTTAAAATCTATTTTTCATTAGTTTATATTTAACTAAAAATTTATTCCTATAAACTAAAAATGTGTTTAGTTCTCAATTCAATAACAAAATTTCGGGGAATAAATAATAATATCGAGATAAAAATAAATGAAAATGTTCTTGTCATCAATTGATTATCTATTCCTAATATATCATTTTTTTGAGTAGCAAAGTTCATGTTTCCTTTTTCATTATTCATGTGACATTACTTGTTCTTCATACTAGATATTTCGTTGCTTACGAACCTATATCATTTTTAATTTTATTATATTTGAGTATATGATGAATTTCTATTATTTGAGTTTCATTGGACTTGGGTTTACTATCAAGGGATCATATATTTTTTCCAAGGCCTCTAAATAATGACCATGATTTCAAAGTTTGTCCATTACCTTTTGAGTACAAGATAAAATTTAAACTCCTAAAATATTTTTTTATAGTTTCCATTTAAACTAATTTTTTTTATAATAAACTAAAAATGTGGTTATTTCATATTTTAATAATAAAATGTTGGTGTTTTAACAATAAAATACACTGAAAATTTGATTAAAATATGACTACCATCAAAGGCTTCATAATACATTCATTTTCTAGATATGGGTGGAATTATTTTCTTTTAAAGGCTTCTATAAACATTTTTTAACTACCTATTAGTCAATGAAAAAATATTTTAAACATATGATTATTAATATTTTAACATAAAAAATTTGAAACATATAAAATATAATTTTTAGTTAGTTTCCATTTCAACTCCTAATTCATTCTAATAAACTAAAAATATAGTTGATGCAAATTTTAAAAAAAAAATGTTAGGTAATTAACAATAAAATGTAAGGAAAATTGATGGGAATATGTTCCTCATAAATTTACCCACCAACTTTTTTTCTAGACAAGGAATGGCCATTTCATCTATTAACATGAATATCAACATCATCAGATTTGAGAATATTCTCTTGACCTTAAGTATAAAGTGTAGTATTCTCTTCTCCAATGTTGAACTACGTCGAGGTATCAAATTGATTAATGTAATTAATATCATTCTCAACATGGTGACCAATAATCAATAAGTAAAATATCTTAGAATTCTTCCCTAATAAATCACATATTAAATGCATCCATCTTAGGAATTTTTTCTATAATAATCTATTCATGTATAACACATTACACATAATTTTAATCAAGCATCATTATTTTCCCCTAAGCACATTAAGAAATAGGCACACACCCAATCATTTCATAAAATTATACAAGATGAAAAATAATAATTCATAACCCCAACATGGTTTATTTTTAAATTGAATCATATGTAACACTTTCATTTAACTACGATACACTTCAGAAATCATATTTTTTACTTAACACATGAAATGACATTTAGTTTTATGAAACATTAAATCTGTAAACCCGATGTTGACTATTTAATTAATATTCTGTATTCTTTCTCCATCATTTGTTAGAGTTTTAAAGTTTATATTTCATTTTTCATTATTCACATGATATTTATTATTCCTTTTAACAACATTCCTATCATAACCACTAATGAAAAAATTATCCTATGAAATATTTAGTGTCCAATAAGAGATTTTAACCACTGGTAAAATTAGAATGGGGTTTAACATCTGATAAAATAAGTGTCATTAATTGTTTACTTTAGTGGTGGTTAAAAACATTCTTATATATATATATATTAAAAACATTGGTTAATAATATAATATAGGTAGTAGGGGTTTCAAAGACAATACAAACACACGCACATGCACACTAAAGTTTCAAGTAATAATAATTATTATTATAATCCACTTTTTATTATTTATAAATTTAAAAGTATAAAAATAAAAAATTTATTTAATATTAAATAATTATTTATTTTTGTGATGTTTTTAAAACTCCTTATGTGTGTGCATGTATATATATTAAAAAATCAAGGTTTTACAATAATAATAATAATAAGATTAACTAGCAAGTGTGTTTTTTTTATTTTTTTTATTTAAATGGATAATAATTGTACTTATTGATTAATAATTGAAACTTATTAATTAAAAATCACTCATTAGTAAATAGTAATTAACATTAATAATGGGTAATTGATAATTGAAAATTTATAATATCTAATTACTTATTATAATTTTATAAATAATAACAAAAATATGAAATTTCATGAATACAATTTAAAAATTGTATATATATATATATAATATGGGGCAACCCATATTAAAAACTATGATAACAGGTAGGATTATGGCTAGGTGGAGAGAGAGACCAAAAGGTTCTTCTGATAGAGTGAGGTTATAGTGGTTTTAACCATGGGAAGATCGATCCCCTTGTGATGAGAATGAAAAAGTGAGACACTAGAAATTCTAGTAGCTATATTTTAAACATATTCCAATTCCTCATAGGAGTTTCGTAATATTGTTGGAGAACCTCCCCTGAAGGACAGGGAAAATGTTTTATAATTTAGATACCACGTATTGGGTTTAAGGGAAATCAATTTAGGATAGTTTGATTATACTGTTGTAGCTTGAGGATGATGGAGTAGAGCTATTAGAATCACCTGATAGAGCTAACCAAAGACAGGACGAAGGAGATACGAGGAATGTCTCTTAAGAAGAATGCATGAAATTATATCTAACAACATTTAAAGATGAATTAATTATAATAAGTTGGTTTTATAATTGTTATATATATATATATATATATATGCTCAATTACATCTGTCACTTGAGAACAAAATACAAGGAAACAAATTGCAACAAACATATAGGCATGTAGACTTGACCCCACGACCTGTCTCTCGCCACCCCAAGCCCTTACCATCCCACCACCAATGGTGGGATATATATATATATATATATATGAAATCAACTTCTTTTTATGACATTACATAAGTTTCAAAAATTTGATTACACTAGACTTCGCATAATGTTTGAAAATGCATGCATTTAATAACAGCTTGTGGCGTGCATGCTGTGGAAAGGTGGGAAGGACGAGTCTGTGACATATCTTAATTCTACCATGTCTCCTTCTAAACCTTTACAATTTTTATTAACATTTTCATAGTGCCAAATTTATTTTAATGGGGATAAATTAAATAAATTATGTGGTTTGGTGAAAGCACCTAACATTATGATCACATGACTTTCCTATTTATCCAAAATCCATAATTTTGTATTTTTATTTTCTCTTTTTCCATAGACATCACTTGTAAATTCCATGGTTCATTGTGATTTTCTTTCACCTAAATAAACTATCCCCAAGATAATCCTTTTAATACATGTTGTTACCTTATTATTGTTGAAACATTTTTTTATATGGGGTTTTTTTAAAAAAAATTAACAAGCCTAAGTCAATTATTTTTTTTAATATAGGTTTAAAATTCTTAAAAATATTAATATATTTACCTTTAGTTGAATGTATTAAGGGCTTTAACACATTCATTAAAAATAATTTATTAATTATCTTAACACATCCCTCTTAAAATAAATAAATAATAATGTCACTAATATTAATTCATAATATTAATGTAATTAATAATAATTAATAGTATAATCATTAAGTACAGTCTTAAATAATATTTGATAATTAAAATTGAATTAATTAATTAATTAATTTACAGTTATATATAACTAAACCCATACATATCTCGGGAATTTAGTACTACATGAATGGATTTTAAAAGCACTAGAAAAAAATTCTTTGTCAACATTAAAAAATTATATTAATCTCATCTTTATTAGAAGTGGTCCAATTTTATTAGTGCTAAAAACGTGGTGATAATGGGAGACCATTATTATCACTGATAACGCTACCATAATTCAACCCTTTAACTCGGTACAAAATGTATTTAACAGTGATAAAAAACATTGTTGCCCTCAGCACCATTAAATGGGGGGCCCTTTATTAGCACTAAAAAAGCATTGTTATAGGGGGACCTTTATCAGCATTGATTAAGGTGGTATTTTATCACATTACCATAGTTTGGACTTTTTACAGTGCACAAAGAGTCTTTTAACATCACTAAAAAAGTGTTGTTTTCCTCAATGTCATTAAAGGGGATACCCCATTATCTACGCTAAAAAAATACTGATAAAAGTTACCTTTATCAGTACTTTCACTTGCGTAGATAAAGGTATCCCTTTTATGAATGATTTATATTTAGAACTGATAAAAGTTTGTGTTAATTTATCCACGATCTATGGTAGTGTGAGTGCTAGTTAAATGATGATAAAAGAAACCCTTTATCAATGCTTTTTTAGCATTGAAAAGGGACACCCTTTATCAGAACTTTCATTAACACATATAAAGTGGAATATTTATCAGTGTTGGAAATAGTTCTTATAAAGGCCATAATGTTGTATTGTGTTGTTTTAATAACAACATAATGGAACAAATACATTTGTGTACACCTGTATGCAAATAAAATTTTTAATTGAAATAAAATTTGCATCAAAAATACACAAAAACACTATAATATACATTTAAAATAATGTTTTATATAATCACATTTGGAATTACTATCCACAAACATTTAAAAACATAAATGCTTCATCGTCTTTGGAACCCAAAACCTCATCTTAGAAAATCCCAACCATGGTATCAATTGTTGAAAAAACCACCCCAAACTGATCAAAAGAATCCACCTGTATAATAAAAAATATCTTATATTATTAATACTATAAAGAATTAAATTAATCATAAATATGAAAGGATTCATTAATAAAATGTCAATTTTTTAAAAATGGACACATGTAGAGTCATATCTGTCACACTATTAATCAGATTAATGTTGGACTTATTCCTATATGTTAAAAATGACTAATGGATCATTTTTCTAAATTATCGACACAATCTGAATACTATTTCTCAGTTTTGAGTATGTCAGTTTTCTTTTCTACTAAAATATCATTTAAACCTCAAACACGTACTCTAAGTCATGCCGATCATATCATGTGTTGGTTTGATGTGATTCTAGTGTACACACACCACAAATGACTTATGAATCATCTTAATAATGTATCAAGAAAATCTAAGCACATTTTCTTGGTTTTCTGTGAGTGGCACATGTTTTGAACTAAAATGTTAATTTTAGACTGATAATGGACACATTGAGTTATACCGGGAATACTGTGCATCAGATTGAGTTTTGTATAATTCTTACACATCAAAAATTACTTATGTATCATTATATTAATGTATCAAAACAATCCAGATGCGTTTGATCATTTTTGAGTATGTCACTTGTGTTTTTTACTAGAATAAAAATTTTAAATAAAAAGACACACTTGGAGTCATTTCGGTGACACCGTGTGTCGGATTGAGGTGCAGTTTATTCCTACATAGTTAAAATAACTTATGGGTCATTTCACTAAATTATCAAAATAATCCCAATGTGTTTTTCTTAATTTTGAGTATATCACATGTGTTTTTTTACTAAAATTTCATTTTAAACTGAAAACCCTCACTTTGGGTTATACTGCTCACAACATGCAGCGGTTTGATGTGAGATTGATTCCTACACATCAAAAATGAGTTTTGAATAATTTTCCAAAATTATCAAGGTAATCATAGCACATTTTCTTATTTTTCAGTGAGTGACACACATTTTGAACTAAAATGTTAATTTTAAACTAATAACAGACACATTGAGTCATACCGGGAACACGATATATATATAGTATTTAGGTTCATATTATTCCTACACTTTAAAAATGAATTATGGATCATTTTTATAAGGTATAATAACAATAATAAAAATCCTTTTTCTTGGTATTGATTATTTTACTTCTTCTTTTTACAAAAAAATGATGTCAATTTTAAATAACAAGACACAATTAGTGTTATACCGGTCACACCGTGCACAAGATTGATGTGCAGGTGATTCCTACACAATTAAAATGAATTATGGATCATTTATATAAATTATCAAAATAATTTCAATGCATTTTATGGGTTTTGAGTATTTCAATTTCCTTTTTTATTATATTACTGTCAATTTTAAATAGAAAGACACACTTGGAGTCCTATCAATCATGTTATGCATCAGATTGAGGTTTAGTTGATTATTAAATATAAAAAATGAATTATGGATCATTTTCCTAATGTATCATAACAATAATAATGTTTTTTTATCAATTTTGAGTACGTCACATATCCTTTTTACAAAATTTAATTCCAATTTTAAATAAAAAGTCACAAATGGAGTCATACCAAGCACACTGTGTGTTGGATAGAGGTTTGGATGATTCTTACACATAAAAAATGACTTATGGATGTGTTTAATAAAGTATAAAAACAATATGAGTGCATTTATTTGTTCTTGAGCATGTCACTTCTCCGTTTTAATAAAGTTAATGTGAATTTTAAATAAAAAGTCACATATGGAGTCATACCAGTCACACTATGAGTCATATTGATGTGAAGTTTATTTCTACATGTCACAAATGACTTATGATGTTTTTTCCTAAAATATAAAAACAATCCGAATTAAATTTATTGGTTTTAAGAATGTCACATGTACTTTATACTAAAATTAATGTTACTTCCAAATAAAAAGACACACTTGGAGTCACACTAGTCACTCAGTATGTCAGATTGAAGTTTGGTTGATTCTTACATGTCACAAATGAATTATGGATCATTTTCAAAAAATGTATAAAAAAATCCAAATTCGTTTTCATGATTTTTATTATTTCACTTGTGTTTTTTACTAAAATTTCATTTCAAACTCAAAACACGCATATTGAGTCATACTTGTCACATCGTCTATTGGTTTGATGTGACACAAATTACTACACAACAAAAATGACTTATGAATCACTTTAATAAATTATCATTATAATTAGAGAAAATTTTCTTGTATTTCAGTTAGTGACGCACTTTTTGAACTAAAATGTTAATTTGAAATTGATAATAGACACTTTGAGAAATAATGGGAACACCGTGTGTCAGATTTAGGTGAAGCTGAATCCTACATGTCAAAAATAACTTATTGATATTTGTACTAAATTATCAAAATAATATGAAATCATTTTCTTGACTTTGAGTATGTCACTCACCTTTTTTACTAAAATTAATGTCAATTTTAAATAAAAAGACACACATTGAGTCATACTGGGAACACCATTTATCAGATTGATGTGAAGATGTTTAATAAACATAAAAAATGACATATATATTGTTTTTCAAATGTATAAAATCAATTTGAATACATTTTATTGGTTTTGAATATGTTAGTTGTCTTTTTTACTAAAATTAATGTCAATTTTAAATAAAAAGACACACTTGGAGTCATACCAGTCCTTCCATGTATCAGATTGAGGTTCAACTAATTCCTAAAAATAAAAAATGAATTTTTTTCTTTTCTAATAATGTATCAAATTTTGAGTATGTTAGTTCTATTTTTTTAATAAAATTAATATCAATTTCAAATAAAAAGACACACTTGAAGTCATACTGGTCATACCGTGTGTCTTACTGATGTGGGGATGATTACTACCTCTCAAAAATGACTTATGGATCATTTCCCTAAAGTATAAAAGTAATATGAATGCGTTTTCTGATTTTTTGGGTATGTGATTTATGTTTTGAACTAAAATGTAAATTATAAACCAAAAACATATATTTTGAGTTGTACCGAGAAAACTGTGTATCAGATTGATGTGCAACTAATAGATTATGCAGTGTGTTTTTTTCATTTAGTTATCTGAAAAAATCCAAAAAGTGATAACTATTCCATTTTAATGGAATAGGAAACCCCATGCTTCCTAAAATTCCTAATCCAAAAGCAACATGTTCTCACTTTTTTTGAATTACTGAAGAGATTTGAAAAAAAATGATTACCAAAAAGAATTGACCTGTATAAGAAAACAATTCTTATGTTAGAAATACCATAATGAAATAAATTAGTCATGAATATATAACAACACATTAATAAAATATCTATTTTAAACTCAAACCACACAATTTGAGTCATACTAGGTCCACCGTGTCACCGATTAAGGTAATGTTGATTCCACTGTGCCTTTTTATCCTCTAGTGCATGATTATAGTATAAGAGTGAATCATCCCTGTGGAATAATTCATTTGTTCATGATCTCCCTGAAAATTAAAAAAACAAGTATCATATAAAAATGATGAGGAAACTAACTAAAAAAAGAAGATAAAATTATGAGAAAATATACTAAATAAGTTTTATGAAGTCAAATACTCATGATATATATTTACATTATGACACTAGGCATTATTCAAAGTCATTTATAAAAAAATATATTTTTTCTTGTGAATAAGAAGACATTATACAGTAATGAAATTATTATAAAAATATAAATACACAAAGGATTAATAATTTTTTAAATGAAATAGTAATTATCTTTGGAAATACCTATTCAGGGATTCTAGTTTGTTGATGGAATATGATATCTCTAATAAATTCTCTAACATAATAACCACTTTATTTTCTATTAGTTTATTTCTTACACTACAAAAACATTGGAAATAATATGTAATTATTTTTTACAAGTGTTTTGATAGTGAAATATTATTATATATACCCTAATACATATCCACTTGTAGAAGTCAGTAGGCTGCTTGTATGCATGGAATTTTCCCATACCATGATTTTCAAGATATTTAAACACATCCCTATCACAATATAATTATCATTAAAACATAATATAAAATATATAACTTGATTTTTAGTTCTAAAATGATGAATGTGCTGTATTACAAATTGAAAAACATCATCATGTGCGGTCGATTTGTTGGGTATCCATGTAGTGAATCCATAAAATAAATCTTTGGAGTATCCAAATTGACTGCAATAAGTATCCAATGTTGCTTAATAAAAAAAGGAATAAGTAATGGAAGAAATGAAAATATATTTTATATGATTACATTGTATATTTTTCCTCGTATCGTTGGTAATAACAAGATTCTTCCGTCTATAAGTTTTCTTTCAAATTTTGTGGCTAGTTTTTCCACTATTAAATAAATTTTATTTGAATCCCATGAGGTTAGTTTTATAAAATTTATGTGAGGACTAATGAGTCTATATTTATGTTCATAGGGGTTTCCCTTCAAATAGTGTTGATAAAGAGGCCTATAAAAATATTAATTATGTTGAGTCATAATTAACATAGTAGATCATATATTACAAAAACAAATAATGAAAACACACCTCATGTATATATTTAAAAATAATACTCCTATCCAATAATACTTGAGGATATCATTTACATTTTCAAGAGAAATGTAGTCTGTAATGGATTCTCCATACATGTGTTCTTCAAAATCAACTATATCATTACTACCAATTTGTAACCTTGTATCCACATGAACCATTAATGTTAGTAAATGTGGGTATTGAATGGGATGGGTAAAGGTGATTTGTGAAGTTCTTTTTGATTGGTCTATAGATCCTTTAGATCATTTTCATTATACCTTTCATCTCACCCCTTCCCTTTGTCCGTCTGTAATAACATTTATTGGTTCAAACCTCTTTTTCATTAATTGTTAAAGGGTTTTCATGAAGAATACATTTTAAATGAATACCTCATTATAAAAATGTTTTTTACAAGATTTTATGGACATTTAATGAATGTTAGAGTAGCTTTCTTTCCTATTTTAATATGTAATTCATTAAGTGGAACAGGTATCTCGACACGCATCTCATGATCCATGCTAATCCCCCTCTCACATGACCAATTGGAAGTTTTATTTTGTGTATAGTATCTTATTGGACATTGAGTATAGTGTCCCTTGTAACAAGGTGATGGGAGGCTATTGATAGATATAAAAAACAATCATTTTCACATTATAGAATATCAGAACAGGAAAGGTATCAATGTTTTATAGATTCAAATTTCCCAAATTCAATTATGAGAATATTGATTACCTCATCTAAGACAGCTCTTTGAGGGGAATTCTCACCTCAATGCTATTCTGGGGTGGGGATGAGGGATCAACACACATAATTTGTTCTTGAGTTTATTATTCTCTTTGTATCCCCTTATAACATTTTCTAGAAAATAAAACTTTCAAGTAATTATTTATTCAATAGCTTCTGATCATGAATGTAGATGTTTAATTTGTTTATATTTATCCCTATATTATTTTATTTTCTCAAAATATGTTTGTGGTGTCACCCCAAAACCCACACCTCTGGCATGGATATATTGTTCCAGCCGCTTCAAGGACAATGAAATTATTTGTTCTTCCGGTATAGCTAATTATGAATCTTGTATCTATGTTGGATAAAAAATATAGTAAAATTTTAAATAATTGTTATTTAATTGAAATTTAAACAATTTTTTTATTATGTCATAGTTACACAAGCTTCCCACACTTTTTGTGTATTTTCATCTATTAGTTTCCCATCTTTATTTATATGTGTCTCTTTCCATAGCACATGATGTGGTATGGAAGTGGATTAAGAGTTTGATTAATCAATCTAAATATAAATATAGGGACATAATTATTTTGTTTTTATGCCACATAAAATTTTTATAGTCAATTTAAAATACATACCATTTTTTTCAGGTTAAGCGTACCCCATCCTTTCCTTAGGAAAATGTATGTTGGTTTTTTCCCATTGATTATCATTAGCACTCAATTTTTGTTTCATTAATTAACAATTCTTAATGAAACTGGTTAATAAATGTATTTTCAAACAATATATTGCAATCTAAAATATTTTTGAAAAGATGTATCCTCGTGACAACTAGTAAACACATCCAATGCCTTTTTTCTTATTAGGTGTGCATAGATATGTGGTGGGTGAATCTTTATTTTCCCTTCTACATCATTGAGATGAAACTTCATTAGAATTGTGTGAAATCCTTTGTGATCCTTTCTAGTAAACATTAATACAAAATTCTTGTGTGATTCATCTACTATAAATGTACTCTACAAGGGATACTGAAGAGTAACTCAATGTTTCATTATTTTATTTTTATGTAAATGAAAGAAATAATATCATAATTTTACCCTAATCTCTTCCCAAATCAATGCCTTAAGTGTGGGAACAACATAGTTCCACCAATATACATCAATATACATTTAATTATGAATGGTGAAACAATTAAAACAACTGTACATGACATTGTTGTGGTTAATAGTATGGATGTGCACATTCCATCAAACCAAGAATTTAATGAGTTTGTTTTTAACCTTAATAATTTTTACTAACACCATCACACTATGACCCTCCAGTTTTTTTGGGACATTGGTTGTTCACCATAAAATATTTCCTCATTTTTAACATCATCATTATATTGTTCCATTGGATTGGTATCATCGACATGTGTAGAAGGTTGTTGTTACTCTGCACAGGGTGCACCAACAGGTTGAGAAACATGATGTTTCTCAGGATTGGGAGCATCAACATTGGAAAAAGTAATTATCTATAGAAGTGGTTGAACTTTTAATTTAGATAATGTAAATGCATCAGTGAACAAATAACAATATGAAGTAACATAATGTATATTAAAATTAATAAAACTTTATTATTGAATTATTTTTTTAAAAGGTTGAAGGGATTTGACCCCTCTATCGAGTATAAAAATCTTTTCATCAAGGTATCCTATGACATACAAGACCCTATCTACGTTGTGACCACCACAAAATGATTGTGATTCCCCAATGAAAGGGTCAACCACATTTGATTTTACATTTAACCCTTCAGTGGTTTTGGTCGACAACAGAACAATTGACCATTTTCAGTTTGCGAGACTTGGATCATAAAATACTTGTACTACCTATGATGACATTTTAAATGGTTTGTATTTTTACCCTTACTAAAATACAATTTTATGAATCCCAATTCATCTATTTAAATAGCACTACTATTATTAACCCACTTGAATTGAAAATTTTTCAGTTGGAATGTTGTATAATCCAACTCCAATATTTGTATGATGCTATAGTATAACATATTTGTAGGTTTCGAGAATAGTTGAAGTGTGTGATAAGTCATTCCCTACTTGGAGTTTTGTGAAGATCAATGATCAATCTGATATTTACATGACAATAAACACCGCGATCAACCGAATTTAATCAAAGAAAAAATATAATGGATAAAATCCCCGAAAAAGAGTGCGAGATCATCACATATTATTTATAATTAATTTAATCAATTAAAGAATTACCTTGAGGTAATTATTTCTTCATTTATGGATCTTAATATATTACTATGTTTCACTATTATTGATTTGTAGGAATCAAGAGTAGATTACCTCTAGTGGTGATCCACACCTCTTCCAAAAATCCTTGAATATCATTGTAGGAATCTTCGTGCGCTAGCACGCCACATCTGATTGCATGGGTTTTTTACCATGGATCTCAATGGGAATTGCTTTCAAAGGATTCTCCTTGATCTCTTTAGACTCGATAGTGGAGGGTGGAATAAGATTGACCTCCATTCTTGGGAGTGTTCTTGGAGAGGGGACATCTCTAGAGCTTTGAGAGGATTCTCTGGATTCATTATGCATAAGAAAAAAAATTGGATCTAATGAAAAATTATATAATTGGGTTTATCTACCATTTTGGTTTAGAAATAAATACTTTCAAATGTTACCTTTAATAATTATTTAATCCATGAGGAACCTCATGTATATAATAAAAAAATATTATTATTTCTCAACATTCACATAACATTCAAATTAGGATTTAATATTATTTATTCAAAAAAAATTCAAAATATAAATTATTTCTCACCGAAAAATTAAAATCGGTTCACCATTCCTCCATAATATTTATCGTTATTTGGTTAATGTCTTTTTATTTTTTAAATAAATATGACTGAATTATTCACCAATAAATAAATAAATAATATATTTATTAAATAGAAAATAAAAAAATTAATAAACGTTACACTCACAAAATATTCCCTCGAATAACTAGTGAAAAAATATATGTAATCAATCAAACATGAATAATTACTAAACCATGTGCGGGAATAATATTTATTCAACTAGTTTAATAATAAGTAATAATATATTATTTAAATGAGATTTAGTATACACTTATCATGATACCCTCTAGGCCTCTTTCTCTGTAGCATTAGGTGAAGGAGCCCATTGTTCAAGGTTATTATCTAGTAACATGGAAATGAATCCATAGAGAAATAAGTTAATGAAAAAATGACATAAAACCTCATAAGGATGTTGACTATGTAATATAATCTCATTAACATGACATCTCTAATCTAGGATGTTTCACCCTGGTTCCATCAACCTATGTGATCAATGTATCCTTCTTTGACATTTCATAAATCGAACTTTCTAATAGAACACCATGAACACAGATTTATTTAGGATATATCATTTCCATCAAAGGCCATGAGATATCAAATTTATTTAAATAATAGAAGTTACATATCCTTTTTGGAATTATTCATTAAGGAAATTTTACTCATGACACACCAAACATATCCTACATCTTTGTAAACATATGTTGTCACAGTCTTCTTCATACATAAAATAATGCAACTTATAATAATCATAAATAATAATATTAAAGTATAAGTATCAATACACACATCTAGAGATAAGAACATCCAATGAAACATATAAATATGTGTTTCCTGTTGGTGGGTCTCATTTTAATAATATCATACACTCCACATTACCAAGGGTGTTCACCATGAGAATGTACCTCAATGTCCAATGAGCCTCCACCATTAATAGCCTATATCATTTTTGTCCCAAAAATCATATCATTAGACTATAGAACATATTTTTAAGAATACTTCTGTGGAAATTCTAGGATCTCATCATAGCTAGGAACTACTATGATATTTTAGTGTGAGATATACTCTTTGGAAATTATCACATACCATGTTACATAGAAAAAAAATCCTGATGTGATAAGTGTAAGGGTTGGTGTTCTGAGAACCAACTGTTTTGTACTTTGATTACATGAATGTCCACTTATTGTATTTTTCATTATTCTGCATGACTATAATATAATAATGTTCTGGAATATTTGTTGCATTAATAAGGTCATGGAAGATCCCCTCTATGATGAGAACCTTGAAATGCTATAAAAATATTCTCAAATAAAGTTCTGCAGTTGGATGACATACTATGATAGGACACATAGTATACAGATCGTCATGTGCGAGTACTTGTAAGAAGACAAGACTCTCTCTCATGGAGTTCGCACTTGGTAATCTTCAAGATGTGAGATTATGAGAACAGACCCGCCAGTAGTAATTCCGCATGTCTTGGTGTCATCAGACATTACTATATGCGAGCGTGTGTAATGGTCCTTAGACTGGAAGATTATCATTAACTCATTTCATGACTCGCGCACATAGATTTACTGACGAAAACCATCACACAGACAGTTGGCAGGAAGTAGGGTACGTTGGGTGCGTCACGAGTGACATGTTGTTAATGGATAAGTCAAGGAAGGATTTGTCCCTTCCATTTATGAAAGTTGATATCTCGGCCCATTGATTGAAATAGAACTGTCGCATTAAATTCCATGTCCATGGTGTAAACGACGAGTTTATTTCAGGTAGTAAAAGAATGACGGATCAAGAATATAGGTTTATGACACTGCCATGAAACCTGCTTGATGAGATATCGATACAAAGGGATTAAATTATATAGTAAGTGTTCGTATGATGTGATACGTCAATGTGGGGTCAACTTCTTTCTCTTGGGTGCCTTGACCCATTTCTAGATAGTAATCTTTGACTTTAGGAAAGCCCGCCTAATGCCAATGAGAAAGAGGCCTAAAGGGTCACACACTAAGTGTATTCAATTATCTCAAGTAGAATAAATATTATTCCCGTACGTGGTTTAATAATTATTCAAGAAAGCCTAAATCTTTTTAATGTTGGAGGAAGAATAAAATGAAAACAAGTACACGCCGTGTTTTAATTATTACATGCTGTGTAGTTTTTATTTTGAAAACAAGTACACGCTGTGTATTATTAAATGTACATACCGTGTAGTTTTTATTTTGGAAAGGAAATGAATAAATGAAAACAAGATATACATGCCGTGTAGATTTAATGTACACTCCGTGTAGTTTTCAATGAAAAAACAAGTACATGCTGTGTATTTATTATTACACGCCGTGTAGTTTTTCCAGTCGGGATTTTGAGGATATAATATTGTTTTATTAAATGATATTTATTATAATCAGTGTGAGCGCATTTCATGGAATTAATTATTCGACATGGGGGTTTTCAATAAGAGTTAATGAAATAAATGAAACACGTATCATGTTTATTTATTATCATAACTCTACAACCTCAAACTCAATTATAAAAATAGTCACAACCCCAACTCTTTTCCTACACAAGAGAATCATTGTGCACAACAATTCTGGAGAATTATTTCAAGGCCGAAAGAACCTATTCCTCCAAGAATGCTCTCAAGAATGAGAGAGATCCTCTTCCATCAGATCAAGATGATCTAAGGCAGACAACACAAGAAAAGGTTTCTCCTTGCTAGCACCCGGAGACTCCTTTGGTGACGTCCCGAGAAACAAGGTACACATGTGGATCTCCGCTAGAGGAAGTCTACACTTGGCTTCTGCGACGCAATGACGAATCACATCAGAACTTGATCAAGAACATCAGTGAAGAAATAACACCCAAAAGGTATTTCTTTTCAATTGATTAAATTAATTATAATCAACTTATAACAATCCTTGTTTGTGGTTTCGGGAAAAACCTTCTTCTTTGTCTATTTCTGTGATTCGATCCGTGGAGACTGACGTTTATCGTCATATTGATCCCGGATTGATCATTATTAATGAAAAAAATCCAAGTGGGCACATCCACCCACACGCTTCCGCTGCGCCTGGAACCTTCAAATGGTATCAGAGCGAGGTTTCAACATTGATTATAGTTATTTATTTTTCATTGATAATTTATGCATTTATATTTGATTCAATTCGAAATAAATCATTCTATAAATATAAATAAATGAGATCCATTCTTCCTCATTTGTTTCTCGATTCATATCACAGAAATGACCTTTTAATTTTAATTTTTGATTAAAATAAAAATGAGGAACTCATCCAGAGGAGCCTCTATTTCTGTCTGTATAACACGGGATTACACAGCGTGTAATTAAAACTACACGCCGTGTGCTTGGGTTTAACAAACTGGCACTGGTCTGCCAAACCACACCTTGTGAATTGTATATGACTAAGTATTAATCATGCTGTGTTGACTAGAATTGAACGGTGCGTGGAAACCGGAATACACGATGTGTATGTTGGAGCAACACGCCGTGTAGTCCGTTCTGGCCCAGGTGAAATCGTGTACAAGGATAAGCCGCATACCGCGTACATGGGGTTGCCAGGCTGGTTACCGCGTAACAAGGAAGTACACGCCATGTATGATTTATCTACATGCCATGTACTCCAAAATTTCCAAAGTATAGAAAACACGCCAAATCCCCTGGCGTGTACTTTGGATAAAGGGTGAAAAGAAATACACCCCGTGTAATTATAAACTACACGCCGTGTACTTTCCAGAAATGGAATTTCACCAGGTTTACTCCAATGTACAAAGACCCGTACAAGGAATATGGATGAGAAGAATCTTAAGGAAATTCAGAAAGGAATTTAAGATAAAGAATTGATTAATTATAAGATCATAATTAATTAAATTAGAGCACGCCATATCTTAATTGAAAGAACGATTAAAATAATTTGAATTCTAAATATGCATAAATGTTGTTACATGCTATGGATGATCATGAGCTAGACCAAAGACCCTTTTTATGTGTATGGTTTCATTTAAATTTATTTAATTTAATTTTTTTAGCCTGCGAGCCTTCTTCCAATAAAATGTAGGCCTTGCGTGCCCATGGTTTCTTTAATGTAAACCCATGTAATGGAGGATCTTTCAATCTAGAGGAGAAGGTTCAAATCCCGAAGCCGAGGTGAAACCAATGCAAGAAGATACAAAGGTGGACAGGTGGGAGCTGCAAAACATGAGCCACTGGGTTCAAGGTGTTTTTCCCTAGGTCAGGGTTAGCTTATCAAAACTGCTAGATAAGATAACCAATAGAAGCTTATGATCATGCCATCTTATTTTATTTCTATCTAAATTTCATGGTTTATTTATTATGTATGTGTTTTCACAATCACATAGTTAATAAAATGAACAAGCATGCAAAGATGGAATAAAATAAAAACCGGACTATGCGTAAACATTATCGGAACATGGTTAATCACTTAAAAAAGCATCACTTAATATTAACAAGAATGTGATAATGCGAAACTACACATAAAAGATTAAAATCCCTCAATACCATATTAAGTCAGACCAAGCCTTCTGTTACTTGATTAAGGGAAAGACTCAATAAAACTATGTTTTTGACCAACCCTTGTTGGGAAAATTACTTTTATAAAGGAAGCCCTTATGAAAGGTTTCGGGGTGACTTAACCATATTACATCAAGAGGAGTATCCCTTGCTAGAATTGATGTAATATTGGAGGCAAGAGTTGAGGAAATCCAAGTCAAGATTTTAGGATTGGGGAGTCCACTCAACAGATCAAGGAACTATAAGCTCACAGTTGGCAAAGACCTCCCTACCTAAATACCTTCAAATAGCTTGACCAACCCTTGTTGGGGTCATGCAGAGGGGAATATGGATCCTTGCCACTAGAATGTCAAAGAAACTGGATATTTTGAGTTCAATGGTGAGGGCCATTGAGACTTGATAAAATAGTGGGAGAATTAATAAATTCATTTATTATTTTTCATAAATTGTAATCAAGAAAGTACTGATAAATATTCTCTTTTAATTTGTAGAATCTAAATGACAAACTCGTCAACCACATTCAATCTGCGATCAATTCCGGATAAAGACAGTATCCTCACTGATAGTAACTTTCAGGAATGGTTTAGGCTCCTTCGGGTTATCCTACACCATGAAAGAAAGTTTTACGTGATGGAGTCCTCACTTCCTGATTCTCCTGCCCCAGGGGAAAGTGATGAAGATTTCCTGGTCTATGATCAACATTTGAACAACGCTCTCGACATTCAATGTTTGATGCTATCATCGATGTCTAGTTATCTCATGAAGTCTCATGAAGACATGGATGCCTATAGCATGCTCGAGCACCTCCGTGGTCTATACCAGGATAGAGCAAGATAGGAAAGGTTTGAGATCTCCAAGGCTCTATTTCAGAGCAAGCTTAGAGAGGGTTCCCCAGCTAGGCCTCATTTAGTCAAGATCATTGGCTACATTGAGCGCTTGAAGGTTCTAGGGTTTAAACTCCCCAAATAACTGGGCACCGATCTCATTCTTGCATCACTCTCCCAGAGCTTCTCAAACTTTGTTGTTAATTTCAACATGAAAAACATTGAGAAGTCTCTATCTGATCTTATTATCCTTATTCGCCAAGTAGATAATGACATGAAGCATGAAAAGCCTTCTGTCCTTATAGTGAATAAAAGTAAAGGGAAGGCGAAGAACTTTAAGCCCAAAGTTTCTTCAAGGCCTTCCAAGAAAAAGAAGATCAAAGGGGAGGCAAGAGAACATGAGGCTGTTTGTTTCGCATGTGGCAAGAAGGGCCACTGGAAGAAAAACTGCACCCAGCCTAGGAAGCAAGGGTAAGCTTTAGGTGCATTTGTCATCGAATGAAATCTATCTGTTTCTACAATTTGGGTATTAGATACTGCTTGTGGTGCTCACATCTATATCCAAATACAGGAACCAAGTAGATTCAAGAAGATTGATCAAGGGGAGGTAGCTCTACGAGCAGCCAACAGAGTGAGACTCTCTATTGTAGCTGTCAGAGACTACAATCTCACATTGCCAACAGGGATGATCTTGGTTTTGAAAAGATGTTATTATGTACCCTCTGCAACCAAAAACATTATTTCAGTATCCATATTAGATACTGATGGATTCATCTTCACGTTTGGAAGTGGATGTTGCTACTTTTATAAAGATTGCATTTGTTTTGGTAGGGTACATTTATATAACGACCTTTATGTGTTAGACTACACAAACCAAGTAATGGAAATTGATGAAAAAGTTAATTCACATGACTCATACCACACCAAACTTTGGCATCACTGGCTAGGTCATGTCAATGAGAAACGTTTGACAAAATTATATCAAGATGGGTATTTAGTTTCTTTTGAACTAAAACCACTTGGTGTATGCCATGCGTGTCTACAAGGCAAAATGACCAAAGCCCCATTTAGTGGGAAAGGCGAAAAATCTAAAGTGCTTCCAGAATTAGTTCACACAGATGTGTGTGGGCCATTTCCAGTTGAGGCAAGGGGTGGGTTCTCATACTTCATAAGTTTTACTGATTATTTTAGTAGATATGGATATATCTACTTAATGAGGTATAAGTCAGATTCTTTTGATCAGTTCAAAGAATACAAGAATGAAGCTGAGAACCAGCTTGGTAAGAAGATTAAGAAACTCCACTCAGACAGAGGAGGAGAATATCTTAATCAGGTTTTCATTGATTTCTTACAGGAGTTTGGGATTATATCTCAACTCACTCCTCCTTACACGCCATAGTGGAATGGTGTAAGTGAAAGGAGGAACCACACCCTGTTGGAAATGGTGGGATCAATGACGAGTCATGCGAGTCTTCCATTATCCTTTTGGGGATATGCATTACAAACCGCATCACACATAATAAACCAAGTACCAACTAAATCGATAAATGGTATTCCATACGAGTTATGGAGTGGATGCAAAGCCATGTTATCAAATTTACATGTGTGGGGTAGAGAAGCATTTGTTAAGACCACTTCAGGTAACAAACTTGCACCTCGAGGCACAATGTGTATCTTTATAGGATATCCTAAGGAAACAAGGGGATATTACCTATACAACCCCTCAGGCAAAATGGTTACAGTGGAAAGACACGCCATATTCCTTGAGAGGGAGCACATATACAAAAGATATAGTAGGAGCGAGATAGACTTTAATGAAGTCGAGGCTCAAGATACACAGGAGTTGGTACAAGAACAGATTCCACAAAGCCTCGTGGACGAACAATCTGTTCCAGAGACACAAGAACTGCGTAGGAGCACGAGAGAGGTGAGAGAACCAGAACGATATGGTTTTCTTGTCACCAAGGATGGTGACTCATTATTGGATGACAATGATGATCCTCTTAACTAAAAGGAAGCAGTTGAAGGCACATATGTTGCCAAGTGGCAAGAAGCCATGAATTCTGAAATGGATTCCATGTACCAAAACCAAGTCTGTATTTTGGTAGATCCTCCAGTTGATGTAAAGCCTATTGGTAATAAATGAGTATTCAAGAAGATACTGGACATGGAGGGGCAAGTCAGCACCTATAAGGCACAACTAGTTGCAAAAGGTTTTAGACAACGTCAAAGAATTGACTATGATGAAACCTTTTCACCAGTTGCGATGCTTAAATCCATCAGAATCTTATTGGCCATTGCTGCTTACCATGACTATGAAATTTGGCAAATGGATGTCAAAACGTATTTCCTTAACGGGAACCTCCAGGAAGATGTCTACATGACACAACCTGAAAGGTTTGTGACTCCAAAGGATGCCAACAAGGTATGAAAGTTATAGAAATCCATTTATAGATTAAAGCAAGCATCAAGGTCATGGAACATTCGTTTTGATGAAGCTGTAACAAAATTTGGATTTGTTAAGAATGAATGTGAGCCTTTTGTATACAAGAGGTTTAGTGGGAGTGCAGTCCTTTTCCTAATAGTATATGTTGATGGCATATTACTAATTGGAAACAAAGTACCTGTCTTACAGTCTGTTAAGGCATGGTTGCATAAATGCTTCTCCATGAAAGACTTGGGCGAGGCATCATATATTCTTGGGATCAAGATCCATCGTGATAGATCCAAGAGAATGCTGGGCCTGAGTCAAAGTACATACATTGACAAGATATAGAAGAGATTCAGTATGGAACAATCCAAGAGGGGATTGTTTCCAGTGACACATGGCATTCATCTTTCCAAGAAAATGTGTCCTCAAACACATGAGGAAAGAAAGAGAATGTCAAGGATCCCTTATGCATCCACGATTGGGTTATTCATGTATGATATGCTATGTATGAGGCTAGATGATTCTTAGTAGGAAGATATCACGCTGATCCAAGAGACCTCCATTGGATGGCAGTCAAGACTATCCTTAAGTATCTGAGGCATACTAAGGATATATTCCTGGTTTATGGAGGAGATGTGGAACTAGTCATCAGAGTACATGTAGATGCTAGTTTCTAGACTGATCAATATGACATGAAGTCGCAGACTGGATACATCTTCAGTTTTAATGGAGGTGCAGTGAGCTGGAAGAGCTCAAAACAAATTGTGGTGGAAGATTCTACAGCGGAGTCTGAGCATATCGCAGCTTCTGAGGCAGCTAAAGAAGCAGTATGGATGCGAAGCTTCATCCAAGAGCTAGATGAAGTACCGATCATTAAAGATCCTATCACATGCTATTGTGATAATACTGCAGTTGTGGAACTTGCATAAGAGCCAAGGTCACATCAACGGATAAAGAACATACTTCAGAAGTATCATCTCTTGATGGATTTTTCTCAGAGATGTGAAGTTGCAGTGAGCAGTATTTCCATGGAAGACAACGTGGCGGACCCCTTGACTAAAGCCTTGACTCAGCAGAAACATGATCATCATGTGAGGTCTAGAGGACTAAAAGTCGTAGGTAGTTGTCTCTAGTCCATGTGGGAGTTTGTAAGGGTTGGTGTCCTGAGAACCAACTGTTTTGTACTTTGATTACATGAATGTTCACTTATTGTATTGTTCATTGTTCTACATGACTATAATATAATAATGTCCTAGAATATTTGTTGCATTAATAAGGTCATGGAAGATCCCCACTATGATGAGAACCTTGAAATGCTATAACAATATTCTTAAATAAAGTTCTGCAGTTGGATAACATACTATGATAGGACACATAGTATACAGACTGTCATGTGCGATTACTCATAAGAAGACGAGACTCACTCTCATGGAGTTTGAACTTGGTAATCTCCAAGAAGGGAGATTATGAGAACAGAATCACCAGTAGTAATTCCGCATGTCTTGGTGTCATCAGAC
Organism: Viscum album; assembly: GCA_963277665.1. Taxonomy (NCBI): domain Eukaryota; kingdom Viridiplantae; phylum Streptophyta; class Magnoliopsida; order Santalales; family Viscaceae; genus Viscum; species Viscum album. The sequence goes on from OY728160.1 coordinate 1,404,808,078, forward strand.
ATTACTATCTGCGAGCGTGTGTAATGGTCCTTAGATTGTAAGATTATCATTAACTCATGTCATGACTCACGCACTTAGATTTACTGATGAAAACCATCACGCAGACAGTTGGCGGGAAGTAGGGTACGTTGGGTGCGTCACGAGTGACATGTTTTTAAAGGATAAGTCAAGGAAGAATTTGTCCCTTCCATTTATGGAAGTTGATATCTCATCCCTTTGATTGAAATAGAACTGTCGCATTAAATTCCATGGCCATGGTGTAAACGACGAGTTTATTTCAGTTAGTCAAAGAATGACAGATCAAACATATAGGTTTATGACACTTCCATGAAACCTGCTTGATGAGATATCAAGACAAAGAGATTAAATTACACAGTAAGTGTTCGTATGAGGTGATATGTCAATGCGGCGTCAACTTCTTTCTCTTGGGTGCCTTGACCCATTGCAAGACAGTAATCTTGGACTTTAGGCAAGCCCGCCTAATGCCAACGAGAAAGAGGCCTAGAGGGTCACACACTAAGTGTATTAAAGTATCTCAAGTATAATAAAGATTATTCCCGTACGTGGTTTAATAATTATTCAAGGAAGTCCAAATCGTTTTAATGTTGGCGGAAGAACAAAATGAAAACAAGTACACGCCGTGTATTAATTATTACACGTCGTGTAGTTTTTATTTTTAAAACAAGTACACGCCGTGTATTATTAAATGTACACGTCATGTAGTTTTCATTTTGTAAAGGAAATGTATAAATGAAAACAAGATATACATGCTGTGTACATTTAATGTACACGCCGTGTAGTTTTCAATGAAAAAACAAGTACACGTCGTGTATTTATTATTACACACTGTGTAGTTTTTCCAATCGGGATTTTGAGGATATAATATTGTTTTATTAAATTATATTTATTATAATTAGTGTGAGCGCATGTCAAGGAATTAATTATTCGACATGGGGGTTTTCAATAAGAGTTAATGAAATAAATGAAACATGTAACACGTTTATTTATTGTCATAACTCTACAACCTCAAAATCGATTATAAATATCCTCACAACCCCAACTCTTTTCCTACACAAGAGAATCGTTAAAGCACAACAATTATGGAGAATTCTTTCGAGGACGAAAGAACCACTTCCTCCATGAACGCTCTCAAGATCGAGAGAAATACTCCTCCATCGGATCAAGATGATCTAAGGCAGACAACACAAGCAAAGGTTTCTCCACGCTAGCACCCGGAGACTCCTTTGGTGACGTCCCGAGATACGAGGTACATATGTGGATCACCGCTAGAGGAAGTCTACACTTGGCTTCTGCAACGCAAAGACGAATCATATCAGAACGTGGTCAAGAACATCAACAAAGAAAGAACACCCAAAAGGTATTTCTTTTCAATTGATTAAATTAATTATAATCAACTTGTAACGACCCTTGTTTGTGGTTCTAGGAAAAACCTTATTCTTTGTCTATTTCTATGATTTGATCCATGGAGACTGACGTTTATCGTCATATTGATCCCTGATTGGTCATTATTAATGACAAAAATCCAAATGGGCACATCCACCCACGCGCTTCTGCTATGCTCGGAACCTCCAATAAGAAGTTTATTAATTTTCAAAAATATGAATATAATTAATCATAAGGCACACCAAATTTGGTTCTAGGGCATCAACTCCAACAGAATCACACTTTTACTAGGGCCAACTACTAAAAACCTTTAATATTATGCTCTAAAATGATTCTCATTCTTACGATGAGATATGCCTATAGTAAAGGGGTCCACCACATTGTCTTATGTGGGAATTATTCTTACTAAAAATTCATACCTATGTGAAAAATCCCTGAAGAGGTGATACTTATAAAGTATGTTCTTTTTCCATTGGTGTGAACTTGGATATTTTTCAAGATCCACCGCTGTAGTATTATCACTATACAATGTGATAGGGTCTTTAATTCTAGGTACCCCATCAAGATATTGAAAAAATTTTAATATTCAAATGGATTCCATTATTGCATCATAAGATTCTATATACCCAGACTCCACTAAAAAATCAATGTAAACTAGATGCTTTGAAATCTTACAGCTTATAGTTCTTCGGTTGAGACAAAAAACATATCCTGACTACGAATTGAGATCATTATGATCTGTTTGAAAACTAGAATTAGTATAACCTATTATGATTGACTTCTCATCTCCTCCATACACTAGGAATATATCCTTAGTTCTTCTCTGATACATGAGGAAAACCTTAACAATAGACCAATATTTTTCTCCAAGATCTGCATGTTTCTTCTTACCATAATCAATGCATAATAAACACTAAGTCTAGTACATATCATGTAATACATGATTGATCCTATCGTGGAATTATATGAGATACTACTCATTATCGTTTTCTCTTATTGTGTTTGAGGAAACATTTTCTTAAAAATATGTATACCATGTGACACTAGAACCAATACCCTCTGGGATTGTTCTATAATAAATATATTTAGTATATGGTCAATATATGTACTTTGACTTAGTCCAAGAAGCCTCTTGGATCTATCACGAATGATCTTGATCCCTAGAATATAGGCTATTTCACCTAATTCCTTCATGGAGAAACACCTTTTCAACCAGTCCCTAACAGATCATAAGACTAGTATGTTATTTCCAATAAGTATTATGTCATCAACATATAATACTACGATAATGAATGCATTTTCACTAAACCTATTTTAATCAAAAGACTCACATTTATTCTTAATCCAACCAAATTATTTTATTGCTTCATTAAATTTATTGTTCCATGAGATGGATACTTACATCAATACATAAATGGATATCTAAAACTTGAAAATACTTTTGGCATCACTTGGAGTCGCAAAACCTTCTTGTTGTGTCATATAGACATCTTTCTAAAGGTTCCTAGTAAGGAAAATAGTTTCAAAATACATCTTCTAAATTTCATAGTCATGGTAAGCTGCTTTAGAAAGTAGAATTTTGATGGATTTAAACATGGAAACTGGTGAAAATGTTTCATCATAGTCAATTACTTATTGTTTTTTAAACCCTATATCCACTAGAATTTCTTTGTTGGTATTTACTTTACCTTCCATATCCAATTTTCTCTGGAATACCAGTTTTCACCCTATATGATTTACGTTAACCGGTGTATTCAGATACATGGAATACACTTCAGAATTCATATTTTATCCATCTTTTAACCTCTGATCTCTCTACCACCTATTTATAGGAGATACATACATAATTTTCAACCAATAATGAGTCACAGCTTCAGTGACTAGAAAATCATATCTTTGAGGTTGCCTTACCTATATAGTACTCCTATATAGTACTTATTTTTTAGGAGTTTATTTTTCCCTGGGGACCTGTAGAATATATTACTATAAAAAATATTTTGTATATTTAGGATCAATGTCATCAATATAAATATTTTTCCCACTATATTTTTTTGAGTATTTGATCCCTCTGAAGAAAGAAATATTTTCTAGTGATATTTACCTTCTTGTCTGAGGGCTTGTATAGGTTGTATCCCTTTGATTTCTTAGGATAGCCTATAAAGATACACTTTTTTCCCCTGGGTGATAATTTTTTTATTTAACAATCCTTATCAAATTACTCCCAACCCCATACATGTGTATGTGATAAAACAAGTTTCTTTCCACTTCATATCTTGAAGGGAATTCCATTTTCCCTTTTAGTTGTCACTCAGTTTAGTGTGTATGTCTTATTTTGTAATGCATCCCCCAAAGGATAATGGAAGATCTACATTACTCATCGTTGAACTTACCATGTCTATAAAGATATGGTTCCTCCTTTCACTAACACCATTCCATTAGGGTGTGTAATGTGAAGTGATTTGATATAGAATCCCAAAATCCAATGAAAAGTAAATAAACTCTTGGTTAAGATATTCACCACCTCGATTTGATCAAAGCTTATATATATTCTTCACAAGTTGATTATCTACTTCATTATTGAATTATTTAAATTTATAAAAGGAATTGGACTTATAACTCATTAATTAAACGTAGACATATCTTTTAAGTCATAAATACAATTTATAAAATAAGAATATCCACCACTGGATTCTTTTGGAAATGGTCCACACCCATCAATGTGTACCAATCCTAAAATCGCTATGGCACTTTCACCATATCCACCGAATGGAGGCTTGGTATTTTTTCCATGTAAAATAATCATGACATATTTCAAGAGGTTTTATCTCATAAGAGTCTAAATAACCACATAGACAAGGCTTTATCAATTGCTTTGTATTTAAATTACCAAGGTTGTGATGGAATATATTGGTGTTTTATGAGTCATGTTAACATGTTTTCTATATATTGTCAATACTTGATTTTTATAATTTAATACATAAATACTATTATTTAAATGCACCATACCATAACATATGCTGGACTTTATAAAAGAAAGAAATTTTATTTCCATACCTAAAAATAAAACCAACTGCATCTAGGCATGATATAGAAATTATGTTCTTGGTATCCTTTGGTACATAATAACAATCATTTAAAAACAATATCATTCCTATTGTAAATGAAAGGTGATATTCACCAAAGGATGTAGTATCCCTCCTCACACCATTAGAAAATCTCTAATCTTCCTCTCATCTAGTAATATTTTGGAATCTACATGGTTACTATATTTATATATAGATGTGAGCACAAAAAGCTGTATGTAATACCAAATGTGTAGATATTGAATGATTTCACTCAATAACGAACACACCTTTAGGTTCCCCATTCTTATGGGTGTAGTTATTCTTCCAATGTTCTAGAATGAAACATTCAAAACTTACTTCTTCTTTTTTCCTTTCCATATATCTGGATATTTTTATTCTTGGAAGGATGGTGCTCGAGAGATTAAGAATTTTTATGAGTCATGGGCCCCTTCCCATTGTTCTTACTTTTTCATATTCACTATAATGACTACAGGCTTGTCAAGCCGCATATACTTATCCACTTAGTGAATAAAATTATGAAGTTCCAAAATAATCTTCTCATTACTAATCATATTATTCCTAGGAAGATATGATCATGGATTTGGTAACCCAAATCCATGACCCCACAACTACATGAGGCCCAACTGACATTGAATCTCTAATATTAATTGTAAATAGAGCATTGGAGATCTCATTTCACTCTTTTATCATATTCTATTTATATATATCCCAATGGTTAGACATCATGATATACACATCCATCTCCTCAAGTCACTTCAAAAGCTTATTCTTCATGGATGGTATCATGAAACACTGAACATCTGTAGCATCATTTAAATGTTCTCATATAGAGATAACTCTTCCTCACTAGCCTCATTTCTAGTCACATTAGGAATAAGTTATTCTTGAACATATAATTTCCTTTCATGGTTTAGGATAGCGTGTAAGCGCCATTGCCACACTTGAAAATTTTTATCGGTTAGAAGGTTATCCTTATCAAGTATGGATTTCAGTGATATGTTTGAAGTAATTTTGTTTGTTTCTATAAATAATATGTGAATATTTTTAGTACTTTATTAGATAAAAATTTAGAAAAATAAATAAATATTATATTTATTAATATCCCAATATTTTATTGAAACCCATCAACTGTCACAATTGGATTTAGAATGTCCCATTTCTTGGAAATTTTGGTGGCTGAGATCTATATTCTTCATATCATTACCCAAAAAATTAGTTTTTTAATAAATTTTAAGGGTTTTAAGTGGATTTACTTTAGTGATAGACCATGTCTTAGATAATATTTATGCATAAGATAATTTATTTTAGTTTTATCTTGAATGATTTTTAATTAATTAATATATATAATCATGAAAATAAATCCATAATGAAATAACCATGAAAACTTACACAATTTATATATTATTTATATGATCATTTGATTTTTCTAATGGTTAGTTTAACTTATGGGTGATAAATTAACCATAAACCTTGTGGAAAAACACCTTGAACCATTTATGGTTCATGGAGGATATTTCCACTTGTCCACATATGTATATCTATTGGATTGGTTTCTCCTTAGCTCCAACTTGATCCACCTCAACTAACATTGGAGCTCCATCCATTACATATTATTTTACTCACATGGTAGTGAGGGGAAGGGGATTATATTAAATAAACTAGGGTCCCACAGACCCTTACATAATATGAGGAGAGATGGAATGCATTCCAAAAAATTAGTTTAATAACAAATTAAAGGAAACCAATCACATACAAAGGCCTTTTCTAAGCTCATGATCATCCACATGGAAAAAATTACACACTTAATAAAATTAGGATTCAATTATAATCATTCTTATTTAAGATAAATAATGCTCTAATCAATTAATTATACTATTTAATTGATCATTTATTTTATATTAATCCTCATCTAAATTTCCTTCAGATTATCATACATCATAATTATAAAAAAATTATAAAAATTTACTTAAAATTAACTATGTACATAAATGTTCTTTAGAGGCAACACTGTGAGTACCCATCTGAACTAACCAACATTTATTATACTTTTATCTTGTTTTCTTTTTCAGTATGTGGCATAAATGAATTATCCTGCAAATTATTTATGTATACTACCAACATAAAAATTACATGAATTAAATGAATTTTCTATCATGTGTTATGATTCAATGCATGTAGAGTAATAACTATAATACGACTCATACATGATATACAGATCCCACCATTATATGGAAATTAATTAATGATTCATATATATTAAAACCCATGACATTTTGTGTACAATAAACTTATTGAACACATGAAATCATATATTTATAAGGTTTACATAGTATAATATATTAATTTTCATTTTGTAAAATTTGGTTGAAGTACACAACATATAATGCCAGCTACACGAGATGTACGTTTTCTCACTAGTTATCTGAGGCACATGCCTAGGGAATCAACATGTAATTGTGACTCATGAAAATTAAAGTACGTGGAATTTATGATCGATACATTTCATTTGGACTTCGATCTACAAATTCACCAGTTAGGAAGGCCATGTAAAAAGAGACACGTCCCATCTGTGACTAAAGGACAACCGACCATGTATATGGGCTACACAATGTGTACTCTAACTGAAAATACACCAGGATGAGCCAGTCCACATGTGTTGTATAATTAAATATACCAAATGTAATAAATTCAAATTCTTAATATTAATTCTAAATTAATTCTTGGTGCATTAAACACTTGTACACAATGTTTACCTTTGAGTTACATGATGTGTACTCTTGTGTTATCTGGCCAGATTCCTTAGCACCTCCAAATGAGACATTCAATTTTATTTTGTTTATAAAATTAACCAATTTTATTATATTTACTAAAAATTAAAGAGGAAAAAAAATAACACAATATATATTAAATAACTATTAATCTTGATTTGAAAACTAATTTAAAAATTCACAAATCAATCAATGATCATTAAATATTTATAAAAAACAATGTGACCGCTCTCATACCACTTGAAGGATTTCAGAACAATGGAAGCATGTGATGGGTGATCCCCAACTTTTATTTTTATCATGAACGATGATGAATATGATATTTACATGATGATAAATGTCACAGTCAACGAAATTGAATCACAGTAAACAAACATTGGATAAAAATCCAGAACCGGAGTGCAGGATCAAAAACTAGTATTTATAATAAATTTATCGAATTAAATAATTTACTTGTAAGAATTATTTATTTATTTACAGATTATAAAATAGATCTACATTGTAACATCATTGTGTGGTAGGAATTAATATAATATTCTCTCTAGTGGTGATCCACAAGTGTTCCACAAAATTTTAAATGTTGTTGTAGTTATCTTTGAGTGCTAGAAAAGATGATTCTATCACTTATTTTATTCGCCTTTAATATCCATGAGAATTGATTCCAAAGGATTATCCTTGATCTCTATATATTTGAGAGTGGAGGGTGTAGGAATATCCCTCTCCATTCTTAAGAGATATCTTGGTGAAGGGAGATCTCTAGGGCATTGAGCGGATTACCCGATTTCGTTGTGTATAACAAAACAAATGAATTGGCTCTAATAAAAAAAATACTATAATTGGGTTTATAAACATCTAGGATTTAGAGAAAATATATTTTCAGAATTTCCCATTAATATTTATTTAATCTATTTGGAACCCCATGTCTATTATAATAAAAATATAATTCTTTCTTGATATGTGCTTAACTTGTGAATTAAAATAAAATAAAATATAATAAAATAATATTCAACATATATATTATTTCTCACCAAACCATTAAAATCAGCCCAAAATTCCTCCACAATATTTATTGGGCCTTGAATAATGTCCATGGATTTATTGAATAAATATCAATCCATTATTCACTAATAAATTAATAAGTAATATATTCAATAAATAAAAATAAACATTTATTAAATATTATGCTCACATAATATTCTCTCGAATAACCAGTGAAGGAATATATGAAATCAAGAAAACATGAATAATTATTAAACCACCTATGGGGATAACATTTATTTGAATTTTTTAATAATTAATAATAATATATTAATTAACTGAGATTCTGTATACACTTAGTGTGTGGCCCTCTTGGCCTCTTTATTAGTGACATTAGGTGAAGTAACCCAAAGTCCAATATTAGTCTCTAGAAATTTTCCAAGGCACCCATAGAGAATGAAGATAACGAAAAAATTACATACTACCTCATACAGATGCTTACTGGGTAATATAATCCATTTATCATGATATCTCTATTCAATCTGGTTGCACGCTAGTGCCATCAACCAATGTGCTTGATGTCCCTTTCTTTGAATTTTTGGAAATCAAGCATTCCTATAGAACAACATCACCCTAGATTTATTTAGGATATATCATTTACATCAAAGGACCTATATATCAACTTCCATTAAAGAATGTACGTGGAAAATCCTTTCTCACATTATTCATTAATGTAATATTACTCATGACTCACCCAATGTATCCTACCTTTCCACGAACATATGTCATCACTATTTTCATAAACACATCAAAGTATGTGACATATAATAATAAATGATAATATTATTAATGTCTAAGGATGAATACACTCGTCCATAGACAATAACATATAATGACACATATAAATGTGGGTTTCCTACCGACATGTCTCATTCTCATAATATCTTACACGAAATATTACTAAGGGCATACACCATGAGAATGTGCCTCAATGTTCTATGATTATACACCCATAATATCCTATATCATTTTATCCCTCAAATTATATAATCCATCTATATAAAATATATTTTAGAGTAGTGTAGTGTCATTTTTGGGTTCTCATCAAAGCCAGGAACAACTATGACCTTTTAGTGTGAAAACTACTCTTACGACATTATCACACACTACATTACAAAAAATAAGAATCATGATGTGATAAGAAGTTTACTAATATTAAAAAATTTGAAAATATGTAATCATATATTACATATAAGTTTTTCCTAGGGAACCTACTCCCACAATATTCACATTTATTGGATTTCATCCATGGTACTAGATACATGTATCTCTTCAACCACAAGTGTAACTCCACTATTCTTCGTGGTACTAAATTCAATATGTTCATTTGTATAGAATTAATAACCACTAAGTACATAAACATTATAAGATAATACATGCACACTTGTTCCTATGGATATCCATGATGTCGTTCTGAAATTGCACTACGGGAAAAATGGGTATTTGCGACGGGATTTATTCCCGTCGCAAAAGAACTGGCGCGCGTTGCGCGCCAAATCGCGGGAAACATATTTGCGACGGGGGAATATTCCCGTCGCAAATAACCGGCGGCGATAAAAGGTATTTGCGACGGGAATATTCTCCCGTCGCAAATAGTTTGTCGGCAGGTGGTTATTTGCGACGGGACCCGTCGCAAATAACTATTTAACCGTTGACCGTAATAAATGATGGCTGAGGTATTTGCGACGGGTACCGTCGCAAATAATACTATTTGCGACGGGATACCCGTCGCAAATAATACTATTTGCGACGGGATACCCGTCGCAAATGGACCCGTCGCAAATAATCTAACCTATAAATACCCCCATCCGTTTTTTTCAAATCATTCTCAAACTCCATCTTCTTATTCTCTCAAAATTCTATTTCTAAAGTTCGGTTTTTCTCAAGTTTAATTTTTTTCTCCGGAGTTGATATTGATGATTTGAAGAACGATCAGAGATCAACCTCAGATCAATTTTCAAGGTATTTATGTTCATTTTAATTTAATATTTATTTTAAATTTTTTATTAGTTTCAATTATTATTAATTAGTTGTAATTTAATCATGTTTATATTGTTTTGTTACTTAAAAAATTTAAATTATTAGTATTGTTCATAGTTAATGGTAATTAGGAATAATTAGTAATAATTTTTAATAATTAAGAATAAATATTAATAATTAGTAATAAATACCAATAATTAGCAATAATAACATTATTACATTATTAATATATTTTATTATTAATATTAAAATAATATAATTTTTTATATATATACAATTCTCTTTTCATCTGTGTGTTTGCTGTCTCCACATGTATTATTTGTATGTGGAGATAGAAAACACACAGATGAAAGGAGAATTGTATATAGTATAGAAAATTTATTATTTTAATACTAACAATAAAATATACTAATAATGTTATTATTCCTAATTATTGGTAATTATTCCTAATTATTGGTAATTATTCATATAATTACTAATAATTTGGAACAATTACCAATAATTAGGAATAATTACCAATAATTATCAATAATTAGGAATAATTAGTAATAATTAGTAATAATTACCAATAATTAGTAATAATTAACAATAATTAGTAATAATTACCAATAATTAGTAATACTTACCAATAATTAGTAATACTTACCAATAATTAGTAATAATTAGGAATAATTATTAATAATTATCAATAATTAGTAATAATTAGTAATAATTACTAATTTTTACCACTAATTAGTAATAATTAGGAATAATTACCAATAATTAGTAATAATTAGTAATAATTAGTAATAATTAGTAATAATTAGTAATAATTAGTAATAATTAGTAATAATTAGTAATAATTAACACTAATTAGTAATAATTACCAATAATTAGTAATAATTACCAATAATTATCAATAATTACCGATAATTACCAATAATTAGGAATAATTATCAATAATTAGGAATAATTATCAATAATTAGGAATAATTACCAATAATTAGGAATAATTACCAATAATTTGGAATAATTACCAATAATTAGGAATAATTACCAATAATTAGAAATAATTACCAATAATTAGAAATAATTAGTAATAATTACCAATAATTAGTAATAATTACCAATAATTAGTAATAATTACCAATAATTAGTAATAATTACCAATAATTAGTAATAATTACCAATAATTAGTAATAAATACCGATAATTAGGAATAATTACCGATAATTAGTAATAATTAGTAATAATTATCAATAATTAGTAATAATTATCAATAATTAGTAATAATTATCAATAATTAGTAATAATTATCAATAATTAGTAATAATTATCAATAATTAGTAATAATTACCAATAATTAGTAATAATTACCAATAATTAGTAATAATTACCGATAATTACCAATAATTACCGATAATTAGTAATAATTACCGATAATTAGTAATAATTAGTAATAATTAACAATAATTACCCATAATTACCAATAATTACCCATAATTACCCATAATTACCCATAATTACCGATAATTACCAATAATTAGGAATAATTACCAATAATTAGGATAATTACCAATAATTACCAATAATTACCAATAATTACCCACAATTACCAATAATTACCCATAATTACCAATAATTACCCATAATTACCGATAATTACCAATAATTAGGAATAATTACCAATAATTAGGAATAATTACCAATAATTTGGAATAATTACCAATAATTACCAATATTTATCAATAATTACCAATAATTACCAATATTTATCAATATTTACCAATAATTACCAATAATTAGTAATAATTACCAGTAATTGCCAATAATTAGTAATAATTAGTAATAATTAGGAATAATTAGTAATAATTAACACTAATTAGTAATAATTACCAATAATTAGTAATAATTACCAATAATTATCAATAATTACCGATAATTACCAATAATCAGTAATAATTACCAATAATTAGTAATAATTACCGATAATTAGGAATAATTACCGATAATTACCAATAATTACCACTAATTAGTAATAATTACCGATAATTAGAAATAATTACCGATAATTAGTAATAATTAGGAATAATTAGTAATAATTATCAATAATTAGTAATAATTACCAATAATTAGTAATAATTACCAATAATTAGTAATAATTACTGATAATTAGTAATAATTACCGATAATTACCAATAATTACCGATAATTACCAATAATTACCGATAATTAGTAATAATTACCGATAATTAGTAATAATTAGTAATAATTACCAATAATTACCCATAATTACCGATAATTACCAATAATTACCAATAATTAGTAATAATTACCAATAATTAGTAATAATTACCAATAATTACCCATAATTACCGATAATTACCAATAATTAGTAATAATTACCAATAATTAGTAATAATTACCAATAATTACCCATAATTACTGATAATTACCAATTATTACCGATAATTACCAATAATTAGTAATAATTACCAATAATTAGTAATAATTACTAATAATTACCCATAATTACCGATAATTACCAATAATTACCGATAATTAGTTATAATTAGTTATAATTAGTAATAATTAGTAATAATTAGTAATAATTAGTAATAATTACCAATAATAATAATAATTACCAATAATTAGTGATAATTAACAATAATTAGTAATAATTACCAATAATTAGTAATAATTACCAATAATTAGTAATAATTACCAATAATTAGTAATAACTACCGATAATTACCAATAATTACTAATAATTACCAATAATTAGTAATAATTACCAATAATTAGTATTAATTAGTAATAATTACCAATAATTTGTAATATTTTGTAATAATTAGTAATAATTAGTAATAATTACCAATAATTAGTAATAATTACCAATAATTAGTAATAATTACCAATAATTAGTAATAATTACCAATAATTTGTAATATTTTGTAATAATTAGTAATAATTAGTAATAATTACCAATAATTAGTAATAATTACCAATAATTAGTAATAATTACCAATAATTAGTAATAATTACCAATAATTAGGAATAATTACCAATAATTAGTAATAATTAACCGGTTTCAGTACATATGATGTTGCAACGAAACAGAATTTCATACTGAGAGCAGCATTGATGTGGACAATAAGTGACTTCCCGACTTATGGGATGTTATCTGGCTGGAGTACACATGGTCAGAAATCATGTCCTTACTGTATGGGAGAGAACAAAGCATTTATGCTCATTCATGGAAAGAAACCTTGTTATTTTGATTGTCATCGCAGATTTCTTCCAGCTGATCATCCTTTTCGCAGAAACAGATCTCATTTCAGAAAACGAACAGTTGAAAGGGATGGACCTCCAAAAATGCTATTAGGTTCGGAGTTAAAATCAATTGTATTTTCATTACCTCCCATCACTTTTGGTCCCACAATAAACCAACAGAAAATTTCTGGTTTTGGGAAAGAACACAATTGGATTAAACGTAGCATATTTTGGGATTTGCCATATTGGTCTGATTTGTTGGTCCGACACATGTTAGATGCCATGCATATTGAGAAGAACTATTTTGATAATTTGTTTCATACAGTTTTGGATACGCCAGGAAAGAGAAAAGACAATGTAAATTCACATTTAGATCTTTCCCAAATTCGCAGGTGTCCAGAATTGGAACTGTTTGAGAATGTCAGAACAGAAAGGTTACTGAAACCAAAAGCAGCTTATACACTGTCTAAAGAAAACCATTTATTATTTTGTCAGTGGATTGCAGATTTGAGACTTCCAGATGGCTGTGCTTCCAATTTGGGTAGATGTGTAAAGAATGGTCATATTACTGGATTAAAAAGTCATGATTGTCATGTTATAATGGAAAGACTTATACCCATTGGATTAAGAAGTCTGTTAAATTCTGTGATTTGGGATTCCATAACAGACATGTCTCATTTTTTTCGGGAAATTTGTGCGGCTACAGCAGATTATGATGCTCTAGGAAAACTTGAAAAAGATGTTGTTGTAATTATATGTAAACTGGAAAAAATATTTCCGCCGTCTTTCTTTGACTCAATGTAACATTTGATGTTACATTTTCCATATGAAGCCAAATGTGGAGGTCCAGTACAGTTTCGATGGATGTACCCATTTGAAAGATGCATGCAAAAAATTGAAAAGAAAAGTACGCAACAAAGCATCTGTTGAAGGATCTATTGCAGAAGCTTATTTGCAAGAGGAAATATCTTTTTTCTGCTCTCATTATTTTGAATCTGAGTATCCTTCAAAACACAACCGAATGGGACGGAACAAGAAGAATATTGATGAAATGGAAAATCAATTATCTATTTTCAACCAGCCAGAGCTTGGTTTTGGTGGAGTTTATGAACGCTGGCTTTCAGATGATGAACATCATAGAGCTCATACGTATGTTCTGCTCAACTGTGAAGAGATGACATCAGTTGTACTGTAAGTGTTTATATCACTTATTCTATCATTTATGTTACAGTAAATAACTTTGGTTTTTATAGGTTATATGATAATCATATCAAGAAACAAATTCAACAAATTACAGTAGCTGCTCTCGAAGAACGTCGACTGAAAAATTTCTCTCAGTGGTTTCAAAAACTGGTAACATAAATTCTTTATCATTTAGCAACTCATTCAATGTATAGTTTACTATATTGATAATTATTTCACAAATTTTCAGGTGTCTCGACATGCTGATAAAATTGACAAACGGCTGTGTGTATTGAGTAACCCACCTTCCAAACTTGTTAAAACTTATAATGCATATGTGGTGAATGGATTTCAATTTCACACACATGCATATGGGGAATCGAAAAAAACATTGAACAGTGGAGTTAGCTTGAGAGGATCTCATCATCGAGAAAATGAAGTTGACTTTTATGGCATACTTGATGAAATCATTGAACTCTGTTATCTTGGACAACATTACATAACCATGTTCAAATGTCGGTGGTTGGATACAGAGAGAGGCGTGCGTGTTCATCCGACTCATGGAATCATCGATATTAAATGTAAAAGTGTTCTCGCAGTAAATGAACCATTCTTATTGGCTCAACAGGCACATCAAGTTTATTACGTAAAGTATTGTGCTACATCAAGAGACTTGACTGATTGGTGGAGTGTAATAAAAATCAAAATTCGAGACAATCAGTTTAGTTAAAGTGAACGTGCTTTCACTGATGTGCAAAGAATTGAAGTTTTTCAAGAGAGTACTCAAAATCAATCTTTTTTACAAAGAGACATGAGTATCGATGACGACACTCCACATTTAAGAGTCGGTGATGACGATGATGTTAATGATGTCACATATGAATTTGAAATGGTAAGAGATGAAGCAACTGTAACTCGAATGGATATCGATGATGTTGAGGAGGAATATGAAGATGACATTGACATATATGAAGATGATGATGAAGATGAACACTGATATAATTCCATGGTATTTATATACAATCATAATATGTATATATGTATATATAATAGTAATTATTAATTATTTGCTAACAACATTAACATTTTCTGTTTCAGATGGATGACGCCACATTTCGTGAGTTGGTGGATGCTGACCTGACTTTCGATGCGGATGAGTTGCTGATAGATGACCCTCAGCCTGCAGGCGCTCCAGGGAGTACGCGGAGGGGGCGCGGTCTTGCACGATTGATGATTCCTGACCCCGTCCCCGAGCGACGTCCACGTCTTGGGTTTGATCCACGCACATGGAGGTGTGATAACCTATGTGATAACCTGTGGATTTGACTAAGATTTCATTAATATATTCACATAATAAATGTTTATTATTTTTAAAGTTTTCCGCATATAGCAGTCGGACAGGGCAACGCTATTTTGCGCAACTATTTCTCTCAGCCGTGGATAACATGGGAGCAGATTCTCATTGATGTGCAGCAGGCCATGTTCGGTCATTGGTTGGTACGTACGTAAATAAATAATTTTTATTTTGAAAATTATTTCATTTCTAACTTTATATTTTGATTTATTTGTAGCGTTTATGGTATCCGATCGAGGATACAATGCGTGACGCCATCCACGAGGCATGGGAGGTGGCCATGCGTGATCACCTTCGTCAGTTTTTGCACAATTTAAGAAAAGCTGCAATGAAGAAAGCAGGAGTGTCAGATTTTGACGAGTCATGTAGAGCACACCGACCAGAGTACATTTCATCCCATGTATGGGATGGATTATGTGCGCACTGGTTGAGTGGTGCCTTTCAGAGGAGATCATCGGTGGGGAGGCATAATCGGGGGAGACAGGAGGTGACTTATCGAGCTGGGAGTCGTTTTTTCAGTACTCATAGACAGCATCTAGTACGTACATTATTTATAAATATTTTATATAACTATAAATATTAACAGTTTATTTTTTATTTTTATAGGCTGTCGAGCACCCCGATATTACGGAGTACGACGTATATCGGAGGATGTATAGTGATCCTGCTACTAGGGAGCTCAGAGGTGATCGTCAGCGTCACTTCGTGGTCAGTATTATTTGTTTTCAAGTTTAAAAATTAACTGCATATAATATATTCACAATTTTAATTTTAAATTGCAACTACAGGAGTCATATGAGGCCGCAGCGTCACAGGCCCGAGCTGAGAGTCAGGCCGAGTCATCAGATCAGACCACTGGCCGTCAGTTTGATGAGGCGCCATGTATGCAGGCCACCCAGTATGCATTCGAGAAGGGCCGGGTAGTTGGTATCGGCTCTCGACAGACTCCCGGAGATTATTATGGCAGTGCTGCGATGTCGGCGTCCAGCTCGAGAGGAGCTCGTGCATCTTCTTCTGCTACACAGTATGAGGATCAGTTGCGATCTCAGACTGCACTGATAGAGAGTCTCTGACAGGAGCAGGAGCAGATGCGTCAGCAGCATGAGGAGAAGCGTCGACGCCAGCAGCAGCTGTACGAGGAGCAGACGAGTCGGTGGCAGCAGCAGCATCAGGAGCAGATGAAGTACATGCGCCAACTCACTCATGCTTTAGGGATGGAGTTTCCTCCACCACCATCTGAAGATCCCCCCCTCCCCCCCTCCTTCAGATTAGAGTTTGTTTTTATGTTATAAAATTTGTGAAATCAAAATATGATTTTTTTTTTCTATTCGTAGTTTCTGTCTCATTATAAAATATTAATAATATTATATTTTTAAATAACAATATTAATATGAATAATAATATTATTTATATTTTATAATATTAAATTATATATATATATTAAAATTTTATAATATTATAATTTAATTATATTTTTTTGTAATACTTGAATTATTTTAATATTTGAATGTAAAATAATTTTATTATTTTTATATTAATTAAAATAACTTATTAATATTTTTTTTATTTATGAATTATAATTCTAATATTATTATATTAATTAAATAATTTATTAATATTCTATTATTTTTTATTTTTGAATTATAATTCTATTATTATTATATTAATTAAAATAATTTATTATTTTTATTTGTGAATTATAATTCTATTATTATATTAATTAAAATCATTTATTAATATTTTATTATTTTTTATTTTTGAATTATAATTGGATTATTATTATATTAATTAAAATAATTTATTAATAATTTATTTTTTTTATTTCGTTATAGTATTTGCGACGGGATACTATGCCCGTCGCAAATAGTATTATTATTATATGCATTAAAATAATTTATTAATAGTTTTTTATTTTTTTTAAAAAAATAGGTTTTTGCGACGGGTCCCGTCGGAAAAACTATTTGCGGCGGGCCCATCGCAACAGGTTTTTGCGACGGTGCCCGTCGCAAATGGTTTTTGAAAAGTTTTTTACAAATATACGGAGTACTATTTGCGACGGGGATTCTTCCCGTCGCGGAAAAGGCTTTAGCGACGGGCCCGTCGCAAATAATTGTTGTTGCGACACCGTTTTCAGCAACGGGTCATTTGCGACGGGCCCCCGTCGCAAAAAGCCATTTGCGACGGGATCCCGTCGCAAATGACCCGTCGCAAATACCTGTTTTTCTAGTAGTGTTGAATCCATATTTTCATTTGAATCCTTAAAAATATGGTCATTAAACCATCCTATAAACAATTGATTAAGTGTATTTGATATTGAACTATTAGCCCGTGATGGATTCAAATGCCTAGGAATTTATTTTCTGGTTTCAAAATACCATTAAAACTCTAAACTATTATGAAAAATGTAAAGGTGGGCCTTCTCCCGTTCTCTAATAGGGACTGTGATGACATCTATTCTAGAAATTCATTCACTAATAAGCCTCCCAATGGGATGATATTTTGGTAGAAAAATTCCTTCCACACCAAATAGGTATTCATCATAAAATAAAATGAAATCCTCAACAATATATAAATCTACATTACAAACCTCTAGTAAAAATCAATTTTTCCTTATAGTTTCAAAATATTCATGTACTGTTCAATTAGGTACATCTATCTATAATGTACATGATCTCATATGAAAATTTTTCTTACCAAGTGGCCCATAATATCAAGGAATGATGTTAGGAAAAAAATTTCCAATTCATTTAATATGACATCAATTTCCTTTTCTATAGTTGTAAATTTTTTTAAGTCTATAACTTCGCTGCATAAAGCTTTGAAAAATATATAGGGTTTGGTTAATGTATAATAAAAATTCTTGGGACAAAAGAAACATAATGCTAAATGAATTAGATATTGCATAAAAAAATTATATTCATGTTACTTCAGACCCTTTAACACTAAATCAGTCATTGAAATAACTTTCTTGACATTCAACTAATACCCCTATGAAACCTTTACATCATTTATGAATTTAAAAAACTGATATCTCTCCTGCCTAGAAAGAGCATAAGTTGATGGAGGAAGAAAATTTAATTTTCACCCTTCACCAGTTCCAATGATTCCCATATTCTCAGGTCAAACATATTGGACCTATCCTTAATTCTACCCTTTTTTGGGTGAATTTAGTAATGTTCCAATGACACTATCCCATAAAATTTTTGGAACATGCATAACATCAATAAAATGCCTAACATATAAAAAATTCCATTACATTTATTCAAAAAAAGATAATCTCTTTTTCCAATTATTTTTCATAAGGTTTATCAAAAAAGATTTACCAAAATCAGTGTTCAAATCTTTTACTTTTTCAAATAGTTGATCACCTATTAGTGGAGATAGTGATGTATGTGCTTCTGAAATCCCATCGAGTAATGTCATCCAATATTGGAACTATTATTTCCTGGTTAGAAATCTATAATGTCCTAGAAACACATTATTTAATGAATTTCTCAACCTAATTGAATATGTACCTTGTTCACAACTGGGACACCCTTGAGTTCCTTTAATTCTATATCTAGAAAAATTTCCACTAGTTGGAAAGTCATTTATCATCTTTTACAACATGAATCTAAAAACAAAATATTCGTTTTTGTAAGTATCATAAAATGTAACTCCTAAATCCCATAATAATTCCAAATATTTGATAAATGGATCCAAATAAACATCAATATCATTACCCGAACTTTTTGGTCCTCATATAATCATATATAACATAATATATTTTTGTTTTATGAAGGACCACAGTATAAAGTTATAATTTACCAACATAACCGGCCATGTACTATCAGTAATTCTTTAAAAACAAAAAAGATTCAACCCATATATAGATAGAAAAAGATGAAGGTTTCTCTGATCATTTCAAAATTTAGGATACCAATGAAAAATTATCCTCTATCGAGTAGAGTCTGTTAGGTTGCAAAGTTTCCCATATTTATTTCTTTTATCTATATTCCACATTAATTACCTTTTAGTATCCTCAATTCCATGTAAGTTCCTATAAAATAGAATGATTGGAAAGTACCACACAAATATTACATGATCTGATTCATATTTACTGAATGGAGAATCACCACGCTTTGGGTATTCTATAAGTGATTTGTGTACCTTTAGAAATAGTATATATTCATTTAGACATGAATTTATTATTTCATAGATCATACCCATTGAAATTAGCATTCATTTAGAATCATATGTTTATCTATGAAGCTCATTTTATTCTGGGATCATATCATTCAAGAGAGTGAGAAGTTCAGTAAAACTGGAATCAACCCATCTATTTCCATCTATTAAATTATACAGCATGAGTATGCCTGACAATGCTATATATTTAGAAAAACTAACATACAATGGTTTATTTTCATGACTCTTTAACTTATTAAGAAATTTTGGACAATCATGAAGTTTATATTGAAATTTCATTATGTTTTATTTAATACAATCTTTTTTATCATTCAAACCTATAACCAAATCCTCAATATGGTGTTCTTAATTATCCACACTTGTAATCATATCAGATGATCCATAAAACGCAACGCTATCCTTGTTAATAGCTACATTCATTTTCCCCCATATTTGGTGCTAAATTTATAACTAAAATGTATTATATGGTTGATCAAGTGTTGTTACAACTCTTCGAGACTAATTGTACAAGATCAAAAAAACTTAAACAAGGAAAAAAGATTTGGTAATGGTCATATGCATGATATTTTTCAAACGTGATGAGTTCCCCCCCCCATATTAATACTATTTTTTCATATGATTGGCATCTATCCATTTACAATTCATATCCATACTATTTGATTCAGTAATTTTAATATTTAAGAAAATAAATAAATATAGAAAATGGGCCTTTCAAATAATGGGAACCCAACATTTGAATGTTTCAAATAATTTTAGCATGTTTTGAATGAAATGGGCAATTGAATTCAAGTAAAGAATTATGCCACTGGAGGTAGGTTTCATCATCTGAATTCGTATAAAATGATCTCATATACCTGGTATGGGATGAATACTACTCAAGGAAGTACAAGAAACATAGGTTCACGTCCACAAGAGATGAGTGATGAGCCTCACGAAACAAAATTCAATAATTACTATTCAGGAGATGAAGCCGATGAGGATGATAGTTATCCCATAAAGTCTAAATGTTCATAGGCTAGGGTGTTGGATATGCATTATAAATTTTTTCATAGATTGCTGTCTAAAGTAGAAAAAATTAGTAGTAGCAGTCTGATCCCCACAAGGGGATCATTGATTGGTGCGACCATGAGAAGGATCAGTTGGGCAGTCTAACATGCACTAATGATGAGACGAATTACACTCTGTTTTGAAATATAATTTTAAAATTCTTAAATAAGGATGGTATGGATCTATCTAAGATTTATATATTTGAATAGGTTGGTCATATGTATTTTATATTTAGTTTAAATTTTAATAATTATATTTATCTTGAGTTTTGTATCACGATATCTATCTCTATAAATAGAGTTTCAAAATTTTTCATGTGGAACAATTTTTTGGCATTATATTTTCAAATATTATTAATGATGGATGTGAGTGTTTTGTTGTAGATTGTTGGGAATTTTTTATCATATATGGGAAATTATTGAGGTAATAGGACACAAACAAAAGGGTCTTAAAGTCTTGGATATCGAAACCATGTTTTTCATCATTCCCGCAGTTTGTAAATATATAAGTGTTATTTCATTAGTCTAAAATAAAATAAAATTATTTCCTATAATTAAAATAATTTTATTCAGGAAACCTGCTTGATTAAATTTTAAAATCATAACCAACAATAGGATAGATTAAAAAATGATCAAGAAAATAGGGAAAAAATATTTTTGTGTTTAAAATATAAAAAATTGCTTTAGAAACAATTTCAAAATTAGTTTTAAAAATATAACAATTTTTTTAAGGAATAAAGGATAATCAACATTAATT
The DNA here is from genome assembly GCA_963277665.1 of Viscum album. NCBI lineage: Eukaryota > Viridiplantae > Streptophyta > Magnoliopsida > Santalales > Viscaceae > Viscum > Viscum album. Next base: position 1,404,830,130 of record OY728160.1, read on the forward strand.
TTTAAAAATTATAATGTTTTTTTCTCAAATGCGTTTTTTCAAAGAAAAAATAAAAAATAATTTCAAACAAGTTGTTTTTTCAATAAAAGATATTTTTATTTCTCAAATATCTTAAAAAAAGAGGTTGTGAAAATCTTAACAAAAACTAAACTACGTGTTAAATGATCCAATTTGTTCGGTTAACTCACATTAATTGATTTATTTCATATTAAAATAGAAATTACATATGTTAAAAAATATAAAAAATTTTATAATTTGAATTATTTTATTCATGAATTAATTATAAACTTTATTTTAAAAAACAAATAAACTATTATTTTTTTTCAAAAAAAATATTATAAGTGATAAATGTTGTGTAATTGATTCAAGAATATCCTAAAGATGCATTTGAAAATACTAATTAAAAGTAGTTTCACCATATTATGATTTATAAATTGTTTACTGAAGAAGAATGATTTTATACAAGTTATTTATTTTAAAAAACATAAATGCAAGTGTTTCTTTAGAAACAAAAAACATGCATTTGATTTTTCAAATAAATCCATCAACATTAATGAGATGTATGAATTTTTTTAAGTGTTATCAAATGAAACCAAAGTCATCAATGCCCTTTTTAATGGGTAGTGTTTCTTGGAATTGTTTGAAATCACTTATTTTATACCAATAATAAATTATATAAATTTTCAAAGAATATTTTTTTTAAAAACGTATTTCAATATCACTTGAAAATATGGAAACAATCCAAGAAGAACATTTAATAAATGACTGAATAAGTGATGTGAAATGAAACACTAATGATGGGCCATGTAATGAAGTCGAGCATTAGGAGATACACGTAGGTTATTGGATGAAATCCAATAAATTATTGAAGAGGACCCAAGCATCGTAGAAAAATCCCTACGACTTAAGTAACATAATCTAAACCGATGATACAAATCCTAGGTCGACCTATTAGAACATATCTATCGTAATAGTCTTGTCAAACTAGTTCGACCCTATAACCATCCATGGAGCCCAAATCTACTATGGGGTACCATCCATGAGTGCTCAACTACCATGATTACTAATTATATCCAATCACAATTTATGATAGAGTTTTCAATCAAAAATTCCATTTAATAATTCCTAAGACTTCCACAATATCAATAAATAGAGGTGATAAACCAAGAAAAGTGAAAAGAATAAGCATTAAGAACTTAAAATGAAACTAATATCACCTCATATCCCCTCACAAGAAATAGTTGGTTTCAAAATAATGGATAATAATTATATGAAGGGATAAAAATTAAAAACATCCCCCAAGTGGTCACAAGCTCTAACCAGTATATCAATCATAAGGGGCTCAGTTCAGGGTATCACATGTTTTAGATAACAACTTCTTTGAAAGTTATATTCAGTCTTTCAAAAGAAGACTATGATTCCATGAAATGTCACGCTATTTGAAATCATATTTCAAAACATACTTTGTAATAAAATTAAAAATATAACTTTGATAGTTATTGGGAAACCATATATTTTCCATAAATCACCTAAAAAATTTATACACAGGATAGAAATCTATTAAACCATTTTATTGGGATGAAAAAACCCCATTAAAAATCACAAAGCCTCCCTTTTAAAAACTTTTAGGTGCCAAGGACCTCTTTAGAACCTTTGAATTAAATTTAAGGGTCTATTTGGACCTTCTATAAAACACATGATATTCCATTAAATCAATTCAAAACAAAACAAGAGAAATTCATTTCAAAACTTTGTCATTCCAAGCATCAAAACCAATTTGAAAAACATTCCCAACCCAATATGGGTATACCATATACTTATGGATTTATAGGAAAACATTTTAAACCACTATGAATTACAATATATTAATTATAGTGGAAGTTTCATGGAAATACCTACATCATCTAAATGGAAACGTCTCACCTTTGATTGTGAACACCTAACATGGGATAGAAAGGAACTCATTGGTACTACATGCATGGAGGTCTGAGGGGATAAAGTACTAGATGAAAAAAGTGATTAAATTTGAGAAAAAAAATAATCCCATACCTTAGATCTTGAGAGGATATATTCATTGATGAAGAGAGGTGAGGGTTTTGTTCCATGTGGATTAGGTTACTGAGGGAGTGACAATGATAGAAGAGAGAAACAGTGATGGTAGGGTATGAAGACAAAGAGAGTGACGACGACCGTAGTACGGTTCTGCGAGAGATTGGAGGTGTGAGTGGTGATAGTAGTACATACGGGTTCTTTTTATAAGATTGTATAGGTATTTTATCAGAACATTAAAAAAAGTGTTGAAAAAGAGTAGTTTTATCAGTGCTAAACTAGAAAGCGCTGATAAAAATACTCTTTATCACTGCATTTTTAGCCCTAACAAAGATACCCTTTTACCAGTGCTAAAAAAGCGTTGATAAAAGAGTTTTTTATCAGCCCTAAAATTCTAGTGTTGATAAAGTGTGGTTATATCATTGCTTTTTTAGTGCTGATAAAGATATATCATTAACAATGCTAAAAAAGTGATGATAAAAATCTAAACATAATAATATATATATATATATATATTTATTTACAATTATTATTATGAATTAATATATTTGAAAATATTTCTATACATTTACAAATATTTGTATATATTTATAAATATATTTATATTATTATATATATTAATATTATTATATATATTTAAATAATTATAAATATGATAAATATATTTATTATTTAAATATATTAATTTTAATTTTATAAATATTATTATATAATTATAAATAAATTTATGTATTTATTTATATATTTATGTATTTATATATGTATATGTATATAAATATATATTAATATATAAGTATATTTATTTATTGAATTATAATAAATATATTAATTATTTCAATATATTAATAATAATTTAATAATTATATATATATATATATATTTAATTTTAATTATAAAAATGTATTTAATAATATTTCTATATTGTTATAAATATATTTAAATAGTTTTATATTTTTATATAATTATATATTTTTAAATAGTTATATGTATTTATATTACTATACTTAATGGTCCGCACCGCTTGTTTATATTTATATAATTACATATATATATATATATATATATTTATATTTATATTAATATAAAAATATATATAATTATAAATATAATAACTATATTTATTATTTAAATAAAAAATATTTATTTATAATTATAAGTATAAATATAAAAATTTATAAAGTATTTATATATAATTATAAATATATAATTATAAATACAGTAAATATATTTATTAATTAAATATATTTATTATAATTTTATAATTATTTAAATATTTATGAATTTATTTATAATTATAATTATAAATAAATAAATTTAAAAAGTATTTATATATAATTATAATTATATATATATGTATGTACGTATATATATATATATAGTAAAGTTACATCCTGACCTGGGGTCCTCCTATCCCATGCCCTCAGTCGGTGGGTCACTTGGCCTCAAGCGCACGCCCTCGTATGCCAAAGGCTACTGACTAGCAGCGAGGGTGTGAATGTGTTACGATGGGGAGACTATACCCTATTACTAGAGTGGAACAACCGATACAACCAAAAAGCATACAAAATTGAAAGCACATATTAACAGACATAATAATAAAGTAGGTGAAGAATAAATAATTAAACAACTGAGTAATAATATCAAAAGCCTCAAGCCAGTGTGTGGGTATAAATAGAAAAATAAAAAAGTGCTGAAATAAATAAACAACCTGCCTAGGTTCCTAGTGGACACCTGGTAGTGCTACCTGCTTCAGGTCATAGCTGGAATGAGTGTTTGATTTGGGTCCATATATATATATATATAGTAATACATATAGTTATAGTTATTTATTTCATCCACCTATATGTATCTGGAATAGTAGGTGCTGGCTGGATCGGACCATAACTCAAACATCCATAACTAGTCTAATAGAGCCTATAAGCTAATGTAATAGGGTACATGCCATACATCTCATAATGAGTGGGAGATTCCAAGCTTGTCACTCGAGATGGTTAGTAGGCCATCATGATAACACTCGAAACAAGGGACATGGTGCGTCAATCCCACCGTCCAACTAGTGTTAATGGTATGAGACTTCATGCTTAACAGCCAATATAAGGGAGTGTGATACTTTTATACTCAATAGAACATTTACCATAACACCATAGCCTTTATCAAGACTTAATCATGTTTATAACAGTAGGTATGAGGCATAACCTATCATACATTATATCAAATTTCAATAAAGTCCTTTAATAAAGTAAACATCAATTGGACTGACCTTGCTGCCATTTAATAGTTCATTCCATTTAAATTATTCAATTCATTTATGGTAGGGAAAACCATCATGAATAAATTATTCAATTCTTATGTTAGTAATACTATAAAGAAATAAATTAATAATAAATATGAAAAGATTCATTAATAAAATGTCATTTTTTTAAAAGGACACACTTAGAGTCATATCAGTCACACCATGTGTTAGATAAAGTGGGACTAATTTCTATATATAAAAAATTTCTTATGGATCATTGTTCTAAAGTATCAATACAATCTGAATAAATTTTCAATGTTTTGAGTATGTGACTTTGATTTTTTACTAAAATGTCCTTTAAACAAAAAACACACACTTTGAGTCTTGCCAGTCACATCATGTGTCGGTTTGAAGTGAGACTAATTTTTACACATCACAAATGATGTTTGAAAAATCTTCCTAAATTATCAAGATAATTCGAGCACATTTTCTTAGTTTTTAGTGATTGGCACTCATTTTTAACTAAAATGTTAATTTTAGACTAATATAAGACACATTAAGTCATACCAGGAACACCCTGTATCAGATCGAGGTGTGAATAATTCCTAAAAATAAAAAATTAGTTATGGATTATTGTATTAAAGTATCAAAACAATCAGAATTTGTTTGCTTAGTTTTGAGTATGTCACCTAAGTTTTTTACTAAAATGAAAATTTTAAATAAAAAGACACACTTGGAGTCTTATCAAAGACGCCATGTGTCATATTGAGGTGAAGTTTATTCCTATATGTCACAAATAACTTATGGATCATTTTACTAAATTATCTAAACAATCCAAACATGTTTGCTTGATTTTTAGTATATCACTTTTGTTTTTAATAAAATGTCATTTTAAACTAAAAACCCGCACTTTGGATTATGACGGTCCCAAAATGTATTGGTTTGATATGAGATTGATTCCTACACATCAAAAAATGACTTTTGAATAATTTTACTAAATTAACAAGGGAATCTGAGCATGTTTTATTATTTTTTAGTGAGTGACACATTTTTTGAACTAAAATGTGATTTTTAAATTTACAAGAGACACATTGAGACGTAACAGGCACACAATATATAATATTGAGGTGCAGATGATTCATACAATTTAAAAATTACTTACGGATCATTTTTATAAGGTATAAAAATAATAAAAATATGTTTTCTCTGAATTGAGTATTTTACTTCTCCTTTTTACTAAATTTAATGTCAATTTTAAATAAAAATGTACACTTGGAGTCACACCGGTCACACCATGCACAAGATTTAGGTGCAGACAATTCATACAAAACTCAAATGTCTTATGGATCATTTTTATAAAGTATCAAAACAATATGAATTCATTTTATGGGTTTTTAGTATGTCACTTGTCCTTTTTATTAAAATTAATGTCAATTTAAAAAAATACACACTTGGAGTCCTATCACTCACACCATGCATCAGATTGAGATGTAGTTGATCCTTAAATGTCAAAAATGACTTATAGATTATGATCCTAATGTATAATAATAATAATAATTCATTTTATGGGTTTTAGTACGTCACATATCCTTTTTACTAAAACTAAGGAAAATTTTAAATAAAATGTCACACCTAGAGTCATACCGATCACACCGTGTATAGGATAGAGGCGTGACTGATTCTTACACATAAAAATGACTTATAGAACTTTTTTCTAAAGTTTAAAAATAATATGAATGATTTTTTTTGGTCTTGAGTATGTGACTTGTCCATTTTACTAAAATTAATGTCAATTTTAAATAAAAATTCACACATGGAGTCATACCGGTCACAATGTGCATCAGATTGATGTGAAGTTGATTCCTCCATGTCACAAATGAAATATTAATTGTTTTACTAATTTATCAAAACAATCCAAATACCTTTTCATTGTTTTGAGATTGTCACTTGTCCTTTTTACTAAAATTAATGTTAATTTTAAATAAAAAGACACACTTGGTGTCTTACTGGTCATACAATATGTCAGATTGAGGTACGGTAGATTATTAGATGTCACAAATGTATTATGGATTATTTTTATAAAGTATAAATTTATATGAATTAGTTTTCATGATTTTGATTATTTAACTTGAATTTTTAACTAAAATGTCATTTTAAACTGGAAACATGCACTTTGAGTCATACCAGTCACATCGTGTGTTGTTTTGATGTGATACAGATTCATACACAACAAAACTGACTTATGAATCATTTTAGTAAATTATCATGACAATTAGATAACATTTTCTTGGATTTTAGTTAGAGAAACACTTTTTTAACTAAAATATCAATTTTAAATTGATAATGAACACTTTGAGTTATTTCAAACACAACATGTATCAGATTTAGGTGAATATGACTCCTACACATCACAAATGACTTAAGGATATTTTTAATAAAGTGTAAAAATAATCTGAAATCATTTTATCTTCTTTGAGTATTTTACTTATCCTTTTTACCCAAATTAATATCAATTTTAAATAAAAATTCTTACTTTGAGTCATATTGTGCACACCATTTATCAGATTGATGTGAAGATAATTAATCCACATAAAAAATAACATATTTATTGTTTTCATAGTGTATCAAATCAATTTGAATGTGTTTTCTTGGTTATGAGTATGTCAGTTGTCTTTTTTACAAAAATTAATGTCAATTTTAGATTAAAACACACTTGGAGTCATACCAATGACACCATGTGTTAGATTGATGAGTGGATTATTCCTAAAAGTTATAAATTAATTTTTTATTTTTGTTCTAATATATCAATACAATATGAATTAATTTTCTCAGTTTTGCATATGTCACTTATTTTTTAACTAAAATTAATGTTAATTTTATATAAAAAGACACACTTGGAGTCATACCGGTCATACCGTGTGTCCGATTGATGTGGGGATGATTAATACCTATCAAAAAATACTTATGGATCATTTAACTATAGTGTCAAAATAATATGAATGTTCTTGGTTAGTTTTGAGTATGTGATGTATGTTTTGAACTAAAATTTAAATTATAAAAAAAACATATAATTTGAGTATTTTTTAGCACACTGTGTATCAGATTGAGGTGTGGCTAATTGAGTGTGCATTGTATTTTTTAAATTCAACTATCTACTAAAATCCATAAAGTGATAAAAATTCCATTTTTATGGAATTGGAAAACCCATTCTTCCTAAAACACCTCATCTAAAAGCAACATGTTCTCTCTTTTTTTAACTTGATGTAGAGAGTCAGAAAAATACGACTTACCAAAAAGAATCCACCTATATAAGAAAAACAATTCTTATGTTCGTAATACTATAAATAAATAAATTATACAAAATAATGAAACAATACCTTAATAAAATGTCTATTTTAAATTGAAACCACAAAATTTGAGTCAAACCAGGTCCACCGTGTCTGAGATTGAGGTAAGGTTGATTCCACAATGACTTTTTATCCTATAGTTCATGATCATAGTACATGAGTGAATCATCATTTTTTATGAATAATTTGATAATTATATCTATGAAAATTATCAAAATAACTATCATGCAAAAATGATGAGGAAATTAACTAAAAAAGAAAAACAATGATGAAAAAATATACTAAATAAGTAGTAAGAAGTCAAATATTCATGATATATGTGTACATTCTGAAACCAGTTATGCTTCCCAGCCATTTATAAAAAAATCCATTTTTTCTTGTGAATATAAGGAATTTATATATTCATGATATTATTAGAAAAATATAAGTACACAAAGGATTAATAATTATTTTAAATGAAATTGTAATTATCTTTGGAAATACTTCTTTGTGGGTTCTTTTATATTGATGGAATATGATATCCCTAATAAATTATCTAACATAATAACCACAATATTTTCCATTGGTTTGTTTCAGAAACTAAAAAAACATCGGTTAAAATAAGTAATTATTTTTTATATGTGTTTTGATAGTGAAATATTATTATATATACCCTAATACTTATTTGCCTGTAGAAGTTGATAGGATCCCTGTATGCATGGAATTTACTCATGCCATGATTTTCATCATATTTAAAAACATCATTATCACAAAAGAAATATCATTCAAACATAATATAAAATATATAAATTTATGTTTAATTTTAAAATGATGGATGTAGTGTATTATAAATTGAAAAATGTCATCACATGTGGGTAGTTTGTGGGGCATCCATGTAGTGAATCCATAAAATAAATATTTAGATTATCGAAATTGATAACAAAAATTATCCAATGTTTCCTAAGAGAGAAAAAAGTAATAAGTAATGGAAGGAATGAAAATATATTTGGTATGATTACATTGTATATTTTTATCCCTATATCGTTGGTAATAATAAGAGTCTATATTCTGTAAGTTTTCTTTAAAATTATGTGGCTATTTTTTCCAATATTGCATAAATTTGATTTGAATCTCATGAATTTAGTTGTGTAGAAGTGATACGAGTAATATTGAGTCCATATTTATATTCATAGGGGGTTACCTTCAAAAAGTTTTGATAAAGAAGCCTATAAAAATATTAATTGTGTTTAGTCATAATTAACATTGTAGATAAGCTGTTAGAAAAAAATCATGAAAACACACCTCATATATATATTTAAAAATAAGACTCCTAGACAAGAATATTTAAGGATTTCATTTAAATTTTCAATAGAAATGTAATATGTAATGGAATCTCCATACATGTGTTCTTCAAAATCAACTATATCATTACTATAACTTTGTACCCTTTTATCAACAAGGACCTTCAATGTTGGTAAATGTGAATATTGAATTGGTAGGGTAAAGTTAATTTTTGAAGTTCTTTTCAATTGTTCAGTTGATCCTTTAGATCATTTTCATTAGAACTTTTATCTAACCCCTCCCTTTTTCCCATTTGTAATAAAATTTATCAGTTCAGACCTTTTTTATTAATTGTTAAAGGTTTTTCATAAAGAATAAATTGGAAATGAATACCTCCTTGTTGAATTATTTTTTTACAAGATCTAATAGACATTAAATTAATGTTCAAATATCTTTATCGAATGTATGAATTTCTACTTCATCAAGTGGAAAATGTAGTTCAAAGCTCATCTCATGATCTACAATAATCCCCATTCTCACATGACCTATTGGAAGTTGTATTTTGTATAGAGTATCTTATTGGATATTGAACATAGTATACCTCAAAACAAGGTGACATGTGGGTATTGATAGATATAAATAATAATCATTTTCACATTATTCAATATCAGTACAAGAAAAGTATTAGTTTTTTATATATTCACATTACCCAAAAATAATTATGAGAATACTAATTACCTAATATAAGATAGCTATATTAGGGGAATTCTCCCCTCAATACTAGTGGGGGTGAGGGGGGGGGGAATCATCACCTAATGGATATTATTGAGTTTCGTATTCACTTTCCTTCCCCATATATCATTTTCTAGAAAATCAAACTATTAATGAAATTTTTCTTCAAGATGAGCTGATCATGCATGTAGATGTTCCATTTGTTTATCTTTATCCCTATGTTCTTTTCCTTTCTCAACATATGTTTGAGGTATCACCCCAAAACCCGCACCTATGACACAGACATACTGTTCTAGCCTCTTCAAGGCCACTAATAGTAGTTATTCATCTGACATATCTGATGATGAATCCTATGACTATATTGGATAAAATATATTAGAAAATATAAAACCATTGTTATGTAATATAAATTTAAATAAAAAATGTTTCTTATTTCATTTTTACACATTATTCCCACACTTTTTGTGTATTTTAATCTATTAGTATCTCATATTTATTTACACATGCCTCTTTCTATAGCACATGACATGGTATGGATATGGATATGGATTTGGATTTTTATTATTAAATATGAATATAAATAGAGGAACATAATTTTTTTATGTCACATAAACGTATTGTGGTCAATTTAAAAGACATAGAAACTTTTTCCAAGTAAATATTAGCCTTTACTTTCATTACAGTAGGGGTATGTTGGATTTTTTCCCATTGATTATTTGTAGAACTCAGTTTCTATTTCCTAAATCAATAATTCTTAATTAAAGTGATTAATACATGTATTTGAAAACTATGTATTACCATCCATAATGTACCTGCAAATATGTCTCATCATGACAACTAGTAAAGGCATCCAATGCTTCTTGTCTTATCAAGTGTGCATAAATATGAAGTGGGTGCTGGTTTATTTTAACTTCAACATCTTTGATAAGAAAATTAATTAGAATTGTGTGAAAGCATATGTGAACCTTTACAACAAACATCAATACAAATTTCTTGTGTGTGTTATCAACTATAAATGAACTCTATAAATAATAATGAAGATTAAATAAATGTTTAATTATATTATTTTTTTATTAAAATAAATAAATGATATCATAATTTTACCTTAATCTTTTCTTAAATCAATTTCTTAAGCATGGACACAACATAGTTCCACAAATCTACATCAATTGACAAGAACTTCTGAATGGTGAAACCAATGAAACAACTGTACATGGAATTGTTGTGGGTAATAGGTTGGTCATACACATTCCATCCAACTTCATATTTGATGACTTTGTTTTTAACCTCAATAATTGTTAATAACACCATCACACTACGACCCTCAAGTTTTTTCTAGGACATTGGTTCTTCACCATCAAATATTTCTTTAGGATTAATATAGTTAAATGTTGTTCCTATATATTGGTAGCATGGGCATGTGTAGAAGGTTGTTGTTACTCTGAACATGGAGGACTAGAAAGTTGGGAAACCTCTTATTCTTCAAGATTTCTAGCATCAATATAGGAATAATTCATTATTTGCATAAGTTTTTGAACATTTAATTTGTATTATGTAAAATTAGTAGTGAAAAAATAATTATATGAAGTAACACAACATATATTAAAAAAATATAACTTTATTATTGAATTATTATTTTAATAGGTTCAAGGTATTTGACCCCTCAATCAAGTTTATAATCCCTCATTTTGGTCCCCTGTGAAATTCAATACCCTGTCTATATTAGGACCTCTGAAAATTGATTATGACATCCCAATAAAAGTTTTAACCTTAGTTGATTTTTAATCTAACCCTTCATGGTTTTGGTTGAAAAAAGAACAATATACCATTTTCGGTGTGTGGGACTTGGAACATAAAATACTTGTAATTACTATGATACCATTATAAATGATTCATCATTATAACCTTCTATAGTAAAATACAATTTCATGAATCCCAATTCATTTTTTCAAAAAAACTCCTATTATCAACCCACTTGCATTGAAAAATTTTCACTTGGAATGTTTTATAATCCAACTCCTATATTTTACCATATTATGACATCTTTGTAGGTTCTGGGCATAGAGGAAGTGTGTGATGGGATGTTCCCTACTTGGATTTTTTCCATGATCAATGATCAATAAGGTATTTAAATGATGATAAATGTTGTGATCAATAGAATTTAATCGAATAAAATATACAGTGGATAAAATTCCAGAACTAGAGCGCATGATCATCATATATTATTTATAATTAGTTTAATCAATTAAATAATTACCTTGAGAGAATTCTTTCTTCATTGATGAATCAGAAAACAAAAATACATTGTTCTATTTTTGATTTTCAGGAATCAAGGGTAGATTCCCTCTAGTGTTGATCCACAAATGTTCACAAATCTATGAATATCTCCATATTAATATTCAGGTTCTAGGATAGAAAAAACTGATCTCTTGCATCATTTTTCTTTGATATCTATGATAACTGCATTCAAACTATTATCCATGATCTCTCTAGACTCGAGAGTGGAGGGTGGAAGAATATTACTCTCCATTCATGAGAGAGTTCTCGGATAGGGGACATATCAAGAGCTTTGAGAGAATTCTCTAGATTCATTGTGAACAAAAAAAAAAGAATTTGATCTAATGAAAAATAATATAATTGGTTTTATCTACCATAGGGGTTTATAAATAAATTCATTCAAAAGTTACCTTTACTATTTATTTAATCCATGAGGAACCCCAATTATATAATATATTTTTTTATTTCTTGAAATTCTCAAAACTTGTGAATGAAAATTAAATATTATTTATTCAAACCATATTGAATATATAAATTATTTCTCATTAGAAAATTAAACTCAGTACTCCATTCCTCTATAATATTATTAGGCTTTGAATAATGTATATTTATTTATTAAAAATGTATCTCTACATTATTCACCAATATATAAATAAAAAATATATTTACTAAATAGAAAATAAAAAATTATTAAATATTATGCTCACATAATATTCTCTCGAATAAGTGGTGATAGAATATATTCAATAAAGAAAACACGAATAATTACTAAACCATGTGCTATAATAATATTTAGTCAACTTTTTTAATAATAAATAACAATATCTTATTTAGCTAATATTTATGATACACTTATTGTGAGACCCTCTATGGATATTTCTCAGTAGAATTTAGTGAAGCAGCCCAAAGTTCATGGTTCGCACTTAGCAACATTCCCATGATGCCATAGAGAAATAAGTTACTTCTGAAATTACATAACACATCATGAAAATGTTGAATGTGTAATATAATATTGTAATCATGATATCTCTAATCTAGGGGGTTTTACACTGGTTCCATCAACCTATGTAATCAATGTATCCTTCTTTTACTTTCTTGAAATGAAACTTTACTATACAACACCATAGACATGGATTTATTTAGGCGATATCATTTCCATCAAAGTCACTGAGGTATAATTTTTTTTAAATAATTAAAGGGTAAAATTATTTCTCACATTATTCATTAATGTAATAGTACTTGTGACACACCAAACATATCACACCTCTCTGTGAACATATGTTGTCATGGTTTTCATCATAAATAAAAGTAATCGACTTATAGTACACATTAATAATAATCTTAAATTCAAAGTATCAATGCACACATCTAGAGATTAGAACATCCAATGACACATATAAATGTGGATTTTCACCTGGTGGGTCCCATTCTAATAATATCCTAAAGTCTACATTACCAAGGGTTTACACAAATAGAAGGTGCCTCAAAGTCCTATGAGCCTCCACCCATGATAACATGTATCATTTGTGTCCTAGAAATGATACTCATGCTTTTTTATGAGATTGGGATTTAGTCATGGGGTCCACCAAATTTTCTTATGTAGGAATTTTTCTTACTAAAACATCACCCCTTTGTGAAAAATCCCTCAATAGGTGATACTTCCGAAGTATGTTCTTTGTCTGTTGGTGTGACCTTGGATCTTTTGTCAGAGCCACCACTGCATTATTATCACTATAGAATGTGATAGGGTCTTTACTACTAGGTACGACATCACAATATTAGAAAAATTTAAATATCCAAATAGATTATATTACTACATCAGAAGTTTCTAGATACATAGACTCCACTAAAGAATCAGTGGAAACTAGCTACATTGAAATATTCTTTCTTATAGATCCTCCGTTGAGACAAAGAAACATATCCTGACTATGAATTAAGATCATTATGATCTATTTGAAAACTAGAATTGCTATAACCTATGATGACCTCCTCCTCATCTCTTCCATACACCTGGAACATATCCTTAGTTCTCAGATACTTGAGTAAAACCTTAATAGAAGACCAATATTGTTCTACTAGATCTACTTTATTCTTCCTAATATACTCAATAAATAGGAGACATAAAGTCTATTACATATCATGGCATACATGATTGATCCTACCACAGAATTTTATGGGTTCTTACTCATTCTCTCTTTCTCCTATTATGTTTGAAGAAACATTTCTTAGAAATATTTATACCTTATGAACCTGGAACCAATACATTTTTGGTTTGTTCTATAAAAAATCTATTTAGTATCCTGTAAACATATTTACTTTGAATTATTCCAAGAATCCTCTTGTATCTATAATTAATGATCTTGATCCCTATAATATATGCTTTACCTAATTCCTTCATGGAGAAACACTTGTTCAACCAGCTTTTAACAAACCATATGACTGATATATCATTTTTAATAAGAAATATATCATCAACATATACAACTTGGATAATAACCACATTTCCAGTAAACCTATTGTAAGAACATGACTCAAATTTGTTCTTAATGAAACCAAATTAATTTATAACTTCATCAAATTTAATGTTCCATGACAAGGATTCTTACATCAATCCATAAATGGATCTCTACAACATGAAAATACTTTTGGAATCACTTGGAGTTGTAGACCCTCTTGGTTGTGTCATATAAACATATTCTTAAAGGTTCTGAGTAAGGAAAGAACATTCAACATCCATCTTACAAATTTAATAGTCATGGTATGCTGCTATATCAAGTAGAATTATGATGGATTTAAACATGGAAACTGGTGAAAAAGTTTAATTTTAGTCAATTACTTAATGTTTTTTAAACCCACAAGCCACAATAATTTCTTTATAGGTATTTAATTTTCCTTCCATGTCCAGTTTTCTATTGAATACCCATTTTCACTCTATATTATTTACATTAACTAGTGTATCAACTAGAACCCAAACATGATTCTGATACATGGAATCCATTTAATAATTCATTTATTTTTTCCATCTTATAACCTCATATCTATATACTAACCCTCTATAGGAGAGAAGTTAATCATTTTAAACCAATAATGAGTCACATCTTCGGCGACTAAAAAATCACCTCTTAGGTTCCCTTACCTCTATAGTACTCCTACACAATACTTTTTTTTTCAATAATTTCTTCTTATAAGGGGACCCAAGGAATCTATTCCTATACCGACTCTTTTGTATCTTTAGGATCAACTTCATCAATTTAAATATTGTAACCACTATATTTTCTAAATATTTTATCCCTATCAATAAAGACAGTTGTCCTGGTGATAGTTACCTTATTGTCTGAGGGGTTTTATAGGTAATATCCCTTTGTTTCTATAGGACAACTTATAAAGATACACTTTGTTCCCAAGGGTTCTAGTTTTATTCCTAAGAAAGCCTTATCAAATTCCTCATAACCCCATGCCTATGTATCTTATGAAACATGTTTCTTTCCACTTAATAACTTGAATTGAAATTAATTTTCCTCTTTAGTTGGTACTCAGTTCAGTGTGTATGTCAAAGATTGTAATTCAATCCCCAAAAGTATAATGGAAGATCTATATGACTCATCATAGACCTTACCATGTCTAGAAATATATAGTTCCTCCTTTAAATAACACTATTCCATTATGGTGTGTAAGGTGTATTGCATTAAGATATAATCCCAAACTCCCATGAAAAGTCAATAAACTCTTGGTTAAGGTACTCACCACATCGATTCGATCAAAGATTATTTATCTTCTTTCCAAGTTGATTTTCTACTTCATTTATGAATTATTTTAATTTAAAAAAGTATTAATATTTATACCACATTGATTAGACATAACCATATCTACTCAAGTAATCATTAAAAGTTATGAAATATGAATATCCACCACTAGCTTCGATTATAAATGGTCCATACACATCAGTGTCTACCAATCCTAAAGGATCTATGGCCCTTTCACCGTATACTCCGAATGGAAGCTTGGTAATTTTTCCTTGTAAATAAGCATAACATATTTCAAGTTGTTTTAACTCATAAGTGTCTAAATAACCATATTGAGTGGGATTTGTAATTTTTTTCTTATTTAAATGACCATGAAAGTGATGTAATAACTTAGTGTTACATGAGTCTTGTGAACATGATTTTCCATCTATTGTCAATACTTGGTTTCCATAATTTAATACATAAAATTGTTATATAAATGTTCCATACCATAAAATATGTTGGCCTTTATAAACGAAAAAAATTATTTCTAAACCTTAAAATAAAATCAACTGCATCTATTCTTGATATAGAAATTTCATTCTTGGTATCTATTGGTACATAACAATGATCATTTAAAAACAACATCATTACTATTGGAAATGAAAGGGGGTATTCACTAATGGATAGAGGAGCCATCCTCACACCATTATAATCCCTCGAATCTACCTCTCCTCTAGTAACATTTTGGAATATAATTGGTTCCTATATTTTTATATATATGTGAGAACAAAAAGCTAAATCTAACACCCAATGTCTCGATATTGAATGATTACACTCAATAACAAACAGACCATTAGATTCCCCTTTCTTAAGGGTGCATTTATTCTTCTTGTGGCCTCGAATTCCACAGTAAAAACATACTTTCTCCTTTTATTTTCAATGTATTTGGATATTTATATTCTTGGAAGGATGGTTCTTGATATATTAATACTTGTTATGAGTCTTGGGCCCCTTCACCTTGTTCTTCCCATTTCATATTCACCATAATGTATATGGGTTTATCATGATCCAAATACTTATCCACTTAGAGAATGAAATTAGTAGGTTATAAAATAATATTATCATTACTTATCATGTTATAATTAACAATAAAACTAGATAAGTTCTTGGTTAGTGAGGAAAGTATAAGATCTATGCGCAACTAATACAAGAAATCAATCCCTAAAATGTATAAGGATTCAATGTATCCAATAAGATTGAATACAGGAGTCCCAGTTCGAACTTACTCTCTAAGATTAGTTTTAAATAGAGCATTATAGATCTTGTTTCTCTCTTGTCTCACTTTCTCTTCATATATATCCCAAAGGCAAGACATCATGCTATACACATCCATGTCCTCATGTTTATTCAAAAGCTCTTTGGTCATGGATGATAGCAAGACACACTTAACATATATAGCATAATTAAAATGTTTCTCATAGAGAGATAACTCTTCATCACTGGAATCATTGATAGGAACATTAGGAATAGGTTCTTCCTGGACATATAAATTTATTTCATGGAATAGGATAGCGCCTAAGCGCCTATTCCACTCTTGGAAATTTTTATTGGTGAGAAGGTTATACTTATCAATTATGGATTTTAGTGATATGTTTGAAGTAGTTTTTTATTTTTGTTTTTATAAATAACATGAGGAGAGTTTTAGTACTTTATCTGATAAAAATTTAGTCAAATAACTAAATATTATATTTATTAATATCCCAATATTTTATTGAAACCCATCAGCTGTCACAATTGGCTTTAGAATATCTTGTTTCTTGGACATTCTAGTGGTCACGATCCATATTCTCTATCTCATTACCCCAACATTTACTATTCAATAAATTTGAATAGTTTTAAGTGTATTCAATTTAGTGATTGACCACATATTAGATAATATTTATGGATAATCCAATTTATTTTAGTCTTATCTTTAATTCTTGTTAATTCATTAATACATATGATCATGAAAAAACAACCATAATGAAATAAACATGCAAGTTTACAAAATATAAATATTAGTGGTATGATAATTATCCTTTTCTAATGGTTAGTTTATCTTGTGGATGATAAATCAACTATCAACCTTGGGGGAACACTACTTGAAAAATTAATGGTTTATGGTGGAGATTTCTACATGTATACCTATATATCTCCGTTGGATTGGTTTCTCCTTAGCTGAAAACTTGAACCACCTCCACTAACAATGGATCACCATCCATTACATATTCCATTACTCACACGATAGTGAGGGGAGTGGGATTATATTAAAGAAACCAGGGGCTCACATGCCCTTACATAATAGGAGGAGAGATGGAATATAGGCCAAAAAATTAATTTAATAATAAATTAAAAGAAACCAATCACATACATTGGACATGTCTAAGCTCATGATCATCCACATGGAACAAATTATGCACTTAATAAAATTAGTGTTCAATTATTATCATTCTTATTTTAGATAAATTGTTCTCGAATCAATTAATTATCTTCTTTAATAAATCAATTATTTTATCTTAATCCTAATCCAAATTTAATTAAGATTCTCATCCATCATAATTATAAACAAATTATATAAATTTATTTAAATTTAACTATGTACATAAATGTACCTTGTAGGCAACACTTTGAGTACCCATCTAAACTACCCAACATGTATTATAAATGTATATTGTTTACTCTTGCATCATATATCATACATGACTTATCATGTTCTTTAATTATGTGTACTACCAACATAATGATTACATGAATTAAATGATTTTTCTAACATATCTTATGCTTCTATTCATGTAGTGTAATAACTATAATACAACTCATACATGACATATAAATCCCAACATTATACAAAATTTAATTAAATATTTATATTTATTAAAAACCATGACATGGTGTGTCATATCAACTTATTGACCACATGAAAGAACATATTGATAAGGATTAAGAATTAGAACATATTAATTTTCATTTTATGAAATTTTTCATAAGTACATGACATGTACAAGTTAGCTACACGACATGCACATTTTATCACCATCTATCCAAAACACATTCCTAGGAAATCGGTGCATAATTTTGCCTCAGGAAAATTGGAGTACACAAACTTTTCATGGGCTACATGTCATCTGGTCTCTGAGCTACACAATCACCAGTCCAGAAGGCTGTGTGAGAAGATTCATGGTCTGTCTATGAAAAAAGGACTATACACCATGTATGTAGGCTACACAGTGTGTACTCTAGCTAACTATGTAGCAGGATAGCTTGGTCAATATGTGGTGTATAATGAATACACCACATGTAATAAATGAACATTATTTGGACTAATTATTTATTAATTCCTAGTGCATTAAACACTAGTACAGAACATGTACCTTTGAGTTACACAACATGTACTCTTGTGTTATCTAACCAGATTCCTTGGCACCTCTGGATGACATATTAAATTTTATGTTTTTCATAAAATTATTCAATTTTAATATATTTACACTAAATTAAAGAGAAATAAGCAAGTGTAAGAAGTCAAATTAAATAACAATTAATCGTGAGTTGGAATCTAATTAAAAAGTTCATAAATAAATCGATGATATTTAAATAATTATAAACAATAATGTGACTGCTCTCATACCAATTGAAGGTTATGAGCATATTGGAAGCATGTGATGGGTGGTCCCCAAATTTTCTTTTTAACATGATCTACAATAAATATGCGATTTACAGGATGATAAATTCCATGGTCAAGGAAATTGAATCAAAGAAAACAGATAGTGGCTAAAATGTGGGAACCAAAGTACAGGATCATAAAGTAGTATTTATAATTAATTTATTCAATTAAATAATTTCCTTTTGAGAATTATTTACTAATTAATGTATTTGACAACATATATTAATTGTAGAATCATTTCATTGTAGGAATGAAGATAATATTGTCTCTAGCGGTGATCCACATGTGTTCCAAAAATTCCCATACATCACCGTAGTTATATTTGGGTGATAGCACGAAAGATCCTATCATTTTTTCATTCACCTTTGATCTCCAAGAGAATTGATTCCAATGGTTTCTCCTTGATTTCTCTTGATTCAGGTGGTGTAAGATTCCTCTCTGTTCTTAGGAGAGATCTTTGAGATTGGATATCTCTAGGGCTTCAAGAGGATTACCCAAATTCATTGTTCAAAAAAACCAAATGAATTGGATCTAATGAAAAAATATAATTGGTTTTATATATTTCTATGGTTTATAAACCAATATTTTCACAATTTACCTTTAATATTTATTTAATCTTCATGGAACCACATGTATATAAAAATAAAAATATTATTATTTCTCGATATGTGCTTTACTTGAGAAATAAAATTAAATATTATTTATTCAAATAATATTCAATATATATACTATTTCTCACTATACCATTAATCCCGGCCCTCCATTCCTCCATAATATTTATCGATCCTTGAATAATTTCTATTTTCTATTGAATAAATATCACTCCATCATTCACTAATAATGAAATAAGTAATATATTCACTAAATAAGAAATAAAAATTTATTAAATTTTATGCCCACATAATATTCTCTTGAATAAATTTTGAATGAATATACGTGATCAAGAAAACATAACTAATTATTGAAAAACATATGAGAATAATATTTATTTGACTTGTTAAATAATTAATAGTAATATATTATTTAGCTGAGATTCTATATACACTTAGTGTGTGACTTTATGGAATCTTTATCAGTGGCATTAGGTGAAGTAGCCAAAAGTACAATATTAATGTATAGAAATATTCCAAGGAACCCATAGGGGTTGAATTTAACACCATAATGACATACTACCTCATAAAAATGCTTACTGGTTAATATAATCACTTTATCATGACATCTTTAATCAATCTAGTTGCACACTGGTGCCATCAACCTATGTTCCTGATGTCCCTTTATTTGACTATCCAGAAATTGAACTAGCCTATATAACACCATTACCCTAGATTTATTTAGGCTATATCATTTACATCAAAGGGACTATGATATCAACATTAACTAAATAACAGAAGTGGAAAATCATTTCTCACATTATTCATTAATGTAATATTACTCGCGACTCACCCAACGTATCCAACCTTTCCGTGAACATATGTCATCATAGTTTTCATCAATACATCAAAGTATGTGACATATAATAATCAATAATAATATTCATAAATTATATGGATCAATACACATGTCCATAGGTAATAACATCCAGTGACATATATTAATATGGATTTCTTACTGGTGGGTCTCGTTCTCATAATATCCTACACTGGATATTACAAAGGGAACACACCATGAGAAAGTGCCTCAATGTACTATGAGTACCCACCCCCGATATCATGTATCATTTGTATCCCTCAAATGATAACATCTGACTATAGAACATATATTTTAGAAAAGTGTAGTGGCACTTCTAGGTTCTCATCATAGCGGGGATCAACTATGACCTTTTAGTGCAACAAATACTCTTATGAAATTATGACATACTATGTTAAAAATAATAACAATCAGGATGTGATAAGAAGTTTAATAATATTCCCAAAATATTAATATAGGTAATCATAAAGTACACAAAATTTGGTTCTAGGGAAACTACTTCCACAACAATCACATAAATTGACAACTTGGAGAAATAGTGAAGACAATAATGGAGCCTCACTCCCCCAGAATTATGATCCTCTAGGGTTTCGGCCTGTTAATCCCACAAAGATCCTAAATGGAGTTCCCTTTTATCTAGTGTTTCTAATTTCCTCTCATATTCAATCCTCCTGATCATTTTATCCTCCTTCGGTGATGGGTTCTTCCATGCCTTTCCCCTTTTCGCAGCTGCCTTTCGGTTGGGTTTTTCTTAATTGTCTTTCCATCGCATTACTTGTATATTTTGAAGGTTTGATGGTGATTGCACATAATTACTCTCGGATATACCTATATCTGAGTCCTTATGTGGGTTTCGAAGGATAAAGGATTAGTTTTGCTCATCCCGTGATTTCACAGGCATCACAACGTCTTGGATCACCGGTCTTCATCTTCCCCGGTTCTCTTCAGATCCGGGCATCCCTGGTTGATTCTGTGCTCGAGTGTGGGTTCCTATCCATGCAATAATGATATGATATATAGGTTTTTTCCACCAAGACATGAGTCATTCAACCAAAATCACTCTTGGGAGGAGGAGATGGATGTCCCGGAGGCGGTTAGGGTTCCTTATTATGGTTGTATCCTGAGATCATTGAGGTGTTTGTCGTGTGAAACTGTGATTTCTAGATGAATCTGCAGAAGGATCTTGTGGCTGAACTCGGTTGGTTCATGGAGTTTCTAATTTCAATGATTACATGGCTTTGGTTGACATAAAATAGATTTTATTGATGATGAATCATGTGGGGTTTGTAATTTTTTTGAGACTTTTGTCTATTGTTTGAATGTTGTTTATTGAACGGGTTGGCTAATAGGTAGCATATGTTACTATGGGTTTGGGAATTTGTTTCATCACATTTAGAAGGTAGTGTAGGTTCTTTCTTATACTACTGGGTGGGAAACCTCAAAAGAGGGATGGGTGTGCTGACACCCATCAACTAACCGTCTATCCTTCTTGTTGGATAGATGGGTGCCTTGATCCAATTTTGTACAATGATTTTGGTCTTGCATTTGTTTTTCATTAGGTTTAGATGTTGTGATTCTTTCACATGAATTTTATAGTGGGTGGATTGAAAGAGAGATAGTTGTGCTAGAATCTATCTACTGACTCTCCCTCCACTTTTAAATGGGAGTGGGAGGGGTGATCTATCTTATTGTCCTGTCAGCACGGTGTAACTCTTTGGTAGGGGGAGACACTTTCTCATTGACCAATATCATTAATGCATTATCTTTTAGGGGGAGCGTTGAAACTCTTTCCCTTTTTTATCTTAACTTATTCTTTCCTTTGATAAACTGGGTCTCTATTAATCCCATTAAGACATGATTTTTATGTTATTTTTTCCACTGTGTTTGTAATGGGTATCAACTTTTCCCATTCTTCAAAAAAGGATTTCTATTTTATCCTAAGATATGGGCCTTTACTTATACTTTTTATTTTTTTCAAATAAATTGGTTTTTTTCCATGGTACCAGATACATACATCGCTTTAGCCACAAGTGTAATTCTACTATTTTTCATGGTACTTACTTCATCATGTACATTTGTATAGATTGTATAACCACTAATTACCTAACCATTATAAGATAACACATGAACACATTGTACTATGGCTATCCATTGATGTCATTATAAAATTGAATCCATATTTTCAATTGAATCATTAAAAATATGGTCTTGAAGCCATACTATAAACAATTTATTATGTGTATTTTATATCCAACTATTAACCCTTTATGGATTTAGATGCCTAATAATTTTTTTGTGGGTTTCAACATATTGGGAAACCTCTAAATTGTAATGAAAACTGTAATGGTGGGCCTGCTCCCAATCTCTAATAGTGATTGTGACAACATATATTCTAGAAATTCCTTCACCAATAAGCCTCCCAATGTGATGAGATTTCAATAGAAAAATTATATACACAATGGATAGGTAGTCGATACAAAATCCAATGAATTCCACAAAAATATATCAATATTTATTACAAAACATTACAAAACATCAATTTTTCCATACCCTTTCAAAAAATTCATGTATTATTCAACAAGGAACATCCATCTATAGTGTACAAGTTTTCATAGTCAAATATTACTTACCAAGTGAACCATCAAGTCAACCCTAATATAAAAGAATGATGGTAGGAACAACATTTCCTATTCACATAACATGGCAATCAATTCCTTTTCTACAACTGTAAATTTCTCCAAGTCTAAAACTTTGATTCATATAGTTTTAAAAAAGATATAGAGTTTGGTTAATGTATAGTGAACATTCTTGGAAAAAATGGAATATAAAGCTACAAGAATTAGATCTTATATCAAAACATGACAGTCATGTGACTTTAGATCCTTTAATACTAAATCATTAATTGAAATAATTTTCTTTATATTCAATGAATAATAATCTGGAGCCTTTACATCATTCAAGAATTTGAAAAACCAATATCTCTCATTCCTGGAAAGAGCATAATTATATGGAGGAAGAAAAAACCATTTTTCACCCATCACTAGTTCCAACGATTTCCACATTCCTAGGTAAATCATATCCAACCTAGCCTTAATTCCATCCTTTATTTTTTTGGGAGAATTTAGTAATCTTCCAATGACACTATCACATATAATTTTTTGAACATTCACAACATCAATAAAATGCGTGACATACATACAATTCTAGTACTATTATTAAAAAAGAGTTGATCTTTTTTTCTAAATGGTTTTATAAGGTTTACCAAAAAAGGTTTACTAAAAGAAGTATACAAATCAATTAATTTCACTAACTATTGATCACCAATTAGTGGAGATAGTGTTGTATGTTCTTATGAAATCTCTTAAAATGATTTCGTCCAATATCGGAACTTATGTTGCTTGGGTAAAAATATATAATGTCCTAGAAACACACTATTAATTGAATTTCTCAACCTAATTTACTATGTACCTTGATCAAAAATGGGACACCCTTGAGTTCCTTTAATTATATATCCTAAAAAATTTCTATTATTATTAAATTCATTTATCATCCTATATAACATGATGCCCAAAAAGAAATATTAATTTCTATAGGCATTGTAAAATGTAACACTGAAATCCCATAATAATTCCAAATCTTGATCAATGGAGACAAATAAAAATAAATATCATTACCCAATTTTTTTGGTCCTAATATAAACATACATGACATAATGTATTTTCATATCATGTATGTACACAGTGGAAAATTATAATTTACCTATATAACTGGACATGTACTATGAGTAATTATTTAAAAAAAATCACTCTATCTATAGATAACACAAGATGAAGGTTTCTCGGATCATTTCCAAATTTAGGATACTCGTAATCAATTATCCTCCATCAAGGAGAGTCTATCAGGTGATGAAGTTTCACATATTTATTTCATGTATATGCATTCCACATTAATTTCCTTATAGTCACCTCACTTCTATGTGAGTTCCTAAACTATGGAATGATTGGAAAGTACCATAAAACTATTGTATGAACTAATCCATCTTTCTTGAATAGGGAATTACCACACATTGTGTATTCTTTATATGATTTGTGCCCCCCTGAGAAATAGTATGTAGTGATTTAGACATACATGTATTATTTCCTAGATCATTCCCATTAAACATATCATTTTTTAGCATCATATGTTAGACTATGAAGATTATTGTCTCCTGGGAACATATTATTCAATAGAGAAAGTAGTTCAGTAAAACTAGAATCATTCCATCTATTTCCGGATTTTAAATTATAAAATATCAGTATGCCTGATAATGATAAATATTTAGTACAACCAACATACAATGGTTTCTTTTCAAGACTCTTTAACTTATTAAACAATTTTGGAAAATCATGAAGTTCATATTCAACTTTCATTATTATTTCCTCAATATGATCATTGTAATAATTCAATCCTATAACCATATCATCGATACAATGTTCTTAATTTTACATACATGAATCATAGTAGATGATCCATAAAATGAAATTCTATCCCTATCACTAGATATATTAATTTTTTCCATGTTTGGTCCTAAATTTATAAAATCAATGTATTTTATGATAAGTCAAGTGTTATTCCAACTCCACCATACTAATTATTCATGAATAAAAAAATGTAAGGGAATTTTTTTTTGAAAAGGGTCATATGAATGATCTATTTCAAACTTAATGAATTGTTTCACCCATTCTTCATGCACTTTTTTCATATGATTATCATCCATCCATTTTTGATTCATATCCATCCTATTTGATTCAGTAATATTAATATTTAAAATAAATAAATAAATACAAAAGGGGCCTTTCAAATAAGGGGAACTCAACATTTGAATGTTTCAAATACTTTGAGCATGCTTTGAATTAATTGGGTAATTGACTTATAGTAAATAATTACTCAATTGGAGGTTGATGTCATCTTATGAATTCATCCACTATGATCTCATATACTTGGTATGGGAAGACTACTACTCAGGGTAGTTCAAGAAACATAGGTTCATGTATATAAAAGATTGGGGATGAGCCTCTGGAAAAAAATGCAGTAATAACAATCCGGGAGATAAAGTTGATGAGGATGATGGTTATCTTCTAAAATATAAATGTTCCTAGGTAGGGCTGTTGTCTAAGCCTTAGAAATTTTTTCTTATTCTTCTATCTAAAGTATAAAAAATCAGTTGTATCTGTCTGATTCCCACAAGAGGCTCATTGATTAGTGCAACCCTAAGAAGGATTAGTTGGGTGGTCTAACATGCACTAATCCCGAGATGGAGTATACTCCAGTTTGAAATATAGTTTTACAATGCTTAAATAATGATGGTATGTATCTATTTATGATTGATCTATTTTAATTGGTCTTTCATATTTATTTTCTCTTTAGTTTAAATTTTGTATATTATATTTATCTTGAGTTTTGTATCTCAATATCCTTCTCTATAAAGAGAGTTTCAACACTCTTCAAGTGAGAGGGCTTCATAGCCTAATATTTTCAAATATTATTAATGTTGGATGTGAGTGTTTGGTTGCAGATTATTGTGAAATGTTTATCATACGTGGGAAATTCTTAAAGTAAGAGGACTCAAACAAAAGGGCCTTAAAGTCTTTGAGATTAAAACTATATTTTCATCGTTTACATAGTTTGTCAATGCATAAGTGTTATTTCATTATTCTAAAATAAAATTATTATTTTTCCTATAAATAAAATAATTTTTTTTCATGAAACGTGCTTATTTCAATTTTAAAATAATAAATAACATTAAGGTAGTTTAATAAATTATTGAGAAAATGTAAAAGATATTTTATGTTAAAAATATAGAAAACACTATAGTTACAATAGAAAAATTATTTTTAAAAATATAATAAATAATGTTTTTAAGGAAAAAAAGATAGTCGACATAAATTTTTGAAAAGTATAAAAAGGTTTTTCTAAAATGAATTTTACAAAGAAAAAATAAAAAATAATTTCAAACATGTTATAATTTCAATAAAAGATGTTTTTATTTATGAAAAATCATAAATAAAGATGTTGTGAAAATCATTAAAAAAATTAAAATATGTTTTAAATGATTCAACATGTTTCGTTAACTCACATTCATTGATTTCATTCATATTAAAATAGAAATTACATATGTTAATAAATATTAAGAATTGTATACTTTGAATGATTTTCTTCATGAATATAATTATAAATATTTTAAAAAAAAAACTAAATAGCTATCATTTGTTTTGAAAACAACTATTATAAGTGATAAATGTCCTGTAATTTCTTTAAGCATAGCCTGAAGATGAATTTAAAATTAATAATTAAATGTATTTTCCCCCCTTTATGATTTCTAAATTTTTTAATGAAAAAGAATAATTTTGTACAAGTTATTTATTAAAAAAACATAAATACAGATGTTTCTTTGGAAACAAAAAACATGCATTTGATTTTTAAAATTAATTCATCAAGATTAATGAGAGGTATGAATTATTTTATGTGTTATCAAATGAATCCAAATTCATCAATGCCCCTTTTTGTGGGTGTTGTTTCTTGGAATTGTTTGATACCACTTATTTTATACCCCTTATCAATTATATAATTTTTTCTAGGATGAATTTTTTAAAAAAATATTTCATTATCACTTGAAAATACAGAATCAATTAGAGAAGAAAATTTAATAAATTATTGAATAAGTGATTTCCAATGCAACACTAGTGATGGTTACATGTAACGAAGTTGAGAATTAGGTGATACAAGTAGGTTATTGGATTAAATCATCTAAATAATCAAAAAAGGACCCAAGAATCATAGTAAACTCAATACGACTCAAGTAAAAAGATCTAAACCAGTGATAAAAATTCTAGGTCAACTTATAGGAACAAATATATCCCATTAGTCATGTTGAACTAGTTTAGACCTATAACCATCCATGTAGCCCAAATATACAATGGGGTACCATCTAATAGTGCTCAACTACCATGATTACTACCTCTATCAAGACACAAGATATAATAGAGTTTTCACTCATTCATTTCATTTACTAATTCCTTATACTACCATCATATCAATAAATATGGGTGATCATCCAAGAAAAGTAAAAAAGAATAAGCATAAAGAACATTAAATAAACCTCATCTCACCACATATAACCTCAAAAGAAATAGCCTATTTTAAAATCATGCATAATAATTATATAAAGAGATAAAAATTCCAAATATCCCCCAAGTGTTCACAATCCACAATCGGCATATCAATCATAAGGGACTCAATTGAGGGTCTCGCATGTTTTAGAAAATAGATTCTTTAAAAGTTATAATAGGGATTTCAAAAGAAGAACATTATTCCAAGACATTTTAAACCATTTGAAATCATATTTCAAAACATCCATTGAAATAAATTTACCAAATATAACCTTGAAATTCATTTGGGAACAATATATTTTCCACAAATCACCTTAAAAGTTTATATAGAGGCTAGAAATATATAAAACCATGTTATTGAGATCAACACACCCCATTAAAAAGAACAAAGAGTCCCTTTTAAAAACTTTTTGGTGCCAAGAACCTATTTAGAACCTTTAAATTAAATTTAAGGTTCTATTTGGAACTTTAAACAAGCCAATGATATTCTATTAAATGAATTCAAAATAAGACAGGAGAAATCTATTTCAAAACTCTATCTTGAAGAACATCAAAAACCAGTTGAAAAACATTTCCAACCCACTATGGGTATACCATATGCTTCTGGATTTATTAAAAAACATTTTAAACCACTAATAATCACCTGATATTAATTATAATGGAGGTTTCATAGAAATACCTACATTGTATAAATGGAAACCCCTCACCTTTGATGGTGAACACCTAACATGGGAAGGAAACGAACTCATTGGTACTACATGCATGAAGGTCAGAGGGGGTAAAGTCATATATGGAAAGAGAGATTAAAGATGAGAAGAAATAATCCCATACCTTATATATTTAGAAGATCAATTCATTGATGAAGAGTGGTGAGGGTTTGGTTTCGTGCAGATTAGTTTCCACGAGGGAGAGACGATGACTTTAGAGAGATACTGTGATGTTAGGTAGTGATGATAGGGAGAGTGGAGATGACTGAATCATGGTTCTGTGAGATATTGAATATGTGAGTGTCAGAAATAGTACGTTAGGTTTCTTTTTATAATATCACATAAGGCATTTATCTGAACTTTCAATAAGGTGATGATAAAGAGTAATTTTATAAGTGATAAAATAGAAAGGGATTATAAAAATACTCTTTATCAATGAATTTTTAGTTCTAATAATGACACCATTTTATCACTTCTAAAAAGATATGAATCAACGAAGCAATGAGTTTGTGAGGGTCCTATTGAGGATGATGAAGGTGTGGGTTAGTCCTCCTTCTCTCTCTACAAAGGGTTATCTACCATCCCCATTCATCATAAGGGAAGCATCGCCCATGTTAATGCAGACCAATATGCTGTGTTAAAGTGACTTAAAATTGGGAAACACTCTATAATTTCATGGCTTATTCTTCCTAGGGGCTCCATTACATTGAAGATTTGTGATTTTATTGACCGATTATCAGTGATTTTGGGATCTGGAATTTGGATATGTTTTTCATTGGGACACATGTTTTATAATATCCTCTTCCCTTCTAAGGAATTAAAGATGTGGGAATAGGGGTTTGGATCTGTATTTCTTAAGCCTCAATTTATTCACATAATAGAATGGGACAAAAAATTCAATCTCTTGGATGTAGGTAACAGATCTGCTCAAATCTAGGTAATGGTCTATGGCCTTTATTGGATCCTTTGGCATAAAAAAATCCTATATAAAATTTACATGTTGATTGGTCTTCCCATTAAAATGGATAAGGAAACAAAGACTACAAGGTTTGATCACTTTGACCATTTTCTGATTGAGGTTGATATGGGTTCAACTCTGGTTTATTGGGTATTTCTATATATTGATGAAGACTATTTTGATTTGAAAATTGTTCATGAGAGGTTTCCTAAATTCTTAATAGAATGTAATGTTATTGGTCATGGTCATTCCAATTTTAGGAGATCGGTTGACTGAGTGTTTTTCCATACTCACGGTCTTGATATGAATTCTTATTTCAAAATAAGGGGGAAATTAGGTGTTCATTCTGATACTCGAAAGAATAGGTAGTTGGATGTTGTATCTAATGTTGATGTAGGATATGATGTTGGTCAATGTGAAGGAAAATAGACTAATATCATCAGGAAAGTGGATGCATAGGGCATCCAACAATATGATGATATTTCTATATAGGGCTCTAGTAAGCAGAGGATTTGGTTGGATATTGTTGTCATGGAACCTTCAACTCATGATGATGATGGGAAAAGTGAAATGGTTAAGAGACTAGATAGAGTATCCCTTGATAACAAAGTGGGTAGTCCTTATTAACTTTTAATGGTGGATAGAATGGAATCCCATTGTGAGCAAGGCATCAGAGATATTGATGCACAAGCTACATCTAATGATCAAATTATGCATGAACAAATGGTTGCGTCAACCATTAAAGGTAAACAAAAAACTAGTGATATTATGGATTCTTCTTCTTTGTTTTCCATAT
This sequence comes from Viscum album, assembly GCA_963277665.1. Classification (NCBI taxonomy): domain Eukaryota; kingdom Viridiplantae; phylum Streptophyta; class Magnoliopsida; order Santalales; family Viscaceae; genus Viscum; species Viscum album. Next base: position 1,404,860,529 of record OY728160.1, read on the forward strand.
TGAAGTTTATCGAGAGGGAAGAGGCTATGCAAGTCACATATTATATTCATGATGAAATGATCTCAAGAAGTATTAAAATCACGCAGAATGTAGACAATGAAGGTTTCCAAATGGTTCGAAGGAAAACTGGAATTCATCCTTAGTTGACTAAAGTTTCTAATTAGAAATTTGATAAATCAAAGAATGTCAAAATTTTAACTGTTTCAAGGCATTTGAATCTCTTAATGATGAGGTCAGTCATTTGTATAAAGAAATGTTTGATTCTGAAATGGGTGGGCATGATGTAATTCTATATAGGAAAACTTGGAGATGAGGTAGGAATCCAAAAAATTGAGGCCAGGGTGGCCAAGATGATGAAACTCTAGGATGTGGGAGAAGTATGTATTTTAGATTGGATCATCTCACTCCAGAGTAGATGAAGATTAATGAGAAGCACAATGCACTCTTTAATTAGAGAAATTCACAATTAGAGTGGGAGTCTGCTCATGATGTTGATGATTCTGGTCATGAATCTAATCATGATTATAGTGGTTCTTGAGTTGTTGTTTTTCTTTATGAATGTGGGATTTTTACTTATTTTACCCCTTCAATATTTTATGTGCTTGTATCTTTTTCATTAATTTTAATAATAAGGGTATTGAACCTGAACTATTTGGGTATTTATATAAATATATATATTTAGTATTGTAACATCCCAAACCAGGGTCCACTTATCCCATGCCCCGAGTCGGTGGGTCACATGGCCTCAAGTGCGCATCCTCGTATGCTTGAGGCTACTGACTTGCAGTGAGGGTGTGAATGTGTTACAATGTAGAGAGTATACCCTCTTATCATAGTGGCACAATAGATACAACCAAAAAACATACAACAACAAAATCATATATAAAAATAAATAATAAAAATGTAGACAAAGAATAAATAACGTAACAAATGAGTAATAATATCTAAAGACTCAAGCTAGTGTACAAGTATAAATTAAAAACAAACATGTGATGAAATAAATAATCAGCCTGCCCAGGTTCCTAGAGGACACCTGTTTGTGCTACCTGCTTTGGGTCATAGAGAGAATGAGTGTCTGATTGGTGTCCATATATATATATATACTAATATATATATACTAATATATAAATATACTAATATATATATATATATATATTATAATATATATATGTATAATAATATATATATATATACTAATATATATATATATATTGTTATATATTTCATCCATCAACATGGACTAAGTGCGTGCGGATGTAAGTGACCATATTCCTGGAATACTAGGTGCTGGCTGGACCAGGGAATAACTTAGACATCCATAACCAGTCTAAAGGAGCCTATAAGCTCAAGAAATAGGTTACATTTCCTACATATTATAATGAATGGGATATTTCATTCCTGTCACTCGAGATGGTGAGTGTTCCATCATGTCAACACTCGAAACTAGGGACATGCAATGCCAAGCCCACCGTCTAACTAGTGTCAATTATCTAATAATCAATGATCAACTATAGATGCAAGGGAGTGTGATACCATCATACTCAATAGAACCCTTAAAATAAAACCACAACCTTTATAATGGAATAATCATATTTATAACTATAGGAATGAGGCATAACCACTCATACTTTATATCACATTTCAATAAAAGACTTTAATAAAGTAAGTATCAATTTTCCGGACAATGACAACCTTTAATAGTTCATTCCATTTAAATAATTCAACTCATTTACGGTAGATAAACCATCATGAATAATCTATTAAATATAATTAATCCATTTAATTATGAAAAGAAATGATATTCCATTACAAATCTTAATGAATCACTAAGGAGGTGTCATTTTCATTTGGGAAATTACCCACATGGAAAATTCTATTCAAAATCTTGGAAAAGAAATTAGGAGGTGCCTTGGGTTAATTATATATTTATATAGTTAAGGGAAAATTACTTTCTAAAACAAAAGAATACTTAATTGGTACTCTAGCTATTTAAACATTTAGTATAAAATGGAAAATCAATCTGGCACACCCAAGGGGTGTCCAAATATGAGGTCAACATCCTCTAATATAGTAAATAAGGATCAATAGGTGTATATCAATGTGCATAAAATAATTTAATATGAAGAAATAAATTAAACAGAAACACACAACAAAGGCCGACATGCAGCACAACAAAAAAGCCATTGAAAACACCATAACTTTTGGGTAAAATAATGAGACCACCTACCTCAGAGGCATAAATGACTCCCCATATGAGGGAAACCTCAGATTTGAAGTAGGTTGAGATAAATATAATAAATAGTACAAAGCCTTCAAAATAGATCAAAATATATTATACCTAAATAGAAAAACAAATCTGAAAATAATCTTAAATGGAAGAAAAAGGAATAAAGATCTTTCCTCATGCTATCCAACACCTTTCATAGAACTCAATTCATACTTTGAATGATGATGTTACCTTAATGCCTAGATTTGGATCGAGGGAGAGCTATTGGAGGAGAATGATGAAATTCATCAACTGAAATGAATAGGAGGAAAAAGAGAAAGGTTTGAAATAATTTATTAAGGTAATTATAGACTTTTCACCCTCAAATTTGGGGGCACAAAGATAAGGTACACAATTTTCCAAACCATGTGAAAATTGTGCTCAACACCATGCCCAAAATAAGACCCCAAATGGTTAAGGAGTACAATTTCTGAAACTATGTGAAAAGACTTTGTGAAAAGTCTACATTTTCTCACATGATCATGCACCTGGAGTCTCACCATTATAGAAAAAATGGGAGGATCTTGATAATACTTTGTATTGTCATGTATAGTTAGTAAAGAACATGTGGGCCGAACGAAACAATTTATAGTAACCATGAGGCCCAATGTTTTTTTCTAAAATCCAGGGTTCCAGGCTCCAAAAAATCCTCAGACACCCTCATGACCCCTTATGATCCCATTAGGTAACATTATAAGGGCCTTTTAATGAAATTAAAACAAAAAACAAATGATCGATACCTTTATGAAAAGAGGGGTTGTTACAACCTCCCCTTCTTGAAGAAAATCATCCCCAGGCTGGCCTTATGAAGGTAAATAGGTATCTACAATAAATATTTTCAGCCACTAAGATCTTAGTTTAGCTTCTCATTCCCACGTCTCATCTTGTACCTGAACGTGCTACCATAATACTCACACCATAGGAACTAACCTTCCTCCGAGTGTCTTCATGCTCTAATCCACAATACAAACTAGATACTCCTGAAATGAAGCATCAAAATTGAAATCAACCTTATCAAGTTGAAAGACATGTAATGGGATGAGATAATATCAGTGACGCTAAGATTCATGAATAACATAATGTAGAGACCTGTATCTCTAAGGAAGTTCTTTCTGAAAATCCACTAGTTTGATCCATTTCATAAACATGAAGTGTCAAATGAACCTAGGTGAGAGCTTACCCTGATTTAGAATAAGTCTATAGAGAAACTTGGACGGGACTCACAATTTGACCTAGTCTCTGACCTAAAATTCATAAGGTTGTGAGAATTAGTTGGCATATGACTACTGTCTAGACTGAGCTATCATCAAACACCTTCTGATAAGTTATACCTACTTTTTTGTCTCTTTCATGAGATGTGATCCCTGAAAAGATGACCCTACCTCTAGATAGTATAGAGGTGATAAAAAAGGCCTTCCATATACGGATTCATAAGAATACATCTCGATGGTATCCTAAAAGATGTTATTTTAAGTGAACTCAATGAGGGGAATGTGTTTCTCCTAATAACCCCTAATGTAAAGGATACATGCACGAAGCATGTACTCCAATAACCAAATCATAAACACAGTCTATCCATCAGTCTATGGGAAATATTCCATTTTCACAAGTACCTATATTCCAAAGTTCTTTTGCAACCCCTTCCATAATTGTGACATAAAGTGAGGATATCTGTCATAAATGACAGAATCGGGAGCTCCATGAAGATGTAGAACCTCCATAATGTACATCCTTCATAGATCGTCTACCGAGAGGGTATCTCACAGAGGTAAGAAGCAAATCATCTTCATCAAATGATCAATGAAAACACACATTTTATCATTTCCATGAGTTGATCTAGAAAGATCATCCACATAATCCCTTAAAACATAATCACATTTCCACTTGAGAATGGACAAAAATGAAAATGTCTTGCCGAATGATGATGTTCCACCTTCACCTACTGACAGGTGGAACACTATGTGATGAAGCTATAAATTTCCGATTTCAAACTAGGACACAATAACTGGTTCCATATATCCTAATACATTTTGGTGAAACTAAGATGAACTTCTCATGCCAAGGCATGAAATTCACACATCAACTCCTCTTTGACGTCTAATGGGACCCATACACGCCTATGTAATAGTAAAGTTTCATTCCCATCCATGGTATAACTTGAAGACGTATCATCATCAAAGACACATTCCATTAGGAAAAGGCCTTCAAGATCATATTTTTTCATCATTCTTACTGATCCAAAAGAGTACAGGTCACTGTTAAGGCTGTGAGGATAGTTTGACCATGTACTTTCTGAACCTCAATGTGCATCATTTAGAATAAGTCCATGAGTTTCCATCCAACAATGTCCTCCTAAACCACCTAATCTTGAGTATTTTGGATCATTTTTTCTTATAAAGTATTTCGTTTACTAGGCATGCAGGCATGCTCGAAATCAAATGACTATAGGTACTTGACCCATGTGCCCTACTTGAGATTGAGATCACACTACGTAAATATGTACTTGAGAATTTTGTGACTAGTGAATATCACAAAACACTCTCTAAGTAGATAGTGTCTCCAAAATCATATATCATGACTAAAATAGCTATCTTGAGGTCATGTGTATGGAAATTTCACTCGTGAGGCCTCAACTGAAGAGACCTGTACGTGATGACTCACTCATCCTGCATTAGAACAACTCTAATCTTGATACCTAATGTGTCACAATAGACATTATAGATCTTAACTAGCTCTGAAAAAATTAGTATCTATGTTGAAGTCCACATACTCTTCAAATCTTGAAAGTCTTGTTCACAAGATTCAGACCATACAAATTTCAAACCATTATTTGTTAAGCTAGTGAGTGACACTACAAGATGTGAGAAATCCTAGATAAAGTGTCTGTAATATCCAGCTACCCCAAGAAGTATCATATTTCAAAAAAATTTATGGGATGCTCCTAAGAAACTACAACTCTCACGCTTTATGGGTATACTGAAACTCCTGACTCCAAGATAATGTGACCCATAAAGTGGACATTGTCGACCCAAAAGTGGTATTTATAGAGTTTAGCATAGATCTCATGCTCTCTAAGTGTATTCAACTTGATCTCAAGATGATTGGCATGTTTGTGTCTGGGGCACTAATCCACTACAATATTTTCAAAATAGACTACCACAAATGAATCTAGGTATGGGTGTAAAAATTTATTCATAAGACCCATGAAAGTAGGAGGAGTGTTCGTGAGTCCAAATGGAATAACAGGGCACTTATAAAGACCATACTTGATCCTGAAAGTTGTGTGATGTATGTCCGATAACCTAATACACACCTGATGATAGCCTGACCTCAAATATATCTTTGAAAACACTCTCCCTCAATGGAGCTGATCAAAGAGGTAAACATTTATAGGAAATGGATACTGATTCTTTACCATAATCTGGTTCAATAAATGGTAATTCTTGAAATGTATAAGGGTTCCATCCTTCTTCTTGAAAAAAATTACTGGTGAACCCCAACAAGAAGTACTGGGGTGTATAAATCATTTATCCTCTAGATCAACCAATTGATTCTTGATTTACAAAATTTCCATAGGTTACATCCTATACATAGGAATGTTCCCTAGTGCCACTCCTGGAACCAACTCAATAGTAAACTCTACCTATCAAATCCGAGGTAGACAAAATAAGTCATAAGGAAAGTCATACCTGAAAATATACACTATAAGAGTAAAGATAGTGGATCTTAACCCCTAATCATATAGGAAAAGACAGGTGATTAGATATGTTACACTACACATCCTTTTCTTCTCGGGTCTTGATCACGTATCTTGCACAACCCATTCTCCCTCATGCACATATCTACCACCCTATGGTGATGTAAATTTTAGAATTCAATGATAGAATTCTATATGGGATCTAGAGAGAGCTAACAAGTCCGTCTTGATGGTTACATAAAAACCCATCATGTTAAGGATGAAAAGATTACACATAAAAAGGTATCCGCCTATCTCAAGGGGACAACCCATACAAAGGTGAAAACCCTCTGAGTGGATACCCAATGGGGCATCGAGGATCATAACACTATAGAAGAGTTTGATTTCAAGGAAAGAACTCTTAAAAATAGTCTCGTAAATAAATTAGAGATACATGCATGTGTCAAATGAAACAAACACTAAATTAGAGGCTACTAGAATAATACCTCATACAGTAGAAGTTTCAGCACACTACTCTTCCACCATTTGTTAGAATACATGTAACTGGCCTATAATGCGACCCTGAGTCACTACTTAACTTCCCTGAGCTAGCCTTCTCTACTAGAAGTGAGAATCAAAATTCTGACTACCTCTACCTCGGCAGCCACCTCATCTTGATCAGCTGGTGGTATTCCATCTGGCTGCTTTTCATGACACCAATGGCCCCACTCAAGAATGTGGGGTAGGAGTAGATCCACAATCACTAAAAATTGATGGGAAGGTCCTATAAAATCACTGGATATGCTCTATCCTACCATAGCCTCTGTATTCCATGGGATCTTGTAAGTATCGAGGCTTGATTTGTCCTAGCTTCCCACACCGGTGATATATCAAGAAATTGTCTGTATGCAGATCCGAAATACTTCAACCTCCATGATTAGACTCAAAGTTTCTCTTTCTACGAGAAGAAGAATCACTGATTTCTATAGGTTCCAAACCCCCCTGACTCACACCACCAACTCCCCTAAAAATTCTCAACGAAATTATGTCACAGTTGATGATTTCAAAATAGTATTCGATTGGAATACGTTGACCTACGAAAATATAGCGCACACCAATCCATCCTAGAATCTCCTAGAGTTCATAAGGTAAATAACCATTGGAGAATGAGTGAACCTCCATAGCTGAGTGAATTGATTAGAGTATTCCATAATCAACATACCTCCCTACTATAGGTTCATGAATTCTCTAGCTTTATCAAACCTCAGAGTCTTAGGAATGCTATAATCCTACATTATAGTCTAGAAATCTTTCCAAACCATATCACTGTGCCGATCTACCTAGGTAATGACATCCCACCACCGCTTGATTCAATCACAGAAAATATACATAGTAATTTTGACACTCCAATTTGGAGGCATCTCCAGGTGCTCGAATATATAATGAATGACTTTGAGCCACCACTCAGTAGTGTGTGGTGCAAATATCCTGAAAAGGTGGGAGGATGTTACTGTTGGAATTCCTAAGTCAACTCTACCATAATAAGGGTAGGTCAAACAAAACCATGCATATTTTGCAGCATACGTAGAAATACCTTTTGGAATTTGAAATCAATTCCCATATCAAGGGCAAGAAGAGGTGTCACAGGTGGTACTGTATGAGGAATCATTGGTGTCTCAAGGACCACCATATCAAGTGCATGGTAATCTCCATCTTCTGGTCATGTAAATGGATGTTGTCATAGTAGCAGGATACTAAAATAACAAACACAATCCTTTGGAGATATCTTGAACATTTAAAAGATTAAATATAGAATTCTAGGATAGGTACATAGTCTTTAAAGAAATAGATCATACCCCTATACTTACTCTTAAAGTAATAATTGGGTAATCGAGAAAAAACATAAAAGGAAATAAGATCATAAGTGATACCCCAATACCAACTACTATGGTTGGGTTTGAGTTTAGGCCTTTTTTTCACATGTATAAGATATCTATTTCATTTATGATCATATTCATTTTGAATGTGTACTTATTCAAGCATTTAAAACCTTTTTATGTGGTTGGATTATGTGGATTACAATTTCTAATTTATAAGGTCACATACTCCTTAAGAACCAAAATATGGAATCCACTTAACACACCCCATAACACATTCTATCCTATGAGACCAATGATCCATGGATCCACATGCCATAATTGACTCCTTAAGGTGTTTGCTTCAACCGATGTAGAAAAACACTGTTAGGATGAAGGAGAAAATTTAAGTGACAATTATATTTTCCAATCCCTATAAGAAATTTCATCATATTTCAATACATAATCAAGGAACTAGAAAAATGAAATAGGAAAATGCATTAGAAAAATAAACATAGCATGAAAAAATGCACGGTATATTAGTCCTTTTGTGTCTTTAATGATGCATGTAATGAAACATCCTCATTTCATCAGGCCATGGTAAAAAAATCTCACATTAATAATACCAATATCAATAACAACATAAAACAATTTCTTCACACAATAGTTTAATCATATCAACCATAATAAGAAAAATCAATTTCTATAATTTCCAATCCCAGTTAATTTCTATTTCCCCTGTACACTGGTTAGCTACATTTATAAATAGGTTCAATCCCAAAACTCATTAACACCTAGTTTCTTGTCTAATTATCAAATAGTAATATAATTTTTTTTTCTCTTATACCAATTTGTAACATCCCAACACTAGGTCCACTTATCTCGTGCCCCAAGCTAGTGGGACACATGTCCACAAGTGCACCTTCCCCTATTTCAGAGGCCAGAAGAATAAATAGCTGAAAAACTGAGTAATAATATCAAAAGCCTCAAGGTAGTGTCATATACACGAAACCATGGATTTCTAATATAAAAAAGGGGAATGTGGAAATTTCATATAAAATAATTCTATACAAAATATAATAAAATGAAAAAATGATCCATTATCATCCTAAGAATATTCTAATTCCTGTGCTCATATTCTCCATCTATAAGTAAGGAATATTAAATCTTTGTGCTAGGGAATTTTCCCTTTTCCAGACCTATAGAAATGTAATCTACTCAGGTGCCAAAGGAGGCTTGAGTAGGGTGTGATATAAAATCCTAGTAGGAAACCATTAATGGTTTCTAGAAGTAATCCAAGCAGTGATCATAGACAAACTGTGTATAGGTATAAACAGAAAAATAAACAAGTACTGAAATAAACAATCGACCTACCCAGGTTCCTAGAGGACATATGAAGCACTAATTTCTTCATCTCATAGCTATATTGAGTGTTTGATCGGTGACCATATATATATATATATATTAATATATATATATATATATATTATTGTTATATATTACATCCACCTATATGGACCAAGTACGCGTGGACATAAGTGGTTATATACCTGGAATACTAGCTGCTGGTAAGACTGGGGCATACCTTAGACATACATAATTAGTCTAAACGATCCTATAAGTACAATAAATAGGGTTCATTACCTACATATCATAATGAGTGGGAGATTCCAAGCTATTCACTCAAGATGGTGAGTGTACCATTATGTCAACACTCGAAACAAGGGATGTGGCACATCAAGCCCACTGCCCAACTAGTATCGAAGTTGCGAGACGTCATGCTGAACACCTGATGTATGGGAGTGTGATACCATCATGCTCAACAGAACCATTACCATTTTACCACATCCTATATCAAGGTTTAATCATATTTATAATAGTGGGCATGAGGTATAACCTCTCATAATTTATATCACATTTCAATAAAATCTTTTAATAATATAATCATCAATTGGCGTGGTCATGCTACCCTTTAACAGTTCATTCCATTTAAATCATTAAATTAATTTATGGAAGGTAAACCATAATGAATAATCCATTCAATATGATTAATCCATTTAATTATGTAAATCAAGGAAATTTAGTAATGAAGGTAAATGAAGCACTTAGGAGGTGTCATTATCATTTGGGTAATTACCCATGTGGGAAATCAATTTTTATAATCTAGACCAAGAAATTAGGAGGTGCCTTGGGGTCATTATATATATATAATTTATGGAAAATTAATTTTTAACCCAAGATGAAAACTTAATAGGTGATCTGAAAATTTAAACAATTAATCCCAAAGGAAAACTCAAGTCAACACACCCAAGGGGTGTCAAAATCTGAGTTCAATATTGTAACATCCCAGATCTGGGTTCCACTCAACTGGTTCCCCATGCCCGGTTGGCCACATGTCCTCAATCACATTTACCTAAATTCTAGAGGTTGCCGACTAGAATCAAGGGACTAGGGTGTAATAGTGTGGAAACTATGCCCTCATTGGCAGAGTGTGACACAACATAATAATAATATACAATAATTGAAGCAGTAAACAACATACAACTAAAATAAATAGTGGAAGACTGATAAGATAAATAACCAAGAATCATTAAATACAAAATATTATGAAGCATGCCACATGTTATAGGAAAACATTCAAACATGTACACTACAAAAATCCACAATATATGTTCCAAAATAAAAAAGGGAACAAAGGAAACTAAGAAGCATCGCAAGCCTCGGCTCAGACCCATGCTCTTTAGATCCTAGATAGCATCTCATGTACCTAAAGAAGGGTGCTTTCCCTTATCGAAACTTGAACCAACATAATCTATTTGGGACGAAAATAATGACCCAAACAGGGTTTGAGAAATAAATCCCAATAGGCAACCACCCAAGATCTCTTCCTATCTGTCTGTGAGTATATGAAATAAGTAGTGTACAAAATTAAAAGCAGTCAACTAGGATGTACTCAATGTAAAAAATCCTACAAGTCCTATTTTATATTTTCATTCATTATGTTTAGTTCAACAATTCAATTAAATTTAATTACGTAATTCTAGTGATCCAGACTAAGCCCATGAATCCACCATATAATGGATACTCAATAGATACCTCAGAAGTCTATCTAAACAAGAAAAGTGAAGACTGAATCCAATATTGTGTTTTGGCTTGGAAGACCTATCATAAGTCATTCCATTTCAATATTAAACTCAAAATCTTTCCCATAGGCATAATAAATCCCTCCCCACAGGCATAACCAAATCCTCGCCCTCATGCCTAGTGAATCCATGCCCATAGGCATAAAAAATCCTCACCCATAGGCATAACAAATACTTTCCCACATGCATAAAAAATCAATCTGGTTTAATCCCGGTATATCAGCATTTTAACATAATAAACAACACATATAGATTACACTATTATATGGTTATCATATGAAAAATCATTTAGGCATCATACATATTAAGCAACAAGTTAATTAAACTATCACAAGGCTTAAATGATATTTGGCATATCATGAGGAAACCAATAATCCCAAACCCTTCAATCAAATAAAACAAAATTTATGACCATTGAAATTCCATTAAAATGTAATTCGTACCTAAAACCAAATAAGGGAAAAAAAGTCGTGCCTCACATGCCACCTTGGATAAATAGTTATAAATGGTCATTCTAAGTGAACGCACCCACAGGGTGGACCTTAATAAAACCAACAAGCTCAATCATTCTTATATCAAATTAATTACCTACTCATCTATCATGACCCCTCCCCACAAATTGTACCCCTCCTGTGCCGACAATGTGAGAAGGGTGATAATGACCCTCGAGTCGCACCTCCAGTATGCCCCAGGTTGGCGACTAGCATTGAGGGTATAGTAAACACACAAATGGAAGGCATTGCACTCTATGAGAACACATACGGAAGAGAGAGATAATATAGACACCAACCAACTCTAACTCAGAAATGAAATATAAAAGAAAACCCAAGTGCACATATGTAATGTCATGTAAAACTACTACAACTGAAAGGGGAAAAACTGCAAGTACCCAAAATAAAGTAAAACATCAACAACCACAATCCTGAATAACTCCTGAAACCCCAAGCTAGTAAATACCAGCCTGATCTCCAACCTACTCCAAGTGACCTGAAAAATAGTTTATATGTACATAGGGTTAGTATAATAGTATTATCAGTAAGATCCACCCAGAATCCTCTCGTACAAAATTAAAGAAAGCATGCTAAAGCATAGTGAACAACAAGTGAAACCGACTCATCACCTAAACAAGTATACTAAGTTCCCAACCTCACCATTGATTCTCTCACCAAGTAACACATACATGAATATATCATATAATCAAGAATATAAAAGGTAACCCACTACTACTTCCCCACTATTTTTCTGATTTTCCCCAAGTTCATACGTCTTAAGAATCTCTCTTCAAAAGTTCTTGCCTGCAGACACCTGGGAGGAGCACCACAATATGCACCTCGTGCAAAAAAACAACCACTTCCCTGCAAGAAAGTAACCAGGTAGTTTTCAGGAGCCACCAAAGCTCTCATAACGTCTATCATACATCAGGTATTATACCTCAATCCATTACAACCCATACACCTAGTAAGGATCCTCAAGCCATCACAACCTATACACATTACACCTATAGTAGTCCATATGATACAATATCCAGAATATATGTATGTGAATAACCACAAGCCATTACATTCCTCTACACACATATATGGAGAAAACTTACCACAATTCCTACCAGCACAAGTAGCTACCAAGAGAAGAGAGTGGGGCCAAAGTGGGTAGTTATCCATCCATCCTCCCACCAGAATGTTGGGGAAAACACCCCCTAGGCCTCAGAATCCCCAGGTTTTCAGTTTCCCTTACTAACGGGGTGGAGTAGCATATAGAAACAAAAAAAGTACTGAATATACTATAGCTCACAACCATACTATAGGAATAACCTAGTCTTAGAATCAACTATAGGTAACATCTCTCAGACTCCCGACCGACACTTCTAAGACTAGGTATCCTATAAGCACAAAACCATTTAAAAATATTTATTACCTTACTTCATTCCTTTTTTATCAGTTCCACTTTACATTAATTTATTCTTTAAAAATTAATTAACCATTTACAATTCCACATTAAATTTCATTAGCATCACACCCAAAGTCTACTGTCCCTTCAAAATTTAAAACTCATCATTATGTTCCAGAAAAATCAAACCCCATGGGTTAAAACCACTTATTCAATTATTTATTTACAACATTACTTTTTGATATTCCCAGGAATTCTAGAAAAACATTCTATGTTACTAAACACAAGGGGGATCAAAACGGTGAGTAGATGAACTACCCGTCGAGTCTTTGCTGCCTATAGCTAGTGCGTAGACCCATTCTCCCTTGAGAAGCTAAACACGGAAAGCACCTGGCATACCCCATGCGTCTTCTCCCCTTTTGGAAGAAGGGTAAGTAAGACCAGCTGCCTTGATTAGTGGGGAGAACTAAAGCAGATAAACAACCAATAAGAATTCACAAGCATCCAAAAATTCACATCCATACCATTTCATCATCCCTAGTGTCCTCCATGACACCCACATGCATAAAATGATGCATCTTGCCACTCTAGACGTCAAATAATACCACAACCAATAGGCATCCCTGCCCCCACATATCAGAATAACCATCTAGGATCGCATCACAACATAAGAAGTAGGAAAAACAACATCATATCAAATGGATATTGGCCCTTAAACAAGAAAGAGGGTAAATCAGAACCCTATAAGGAATTAACTTTTACCAAACAACAAATTCTTTAATCCATCTTGGATTAACCGATTTATTATTTAGAGGTTCCAAATTTGGGAAACCTAATGAGTAAGCGATCGTAAATAAATAAACATGCTTATTGCACCAATTTGATTAACATAAAATTACAACAAGAATAATCAGATTCATTTACATGACTCTTTATCTTTATCCAAACAATTATCGATTAATTCTGGCTTTACATTATTTTCCAATTTCCATTAAGAATGAAAATCCAAACAAGGTAATCATAAATATCAAACTATCTAGAAAAACAAGAGGCAATAACATATGTTTGCTGTTAATTTATTTATCCAGTTCAAATATTTATTATGCCAATTCCATTATGATCTAGTGTGCTAAAACATGAAAACCCTATAGTTTCACATAAAATAAAAGAGAAGAAACAAATCCCCCAACTCAAACGGTTCTTGTTGTTCTTTATACAAGAATGATCCAGACAAAGAATCATGATCTCCTCCTCCCATGACAACTATATCCACCCAAGGATGCTGCAGTATGACCACACCAATGAAAACCCAAGAAAACTCCATTAGAATTATAGAGATCACATACCATAACAGGGCATGGATAAATAGAAGGAGACGAACCCAAAAGAATGGAGATAGATCATACCATATACCGAAGATTGATCGATAATTCTTGGTTGCATCAAAATAGAGAGGAACCTATCCTAGGAGTAAAGTTTTATTGTACAACCCCTACGGAATAGAATGAAAGGTTCTAGAATCTCATAGCTGAGAAGAAGGAGGAAGAACTAGGGCAGAAGATATCCTGTCCCTTTAGAAGATTTAACAGAGTATTGGTTTAAGATATGCTAGGTTTTCCATTAAAAGAAGATCACATTAAACCATGCGGTTTGACCAAGTAAAAACGTCCCGAGCCTTAGTATAAATTAATATTGGAGTTATGGCCTTTGAATCGGCCTTAGAGTCCATAAAATGAGGCTTTAAATGAATTTTACATCAAAGGAAATGTTAATGGGGAGAAACTGTAGGAAGATGGAAACACTGTTCACGAACTCAAAATTTGGAAAAAAAAAGAAAGGTTATCGATAGACCTCAACGTTTTGGAAACACTGTTCACGAACTCAAAATTTATAAAAGGAAAATTGAGGTTACTGATAGAACTATTCACTGATGGAACTGTTCATAAAATAGGAAATTTGGAAAAGGAAAGAGAGGTTATTGATAGAACTGTTCAACGATGGAATTGTTCATAGAATTGGAAATTTGGAAAAGTAAATAGAGGTTACTATTAGAGGTTACTGATAGAACTCTTTAGCGATGAAACTGTTCATAGAATTGAAAATTTGGAAAAAGAAAGAGAGGTTACTGTTAGAGGTTATCGATAGAACAATTCACCGATGGAACTGTTCATATAATTGGAAATTTGGAAAAAGAAAGAGAGGTTACCGTTTGAGGTTACCGATAGAACTTTTCACCGATAGAACTGTTCATCGGATTGGAAAATTGGAAAAGTGTTGGGGATAAGTCACCTTGACCTCCTGAATCACTTTATACACCTAATTTTCACAATGTAATGGACTAGAGAGGTCTAGGCCATTACATCAGATACCTATCAAAACATTCTCTTCCTCAAGAATTCAAAACCCACATAAAGGGAAAACGAAATGGGGTCCGAACAACCACCCATTAAGATACCTATCAAAAGAGTGGATGCCACCAAAATAAACAAAAGAAATACATACTATAAACATGAAAGGTCTATAACCACAAAGGGGACATTGTTACATGAAAAGTGTTAAACATCAAACAACTCTGGGTACTGAGCACATATCTGTGACTCACGTTCCCAGGTACTCTCCTCCATGACACCGTGTCACCACAAAACATTAATCAAGTGGATAGAATGCCCACGAAACACCTCGTCCTTATGGTCTTGGATCTCCACAGGTCACTCCTCAAAGGTTGCATCATCATCAACATCGATCTCTCCCCAATTGATGACGTGAGAGTTATCATGAAGATAATGATGGAGCTGTGATACAAGAAAAACATAATGTATCCGACTCATCTACGGGGGAAGTTCTACTCGATATGCCATAGCTCCAACATGATCTAACACCTGGAAAGGCCCAAAAAACTAGGGAGAAATCTTACTCACATGACCAAACATTCACTGCCCACAACGGGGAGTCACCTTTAGAAACACATGGTCCCCAAAATCAAACTCCAAGTGCCTCCTCCTTTGATCAACATATGATTTCTCACGATCTTGCGCTGTCTTCATCCTCTCGTGAATCACCTGAACCATCTCTGTTGTATTTTTCACTAGTTCTATTTTAAGAATTGATGACTCTCTGACCCCAGTCCAGCATAGTGGAGAATGGAATGGTCGACCATAAAAGTATTCAAAATGATCCATTCCGATGGTGGAGTGAAAACTATTATTTTAAGCAAACTCCACCAAGGGTAAGTGCCTCATCCACAAACCTCCAAAATCTAGGACACAAGATTGTAACATGTTTTCAATATTCTGGATGGTCCACTCTGTCTGAACATCCATTTGAGGATGAAAATCAATGCTAAGGCTTATCTGAGAACTGAAATCATGCTAGAGACATCTCTACACCCTAGAGGTAAAGTGAGGATCTCGATCAGAAATGATTGTCCTTGGGACTCTATGAAGTCTCACCACCTCCACTAGATACTACCTCGACAAAAATTCCACTGAGCTTGACTCCATGATTTCTATAAAGTGGGATGATTTTGTTAAAAAATCCACTACCACCCAAATATCATCATGTCCTCCCTGAGCTCGAGGTAAACCAGTAACATAGTCCATTGAGATGTCCTCTCACTTCCACTGAGGAATATCTAATGGCTAGAGTAGACCACTAGGAACATGGTGTTCGACCTCCACATTCTAGAAGACCAAACATCGAGACACAAACTCCGCAACCACACGCTTCAGCCCAGGCCACCAAAACTTGCTCCTCAAGGATCAATATATCTTTTTCACACTAGGATGTACCTCTAAAGGTGAACTATGAAACTCTCTGAGAACCATCTCGTGCATCCTAAAAGGAAAAAAAGCCTTGTGTAATACAACACTCGATGTTTTTCATCCTCTGACCAACCATCATGGGCCTCACCACAAACAACTCAGTCTCTCCAAACCTCCACCTCAAGACTTCACAATTGGGAATATTCCACTTGCTTCACAAGAGATGACTGCACCATCATCTGAAAAAGACAACCTATGCCACCAACATTTCCCATATCAAGATGTAATGCTGACAGTTCATCCATTACTCTCTAGGAGTCACTTGATTCACGCACTGCATCACTACATGACTTCCGACTCAGCGCATCAGCTACAACATTCCCCTTTCAAGGTGTATATGATATCTCGAAGTCATATTCCTGGAAGA
Source organism: Viscum album (assembly GCA_963277665.1). Classification (NCBI taxonomy): domain Eukaryota; kingdom Viridiplantae; phylum Streptophyta; class Magnoliopsida; order Santalales; family Viscaceae; genus Viscum; species Viscum album. The sequence goes on from OY728160.1 coordinate 1,404,877,545, forward strand.
ACTCCATCCACCAATGCTGTCATAATTTCAAGTCACACTGGGAGAAAACATATATCAATCTCTTATGATCGGTGAAAACCACATAGCGCTCACCCATGAGGCAATGTCTCCACAACTTCATAGAAAACAACGTGGCTGCCAACTCAAGATCATGGGTTGCATAGTTACATTCATGGGGCGCAACTGCCGAGACCCATAAGAAACAACTGATATTTTCTGCATTAGAACACGACCCAACCGTAGATGTGAAGCATCGCAGAAAACATCAAAATAAACTCCCTCTGCTGGAAGACAAATAACTGAATCACTAACTAACTTCTTCTTTAGATAATCGAAAGCTACCTGATAGTGATCAGTCCATATGAACTCCCGATCCTTCCTTGTCAAAGCTGTTAGAGGAGTCTCAACTCGTGAGAAATTGGATATGAACCTCCTGTTATAGCCTAAGAGACCAAGGAAACCTCTTACCTCCGACACTATCTTGGGGGCCGCCCAATACACAACTGCTTCTATCTTCGATGAATCCACAACTACTCCCTATTGGGACACAACATGCCCCAAGAAAAGGACTTCTCGATCCCAAAACTCACACTTCGATAACTTCCCAAACAGATGATGTTGACGAACAACTCCCAAAATGGTGTGTAGATGCTCTGCATGCTCCTCCTAAGATGTGGAGCACACAAGGATGTCATTAATGAAAACCACCACGAACTTGTCCAGGAACTCACAGAACACCGCATTCATCAATCCCATGAACACAGCTGGAGCATTAGTCATGCCAAATGACCTTACAACTAGCTCATAATGCCCATGACGACAACAAAAAGAAATCTTTGGGATATCCTCATCCTTCACACGCATCTGATGATATCCTGACCGAAAGTTGATCTTTGAGAACCCACTTTCACCCTTCAGTTGATCGAATAAATCATAAATCTATTGAATAAGGTAGCGATTCTTTATTGTCACTTTCTTTAAGCAATGATAATCGACACACAACCACAAACTGCTGTCAACCTTCTTCACGAACAAAACTAGTGCACCCCACAGTGACACACTAGACCAAACCAAACTGCACTGTAACAGACCATTAAGCTGTATGCGTAGCTCTAGTAACTCAGAAGGGTCCATCCTATATGGAGACATAGATATAGGAGATTCTCCTGGTTGTAGTTCAATCCCAAACTCACACTCTCATCGAGGGGGTAATTCTATATCATCTTCTGAAAAGACATTAGGGTACTCTTGTACTACCCTAGGAAATGCCAACTACTATACCACTGAAGAACTCAACATCATCTCGGCCATCATGGATTATAAGGACAGAACACGCCTATGACCTATCCAAGGATCGCAATCGCCAACAAACACCAATGGATCTCTATCAGTATCGAAGAAAATGACCTGATTTCTAAAGAAATCCATGATAGAATGCACTAAATACAACCAATCCATGACGAGGATGACATCCTACGGTTTTATTCATAAACATAGGAAAACTCCTCAAGAGCGGTGTTTCCCCAACACCAGCTCATAGTTTTTACATACTTCAAACAAGTCAGGTCGACCTCCAAGTGGAGTAGTCAACGCCAAGGGCACAGGAAGCCTCTCTAACTCAAGTCCTAAAGCATGGATAAGGGTAGGTGATATGAAGGAGTGTGTATATCCTGAATGAAACAAGGTATACACCAAGGTAGAAAACAAGCAAAGGGTACCTCGAACAACGTCTGGCTCGCCTAGCACTAGAAACGCTAAAGCATGAAGCTGACCAAGAACTTCTCCATGGCATCTCTAACCCTGATGATGACCACCACCATGGCCACACTCTTCTCTCTGAGGACGGGGAGCGTTAGGGGGATGTCCTCTGCCCTCCCCATCTACCCTCTTCTGATCTAAGGCTAGCGCAACCTGCTCCTGCTACCTCAGCTAGAACTGCCTTAACGGAGGAACCTGGAGTGGAGCACTTGGTGCACAAGGACTGATCTGAAAGTTCGGGCAGTCCCGCTGCAGATGACCTTGACCACCATAAGAAAAAAAAGTGCCTGATCCCTTGGAATAGGCCTGAGAGTTAATGCCTACAGATAAATGAGATGTGATGGACTGGGACCTACCCCCGACTGAACATAAAATCTTCTTCCCTGAAAACTAGGAAAACCAGACCACAGTTCTCCTTCATGAGGAATCATGATGACTCCCCTCTCATAACGATCCTGTTCTAGAAAAAGTCCTCTCGACAACCTCTTCCCTCACCAGAACCTCAAGATATGTCTTCAGCATAAATGGGGTGACCTGACACTGGATCTCAAGACTCAAAGCCTCCTCAAAATGTCTCTCCCTTGCCTCCTCATCTTGAAATAGGTCCGAAGAATATTGTAAAAGGATCCTAGAATGGATTCCAAACTCTTGCACACTGGAGTTCCCCGGTTGAAGGGTAAGAAGAAACTGGGGAATGAACGCCTTCACTGTCGAAGAAAGAAACTTGACTCTAAACTTGTCTCGGAACTCCTCCCATGAGATCGCTGACTCCTCGTGATCCTTGAGGAACAAGAACCACCGCTGCCTCACTGCTCCACCCAGAATCATCAAAACCAAGGACACCCAGTGCTCCTTCTGAGCATAGATCGAACTAAAGACGATCACAACCACCTCTAACCAGTCTTCTATGACTGCATCTAAAATAGAGCCCTTATACTTCTGCAGACATTGGTGCTAAAACTCTCAAAGTGTCTTTCTCCAAGTGTCATCATCATCAACCTCTACCCTACAACGATCTGCTGGAACAGCCTGCTGGACAAATTTTAGGCGATCCTGATGAGGACGTTGACCTGGAGCCATACCTATAAAATAACAAACAGTTAGGGACCCTAATGCTCGAATATAAAAGACTCAAAATTAATTAATTAATTGTATTCTTTTATTAAATTTATGTTAACCAATCCCAAGGGCTACCCATTCAAATAGAGTCACAAAGAAGAATGATGCATGATCCTTTCCTAGGTCTCAACCCTGCAACTAGTATCACCTCATTTAGTATCCATTGTAAACTTAAAGGTCCGTACATCAGATCATAGGGGGCCCTAAACGCCTATGTCTCAGCTGATCTCTAGTGTTTACATCACTTTCTAAACATGAATGACACTGTTTCCCTACCAACCCATGAAACCTTACATGTGCCTAACACCAAACTCCATCCTATCCATCAACCTGCCTCTGATACCAATCTATCATGACCCCATCCCCACAAAGTGTACCCCTCCTGGGACGGCAATTTGAGAAGGGAGATAATGACCCCCAAGTCCTGCCTCCAGTAGGCCCCGGGTTGGAGACTAGCACTGAGGGTATAGTAAACACACAAATGGGAGGAATTGCCCTCTAAGAGAACACATGCGGAAGAGAGAGATAAGATAGACACCAAACGACTCCAACTCAGAATTGAAATATAAAAGAAAACCCAAGTGCACATATGTAATGTCATGCCAAACTACTATAACTGAAAGTGGAAAAACTGCAAGTACCCAAAAGAAAGTAAAACCGCAACAACCACAATCCTAAACATCTCCTGAAACCCCAAGCTTGTAAATACCAGCCTGATCTCCAACCTACTCCAAGTGACCTGAGAAAGAGTTTATATATACATAGGGTGAGTATAACAGTATACTCAGTAGGATCCTCCCCGAAGCCTCTCATGCAAAAGTAAAGAAAGCATGCTAAAGCACAGTGAACAACAAGTGAAACTGACTTGTCACCTAAACATGTATACTAAGTTCCCAGACTCACCATGGCTACTCTCACCATGTAACGTATAAATTAACATATCATATAATAAATAATATCAAGGGTACCCTACTACTACGTCCCCACTGGTTTTCCGCTTTTCCCTAATGTCGTACGTCCTAAACATCTCTCTCCAAAAGGCTTGCCCACAGACACCAGGGATAATCACCACAATATGAACCTCGTGTAACAAAACCACCAAATCTATGCAAGAAAGTAACAAGGTAGTTTCCGAGATCCACCACAACTCGCATAACATGTATCATACGTTAGGTATTATACCTCAATCCATTACATCCCATACACAAAGTAAGGATCATAAAGCCATGATAGCCTATACAGGTTACACCTATAGTAGTCCATAGGATACTATATCCTGAATATATGTGTGTGAATAACCACAAGCCATTACATCCCTCTACACACATATATGGGAAAAACTAACCACCATTCCTACCAGCACAAGTAACTACCAAGAGAAGAGAGCAGGGCCAAAGGGGGTAGTCAGCCATCCATCCTCCCACCAGAATGTTGGGGAAAACACCCCCCAGGGCTCAAAATCCCCTTGGTGTCAGTTTACCTTACTAACAGGGTGGAGTAGCGTATAAAAACACAAAAAGTATAGAATATACTATACCTCACAACCACACTATGGGAATAACCTAGTATTAGACTCAACTATAGCTAATGTCTCTCAGACTCCCGACTGCCACTTCTAAGACTAGGTATCCTATAAGCACACAACCATTTAAAAAGCTTTATTGCTTTACTTCATTCCATTTTTATCAGTTCCTATTTATGTTAATTAATTATTTAAACATTAATTAACCATTTACAATTCCACATTAAATTTCATTATCATCACACCCAAATTCCACTATCCCTTTAAAATTTCAACCACATCATTATATTCCAGCAAACTCTAACCCCATGGGTTAAAACAATTTATTCAATTATTTATTTATAGAATTAATTTTCCATATTCCCAGGCATTCTAGAAAAACATTATATGATACTAAACACATGGGGGCTAAAAATGGTGAGTAGATGAACTACCCGTTGAGTCTTTGCTGCCTATATCTAGACCGTAGACCCATTCTCCCTTAAGAATCTAAAAAAGGAAAGCACGTGGAATACCCTGCACATCTTCGCCCCTTTCAGAAGAAGGGAAAGTAATACTAGCTGCCTTGAGCAGTGGGAGATGTAAAGAAGATAAACAACCAATAAGAATTCTCAAGCATCCAAACATTCACATCCATCCCATTTCATCATCCCTAGTGTCCTACCTGAAACCCACATGCATAAACTGATGCATCTCACCACTCTAGGCGTCAACTGCTACCACAACCAATAGGCCTCCCTGCCCCCACATATCACAACAACCATCTAGGCTCACATCACAACACAAGCAGTAGGAAAACCAACATCATATCAAATGGCTCTTATCCCTTAAACAAGAAAGAGGGTGACTCAGAAACCTAAAAGGAATTATCTTTTATCAAACAACCAATTATTTAATCCATCTTGGATTAACCGATTTATCATTCGTAGGTTCCAAATTATGGAAACCTAACCAGTAAGTGATTACAAATAAATAAACATGCTTACTGCACCAATTTGATTAACATCAAATTACAACAAGAAAAATGAGATTCATTTACATGACTCTTTATCTTTAGCCAAAAAATTATCGATTAATTCCATATTTATGTTCTTTTCCAATTTCCATTAAGGAAGAATAGCCAAACCTGTTAAGCATAGATATCACACTATCTAGCTAAACAAGAGGAAACAACATACAATTGCTATCAATTTATTTATCGAGTTCAAATATTTATTATTTTAATTCCATTGTGATCTAGTGGGCTAAAACATGCTAACTCTACAGTTTCTCATAAAATATAAGAGAAGAAATGAATCCCCTACCTCAAACGGTTCTTGTCGTTCTTTATACAAGAACGATCCACACAAATAATCACGATCGCCTCTTCTCGTGACAACTTTATCCACCCGAGGATGCTGTGGTACGGCCGCACCAACGGAAACCCAAGAAAATTCCATTAGAATTCTAGAGATCACATACCATAACAGGGAAAGGAGAAATAGAAAGAGACTAACCCAAAATAATGGTGATAAATCATACCTTATACCGAAGATTGATCGATACTGCTTCGTTGCATCAAAACAGAGCAGAACCAATCCTAGGAGGAAAGTTTGATATCTCAACCCCTACGGAATAGAATTAAAGGTTCTAGAATCTAATATCCGAGAACATGGAGGAAGAAATAGAGATGAATATATCCTGTACCTTTAGAAGATTTAACGGAGTGGTGGTTTAAGATACGATAGGCTTTCCATTAAAAGCAGACCGCATTATACCATGTGGTTTGACCAAGTAAAAACGTCCCGATCCTTAGGATAAATTAATATAGGATTTATGGCCTTCGAATCGGCCTTAGAGTCCTTAAAATAAGGCTTTCAATTCATTTTACATTAAACGAAATGTTAAAGGGGAAAAACTGTAGGAAGTTGGAAACACTATTCACGAACTCAAAAATTAGAAAAGGAAATTGAGGTTACTGATAGACCTCACCATTCTGGAAACACTGTTCATGAACTCAAAATTTGGAAAAGGAAAATAGAGGATACCGATAGAAATGTTCACTGATGGAACTGTTCATAGAATTGGAAATTTGGCAAAGGAAAGAGAGGTTGCCGTTAGATGTTACTAATAGAACTGTTCGCCTACAGAACTTTTTATAGAATTGGAAATTTGGAAAAGGAAAGAGAGGTTACCGTTAGAGGTTATCGATAGAAATATTCATAGAAATGGACATTTTTCAAAGGAAAATGAGGTTACCATTAGAGGTTACTGATAGAACTATTCACCGATGGAATTGTTCATAGAATTAAAAATTTGGAAAAAGAAAGAGAGGTTACCATTAGAGGTTACCGATAGAACTTTTCACCGATGGAACTATTCATCTAATTGGAAAATTGGAAAAGCTTTGGGGATATTTCATCTTGACCTCCCGAATCACCTCATACACTTGATTTTCGCAAAAAAAAGGACCAGAGATGTCTAGGACATTACATAATCATTAGGCAACAACAAGGGGAAATTTACATTCAAAGTTACACCCTAAACATGGGAGAACGGAAATAAGGAATATATAAAGAACTCATCCTTGAGCGAAAGACACAAGACCACCTACCTCATGATAGTATGACTCTCCTCATCCAGTTTCAAGATTTGATTTGCCTAAGAACTGGGTAGATCTACAAAAAGAAAAAAAACTATCAACCTTAAATAAATCAATCGTGTGATAAAATCAGGAAGAATAGATCAAGGGGAATCAAGATCTTACCAAAAGAATTACAATGGATCAGACGATGTTCAAATCGGAGATCAGACGATGAAACGAGAGGCAATCTCCAGTTCGTATTTCTAGGGTTCGCTTCTCATCGAAGAGAGTCTGTTTCTATACATTTTTACAAAAACAACACTACTTCCTGATTTAATCAATAAAAATAATCACACTACTTTTACTTGAGACTACATGCTGGTTTTGTACAAATTTTGGCCATACCATTACAAGGTCGTGTACTAGGATTACATGGGATGTATCATTCCATACACAACATGTACCTTTTAGTACATGGTGCGTAGTTCCCATTCACATCGTGTAAGAGGCCCACATCCAGCCCTTCAACCTCTTTTTACCATTTTATTATGTATAAAATGAAATGAAAAGATCCACACTGCAAAGGAAAAAAATGGGTTCTTACAAAATCCCCCCTTAAAACAATTCGTCCGTGAATTTCCATTCCAAGGGTGATGATGAAATATTGAAGAAGAACACAAGCCACTATGATCATATGTCGGCATCACTCTCCCAAGTCTGATCCTACAATTGGATGTTCTTTAATAGCACCCGTACTAAAGGAAAAAATGGTCATGGAGAACCTTCATGCTATGATCCACAATACAAATTGGATGCCTCTCAAAGGTCACATATTCCTACAACTCCACTTCCTTAGGCTAAAAGTTGTGAGATGGGTCTGAAAAGTAACATCACAACTGAGAAACATGGAAGACATCGTGCATAGACCCGTACCTCTGAGGTAACTAAAATCAATAGGCAACTGGCCCGACCCTCTCCATAATCTCAAATGGACCGACATCTCTTGGTAAAAGCATACCCTATATTCTGATTCTCTAGTGTCTCATCCTCAGTACAACCCTCAAGAAAAGTCAATCCCCAAATTCGAACTCCAGAGGTCATCTGCATCAATCGACATAAGATTTCTGATGAGAATGCATAGTATCCATCCACTTCTAAATCAACTTGACCTTATCATAAGTCTCTTACAAAAGTCATGGTCCTAGTAAAGCTACCTCACCCATCTCTAGCCATCATATGGGTGATCAGCATGACCTACTATAAAAAGCCTCATACGGTTCCATATCTATAGTTGTCTGGAAGCTATTATTGTTGGAAAATTCTACCAAGGTAATATGCTTATCCCAAGATCCCCAAAATTCTAGGATGAATTCTCACAGCATGTCCTCAAGCACCTGTATCGTACGCTCTGACTAGATATCAGTCTGAGGGTGGTATGTTGTGCTTAGAAGCACCTGTGTACCCAGAACCCTCTTAAAACTCTACCAGAAATGAGACATAAAGAGGGTGTCCCTATTAGAAATTATGGAATGAGGGACACCATGAAGTCATACCACCTCATGAATATATAGCTTCCCAAGATCATCAACACTAATGGTATTCTTTATCAGAAAGAAGTGAGCGACCTTCATATGTCTCTAAACCACCACCCACACTGCATCATTACATTTGGGTGACCTCGGTAAACCCGTCATGAAATACATCGTGACATCATACCATTTCCCCACTGGAATAGATAACTATTGTAAAATACCAGTAGGCCATTGATGTTTCGCCTTCACCTGTTGATAGGTGGAACACCTCATAACGAAACCAGCAACCTCTCTCTTCATACCCAGCCACCAGTACTGACAGTGCAAGTCACAACACATCTTGGTAACTCCGGGATGCACTGCCCAATCTGAAGCATGAAACTACCACATCAACTCCTTACGTATATTTAATGGAACCCATATATGTCTATAGATTCACAAGATCTCATCATCACCTACCATCCAACCAAGAGGTGGATCCTCACCTGCTACACTCTCCCACTGGACTAGGCCCTCAGAATTTGATAGTTATCTCAACATCACTCTGTCTAGTAGGGTATAATCCATAGCTAACGAAGAATGAAAATTCTATCCCTTACTACCGTGAACCTCCAAATGCATCTCAAAGAATAATGCTATAAGCTACCACTTGCTACTGGCCTCCTTCACTTTTGCATCTATGTCTTCCTGGTCATTGCACCAACCACTACATTGCCTTTTCCAAGCATGTAGGCAAGCTCAAAGTCAAATGACTGAAGGTAATCCACCCACCTTCATAGCCTCAAATTCAGATAACGCCGAGTAATGATGTACTTTAGACTTTTGTGGTCTGTGTACACCACAAAATGCTCCCCCAATAAGTAATGTCTCCAACAACCTAAGGCATGTACGACCACAACTAACTTGAGATCATGCGTCAGGTGTTCCTCTCATGTGGCCTCAACTTCCATGAACCATATGAAGTGACTCAATCCCCATACATAAGCATTGCTTCCAGCCCGATACATAATGTTTCGCAGTACGTAGTGTAACTCCTGGCTAACTCTATAAAAATCAGTATCGATTCTAATGTCAATCTCCCTTTTATCCTCTTAAAGGCTGTCTCACAAGAATCTGATCATACATACTTTACACCCTTCTTTTTCAATCCTGTCATCGTTTCTAGTATGATTAATAATTTTTATATAAAACACATGTTGTAAACAACTATCCCAAGAAAACTCTATGCCTCAAAGATGTTTTTGGGCTGTTCCTTAGTAACTACTACTCTCACCTTCTCTGGGTCCACTGATATTCCTGTCTCTGAGATGATGTGACCCAGGAAGTGAAATTGATCCATCCAAAAGTAGCAATTTGAGAGATTAACACATAACTGATTCTTTCTCAGTCTATTCAAAATGATCTCAAGATGTGTGGCATGGTCATGTTGATTATGAGAATATACCAAGATATCATCCACTAAAACCACAATAAAAGAATCAAGATAGGGATGGAACACTCAGTTCATCAGTTCCATGAAGACCTCAAGAGCGTTCATGAGAACGAATGACATAACCACATAATCATACATACCATATCTGATTCAGAAATCTTTGAGAGTTATGTATGATGATGTAAGATGCAGTTGATGATATCCCAATCTCAGATCAATCTTAGAGAATAGCCGATCTCCTCAAAGATGATGAAACAAGTCATCTATCCTTGGAAAGAGATATAAGTTTTTAACCATTAACTAGTTAAATTTATGATAATACACACATATCTTGAGGGTACCATCTAATTTTTTCTCAAAAAAGGTCCATCAAACCCCACATAGAAGTACTAGGTTGGATAAACCCCTTTTCCTCTAAATCCTCTAGCTTCCTCTTAATCTCTTGAATCTCCTTTGTAGCCATCCAGTAAGGAGGAATGGATAATGGTTCATCTTCTAGCACTAGCTTTATTGTGAAATCCACCTCTCTCACTGAAGGTAACCCTGAAAAGGCATACAGGAAAAAATCCCTAAAATGATTAACCATTGGAGGGAAATATATCTGACGTGTTCCCTAGTCATACAAATATAAAATGGAAATCTGTGCTGTCATCACAATCAACCCACATTGCTTAGGTATAGCTCGGCATTCCTGGAAATCCCACTCTCCCTTGTAAAGAAATGATCTTCCTTTTGGTGACATGAAACTCAACTTGTAGCGATAGAAATTTTCAAAGGCTTGTAAGGAGTCTGACCCATCCATTCTGATTATGAAATCAAATCACGTTATCTATATGACATAGAGATCCCAAACAAAGTAACAACCACCAACATCAAGGAGGAACTCCTTACACTGATGCACACTGTCCATCCTTATCCCTAACAGAGTGTCTAGCATCATAACATCATCACATGAGAAAACAAAAAGTCCAAGCCTCTCTGAAATGTGCACATATATAAAACTATGAGAATACCCTATATGAAAGAGTATAGAAGATAAGAAAGAGGCGACTAGAATAATACATCCGACAGTAGAAGTTCTGAGATTTTTATCTTGCTTGGTTTATTGCACTGCATTAGTATGACCTATATCACGACCCTAATAAATTTCCTGACTACCCTGAGCTAACCTCCCATGTTGTCACTGAGATCTTAGGATCTGGATACCATGACCACAACCACCACCTCATCCTGAATGGCTTGACATATTCCAATTCATTGATTGGTGAGAAGTATCTGATGCTGCTTCTGAACGTGGAGTCTCTGTAGAACATCTCTCACTAGTTGCTGGTGGAAAGGCCCTAAAGTAGTGCTATAGATGGCCTATCTTGCCTCAATATCAGCACTCGATTGGGTCCATCGTGCACTACATTCTCATATTCCCAACTCTTCCACACCGATAAAAACTCACATGGCTATTGAAAGAAATATTCTGACTGCTCGTATCACAGAGAGAAATCACCATACGACTCTTATTGATCCCAATCGAGATAGTAACATATTTCGGTGCTGAGCTTCCCTGGTTCATACATTCAACTTCCCAGAGATTATGATCAGTAATCAGCACCTAATTCATGATGGCATATACATAAGTACACTTGAAAAAGCTCACCTATGATTGGATTTCATACCTAATTCCATCCTTGAATCGCCTATCCCTCGATTTCTCATCACCCATTAGAATATGTGTGAATATCTAAGGCTCAGTGAAACATGCAGAGTAGTCCATCACTAACATAGTGCCCTACTCTAGATGCATGATCTTCTGGGCTCTATTGTCCCTCAGAATCTCTGGAAAATCAGAGTCATAGAAGACCATATAAAAATCTCCCCATTCCATGTCCTGATGATGCTCTGTCTAAGTGATAACACCCCACCACCACTTGGTCGAATCACTCATGATACAAGTTTCGAGCTTGACCCTCCTTTCAGGAGGAATCTCTAGATGCTCAAAGATCATAAGAATGGAATCTATTGAACATGAGCCTGAGCCCGGTTGGTAAGGACTCTGTAAGTGCATCCAAGCAACCAGGGATCAAATTTAGGTGGAGGTATAATTTCTGGGTTACTGTAGCAGCACTGTAGCAGCACTGTAGCAGGTACTGTAGTGGGAACTGTGCAATACTGTAGAAGGTACTGTTTGGCACTGTAGCAGCTGGGAATATGCCCCTGTTTGGTCTTTCGGGCCACCGATTTGGTCCCTGAGTCCTGTAAGGCCTTCGAGCCACCCAGGCCTTTGGGTTTGTAAGGCCTTTAGGCCACCTCAAGGCCTTCAGGTCACCTTAAGTGTAGATGCAAACCAGAAAAACTATAAGGTAAAATCTCTACAAGGAAGATGAGCAAGGAGATTTCACCACAACAGAAGCTAAAACAGATTGTAAGAATGAGAGGGTATGACACCTACCATCGGAACAATCCTGTGCATGGATGAGAATGCCTAGCCGAACTGGCTTGCGAAGGTGGAGAGCTGATATCACGATGAAGATGCTGGGGAGGAGCAGTTCCAAGTAGTTATTCTTGGTTGTATGTAATGTTTCAAGCCTACGAGCATTGAATTCCTCTAAGGCCTACGGGCTATATAATACTTACACCTTCAGGCCTTGTAAGGGTTCCACCTCACCCCTTGAAAGACGGATGATCAAAAATCAATAAAAATGAAGGTAATGATGTATAAGAATGGAATCTATCCATGAATTTGCAGTCTATGGCCCACCATAACCTAAAAACGTTGGTGGATACTCGTGTTGGAATACTCATGTTAGTTCTTCCATAGACATGGCATGCTGAGGTACTCTCTGGAAGGTCTGTATAAACCTCATAAATCCTTCATGTAACTATGAAACCACACCTATATCCATTATAACTGTTGGTTGCACAACTAGAATGACTGGAGGATCCTCTGGTATCCCATGGCCTACCACCTCTGAGGTATGCTCATTTCCACACTCCTAGCGTACAATAAGAGGTCGTCGTGGTGGCATTTCACTATAAATTCCAGCACACACACCTCAATATAAGCTTATTTATCAAGGTACGTAATTCAAGAGTGCACGAATTAAATAGGAGAAGAAAAACCTCTAAAGATCACAAAATATTAGTACATGGCGTGCAAAAACCATACACGACATGTACACTTAAGCCCTTACATGGTCGTGTACTACTACCAGCCTGGGCATGTAAACACCCCATGTTTACAACATATAGGGACTATACACAACATGTCCCGTTGAACTCTCACAGGGGAATGTAACTACAAATGCCTTGGTAATGTAAAATTCTTAGGTACACCGCCGGTTAGGATGAAACACGGTGTGTACTCAAGTCTTCCCTCCTGGACATGTACTTTTACTTGGCCAGAGCCACATGAGTCTACCTATGCAAAACTACACGCGATGTACTTAGGGTACACGGTGTGTCTTGATCAAAACTCACCCACCATTTTCTCTCCCACAACACCGAATGCACGGTTTAACACCACATAATGTGTTCTTAAAAAGATCTTTTATTCCTAAATAGATGAACACATGGTGTGTTTTCATAGGACCACACGCCATGTTGTCTAGATTTCTAGATAGTAAGCCTTAAAAACATCCTCAGAACCCCCATTTTTTTCAAAATAAAGCAATGATGTGCCAAATTACAATCCATGGGAGACCATACTCCATGAGAATCAAATATTGGAATACACATATAGCAAAAAATAACATAATCTATATCCCATGGATAAAACATGATCAACCAAATTTTGATCCAAGAGGGCCCATATTCCCTAGGGATCAAATTTTGACATCCATTCAATTAATCCATAATATGTACCAACACACCTATCACAACAACAGGCATATCTATCACGGTATCTTCCATAACATCATGAAATCCATAATTCTCTCTAAATGGCATGGTAAGAATGCATGACATGTGATTTATAACAAGTGCCTATATGATTCATGGGATGGAATACCCTCATCTCATTGGGTTTAAACAAAAATAGAACAACAATGATATTAATAATAATAACACAAAACATGTGCATCACCCAACGAGGAAATTGAATCAACTTTAATAGATCAAAATCCAAAATCACAATTCCGTTTGAGGTAATTTGGATTTTCCCTGTACATGGGGTAGCTACTCTCGGTTACAACCAATTACCAAACTCCATTTCCTTTATATTATCACCAAATAACAAATAAAACCAGGAAAAAACCTATGATACCACTTTGTAACATCTTGGATTCGGGTGCCACTCAACTCGTGCCCCATGCCCAGTTGTCCACATGGCCTCAAGCGCATCTCCTCAAACACCAGAGGCTGCCGACTAGCAGTGAGGGCCCAGGCTCTGATAGTGGGAAAACTATGCCCTCATTAGTAGAGTGTAACACAACAAAATAATAATATACAATAGTAGAAGAAATAAAAAACATATAAATAAAATAAACTACGGAAGACTAATAAGATAAATAACTAAGTATCATTCAATGAAAAAGATGATTCAACATGTCACATGTTATTGGAAAACAACCAAACAAGTACATTGCATTAATCCACAATATTTATTCCAAAAGAAAAAAAAAAGGAAACAAAGGAAACTAAGAAGAATCACAAGACATGGCTCGGTCCCATGCTCTATGACCCCTAAATAGCTTCTCAAGTACTTGTAGAAGGGCTCTTGCCCTTATCGACACATGCAAAAATATAACCCGTTTGGCCCCAAAAGCATGACCCAAACAGGGTGTGGGAAAAAAATTCCAATTTGAAACCACCCAAGAGCTATGCCTATTTGTCAGTGAGTATATGAAACAAGTAGTGCACAAAAGGAAAAGTAGTAAATTAGGAAGTACTCAAAAGTAAACAATCCTACACATCCTATTTTCTATTTTTATTCATTATGTTTAGTTCAACCATTCAATTACATTGAATTACATAAGTCTCGAGATCTGTCCTAATCCCATTAATCCCCCATATAAAGGATACTAAATAGATACCTCAAAAGGCTTTCTATACAATTAAAGTGAATACAAAATCCTAGCTTGTGCTTTGTCTTGAAAGACATTCCATCAGTCATTCTATTTCGATATTCAACTCAACATCATGCCTGTAGGAATATAAAATCCCTTCCCACAGGCATAACCAAATCCTATCCCTCAGGCCTAATGAATCCATGCCCACTGGCATAAAAAATCCACACCCCAAACGGTTAGTAGAGACAATGACAGAAGGATGGGATAATTTCTACTAACCATGCTCCTCGATCTCTTTTCTCTCTCCAAAATTTAGGGTTTTAGGCTCCGAACAAACCCCGAACCCTCTCGTGACCCCCATGACTCCATTGGGTAACATTATAGGGACATTTTTAAGAAATTAAAAACCAAAGAAAAACTAGTCATACCATCATTAAAAGTCGGGTCGTTACAATTAATATATAATTATAAATATACTAAATACATTTACTATTTAAAAATATTTAATACAGTTTTAAAATTATTCTAAAAAATTTATATTTATTAGTAATTTAATAAATACATTTAAAAAATATATATATTTATAATTGTATAATTAAATATTTAAATTACATTTTTTTAAAAAACATTTAAATAGATTAGTTATATAAATTCCAAACATATTTTAAATGTAAAAACTTAAAAAATAAAATCAAATAAATATTATTCATATAAAGTAAAAACATTTTGAAAATATTACATGTATAGTAAATAATTATATCTATAAATAAATATTAAAAAATGATTAAAGATATTTTTAACATTATTAATGAATATATAATAATAAATGAATAAATTAAATTAAATAAATTTAAAAAAAAATATAAAACTGAATTCATAAAATTTACTTGAATTAAAAACATACATATTTACACACACACATATACACAAACACATATACATAAACACATGTATATACAAATATAAATTGAAATATTTGCAGTTATACATGTAAATATATTTTAAATTATTTATTATAAATATAAATATATATCTAAGTAAATATATTAATATATATATATATTATATAATTGTTTAAATAAAATATTAAAATATTATATTTATTTTAATTATATACACATTTTGTAATCAATGTATATAAATACACTATATATTATTTTGACTAATGAAAATTTGATAATTTTTTATATAAAAATTTGTGAAAATGAGATTCATTTTATTTTAAAAGTTATATAACTCATATTTGTATATTAATTATATATATATATATATAATTATTGTATTATAAATATTATTTAAAAATATATAAATATATGTTAATTTATAATTATAATTTTAAATAAATATATTTGTATAGTTATTGTAGGACCTTGGAAAACCCTGAGAGGGGAGGGATGAATCAAGGTTTCAATTCTTTCTTCAAATGAGATGGATCTTATCCCAATGTTGTTTGGAACATGTAAAACCAGTCTGATGGAATCGTGTGGTTATCTAGCTCTCAAATGTAGAAGAAGAAACACAACACATCTGTTTTACTTGGTTTACTACTAGGGCTATTCCAAGGAGCATACTTTGACAGTGTGTTGGTAGTAAATAAATCCACAAAGCTTCACTAGGTATTGTTGATGGAATTGTTTATATGTGGTCACTCCATACTATATAAACATCATTTATAAGAATTTTAGGGATATTACTCTACATCCCCAAGATCACTTCCATCTATTACCTCTAGCACACTTCCTTGGGTGAAGTCTCACTTTGTTTATTGACTTGAAGGTCACTTCAATAGATAATTATTTTAAGTCTTCATCCCTGATTAGAATGAGACTCTTATTGCACCATAGTCCTGAATTGATTCACTTAGAAGCACTATTCATTGAAACTAGTTGTTCAACACTACTTTTCAGGAATATACTAGCCTTTTCAATACCCCTTTTCATTTTAATGATATATTAGCATGCACGAACCCACACACTTTCACGAAGCTACCAACCTTCATGAAGCTCCCAGCCTTCGTGAAACAATAAGTCTTCATGAAACTCATAAACTTTTCAAAACTCCTTTTTTTGAATTTCCTTATAACCATTGATTTATTTACTAGCCTTTTCACAATGCTTATGATTTTGTTGAATTCTTAATTCATAAAGCTCCTATCTTTTATAAATTCAGTGTGATTCACATTTTTCTAAAATTCTATCCATGTCAAATGAATTTTGTGGCTACCTATTTATATAAAATGTATCTTCACAATGTAGTCATGCTTACTATTCCCTTTTTTTGAAGCTCATCATTCGTTTTCGTGAAGCCTCTAGTCTTTATGAAGCTCTAATGGAATTTTCCCATTTCCCAAAGCTTCTCGTAGCCTCGTAAATTACCGCAATGTCATTATGACTCATCCATTCTCGCAAAGTCTTTTTCAGCAACCTTCAAACCATCATGATTACAAATTTCTTTAAATATCTCCATATTTTGATGAAACTCTAATCTTCGTGAAACACATGCCGTTACATTATATTTGAAGTGTTTGTTCTGGAAAACCATATTTCACAATTCTTATTCCTTCCTCCAGATTTTTAGCCCAAAAAATTCAGCAAACTCTCAGAAATGACACCCCCATCAACAATGTATCCTCTTACACCTTAAGACCCATTTCCTTGAAAACTCCTTCATCAACTAAGTGTTGATTGAAAACAAACACAAAATACACTCTATTTCCTACTGTAAAAAATCATGGTTCCAAAAATAATTATAAATATATTTATCTAATTATATATATTTATATAATTATATGTATGTATATAATTATATATAATTATAAATATATAAGTATATATAATTATAAATATAATAAATATATATAATTTAAATATATTTATTATAATTTTATAATTTTTTAAATATATGTATATATTTTTTATAATTCTAATTGTAAATAAATATATTTATAAATATATATTTATTAATATAAATGTGTTTATATAATTATATATATGTTTATAATTATATATATTTATATAATAATATATAGTTATATAATTGTATATATTTATTAATATATATATAATTATAAATACAATAAAAGTATTTAATAATTAAATATATTTATTAGAATTTTATAATTATATATATATATATATATATATATATTTATAATTTTATAAATACTTTATTTAAAACATTATTTATATATTTGATTTTTAAAAAAATATACATTAATATATCATAGTAATATTAATGTTAAAAATGCATTTTAATTAATGTATGTAAATAAACATTATTTTCTGAATGTAAATATGATAATTATATATATTAATAATATTTTTTATTAAATGGTTTTATTAGAACTAAGAATAGTTATGATAAAGTTCCACCTTTATCAATGCAAAAAAAGTGCTTATAAAGGGTACACCTTTATCATTGCTTTTTTTTTCAATGCTCATAAAAGTTACCTTTATCAGCACTATTAGTTAGAACTAATAAAGGTATCCATTTTATCAGTTCTTTTTGTTTAGTGCTGATAAAAGTAGGTGCTAATTTAGTTGCAATCTTTGGTAGTATTAGTTATATTTTAGAACTGATAAAAGACCCCCTTTATCAGTGTGTTTTTAGCAATGATAAAAGGAGTCCTTTAACAACACTTTCATCAACGCTAATAAAGGGGGCTTATATCTGTGCTAGAAATAACACTAATAAAGCCCCTATAGTTGCAATGTGAAAATTCAATGACAAAACACTATAAAAAATACACCTATGTATAGCTCTATGCCAATACACCAGTATGAAAATTCATAATTTAATTAAAATAAAATTTACCTCACAAACAGAAAAAAAACACTCTTAAATACATTTCAATTTTTTTTCATAATTACATTTGAAAATACTATCCGTAAACATTTAAATACATAAATGTTTTATCATGTTTAGCACCCATGACCCCCTCTCAGAAAATCCCTTTCATGATACCGGTTCCCAAAAAAACCAACCCAACCTAAGAAAAATAATCCACTTGTATAAGAAAACAAATCATATGTTTGTAATAATATATAAAAATTAATTAAAAATAAATATGAATGAATGCATTAAAAAAATGTCAATTTAAAATTATAGGACACATATAGGGTCATTCTGGTCGCAAAATGCATTTAATTGATGTGGAACTGATTTCTACACATAAAAAATAACATATACATCATTGTCCTAAGGTATAGAAAAAATATAAATATGTTTTCTCAATTTTGAGTATGTCACATTTTTTACGAAAATGTCATTTTAAACCACATTCACTTTAAGTCATATCGGTCACATCGTGTGTTGGTTTGATGTGATACTGATTCATATACCTTACAAATGACTTTTGAATCATTTTCCTAATGTATCAGGACGATCCAAGTTCATTTTCATTGTCTTTAGTGAGTGACACATGTTTTGAACTAAAATATTAATTTTAGAATAATAATGGACACTTTGAGTCATGTAGGACACACCCTATATTATATTGTTGTGTGACGAATTCCTTCATGTCTAAAATGACTTATAGATCATTGTCCTAATGTATCAAAATAACCTGAATATGTTTTTAGAGTTTTGAGTATGCCACTAGTGATTTTACTAAAACACCAATTTTAAATAAAAATACACACTTGAAGTCATAAGAGTCACAAAATTCATCAGATTGAGGTGAGATTTATTCCTACACATAAAAAATAACACACATATTGTTTTCCAAAAGTATCAAAACATTCACCATGAGTTTGATCAGTTTTGAGTATATCACTTTTGTTTTTTTACTAAAATGCTATTTTAAACTGAAAACACGTACTTTTGGTTATATCAGTCTCATAGTGTGTTAGTTTTACAAGAGACTAAATCCTAAACATCAAAAAATGTCACATGAATCATTTTCTTAAATTATCATGACAATCAAAGAGTTTTTTTTTCAGCGAGTGGCACACATTTTGAACTAAAATGTCAAATTTAAAATGAAAACATACACTTTGAGTAATAATGGGAACACTATGTGTGAGGATGAGGTTCATATAATTCCCACACATCAAATATTACATATGGATCATTTTCTTAATGTATCAAAATAATTTTAATGCATTTTCTCGGTCTTGAGTATGTCACTTGTCCTTTTTACGAAAATTAGTGTGAATTTTAAATAAAAAGACTCACTTGGAGTCATAGTAGTCAAATAGTGCATTATATTGTGGTAAAATTGATTCATACACATCAAAAATGATATATGGATCATTTTCCTAAAGTATCAAAATAATATTAATGTGTTTGATTGGTTTTGAGTATGTCACTGGTTCTTTTTAATAAAATTAATGTTAATTTTAAGTAAAAATACACAATTGGGATCATATCGGTCCCATCGTGCATCAGATTATTTTGAGGATGATTATAACATGTCAAAAATGAACCGTGGATCATTTTCATAAAATATAAAAATAATATGAATGCAGTTTCTCAGTTTTGATTATGTTAGTTGTGTTTTTTATGAAAATGTCATCTCAATATGGAAACATGAACTTTGAGTCATACTGGTCACATTAGTTGTTTGTTTTACATAAGACTAATTATTGCATGTAAAAAATGACTTATGAATAATTTTCTTAAATTATCAAGACAATTAGATCAAATTTGATCATTTTTAGTGCGTGAATCACTTGTTGAAATTAAATGTTAATTTTAAACTATTAATAGGAACTTTGAGTCATGTGCATCACACCATTCATTGGATTGAGGTGCAGTTGATTCATACCCACCATAAATCAATTATGGATCTTTTTTTAAAATTTTCAAAACAATCTAAATGCATTATCATAGTTTTGAGTATATCACTTTTGTTTTTTACTAAAATTTTAATTTAAATTGAGAAAATTTACTTTGGGAGATAATAGTCACATTGTGTGTCGGTTTGATGTGTGACTGATTCCTATACATTAATAAAATTTTAAATTTAAACTGAAACGAAAAAATTTGAGTTATACCGAGTACACCATGTCTCACTTTCTGGTATGGTTGATTCCACCATGTATTTTTATCCTACAATGCATGATCATATTATAAGAGTGAATAATCATTGTTGAAGAATTGATTTCTTTATAAGATCTATGAAAATTAACAAAATAAGTATCAGATAAAAATGATTAGGAAATTAACTAGAAAAATTAGATAAAATGATGAAAAAATAAACTAAATAAGTATAAGTAAGTAACATATTCACGATATATGTGTATATTCTAACACCAGGTACACTGCCCAGTCATTTATTAACAAATCTATTTCATCTTTTGAATATAATGACTTTCAATAGTCTTTTTATTATTTGGAAAATTAAAATACACAAAGTATTTATAAATATTTTAAATGAAATTGTAATTTTATTCAAAAATACCTCTCTCAGGATGCTATCTTGTGGATGGTATATGATATCCAACCTAAATATGAAAACATAATAACAACAACATTTTCCACTGGTTTATTTTGGATACTGTAGAAATATTGAAAAAAAACAAGTAATCTATTTTGACCGGGAAATCATATTATATATATCTTAAGACTTATCCACTAATAGAAGTCGAGAGGATCCTAATACGCATGTACTATCCTCATCCCATTATTTTTAGGATATTTAAACACCGCTATATCATAAAATAATTCTCATTAAAACATAATATAAAATTTACAGATTTAATTTTAGTTATAAAATTTTGTATTTAGTGTATTAAAAATTAACAAATGCCATCATATGTGGTAGGTTTGTTGGGTATCCTTGCTGTGACTATAGAAAAATAAATCTTTAGAGTATACAAATTTATGGCAATGAGTATCCATTGATACCAAAAAAATAATATCTAATGAAAGGAATGAAAATATATCTCATGTGAATAAATTGTAGAGTTTTACCCCTCCATCATTGGTAATAGGAAGAGTCCATTGCATATAATCTTTCTTTCAAACGTTGTGGCCATTTTTTACACTCTTGAATTAATTTGAACTGAATCCAATGAGGTTATTTCTCTTGAAATTTTATGAGACTTATGAATTCATATTTATGTTCAAAGGATTTTCCCTTTATATAATATTGATATAGAATTCTCCAACAAAATATGAAATTTATTTTTTCGTAATTAGATTAGTAGACCGACTATTGGAAGAACAAATTACGAAAACACACCTCATATATTATTTAAAGTTGTGACTCATAACCAGTAATAATTGAGGATTTTATTTACATTCTCAATACCAATGTAGACTGTAATGAATTTTCTATATATATTTTTCCTAAAATTTAACAATGATATTACTACCACTTTGTAACCTTGTATCTTCATGAAAAATAAATTTTAGTAAATGTAGATATTTATTTGGCAAGGTAAAGGTGATCTGTGAAGTTATTTTCTAATGGTCGGTTGATCTTTTAGATTGTTTTTATCTGACCTCTCGTTTCACAACCTTACCTTTTTTACTTCTATAATAAAATTCATGAGTTCATACCATTTTTCTTTAATTGTTAAAGGTTTTTCATTAAAAATAAATTAGAAATTAATTCCTCCTTATCGAAATGTTTTTTATAAGATTTGACATGCATTATATGGATGTTTCAATAGATTGATTTACCATATGAATATATTCATCATCAAGTGGAAAAGGTATCTCAACACTCACCTCATGATATATGATTATCCCCACACATACATGAACTTTTATAATTTTTTATTGTATAGAGTATCTTCTTGGAAATTGTACATCGTCGACCTTACAAGTAGGCAATAGGTTGGTGTTGATAAGAATAAATCAGAATCTTTCTCACCCTATAGAATATCAGTACAAGAAAGGTATTATTTTCTTTGAGAATGAAATTTCACATAAAAAATTATTAGAAATTTACAACCTCATCAAAGACATATCTTTGAGGGGAATTTTTCATCTCAAAGATATGGGGGTGGGGCTGATCTTTACACATTAGCTGATCTTTAGTTGTTTATTCTCATTGATTACCCCCATTAACATTTTATAGAAACTCAAAATTTCAATGAAATTTTTATTCAAGGGAATCTAGTCATTCCTACATCTCTTCCATTTGTTTTAATTTATCACCATGTTATTTTATTTTCATAAAATATGTTTGTGGGTCACCCCAAAACTCGAACCTCTAATGTGGTCATACTGTCCTGACCTCTTTAAGGCCACTAATAGTATATGTTCATACAATTCAACTGATGATGATTCCTGTGTCTGTGTTGGATAAAATATATAGGAATATAAGTAATAATTAATTTGTAGGATATATTTAAAGTTTTATTATTATTATTTCATACATACACATGGTTCCCACACTTTTTGTGTGTTCTCATCTATTACAATACTATCTTTATTTAAACGCACCTCTTACAATAGCACATGACATGGAATGAAAGAGGATTTAGATTTGGATCCATAAATTTGAATATAAAAATATGAATATAAATATGTTGTTGTTTCATATCACATAAAATTATTACAATATATATAAAATATGTATAAATTTTCTTTCTAGTGAAGTGTACGCCATCCTGGCTTTAAGGCAGGGGTACATTTGTTTTGCTTCCCATTTCTTGTTTTCAAAACTCACTTATTATTTCATAAATTAAAAAATATTAATCAAAGTTATTAATACACATATTGTAATAAAATATATTAGAAGCCAAAATGTACCTAAAAATATGTCTCTTCAAGATGAAGAACAAACACATCCCACTCTTATTGGTTTGTTAGGTGTGCATGCATATGCGTTGGGTGTGTGTTTATTTTCCCTTGAAAATATTTTAGATGAATCTTCATTAGAACTATATGAAATACCCTATGAACCATTCCTACGAGCATTAATGTAAATTTATTTCAGGTGTCATCTACTATAAATGCACTATGTAAGGTAAAATGATGTACAATTCAATGTTTCATTATTTTATTTTCTAGTAAAATAATTAAAGTATATCATAATGTTACCTAAATATATTCCCAAATCAGTGTATTACGAGTGGGCACAACATGGTTCCATGAATCTACATCAATCGACATGTACTACTGATTGGAGAGAAAAATGAAACTAGTGAACTTGGCATTGTTGGGGTTAAAAGGCTGACTACACACATTCTATCCAACATCAAATTTGATTACTTTGTTTTTTTCCTTAATAATTTTTTCTAACACCATCATTCGAAAAAACTCAAGATTTTTTATGGGACATCAGTTCTTTACAGTATACCATTTCATTAGGTTCAATATCATTAATAAGTTGTACCTATAGATTGGTTGCATCAGCCTATGAAAAAGGTTGTTATTACTCTACACTGGGAGCACCATCATCTTTAGAAATCTATTATCTCTAAGGATTAAGAGCATCGAAACATAGAGAAGTCATTATCTGCGGAAGCGGTTCAACATTTAATTTAGATTATGTAAATTTAGTAGTGGAGAGATAAAAATATTAGGCAACACAATGTATATTAAAAAAAAATACAACATGATTGTTAAACTCTATTTTTTAATGGGAGATGGAATTTAACCCCTCTATCAAGTATCCAAATCTCTTCATTATTCTCTCCTCTGACATATAAGACCTTGTCAACATTGTGACCACTCTGAAATTATTATTACATCCCAATGGAAGGGCCCTCATTGGTTTAATTTTAATTAGACACTTCAATAGTCTTGGTCAACAACATAACATTTGACTACTTTTGGTTTACGATATCTAGAACATAAAATTATTGTACTTACTATTATTCCATTTTAATTGGTTTTTCATTGTATCCTTCCTTACTAAAATCCACTTTCATGAATCCTAATTAATCCTTTTTAATGGAACTCTTATTTCAAACCACTTCCATTGAAAACTCAGCACTTTTAATATTGTATAATCCAACTCCCGCATTTTATTGACGATTCTAAGGTATGAAATACTCCTGAAAACTATATTTGTTTCCTTGGTACTGGATACATTCATTAGTTCATCCATAAGTGTAACTCCACTATTTTTTCATGGTACTTCCTTCATCATATTCATTTGTATATAATCTAAAAATAATAAATTCATAACCATTCTAAGATAATACATTCATGCTTGGTCCTTTGGGTAGCATTCAAATCCGTTCTGAAATTAAAAATGGATTTTCATCTCACTCCATAAAAATACGGTCACGAAACAGTCCTATAAATTTTTTATTATATGTATTTTATATCCATATTTTATCCATTGATGGATTCAAATGATTAATAATTTCTTTATGGGTTTCAATATATGGGTAAACCTCTAAAATTGTATAAAAAATGTGTTAATTATCCAAATATTTAATTGTGGTTGTGACAATATCTATTCAATAAATCCTTTCACCCAAAAGCCACTCAGTGTGATGAGATGTTAGTAGAACAATTATTTCCACACCATACATGTAGTGGGTACAAAATTCAAGGACTTTATCAACAATTTAACACTCTGAAATACAACCCTATGTCTGACTTAAATTTTTGATGTACCCTTTCAAAATATTAACATACTATTCAATAGGATACATCCATCTATAATATGGAGGACCACATATTCAAATCTCTCTTACCATTTGAACCATAAGGTGAACCATCATATTAAATAATGTTTGTAGGAATAACACCAATTCGATAATGTATTGGCAATTTCCTTTCCATAGTTGGAAATCTCACCAGTTTTATAACTTTGTTGCATATAGCATGGAAAGAGAAATAGAGCTCAGTTATTGTATGATGGGAATTCATGGAAAAAATGAAAAGTAAATCTATAGTGTTTTCCCAACTAGGTTGAGTAAACTGAGAGGTGGGGGTGAATTGGGGTATGTTAGATTAGAATAACTGCCTCTTTGGATCTTGTTTGATTGTTAAACAAATTACTCTTCTCTCCCTTTCCCACAACAATCTATGAAAAAAAAAATGAAAACATGTGCGAGACACAATAATTTTACCTGGTTCAACCTCAATGGGATACTCCCAAGGGGAATACAAAAGTAATGTGATAATGTACCAAATACAATAAGGATCACTTCAAAAATTTGGTTTAGGCTAGATCGATTCTATGACTAGGATCATTATCTTCATAATATTTGGAGTTGACTCATTGCCCCTCCTGGTTTACAACCAATCACATTTTGAAATCCCAATACTCTCCAAACTGATGTTTTCTCACTGCTCCTCTATAATAATCCTATTTTAACACTAGAATAAATATTTTTTAGGCCTCATTTAGTGCATCATTAAGTTATAATTTCACCCAATTGGTGAATAACACTTTACCATAGATTCACTGGGAAATTCCTTTGGGTTAACATAACTTTGTCTTTCACCCAACCTTATGATGTATTGTGCACAAATTTAAAAACCTGTGAAAAACATTTATGTTTTTCATTGAAGTCCAACATGCACACAAATTTTATTCTTTACTCACAAATACATTGGTCATCCAGACACAAGTTCTTTTTTTATGAGTAACTAATAATGGAATCTCTATTTCACAAAACTCTTTTTTCCCATAAATTTTATTTGTTTCAAAAAAATATTATGTGATTGTTAACCCTTATTTTCTATAAGGGTTGATCTCTCGAAATGATTTATAGACCTAGCTGACCCTACACACAAAATCCTTACTCACCTTCCTCTGTACGTACAACATTCTTTCGAGCACAGAAATTCCTCTTTGACGTTGTATTTGGAATGTAACTATCTTTTTTGGGCACACAAAACTCAATCTATTGTGTCTCTAAAAGACATCTTTTGAGACCTTTTTGAACTTGCACGCAATACTTTCCTTTTCCGAATTCTGATGTGATGGTTCTGAATCTTGGCTTTTATATGCAACTTTATGTATTGCCCATAGAGCATGCATTCCTTTTTATTGGATCCTTTTCAACAAAAAATTTCAAAAATATCTCAATATTTCCAAAAATGACATTGTAAATATATTTTTCAACAAACATAATCAACCCAAAACACTTAAATGTTACATCAAAATATTTTTCCCAACATATGGGAATTCGATTTTACATCAAAACATGTCAGTCATGTGATTTAAGGAACATTAAATCTAAATCAGTCATTAACGTGATATTATTGATATATGATGTATACCCCTCTAGATCCTTTAAATTATTCAAGAAGTTTCAAAACAAATATATCACTTACCTGGAAAGAGTGTACACAACTAGAGGGAGAAAAGTCCATTTTCACCCATCACTAACACCATCTCGTCCTTTATTCCCATGTCAATCATGTACAACCTAGACATAATTAAATTCTTTCTTTTAAGGGAATTTAGTACCTTTTCCAATTACATTATCACATTAATTTTTTTCAACATTCATAATAACAAGAAATTTCATGATTTAAAAACATTTCTAGTATGGTAATTTAAAAAATTGATCTTTTTTCCAATCAGTTTTATAAGGTTATTTTAAAAGGTTTACCAAAAGTAGTGTCCATATCTTTTAAATTATAAAATATTTTATCACCTTTTAGTGGATAAGGTGTTGTATATTTTTTTGAACTCCCATAGAAAGATTTCATCTATGATAAGTGCTTATTTCACTGGTATTGAATACTTCAATGTCCTTAAAACATAGTCTTTGATGAATATTTAAACCTAATTTAATGTGTACATTTACGGAAATGGGACACCCATGAGTTCTTTTAATTCTATATGATTAATAATTTAGATAAGAAGTAAGGTCATTTATCATCCCATAAAACATTTCTCTTAACTTGAAATCTTTATTTATGTGATTATCAGAAAAAAATACCGCAACCCCATAAAAATTTTAAATATTTGATCTATGGATCCAAATAAAAATCATTATATTTAACTTTATGTTTTGGTATTTATATAAGCATTGATAATGTAGTTTTGTTTCATGAATAACAATGGTTAATTGGGAAACCAAAAAAACAAAACTAAACATCCACCGAACCAACAACAACCATGAGAAAACATATTGGGATAACCGGGTCTCAAGAACCATGACAAGTGAATCACATGCAACTAAGGGGAAAAATATACTTTTATGTTTAAAATTATTTAAATTATTTTGGTCCTTGAGATATAGTATAAATTCATTTGAATAGGCATTTGTTCTTTTATAGGTTATATCAATTATACATTGAATTCTTTTAGAATAATTTGTTTGGCTAGGAAACTCATTATATTCAGAAAGAATATCATTCAAGAGATAAAGTTTTTCAGTAAAACCAGAGTCACACAATCCTTGACCAATTTTTAATTATAAAACATCAGTATTGTTTACAATGATTTATATTTGAAAAAACACTCATACAATGACATATTTTCAAAACTCTTTAACTTTGAAAACAATTTTTGAAATCACTATGTTCATCTTCAACTATCATTATAATTTTCTCAACACATCCTTCATCATCACTCACACCTAAAATCACATCCTTGATACATTATTCTTCTTTATCCACACATGTAATCATATCAGAATTTACATAAAACATAGTGTTATCCTATTCACTAGCTATATTCACTTTTTCACCAAGTTCACTCCGACATTTAAAACTTTGACCTATTAAATGATAGATAAAGTGTTCTTATAACTCCCCTTGAACAATTATTATTCAATAACAACAAAAAAGGGGCCTTTCAAATACGGTGGATGCAAATTTTTTTTTCAAATAATTTCAGCAAGCTTTGATGGAAATGGGTAATTGAATTTTAAAAAAAATCACTCCACTGGGGGTAGGTGTTATCCTATGAATTCATACAAAATGATCAAAAATACTTGGTATGGGATGAATAATACTCAGTGTCGTTCAAGAAATAAATGCGAGTTTCTAGAATAGATGGGAGATTATTCTTAAGTAATAAAATGAAATAATAACTATTCAAGAGATGAAGCTTTTGAGGATGATAGGCGTATCCTTAAATATAAATGTTCCAAAGCTAGTGAGTTTTCAAGGCACCAAAAGAAACTTCTTAGTTTTCTGTATAAAAATATTCATTGTTCCTTTGATTTGGTTGGAGTGGATTGTTTTCTTAGATGCTAGCAAGGTAATACATCATTTCCCCTTTCTTCTTTTATAATTCATATAAAAGCAGACTCATCCATAATTTTATGGATGTATTTTTATAAGAGGCTAGTGAACAAATTGAAAATATAATTCAAGTGGGTGATGTAGGAAATTCATTAAACTTACTTCTTAATATAATAATACAATTATGGAATAGACTGCTTGATCATCTTGGCCAAAACAACACGAGTAGGGTCACTTAAGAAGAATTTGTTTGTGACCTTCCCATACTAAAAAGAGGAAGGAATATGATGTTCACAACATTACTAAAGAGAAAAAAGTGTTAAATCTTCACATAATTATATTGATATACAGTCTTTCCAATAATATAAAATCATTTATTTATATAATTGTGGGACTATGAGAATGTATTCAAAAAATGAAGTGATGTATATTATTTCAATTATTGATAAATTTACATGAATTAAATATATTTCCATTGTGATAAATAAATAATAAGATTTAAATATTTTTAATTTTTTTGGAATATAAGTAGATATGTATTTTAATTTCTCCTTATTGATGATCTAGAAAGATAGAATGTCGAATCCTAAAGATGCTTGAAATGGAATAAAAAACACCCATCAAATTTGAAATCCATAACTTTCAAAGGAATTAAATCATATTATATGTTTTATATTTATAATCCCCTATAGGTATGGGTGCATGGTTAGAGAAGAATTATAATAGATAAGAATCACATGATAGATATAGGAACCTAGGTAATCCTTATTCTACCTTAAGAGGCATTCCATTAGTCTATAACTGTTGAATTAAATAGAGGTATTCTCAATTAGGAAACAACAAAGAAAATTAGTAATAATAGAACCATTTAACATTCTATGTTATTTACTAAAAAACATTTACTTTAATAATAATAATCATCCACACCCTATAAATGTATATATTTAATAAAGAAATAAACTTTAAACACACATTCTTTTCTACACATTAATATAGACTTCTATCTTACATAAGATGTTAGACCCTCCTTACTCTATATTATTTGGGGTCAGGATTCAAGGTTTACCTCTACCATTCCAAAACCCAACAATAATTAATATTAATATTAATTCTATTAGCTTTTACCGTTTCCCAAACTAAATAACTAACACAGATTATCATCCCATATATCCTCTAATTTTAATTGATATCAACCCCAAGAGGTTAACACCAAATCAGAGTGAAGATATAGTTGTGGAAGACTCCCCAAATTTAATCCATGATGTTGATGTTGGTTGAAATGAAGGATTAGGAGTTGAAATGGAGATAAACATTAATTCAACTTTTGATGGAGGTATATGCTTATTGGTGAAGACTTAGTGGATATCTTGGTAGAAGGTTTATGTTTTAGTGCGTGGGAGGGAAGTTTAACTATTTCACTAATAATGTTTACAATATTGTGGGGGTTATACTTGGTTACTTTAAATTTCATTTTTATATTGAATTTCATAATGGGTTTGTGTCACCGATATTTTCATGTGCTTAAATGATTAAGATAGTGATCTAACTATGACTGTTTTTAACAGTTATATCCAATCACTTTCCTATTAGTTTGAATTTTCAATTTTCAATCTATCTTGAGTCTAGTATATCATTATCCATTTTTATTAATAATGTTTAGAATTTATTAAATACGAACTTTTTTGGTATATTCTTTCTCTATGGTATCAAATCCCAGAAACTTTAGAAGTCTCCCTCCGTCCCTCCCTCCAGTGTATCTTTTTTCAGAAACCCCTCTGTAACTCATATGATTTCCATACATGTTTTCCACAAAGTTATATTAGATAGTCTTTGAAGATATTATGATTTATTTTAGATGAAATTTTTATTGCATCCTTATCCAAAAAATCTTTTACAAAAATCTATTTCTAAATTATCTTTTCCATAAATCATTTTCTAGATTACCATTTGTAAACATATTTTGACATATTTTTTCATGTATGGGAAGACCATGAAATCATTATAACTAATATAATAACATATTTTACAATAAATTGTGAATAATCTACATTGGAGAATTATATATGTTAGTAACATCACCTTTAATGGAATTTTATCATTACAAGTTCCATTTATTTTTATTTTGTGAAATGAGATTGATAATGATACAAATTAAAATATAGTTTAGAATGGTTAAATAATGAGGGTATGGATCTATCTAAGATTGATATATTTGAATATAGTTTTCATATATATTTTCTATTTAGTCAAAAAAAATTATTTTATATTTATCATTAGTTTTTTATCTCGGTATTCATCTATATAAATTGAAATTCCACATTATTCAAGTGGAAAAATTTCTTTAACTAATATTTTTAAATATTATTAATGTTGGATGTGATTGTATGGTTGTAGATTATTGGTAAATATTTATTGTATTCGGGAACTTCTTGTGGTAAGAGGATTTAGAAAGAAGAGGATTAGAGGTTTGGTCATCCCAACCATGTTTTTCATTATTTCTACAGTTTGGAAATGCATAAATGTTAGTGCATTATTATAAAATAAAATAATACTATCTCTTACTACTAAAACATTTTTTTTCATGAAATTCACTAGTTTCAATTATCATAACATATGTATATATAATATAGTTTAAAACATGGTTGAGAAAGTTGGAAAAAATATTTTGTGTTTAAATCATAAAAAAACAATATATTTTCAATTGAAAAATTAGTTTTAGAAAGCTAATAATTTTTTAAGGAATAATGATAATCAACATAAATTTATAAAAATTTGAAAATTATTTTTTCTAAAATGATTTTTTTCAAAGAAAAAAGGATCATTAATTTTTAATAATTTATTTCTTCAATAAAGATGTTTTTATTGCAGAAAATCATAAATAATGAGGTTGTGAAAATAATTACAATAACTAAACTATATTTTAAATGATGAAACATGTCCTATTAGCTCACACACAATTATTTATTTTACCTTAAAATTACAATTATATAAATCCAGAAATATAAAAAAAGTGTATACTTTCAATTATTTTCTTCATGAATTTAATTACAAATGTTATTTAAAAAAACAAAACAACTATCTATATTTTTAAAACACTATTATAAGTGATAAATGTTGTGTAATTGAATCCAGAATAACCTAATAATTTATTTTAAAATACGAATTAATAGTATTTTCCCCACAATATAATTTTTAAATTTTTTATTTAAAATAAATCATTTTCTATCACTAATTTAATTTTTTTAAAATATTTAAATGCATGGGGTTTTTTGAAACCAAACATATATAAATTTTTTTTAAATCAATTAATCAATATTAATGAGTGGTATGAACTCTTTTAAGAGGTATAAAATGAAAGTAAATTCATCAATTCAATTTTTAGTGGGAAGTGTTGCTTGGAATTGTTTTATATCACTTATTTTATACCACTTATCTATTATTTAATTTTTTTGAGGATGATTATTTTTTTAAAATTATTTCAATATCACTTAAAAATAATAAAAAAATCACATACAAACCCAAAAAAGTTATTGAATATGTGTTGTCAAATGTAATACCAGTCTTAAAGATATTTATCTATCAATTTTAAAGAATTTTTTATAACAAATAACATTGACATATTTTCGTAGTTACTTATATCTAGTTTGAATTATTTGATTCATATATTAGGGTTACCTGGATCGAAATTGAAGGAGATTAAATATTTAAACAATCATTTGGGTTTAAATTATATGTGGATTACTACTATTAAATCTTTATTTAAAGAAATTTAGCTTTATAATATAGGTGAAATTATATTTGTGTGGAAAAAATTCACAATGGAAATGAATTTTGGAATACCTTTTAGGATAGGTAAGGATAATTAAAGGTTTATTTAAAAAAAGATGCACATTTAACTCTAAAACTCCAAGAACATAATAAGAAGATAAGGGATAAAGGGACACTTTGAAAATTCCCCCTAGTGGTTTACACATAACCTCTGACATCACCATTAATAATGAAATGGTTTAATTTGGTTCAATAAACAAAGACCTAAACCAATCAAGAATTCAAAGAGAATGATTGAGAATAAAATGCAATTCGAGAACAAGGAGGATTCAAAGTACCAAAGAGTGGTGAAAAAATAGAAACAAGTATCATAAGAAAATATCATAAAATAAAAGGATAAGAGTATTTGCATTCTTTGGAACTCATCAGTACTACATGCATGGTGGTCAGAGGGGGTAATTACCTAGATCAAAGAAGAAATTAAAGATTAGAAGAAATAATTATATTCCTTAGATACTGAGAAGATAAATGCCTTGATGAAGAATGATGATTTGTAGATGAATCATGATGAGGGTTCGATTTCATGAGGGTTTGATTCCATGAGGGTTAGGTTCTGCAAGATCTTGAAGGCATAGAGAGGAGACGATTCTCTTAGGGCTCTTTTTATAAGATCACGTAACACTTTAATGAGTGGATTAAACAATCATTGATAAATACACCCCATTATTTTCTCTAAAAAATCCCTCACAATGATCTAATCCTAATAATAATATTTATAGTTATTTATAATTTTAATTATAAATATATATATATAGAAATATTTCCATATATTTATAAATATTTTAATATATTTATAAATATGATTATATAATTATTTTTATATATATTAATATATATATTTATAACATTATAAATACAATAAATATATTTATTATTTAAATATATTTATTATAATTTTGTAATTATTTAAATATATATAATTATTATTATAAATAAATATTTTTATAAATATTTGTATATATTTATAAATATTTATATAATTTATTATATATATATATATATTAATTTATAAAAATATATATTAATAAAATTATAATAAATATATATATTATTTAAATATTTTTAATGTAATATTATAATTATTTAAATAAATAAATATTTATTTATAATTATTATAGAAATAATGACATTTAAAAATATTCCTATATAATTGTACCACATGGTCTACACCACTTTGGTATATTTATATAATAATATACTTGAAAATATCTGAGTACGAGTTGGAAAGACAAACCACACCACAAAATTTACTAGAAAAACAATAAAGTAAAGCAAAGAAATGAAATAAAGGTTTTAAAACATTAGAAACACCCACAATATGGAAAACAAGATATAAACTCCTCTTTCACCCTTTGGAAGCCAAATTCTTGGTATGTTGACCTCTGTCCTTTGTGTGTTGCTCTCTACCATGACTTGACTCATTATGGCAATACAAGCCCATAACTCAACAAATAATCTGAGGAGGCCTATGGAATGATGTTTCTCATGCATATCCACAAAAGATCCTAAAATTAAAGCCTTAGATTATGCCGATTACCATCTATAATGTTTTTTTATTACAATTTTTGGATTATATGAAAATAAATGTATCCATAAAAATATAGTTCCATTTTGTTGAAGGTAACTTTAAGTTACAAATCCAAGCATTTTTCCATTTCGTCTATAAGTACCTATGGGTACCTCTAACCCTCATAATCCTTTGAAGGTTCCATGACATTTTTTGACCATGCATCTTTACATTCCATGGCCAATGTCTTTCCAAAAGAATCATAAGTAGACTTCATAAGATCAAAAAATTGAGTCGGTAAGGCCATTCCATATTTTCATCCAAGATCGTCTGTCTACCACCCCTTACTCCATCAAAAGCAATAAAAGATGGAAAGGAATCATGACCTAGTAAACCAAAATTTTTATGCGGAGGAATTGATGTTGTGTTCATTCTACAATCTTCCTTACAAAAACCCTTGGAATTAGAATATCTTGCCTCAAAAATTGATGGAGGTTTCTACATTAGGAAAGAATGTGTAGACTACTTGGTATCAACCTCACTAATATAAATTTCTTAATTATATATATATAATTAGGAAAATAAGATTCATTTTTTACTTAAATTTATATAATTGATATTTATATATTAATTAAAAAAAATATTTTTTGAAAAGGTAGGGACAACACACCATTATTAAATGATAAGAAAAGAGATAAAAAAAGATGGGTTAATACATATAAAACTTCCCTCATTACAAATAAAATAGTAAAATACGAGGATCTTCTATGATCTCATCTCCAATATGTCGCTCCTCATCGCACATTTTTTCAAGGGTCCTTCAATGTCACTGCCCTCTGAGTTTGTTCTCCCAACATCTGATTGAATCTCTACCCTCTTATAAGGATCATCAACCAAGATATATTTAGTATCTTTATCTATAGGATTCTTAACCATATTTCCCTATGATGTTTGCATATTGTATTCCAAGGAACACTTAGCCAAAGGATAGGATAACCTAAGAACATCAGTGATCATATCTGTTGGTGGATAAGCCACATTAATTTAGCTTCTCCTTCTTTCACATCATAATTAGAAACCAAATTCGTATAACCTTTCTCCAGGGGTTGATATTGGTACTCTTCTACTTGTGATTGATCTTTACCATCATTGAGTGCATCAAGTAATCCAAAAACGTTTGAAGATGTCTCCTGAACCTTGATTGTGTTTCTAAATACCCACAAATTATTATTAGTAGGGTCAACTGAAGCATCTGACTGTGAATCATCAACCTTCCTAAATGTGTGAATAAATGAGGTATGATGCATTAGAAGAGGCAGCATAATAAAGTCCAAATATGCACTATTAATGTTAGTATGAGAGACCTACCCAGTCAAAGAATAATGTGGTCTTTAATTCTTAAATGGGTAAGTTTAGAATCCCTCTTCATCCACTGAAATCACCTTGGATGGTTATTTTTTTTGCCTTTTGAATTAGTATCCATATGGGCCTTGACATTGATGATGGAAGCAGTAAATGAATCACCACTTTTGTATTAAACCAACTCAGAATCACAATCCTAAGAAGCATAAGGGGAACATGCCACTACCAAGGATCATCTTCTATAAGGACCATTGAAGCCAGTTCCCATTCATTGAAGAAACAACGTCTCTGGTACAAGTTCCACCTACAAAGTAGTATCATATTTGACCTAATTCTTAGTAGGGGATAAATATTCCAAAACCAAATTTCTCATGTCCACATCCTCATCAAGTTTGTGAAAATACTCTAAAACATTTTCAAGAATCCCTACTTCTAAACAAAAGACATTGATTTATAAATTTTCTCCTTTACCAATTTTTTTTTACCTTTTTTAGTTAATGATGCAATCATCTGTTATTTAAAGATTTGATGATCATCTAATTCCTATGATCTTGCTTCATCAATTGAGATGTCATAAAAATCCAGCCCATCTTCTAAAATTTCCAACCACGATGTGGAAGAATTATTTCCAATACCATCAATGAAATGATACCATTGAGTATTTGAGGATTGAAAAACCTTAGCAGATTTTAATTGAAATGGTATTACATTTTCCCTTTCAAATTCAGCATCAATAGAGAATCGAGTGGGATCCCTCGGTTAATGAGAGGAAAACTCTTCTAGAGGGAAAACATTTCCAGCAGAAACATTGCCATGTACATTTCCCCTCTGGAACATAGCCCCTTTATACTCGATCGACACAAAATAATTGAAAAAAGGGTTCATGCATTGTAATTTCTTAAAAAATTGATTTTTATCATGTCCTATACCTTAGTAAAAGGAGAAAACTAATTTCTTTCTACAATTTGAAAAATCTTGTCCAATTATCATACAATACAAACAATACTGAGGGGTTCTCCCATATTCGATTAATAAATCAAAATTTTCATCCTCTGTTCAAGGATACACTTTATCTACAACCTAGAACTCATACTAACCCCCCAATAACTGATCATAATTCCCAAACCTGGACAATTTGGTCTCCCTATAAATTTAAATTGGGAATTTGAAAGACACTGTAATATCTTATAGAATCTCTAGGTGAGAGAGAATCCATTTAAGTATATGAACTTTGACCCACATTTTCACAAAATAATAAAATACCTCAAGAATATTGAAGTGGAGATCCCACTACCTAATGTGAATAACATCTGGATTGGGAGAAACCGATCCAAAGGCTCACACTTTGTCTTTAATTCCTTTCTGGGAAAGAGAAGGTGAAAAAACCTAATACCTAAAGAAAAAATTTTCCAATTAGAAAATACCTAGATTTATGAGATATGACTGTTTAATTCAAAAATTCTCCTTGTCTTAGAACCCTTTGAGAAAATTATCTGAGAAAAAATAATATGATTACCTTTATCCATGTTATCCGAGATAACATTTGGGTTAGATTTTACAGGTGCGACATTCCCATTGCATCATGGACCTCCAAAAATGATTTTTTTAAAGGTAGATAAAGAGAAGATAGATTTGGAACATAAATAATGAGATTATATCCCACCTCGATATATATTCTTTCTCTTCCTATTAATATTGGTAGGCCTGTGACTATCAAATTTCCAATGGGTGAGAAAATATTCAGCTGAAGGGATAGCAGAAGAGGAATCCATCGAAGAGGAAGAAGGATAATCAACATTGCATTAAAAAGAGAGGGTATAGGAATTACCATTGATACTAGACACCATTAAGCTATGTGTGGGGAAATGATAGCCGACCAACAATATGATGCGGGGATCCAAGTTCCTTATTATTATGCTAATACTGGGTAGGGGTAGTTTTATTGTACATTGGTTGGGCCTTCAGGTCAGGTAATTGGAATTGTGCCTTTTGTTTTGGAGTTGGTGGCCTAGAACCAACTACTTTTTACTTTATTAATAAATAAATACCTTATCACATCTTTATTATTCTTCTGCATGACAATGCATGTGATAATTTCCTAAGGATAACTATTACACTAAAAGGTCATAGTGGATCCCTTTTATGATGAGAACTTTGAAGTTCCATAACACTGTTCTGGAATATATGTTATATGGTCGGATGATGTTATTTAAGGGACACAAATAATACATTCCATTAGGGGTGAGGGCTCATATAACTTTGAGGCACCTTCTCTTGGTGTGCGCTCTTGGTAATATCTAGGATAATATTATGAGAACGAGACCTGCCAGTAGGAAATCCACATTTCATAGTGTCATTGGATATTCCTATCTATGGACGTGTGTATTGGTCCATAGACTTTAAAATTATTATTAATGGGTATTACAACTCGTTCACTTATATGTATTGACAAAAATTATGATTCACATTGTTCACAGTTAAGTAGGATATGTTGGGTGCGTCACGAGTAATACCACATTAATAGATAATACGATAAAGGAGTTTTCCCTTCTCTTCCAAAATAGAAGTAGATATCTCAGGCCCTTGGATGGAATTGATATAGCCTAAATAAATCCATTCCCATGGTGAGGAATGGGAAAGTTTAATTATAGAAAGTCAAATAAAGAATAATGAAGTACATGGGTTGATGGAACTAGAATGCAACCCGCTTGATTCGAGATATAGAGACAAAGAGATTACATTACATAGTGAGTGTTCGTAGGAGGTGACACATCATTATGGTGATAACTTCTTTCTTTATGGGTGGATTGGCATGTTGTTAGATGCTAACCTAGGACATTAGTTAGGCTCCACCTAATGCCACTAAGAAAGAGGCCTATATGGTCACACACTAAGTGTGTCCATGTATCTTAGTTAAATATTAATCTTGACAAGTTGAATAAAGATTATTCTCAATTGTGGTTTAATAACTATTCAAGTATGGCTGATCACATTTATTTCGACACTAGTTACTTGAGATAATATATTTTTGGTGAAATAATATATTTATTAGAGATTAATGCATTTATTTTTATTTGAGAAATAAATAGCCATTATTCAAGGTCTAATAAATGTGGTTGAGGAAATAAAGAAAATGGAAAATAAAAAGTACAAGCTATGTATTTTTTCTAGTAATTTATGAGAAATAATGTTATTTATTAAATTAAATAATATTATGTGTAATTCGCTGGGCGCATTTCAAGTAATAATAATAGTCAACTATTATTATAGGCATGGGGTATTACTAAGAATTAAATGATATGAATAAATGCTTTCATGTGATTAATTTATTTTATTATTCTATGTAATTAAAATCTGAATTATATATTTCTCATTAGACTATCCATTTTTGGGTGTTGTGCTCAATGGATATAGAGAAAGCTCTCAAGACAAGATAGAATTATTTTCTTCCAAGAACGCTCTCAAGCTACGAGAGAGAGAGAGAGAGAGAGATCCTCCTCCACTGGATAAAGGTGATCAAAGGTAGACATCGCAAGCAAAGACTCTTCCACGCTAACACCCAGAGATCCCTTGGTGACATCCAGAGATGCATGGAGCACGCGTGGATCACCTCTAGAGGAATCCTACACTTGGATTCTATGATGCAATGACATTTCCCATCGGATCATGACTAGAAACATCAACAGAGTGAGAATTCCATCAAGGTAATTCTTGTCTTTTAGTTAAATTAATTATAACCAATATATGATTATCCTCTCTATGGTTTTGGGAATCCCTTCCTTTTCTTTCCTGATTCGTTTTATTATGAAGATATTGTGTTTTATTATTGTGACAGATCTTAGATTGATTTTTGTTAATATAAAAATTAATGATGGGTACACCCACCAACATGCTTCTGATGGGCCCTGAACCTATATAAATATGGTTCTATGAGATTTTACATTGATTGTGAAGATTTTAATAACATTAATATCAATAACAAGTATCATTTGTCTCATATCAATGGTTTGTTTGATCATCTCTAGAAAGAGTAGTGTTTTTTATGGTTGATTAGAGGTTTATGCACCATTAGCTGAAGGTGAAGGAGGATGATATTCTGAAGACAATGTTTTGGACTAGATATGGGCATTATGAGTTTGTAATTATTCCCATTGGGTTATCTAATTCAATAGCTTTATTTATGGATATTATAAATGGAGTTTTTACTGACTACATAGATAAGTTTTTGGTTGTGTTTATTGATGATATATTGGTATATTATAAAATACATGAGGATCATGAAAGACACATAATGATTTTTTTGAAAAACATAAAAGAAAATAAATTGTATGGAGAATTTAGTAAGTGTGAATTTTAGTTGTGATAAATTTATTTTCTTGGGAACACTAGTTCTAAATTTGGAATTATTATTAAACATTAAAAACTAATGTTTTTGAATATTGGACAAGGCCAAAAAATTTCACATATATTCATAGTTTTCTTGGTTTAGTGGGTTACTACCAATGGTTTATTGAAAAAATTTCTCAGTTATTTAGATCATTGAAAAATTTAACTATAAAATGAGTTAAATTAATCTAAATAAAATAATATTTTGATTGTTTTTTGGAACTAAAAAAAATTGTGAATGATCTAGTTTTGGACCTTCTTTCTAGAAATAACGATTTTTTTATCTATAGTTATGCTTCATTAAGGGGACTTGGTTGTGTCTTGATTCAGAATGATCAAGTAATTACTTATGATTTATATCAGTTGAAACCTCATGAGTTAAATTTTCTTATATATGATCTGGAATT
This sequence comes from Viscum album, assembly GCA_963277665.1. Classification (NCBI taxonomy): domain Eukaryota; kingdom Viridiplantae; phylum Streptophyta; class Magnoliopsida; order Santalales; family Viscaceae; genus Viscum; species Viscum album. The sequence continues at coordinate 1,404,918,025 of OY728160.1, forward strand.
AGCTTTTGTGGTTTTTTCTTTAAAAATTTCAAGACATCATTTGTATGGAGTAAAGTGTGAAATATATAATAAAAGTCTAAATTATGTATTTTCTCAGAAATAATTAAACATGTGAGGAATAATATATCTAGAACTGATCAATAATTATGATTTCACAATTCATTACCATCTTGGAAAATAAAGAAAAGTGGTTGATGCTACGAGTTAGAAAAATAATGTTACATTAACCATGTTACATTTAGAACACAACCCTTTAATTAACGATTTGATGAATTTTGGCCTTGAAATTGTGGATGTAGGGAAATCCTCTGTTTGGTTTCAAGTTTTAGTTCACTTGAATTTTACAAAAATAATTAATCAAGATAAGAAGGAGAATCATCATTTTTAGAAAAATGTAGAATCTATTAAGAAGGGTAATTTTCTTGAGTTTAATATTGATGAATAAAGTGTTATCAGATTTGGAAAAATATTATGTGTTCCTTGTGATTTCAAAATGAAGAGAGAGTTGTTGAGTGAAGCTCATGGTTCTCTATTTTCCATTCATCCAAGTGGCACTAAGATGTTCCAATACCTCTAGGAGTATTATTGGTGGGATGGTATAAAAAGTGATATTGCTAAATGTATTATTAAATTCTTAACTTGTCAATAGGATAAAGAAGAGTGAAAATTACTAAAGGTAATTATTAAAAATTTTCCATTGTTGGAGTGTAAAATATATTAATAGATTTTGTAGTGGTGCTTCCAAAAACATATTGAGGTAACAATGTGATTTGGGTTATTGTTAACTGATTAAATAAATATGTAAATTTCCTTCCCATTCAAGTTATTATGTCTTTGGATCATCTTTCTCGACTATATCTAAAAGAGATAGTCTAGTTACATATAGTACCTTTCTCTATTTCATAAGACTGTAACCCCAGGTTCGCATCTAATTTTTGAAATGTAATTCAAAATTCCTTGGGTAACTAATTAAATTTTGGTAAAACTTTTCATCCTAAATCTGATGGATAGTCCAAGTGAAAGATTCCTAACTTATAAGATATGTTTCATTCTTATTAAATGGATTACTAATGGATTTGGGATCATTATATTTCTTTGGTTTAGTTTTCATATAACAACACTTTTAATTCAAGTATATTGATGGCGCCTTTTGAGGCATTATAAAGAAATAGTGTCAGACACCAAATTTTTGTGATGAAGTAGTTGAAAGGAAGTTTATTAGACCATATTTGGTAGAGTAAATGTCTGAGAAGGTGCAATTAATTTGGCATCATTTGAGGATGTCATAGAGAAAACAAAAAATTTATGCTGATATCCGGTGGAAAGATCTTTCTTTCATGGTATGTGATCTTGTTTTTCTTAAAGTATATCCATGGAAAAGTGTTATAAATTTTGGTAAAAAGGGTAGTTAAGTGCATGGTTCATTTAAACATATTAAATTCTAGAGAAAGTTGTATTATTTACCTACCCAGTGGATTTGCCTCTAAGTTTATCCTTGGTACATAATGTATTTCATGTTTTAAGGTTAAAAAAATAAGTGCTAGATTAATCTCAAGTTTTGATCCGAGGAGTAGTTTAGATGGAAGAGAATATTTCATATGAGGAATGGTCTATTCATATTGTGAACCATATATATAAATTATTGTGTAATAAATAATTCACCAGGTTAAGGTTTTGTAAAAACCAAATATGGTTGAAGAAGAAATATAGGAATCTAAAAATGGTATGGGGGAAAGATAACTTTGCTTGTTTAATAGGTGAATAGAATTGCAAGAACACAATTTATAAAATGGGGAAGAATGTAATAGACTAGGTGATGATATAATAAATCATTTTCTTGTTTATTAATATGAATAATATTGTTATATTCATTATAAAAATATTAAGTAATTTTTAAATCAAAAACGAAATTGTTTTAATCTCTTTTCTTATAAGGTTTTATTTAAAAGTTAATTTAATAAATTATAGAATTTAAATTTGAAAAAATTAATTTCATTTTTTAAATCACAATATCAAATTAACTTAGGGTGAAATTTTGGGATTTTTCAGAAAATTTTGATTTTTCAGTGAATAGTGAAAAATAATGATTTTTGTAAAAATATCATTTCTTTTTAATAAATTAAGTAATTTAAATGTCACATTATGTTTTAAATATGATTTTAGGTAAAATAATTATTCTTTATTTATATATAATCCACTTAAATATTTTTTAATCATCTTTATATTGCACTTTAGTATAAGTTTATTTTTGGTTTAAAAAATACAGGTTTTTTCTAAAAATTGTTTTAAAGTGCGTAATGTTTCTATATTTTAATTAATTAAAAAACTATAATTAGGAATTATTCAAATAAAAATTATTGATAATGTATCAATAAATATTAATTTAAATTCATACAATTATTATTATTATTCATTGTTTTAATATAAAATCATTTTATTCTTGAAAAATATGTTTCTTAAAAAACTATTTATTTCATCACATATGTAGGTTTAATTTTAAATTAAATTCTATAACTATTTTTAATTGAATTTGATAAAATGGATTCCATATTTTTAATCATAATAATTCATATTATCTAATAATTTCAACTTAATTTTTTTCATAATGAATGGTGAAAAAAATAAATTTTTTTTACCACGATTAAGGTAAAAACGGATTTATCAGAGGTTAAACAAAAAGATAAGGTTAAAATGACCTAAAAACTTGTCTAAAATATATTTAATTACCATATTTAGTCATTATTATGTATAAATATATATAATGGTCTATTTTATATCCTTTTTTAATGTTAGAAAAATGGGTATTATTTTTTATTTTCAAAAATTACAAGTGTACCACTCACCTCACTTATAAAAGGCCACCCTCTATTGTCTCCTATTAACACCTTCAAACCCTTTTGGTTTTGACAATACCTAAAAAATAACTATTTTTATTTCATACCCATGACGTAGATCCATTTATATCATAAATCTATCATAAAAATGATTTTGGTGTTAACCTAAGGAGATTGTCCGAAGAAGAGGTATCATGCTTAACCGAGCATTTTTTTTCTTCTTCCACCTATCTCAAATATTATAAAATTGTGATGATATAATAAAAAAAATAAAAAAAATATTATTATATTTTATTATTTTAATTTAATAACCTGAATTAATCTCCTATTCTATTAAATGAGAAATGAAACCATCATTCGTGTGTACAACAAACTACCACCTCGCGAACCGATGTAATTTATTTTTCATCATCGCCTCTCATAGATTGTTATAATGATATATTTAATGTATATATATATATATTATTTTTAACATAATTATACTTATTTAATTATGATATCCCATATATCTTCTTTCTTTCCATTCCTTGGTGGATATGATAACATTGATCATGCGTACGACAAACTACCGCCTCATGAACTTATTTGATTCATTTTTCACTAACACTTTAGATGGAAGGTAATAAGGATAAATTTAAGGAATATATGTTATATATATGAAAAAATTATTATATTAATTACACATCTATAATTCTTAAAATATATAATATCCTTTTATTTCTTATATTTTCACTCAGTGAAAACATGATAATGTTGTTCGTGCGTACGTGTGGACTACCACCTCCACGAAGAGATGTGATCCTTTTTTCATCACCAAATCACAAGGATGATACATATGATTATATTTAAATAAAAAATATAGTGTTTATGATATTATAATTATTATTTAATGATAAAATAATACTTACCTTCTTTGCATAATGATCGTCAAAAAATAGAAAAGTTACTCATGTGTACGTATAGCCTGTCATCTCCATAATTGTAACGTAGTTCATTTTTCATAACCATATTTCATGATTGATTTTAAATGTATAAATTATGTATAAAAATGATAATTATTTCAGTATTAATATTATTTATATTATTTAATAATGATCTCTTTGACTGTAGTCAACCTACCGAATTCATTTTTGACACATAAACTGAATATCATGAAAACGTAGAACGTAAACTTAATTGATCAATTAATTGTATATAAAATGGTAATAAGTGAAACTAAAGAAATAATAAACTAGAAATTTTTTCTTAATTAGGTAAATTATTAACAAAATTTTATTATTTATTAATATAAAGAACATACATGATGAATCGAACTCAAGGTAGGGGTCTTCATCTCAATTTCTTTTCACTGAGGAATATTTTAATGTTATGCACCTATATTATTTTATAATGTGTATATACATCCCACTTTGAAATGTTATATCATGAATTTATCTATTCTCATGATTTTTAATGATTTCTTAATTTTATTTTTTATGTATATTATGATTCAGTTATTTCCAAAGTGGTAAGGGGATTTTTTTTAAAAAAAAATTCTTTTAAGATTAATTTTTTAACTCTTTTTATTCCATGCACATATTTTTAAAATTGTTTTATGGATGTTTTTATATGGAAAAAAATATTTATATAAGAAATTTTATTTATAGTTCTACTTTAATTAAAAAAAGGAATATTTTTACATGTTTTATACAGAATTTTTCGATAAAATGAAAAAAGGAATGTTCCATTTTAATGTATTTTATGACAATGAATTTTCCCACCATTGTAACCATTATTTGGGTTTGTATTCCTTTACAATATTTTACTTTTTATTCAAATAAAACCCACCTTTCCCTTTTTCCTTGCTATTTTGGTATTGAAAAAGGGTTTTTAAATGTAGTAGATATTTCAATATCCAGAAATGTTGTTTATGGGAGCAAAGAATATTTTGTGAGTATAACGTTAAAAATTGAAATATTTTATGTGTTATTATTATGTTATATTTCTTGGAAATTTTTTATGATAATGTGTGGTTCCATTATAAACTATGCATGGGTGGTTCTATGATAAACTAAAGATGAGTGGTTATGTTATGAACCAAGGACAAGTGGTGTTGTTATAAACCAAGGATGGGTGGGTCTATGATATCCCTACAATGCATTGGTTATGGAAGTCAGATTTATAGTTATTCCATTTGTAAGAGTGATATGAAAAATTATGTCTTGAGATACCTATATGTTTTATCTATGATTTATATCAGTTTTTATGGTAATCCTATGATTGCTAAAAAGGTAAGTAATGAGAGTGTTTTCAAAGAACGTATTTTCTACTTCGCAAGGGTGAAAAGTATAACTTTGTGAAATTTTTTTCTTGAGTATATCATTTTTACCAAGAAAACTTTATGAGTTTTAATTTCCCTATATGCTTTATTATGAAATGTTTTATAAAAATATATGGGTTGAGAAGGTGATTTCTTAGGTAATAAAATGTTTATTGGAGACCAAAGATTACTTTGAAAGGGAAAATTTTATAATTAATTATGGACTAATGGGTTTATTTATTTTATTTTATGTCCCTTATAGATCATATGGTGATCATACCATGTTTTAAAATATTTTTCAAGTGGTTTAAGTATGGGTAAGGAAAAATAAAGGGTTATTTTAAATGTCATGAATATTTTTCATGAAAATAAATCATGTTTTATTTTAAAAGTTTTATATTATGGGAAAATGGATACTGATTAGAAGTGTCCAATTTGTATATATATGGGTTTTTTATGTATGATTTATGACCTAACTCTCAAAACTCTAAATCTAAAAAATATTTGGGAATATAAGAAGTTGAATTGTATTTTAAAGTCACTAGAATATGTAATGTTTAAGGTCAGGTCCTTATATAAACACCATGAAGACATAGGTCACACCATATCCTATCTAACAGTTGAGATAAGTTGTATATAAATTGACTAATCACACCACAAATCATCATATTTCACCGTGATTATGTTTTTCTATAAAATTTTAAAATAAGTAATGATATGGAAATCACATGGAGGTTTTGTGGTTATTTCGGTAACTAATAACAACCCATTAGAATTGACTAGTGAAGATTCAATGGATGAAGATCCAAATGATTAATTTAAATGAGTGAATGTTAAAATCGATTTTAATTTCAAATTTTAAGTTAAAATTATTCAAATATAAATAATATTTTATTATATAGATTTTAAAGGGGAGAGAAAAAGGATAAATAATTGAGAATAAGAAGGAATTGTGTGCTCTTAAAGAGGACAAAGGAAGCTGGAAACATATGATTTAAAGAATATTTGATTCAGGAGATAAGTTTGGTTGCTAAATAGGATCTTACTAAATATCAGTTTTATAAATTCTTCTTCACATCATCGAAGGTTTGATTTAAAATAATTAAGGTTTATTGTGTATTAGGTTTGATAAAGAAGAGTTACTGATTATATCTTCAAAGATTAGGTTCATGGGATATCATGGAAACATCTTGTTCACTAAATAAAAGAAGATTGAATATGGTGAAGAATAATTCCTATACCGGAATTTTTATCTAGAGTATTGATATTGTGTGAAACTTGATATAAGATTACAGAATATTCTATTATCATAAGGAGGTGTTCATATCATTCTGTGGAATGTAGAGAAGCGCGTTAGAATTAATTAAAGAATCACAACAAGAATTTAGGATGCATATTTCAATTACTGAACTTTTAGTGACATTCATGTCATTATATTGATAAGATACCTACAAGTTTATAAACTAATACCTTCAATAAAGAAGTTCACATAGGATAAGAAGAGGTGGTGAGCCTTGGGAGGTAGTGAGATTTCCCAAAACCATCTATATGCATTGATTTAACCCAAAATCTTTTATAGGTTGTTTTCCTTGGTGAGGAGTGAATTACCCTAAATCTTATATACACCAAATAGTGATTTATAATGTATTTGGTACACCAACACATTTTTTAGTGTATACTCATTGGATGTATTCTTTTACCAGTGAACCATGTAAAATACTGGAGTTCTTGCATACTTTACTTTGAACACTTGTGCATTATACATGATGTGGACACACTAGAGAAAAGATTGGTTGAATTATGCTCATTATAACAAGGGAATAAGATGCTAAGGAAATGCACCCCGATTCACCCCCCTCAAGGTGTCTCCAGTTTCTAAACCTCTCAACCAATGATATCACTATAACAAGAGCATGACACCACAAAATATCATTATTCATCTCATATATCAATCCCAAGTTATTCATAACATATCAATGAATTAATAATCAAGCAGATAAGGGTACTGACCACATATCTAACTCACATTCCCATTTACATTCCTCTAAACCACCATTACTTGAAAAAACATGAACTAAGGAAATAGATTTCCCATGTATCACCTTATTCCAATGATCCTGAATCTCAATCAACTAGTCTATGAATATCATGTCATCCTCTATATCCAATTCTATTCAGTCAAGGAAATGGGGTTCATTTTAAAGATATTGATATAGTTATTGAAAATAAAATACTTCGTGGACTAAGTCCAACTATAAGGGAATCTCCAACCAATATGCTACCTCACAAACACACCCCAACACCTCAAAAGGACCATTAAACCAAGGATAAATTGTAATCCATTATCCAAACATTTACTTCCTTTTATTAGGGGAAACTATTAATAATATGTGATCTTTGACCCCAAACCTTAGAGTTGTCCTCGACTGATTAAAATCAGGCTTATATTGGTCTTGTGCTATCTTCATCCATTATTCAATCATATAAACCTTCTCAGTTGTACATTTCACTACATCTATTCTAAGTACAATTAACTATCCAACCTTGGTCCATCACAACAAATATATGAAAACCTTCCCATACAATTCTTAAATAGAGACACGATAATAGAAAAGTGAAATATATTATTATAATAAAACTCAACCATGGGAAGGTACTTCATGTGTAATACACCAAAATCCAAAGCATGGGCTCATATAATATCCTCTAGTGTATGAATATCCTACTTTATTGAAGGGTAGAAAGAAGTAATAAATCTTAGCTAAGAGATAAAATCATACTGAATACCTCCACAGACTGAAGCTGTAAAATGAGGATCTCAATCAAATATGATTTTCCTTGGTACCCCATGATGCCTCACTATCTCATCCCCATACTACCTCACCAGAACATTCATAGCACTTGAATCCATGATTTCTAATAAATAAGTTAACTTTTTCAAATAGTCTAACATCATCCAAATAGAATCACATCCTCCTTGGGATCAAGGAAAATCAGTAAAAAAATCCATTGAAATTTCATCTCACTTCCACTGAGGGACATCTAATGGATGAAGAAACCCACCAAGAACCTGATGTTGTGACTTTAACTTCTGAAAAAATAAACATCACAAAACAAAATTTTCTATATATTGATTCACCCTCATCCACTAGAACTAAATTCTCAATGTATGATAGAACTTGGTTATACTAGGGTGTGTGGCCAATAGTGAGCTATGAAACTCCCAAAAAATCACATTTTGCTTCACTAATAGAACAAATAGCCTCCCTTGAAACAGGTCCTGGTATTGATTATCCTTCAACCATTCCTCTAGATAATGGCTATGACAGATGTGATCCCATATCACCTCTACCTCAAAATATCCACACTAACACTCCTCCACATACTACAATAAGTATGATTACACTATCATTCAATACATGAAACATCTACCAATAGCCTCCCCTACATCTAGATTCATTGATGCAAAGTTCTTTATCACTCTATAAGCATCTCTATACTCTTAAATAGTATCTCCTCACAAAATTTTGATTAACTCATCAACAACTAAATTCCTTATACCTAGGGTGTAAAACTTTGAGGCACCTTATCATTGTGTGAACCATTGGTAATATCCATGAGGATATTATGAGAATGATACCTTATGGTAGGAAATCCACATTTCATAGTGTTATTGAATGTTCCTATCCGCAGATGTGTGTATTGGTCCGTAGACTTTGAGATTATTATTAATGGGTATTACAACTCGTTCAATTAGATGTATTGATGAAAACTATGAAGAAACACTGTTCATAGAGAGGTAAGATATGTTGGGTGTGTCAAGAGTAATAATGTATTGATAGATAATGTGAGAAAGGATTTTTCCCTTCTACTCCCTAAGGAAAGATGATATCTTAAGCCCTTTTATGGAATTGAAATAGCCTAAATAAATCCATGGCTAGGGTACAAAATGGGTGAGTTCAACTCCTGGAAGTCAAAGAAAGTATAATCGAGGACATGGTTTGATGACACTAGAATGTGACCCACTTGATTCAAGATATCGAGACAAAGGGATTACATTACATGGTAAGAGTTCGTAGAAGGTGACACGTAATTGCGGCATTAACTTATTTCTCTATGGGTACCTTGGTGTGTTGCTAGATGCTAACCTTGGACTTTAGGTAGGCTCTGACTAATGCTACCGAGAAAGTGGCCTAGAGGATCACACAATAAGTGTTTCCAACTATCTCAGTTAAATATTAATTTAACAAGTTGAATAAAGATTATTCCCAATTATGGTTTAATAATTATTTCAGGATGTCTAATCACATTTATTTCGACACTAGTTATTCGAGAGAATACATTGTGGGTGAAATAATATACATTTATTAGCGAGTAATGCATTAATATTTATTTGAGAAATAAATAGTCATTATTAAAGGTCTAATAAATATGGTGGAGGAAATAAAGAGACTGGAAAAACAAAAGTACACGCCATGTATATTAATATACACACCATGTTTTTTTATATGGATTTGTGAGAAATAATATTATTTATTTTAAATAAATAATATTATGTGTAATTAACTATCTTTATGTCATGTAATAATAGTAGTCAACTATTATTATTAGACATGTTGTGTTAATAAGAATTAAATGAAATAAATAAATGATTTTGGGTAATTAATTCATTTTATTATTCTAAGTAATTAAAATTACAATTATATACTTCTCATTAGCCTAGCCATTCATTGGGGTTATGCACAAAGGATCTAGGGGAATCTCTCAATCCAAGAGAGAATTATTTTCTTCCAAGAACACTCTTAAGGTATGAGAGAGATCCTACTCCACCAGATCAAGGAGAGTGCTTTGCAAGCAACTCTCAAGGAGATCGGAGGCAAAAATCACATGAGAAGTCTCTTCCGCGCTAGCTCTTGGAGATCCCTTCAGCAATATTAAAAGATATGTGGAGCATATGTGGATCACCACTAGAGGAATCCTATACATGGATTCTATGATGCAATGACAGATCACATCAGATCGTGACCGGAAGCATCAATAGAGAGAGAATTTCATCAAGGTAATTCTTTCCTTTTAATTAAATTAATTATAACCAACATATGATGATCCTCTATATGGTTCTAGGACTCCCTTCCATTATTTCATTATTTGTTATATTCTGAAGATCTGTTGTTTTATTATTATGATGTATCTTGGATTGATCATTGTTAACGGAAAAAATTAAAGTTGGGTACACCCTCCAACGAGCTTTTGCTACACCCAGAACCTTAACAAAATGGTCATATCATTGACTATAATTATTTATTTTTTCATTGGTGATTTACAAATTTAATAATTTAGTTGTTTCAATTCAAGTTAATCGTTGTATAAATATGAATCTCAAGATCTATTCCTCCTCTTTCGTTTTTGGTTCACTTTACAGAAACGATTATTTATTTTAATTTTGATTAAAATAAAACAGAGGATCTCATACGGAGGTGCCAAAGCTTCCTGGCTATAAAACACTAGAATACACGACATGTATTCGGCAGTACATGCTGTGTAGTATAGGTTCCATGCACTGTGACTGTCCACAAAACTAGGCCTTGTCATTGGATTCAATTTATGTCTTTAAGACTCCATGTGTTGACCGGGAATAGATGGCATACAGTTTCCAGATTACATGCTGTGTATCCCATTGAACTCAGCATGTAGTCTCTTCAGGTTAGGTTTGGACCATGTAACACATACATGGCTTGCCCGGCTGGAAACTGTGTAACGTGGATACTACATATCGTGTGTCCCACTAAACATGGAGTTTACTCCAAAGATTTCTGAAGTACATCTACATGCCATGTCCTCGAGCGTGTACTTCAGATGGACGGTGAACAAAAGTACACACCGTGTAGTCGGAACTACATGTTGTGTACTCGTCCAAATTAAGCAAATTTATTAAAATTTGTTATTATATTATACAAAACCTTGAAACGTGTACCATAGTGCAGGCGTGAAGCTGAGTCACAACACGTGATAGGTATTTTATATATATGTGTTTAATTTAACATCTGTTTAATGATTATTTCTACTCATTGGATAGTTATGAATGAGATTTCACTAGGTTTACTCCAAGGTACAAGTTACGCACAAAGATAATTTTTAATGAATTTATTTTATTAAAATTATGATGGATGAGAATATCAAGGAAATTCAGAAAAAGGGTTTAAAATAAAAGGATCGATTAATTAAAGAAAATTAATTATTTTGAGCGTGATTTATTCTAAATAAGAATGATTAATGAATTAGATGCTAGTTTTATTTATGCATAAATATCATTTCATGTATGGATGATAATGAACTAGACCACAACATTTGTATATTAATGGTTTCTTTTAATTAATTTATTTAAATAATATTTGTAGGCTTGTGAGCCTTCTATTCATTATTATGTAGGGCCTGCTTGCCCAAGGTTTCTTTTATGTAAAACCTTATTTTAATCCTCACATGCGAGTCAGATAAAAGCATATATAATGGATGGATCTCCCAAGCTAGTGGAGGCATCTCAAGTTAGGAGCCAAGGTGAAACCAATCCAAGGAGATATAAATGTGGAAAGGTGGAAAGGTGTAAACATGAACCCAAAAGGTTCACGGTTTTTCTACCTTAGGTCTTGGGATAATTTATGAACCGCTAGATAAACTGACCAATAGAAAAAGATTATGACTATACCATTTATTTTATTTATGTGAGTTGCATGGTTTATTGACCGTGGGTGTGTTGTCACAAACACACAATTAATGAATTAAACAATCATGAAATATGGAACTTAAATAAGACCATATTATGTATAAATGTTATGTTTGACATGTTTAGTCATGTAAGTATATCCCACTTAATATTAACAAGCATGTAATTAAAGATAATAACATGGAAATTGACGTATAAGGATAAAATCACTCAACGAAATATTAAGTCGGTATAGCCTTCCGTAATCTTGGTTAGAATCAAACCATAGTTCAAAGTGCTTAACCAACCATAGTTGGGGTGATTTCAATTATCAGTGTATTCTAATTCAAGGTTTTGGGTTAACTTGACTTGGTTCACATCAAGTGTTGACTGCCACAACATGACTTGGTGGGACGAAGAGGAAAAGGTTGAGGAAATCCAAAATAAAAGGATTTTAGGATTGGGGAGTCCACTCAGCAGATCAAGGAACTGCGAGTTAATGCCGTTGGAATTTGGAATGTCTACCTAAAACCCTTAAAGTTGCTTGAACAACCCTAGTTGGGGTAATCCAAAGGGAAATATGGATCCTTTCCACTAGAATATCCAGGAAATAGAATATTCTGAAGTCAATGGTGAGGGCTATTGGATTTTGATAAAATAGTGGGGGAATAATAAGTATTAATTTATTTATTTGTCCCAATTTTATCATAATAAAGTACCAAACCTTTTATCATCTTAATATGTATAAACTGCAAGAAAAACGACTTCAAACATGTCATTGCGAACCATACTCGAGAAGGAAAACCTTCTCACCAGCACCAATTTCCAGGAATGGTAGAGGCATGTACGCGTCATCCTTCACCACAATAGGAAATTGTACGTGCTGGAGGAGCCTATTCCAGTAGTGCCTGGAAAAGAGGCTAGTGATGAGGAAATATCTCTCTATATGAAACATGTGGATGATGCCACATATGTCCAAATTTTCATGTTATCGGCCATGTCTAATGATCTCTTAATGCAATATGAAAACATGGATGATTATATAATAATGTCTCACGTCAAGGATCTTTATCAAGAGAAGGAGAGACAAGAGAGATATGAGATATCCAATGCTTTGTTTACAACTAAGCTTGAAGAGTCTCTGCCAGATGGGCTTCATGTAGTCAATCTTATTAGATACATCGAATGCCTATACATATTAGGGATTAAATTCTCGGATGATATGCGTACAGATCTCATCCTATCATCATTTTCCAAGACCATCTCTATATTTATTTTAAAATACAACATGAGAAACAATGAGAATATTCTATAAGATCTTCTAACTTTAATTCTCCAGGTTGATAAGGACATGGGGCGTGACAAACCCGCAGTCCTTATAGTGAATAACAAAAGGGAAAGGAAAAGGGGCCAAGGACTCATAAATGGTGTAAAGCCCCTAAGCACCATCCCTCTATGAAGGGTAAGATCTAAAGGCAGGGAAAAGAACAAGTGGCGGTATATTTTTCATGTGGAAAGCAAGGCCACTGGAAGAGGAATTGCACCCAGAAGTGTGGGAATGCTAAAGGGGCGTTTCTTATCGAGTGTAATCTTTACATTTCTACACATTGGGTATTTGATATAGCTTATGGAGATCATATCTTTATTCAAATGCTGGAACCATGTATATTTAGAAATATTTCTATAGGAGAGGTGGATATTCAAGTTTCCAATGGCGCAGGGCTGGATGCATTGGCCATTGGCGATTACTATCCCTCATTTCCAACTGTAATGCTTTTAGTTTTACGTAAATGTTATTATGTGCCTAGTGTTACAATAACATAATTTCTGTTTTTTTTTGATATGTATGTATTTATTTTCAAATTTATAAATAAGGGATGTTTGTTTTATAAGAAAAATGTATGTTATGGTATGGTGTATTTAAATAGTGGTTTGTATTTATTAAATTACAAAAACCAAGTGTTGGAAATCAATAACGAAATAACCTCACATGACTCATACATCACCCAATTGTGGCATCACCATCTCAGTCATGTAAATGATAAGTGCTTGAAAAATCTCTTCTAAAATGTTTATTTAGACTCTACTAAGATAAAACCACTTGATAGATGTCATGCTTGTTGACAAGGTAAAATGACCAAGCTGCATTTCGGTAGATAGGGTGAAAGGGCCAGAGAGCTTCTAGGACTGGTGCACACGTATGTGTGTGGACCATTTCTAGTAGAAGCTAGTGGTGGATATTCTTACTTCATTACTTTTACTGATGATTTGAGTAGATATTTATATGTCTACATAATGAGGTATAAGTCATAGCCCTTAGAGAAATTTCAAGAATTTAATAATGTAGTAGAGAATCAGCTTGGTAAGAAGATAACAAAACGTCGATCAGATCGAGGTGGAGAATATCTAAACCAAGAATTCATCGATCTTCTACGAGAGTCTAAGATTCTATCTCAGCTCACTCCTCCTTATACACCATGGTGGAATGGTGTTAGTGAAAGGAGGAACCAAACCTTGTTAGACATTGTGAGGATGATGATGAGTCATACAAAGCTTCCATTATCCTTTTGGGGATATTCATTACAAACCGTAGCATACACATTAAACTCAGTACCAACTAAGGCAGAAAATGGAATTCCCACTAAGTTAAAGAATGGAAATAAACCCATTTTGTCGCACACACATGTATAGGTATTTGAGTCATTTGTAAAGGCATTTTGTAAATCCCTGACCCTAGTTACCCAGAGTCAGTGCATTATTTTAATACATTGGTTTGATTACAAGGAATCAAGTCCCGAAAGATCGATCAGTTTAACAGTATTGGAAAATAGATTACATACATAGATGTTACATTACAGTTTATAAAGTAAAACACAACATAAATTATCCTTTGAGGACGCCATTAATCCCCAAGCTTAACCCTACTTATCATTGGAATCCTGAGAAAATTAAAACATAGAAAGGGGTGAGCTCAGAAGATCAGTAAGGATAACAATATAGAAGAAACTTTCATAAATAAGAATAAATAGTTAAGGCAATGTATAACTAAAACAAAAGCCTTTTAAACTTGAAATTCAGCAAAATATGGCAGAAATAAAATGAAATAATGCCATTTACTTATTCACATGGATATTCTACTAGTCGAATAATCACATGCAATATCAATAACAACTTTCATAATGATAGAATGCATAATGCCAGACTATCATAACCACATATTCAAGGAATTGTGCCAAGACTACAAGTAAGATTTTTTCAAGGCCTTGTTCCAAGACACTATTTTGTCTCATGAGACCTGCTGATGCATCGAGGAGCTATAGCGGGCTCCACCCATCACTTACTAAGTCCAATGTATTCTTCATATGAACAAGTTTAAACATAACATAAACATTCGTATTAAAACTTGCATATGAAATGTCAATACATTCTCCATAAATCATGAATGGTATAAAAATAACACATCCACAGTAAAACATATCACAAAACCTTCAATACAATATGTAAGTTTTGAATCATAATAAATCAACTTCAAATAAACTTAAAATCCATCAAAGGATGTTGACATAGATGAAATCAAAACTTTTTGAGAGAAATATCTCTTTTTTGAAATCATTTAAAAGTCACATAATTAGAAAGGAAGACATTTAAATACATTTTTGAATCAAAGTGTCCCATACCACTTTGATACTTTTGAAAGTAATTAACATTTTAAAACATTCATGTCCATTTAAATAAATCCTTAAAACCATTTTGAAAACATGGACATTAATGAGAATGGTTTAGAAGAATAAATCATTAAAACATTTAAAATGATGTTTTAGTAAAAATTCCCTTAAAATAATACCTTTGAATTTTTTTTATGAAACACGTACATGGAAAATAAATATTTCCCAGTAGATACTTACGTAAAAACAACCTCAGATAATAAAGAGATTGTGAAATTAACCCTTACCTTGCACTTTCCTTTAGTCGAGGGTACGCTTAACCTTCTATATGAAGATCATAGTATGTTATTAAATTATACCAGAACCATATTAATATTTATGACATCATAAATTATTCATCTATGTCTTTTTACTACCCGTTTAATAATAATAATTTCCATGTTAAATTAACATTTCAGGTAATAATCGCTTTGTTTATCGTATGTGTTTTAACTTGTTACTCTTGATTGTATCACCTAGACCAAGATTTAATTACTTCCAGAATATAAAACAAGATTCATATATCATATATAATTAGAATATAAATATTTATAATAGACATATATTTGTAATGAAAAACTCCATTTATGGAGATGACAGTCCGTACGTATGCATAAACGCTGTTTCTGTTTTCATATCGTATTGAATTGAACTATGTGAATAAGATATATGTAAGTACATATATATATATATATAAATATATATAAATATATATATCTCTAGTTGAATTATTATGTCATATATTACATACTTATTAGTAATATATTTTTTTATAATGTTCGATGAATGGTGAACGTGGAAATGAATCTCATCGCGTTGTGGAGACGGTAATCCGTACGTACGCACGAGTGATAATATAAGTTCCTTAAAGGTGTGGAATTGGATGGTATATTAATTTTATAGAGACATTAGAATGTTATTTTTATTATTCATATACATATCACTCATTATTATATCCATCCAAATCACATAGTGTTGAATAAAAAATTACACCACAGCGTGGAGACGGTAAGCTGTACGTACACATACATGGTGACATTATCTTTCATAAGATGGATAGAGTAATGAATATAGTTGTGCCATATTTATAATAACATCACAGTATATAGAATATTCTGGATTTATTATTTTAGAATGGAAACAACAAAGAAAGAAGAAGTGGAAGAATAAAAGAACTTGAAAGAGGGTGGTGAAATTATTACCTCTTCTTCGGGTTCTTCCTTCTGATTTGATCAAAAGGGATCCTTAAGTTGGCTTTATGACCAAAGGAGGGCCTCTAGAATGAATTTTGGGAAGTTTAGAGGATATATGGTCAGGTTTTGTCCAAGCCAAATGGCATTGGAGGTGTGAATTTGAGAGAAGGGGGAGTGCCCTTTTATAAGAGGGGTGAGGGGCACCTTCGAAAAAGCTAGAAATATTATTTTATAATAAAATAGTTTTCGGTTTCTAATGGCTCAGAAATGAATTATTTAAAGGTTAAGGTGGGTATGGGTCCAAAACCACACAACCAAGAGGTTTTAGATAGGTTTGGGTCACTATATTAACCTTAACTTTTTGATTTAACTCTTAGTTAAATAGTTTGACATTTATCATGTCTCTTTGTATTTTTATATTATATGGTTAATAAACTTCACATATACTTCCAAGAAAACCCCAAGTGGTTCACTAATGATACACCTATATTTATATAAGTCCTTTGGCTGAACCATATATTTTTAGGAACATAATATAAATTAATAATATAATATTTGTTTTAAAATATCTTTTTTGTCAATTTTTCACTATTTGTTATTTTGTTTTTTCTAAATTCATAACAACATTATTACATAGAAAAGATAATCTTACCCGCCCTAATTTGTCATATTAACCTAGAAAATTTGTGGAATTCATAAAAATTCTCAAATTACATTTATTTGGGTATTTAAAATATTAATTATTTTAATATTTCATTAATAAGGTAATTACTGCATCACCATTGTGTCATAAATAAATTAAATTATTTAATGTCTAAAAATTATAAATAAAATACCATTATGTAGTAATGCTGTTTATATTTCTAATGAATATTTATAATCTAATTTATCTTATGTGTAACCCTATATTAAAAATGTTTTAGTTATTAGACTTTGATTTTAACTCTTTTAACTCTTCTTTGAATTAAATAATAATAAATGTTCTAATCAAATCCAAGTAGACCAAAGAGGTTCATATTTTATTCCTAAGGTATATTTTGGTCAAATTATACTTAGCCAATAGAATTAGGACATGTGTTTGGGTAATAATAATATCATTTTTACCCTTAATTACCATATTAACTTTTTAACCGTGGTAAATAAAAGTAAAAAGTTACTATTCACCAAAAAATATTTTTATCTTATTAAACCACATTTTACTCTGTAATATTAACTGTGTATCTCAGATTTTCTAAATTCCACTCAAAAAAGCGGTAAAATTTTGTTTTATGTGAATTTTTAAATTCTCATAGGAGGTGGGTAAAAGACGGTGAAATGTTCAATAAAATTTTATATATCTAATATCATTACAAAATAACTCCAATGAATTACATTGAACATATATAGGTATTATGTATCTATTATTACTTAAAATAAATTTAAATAAAATAAATAATTATTTAAATTAAAAGTCGGTTTTAAACAATAACTCAGTGTTTTTCACTATTCATTAAAAATTAAATGTTTTCAGAAAAATATCAAAAATTACCCCTAAGATAATTCTGATATTTAGAATTCAAAAATTAAGTCTATTTTTCCAAATTAAAATCATAAAAGTTGAAGTTATTAATTTAAAATTAATTCTCGTTGTCAAAACCAAAAGACGTATTTTTAAGAAACAATATCTCTTAAAAGATTGACACTTGTTTATATCCAGTATCAAAGTGAAATTACTTAAAATGACCATAATTGGATTAAATTGTAAAAATATAATCTATTTATACTTCCAAACCATTAAAATTCAGAATTAAACACTAAAATTATTTTGATTAAAAAAGTTGTTTTTAGTTAAAATATAGTATTTTTCACTATTCTCCCAAATATGAATGTTATCAGAAAAACCCCAAAAATTTATTGATACTAAATTATTATGTCCTGATTCTAAAGAAGATGTTTATTTTGTCAAATAGAATAAATAAATGTTTCAAATATTGGATTTAAAAAGGGTTCATCATTAAAAGTAGTAAAAGTGCATTTTTTTGAAATAAATACTTCTTTTATCTGAAAAATGAATTTGTTCTTAAATTATGTCTAAGAAAATAATAATATGGATTCGAAAATTAAAAGGATTATATATAGTTTAATATTCAGTTAATACTATTCATAACCAGTTTTGAACTGCTAGTTTGGTAATCTTGTGGTGTGCTCGAACCCGATGTTGCGTGTAGTGTAAGTTATTGAATTACTTTGAAGAAATAATGTACTATGAAATTTTGGGGTGTTACACATTCTCAGGAAACAAAATAGAACCCCTGGTAACAGTGTGTATATTTTTAGGTTATCCCAAGGAAATGAAAGGATATTACCCATATAACACTCCAGAAAAGAAAGTGACTGTCTCCAGACAAGCCGTCATTCTTGAGAGGGAGAAAGTTCTAAAAAAGGATAGTGGGAGAAATATTGACTTCGATAAAGCTGATTCTCAAGATACACAAGAGTTGGTACAAGAACAAGTTCCATAGGTCCCCGTGGAAGAGGTTCCCAAAACAGAAGTACTGCATAGGAAATCAAGATAGGTAAGAGAACCCGAGAGATTTGGTTTCTTAGTCACCGAGGATGGGTAATCATTATTTATGGAAAATGATGAACCTCTCTTCTACAAGGAATTAGGATAAATCTTAGAAGCTGAAACATGGATAGAAGCTATGAATTCAGATATGGATTTCACATATCAGAACCCAGTATGGGTAATGCAGTCATTATACCAGTAGTATATGTTGATGACATACTGCTTATTGGAAACGATTTACCAGTCTTATAGTCAGTTAAGGACTAGTTGAACAAGTGTTTCTCCATGAAGGACTTGGGTGAGGCAGCCTATATTCTAGGGATCAAGATCATTCGTGATAGATCCAAGAGGCTGCATGGAATAAGTTAGGGTACACACATTGACTAGATACTAAAGAGATTTAGTATGAAACTATCAAAGAGGGTATTATTCCAGTGTCACATGGCCTACATATTTCTAAGAAAATGTGTCCTTAGACAATACAGGAGAATGCCAGAATGAGTAAGATATCATATGATTTAGCTATAGGATCTATCATGTATTCCATGTTATGTACTAGGCTTGATGTTTCCTTTGCACTGAGTATGGTAGGCAGATATCAAGAAGATCCAGGAGAACAACATTGGAATACTGTTAAGAATATCCTTAAGTATCTGAGAAGAACTAAGGATATTTTCTTGGTGTATAGAGGAGACAATGATCTTTTCATCAGAGGGTATGATGGTGCTGGTTTTTAGAAATATCAGAACAATCTGAAGTCACAATATGGATATGTTTTCTATGTCAATGGAGGAGCTGTGAGATGGAAGATTTCAAAGAAACCAGTTTTCATCGATTATACAGTAGAGTCCGAATATATTGCTACTTCCGATGCAGCCAAGGAAGCCTTCTGGATTCAGAACTTTGTCCAGGAGCATGATGTGGTGCCTAGAAGTAAATATCCTCTCAAATTTTATTGTGATAATACTATAGCGGTGGGTTTTTCAAAAGTACTATGGTCACATCAACGGAAAAAGCACATTCTTTGAATGTATCACCTCCTGAGGGATTTATATCGAAGGGGTGAAGTTACAGTGAGTAGAGTTTCCAAAGAGGAGAACGTGGTAGACCCCATGAATAAAGGGCTATCTCAACAAAATCCTGAATATCATGTGAGAGCTAGTAGGTGAAAGGTTGTTAACAGTTGGATCTAGTCCAAGTGGGAGTCTATTGGATTTGGGGGCCTAGAACCAACTACATTTTACTTTATTCATTAATAAATACCTTATCACATCTTGATTATTATTCTGTGTGACAATTCATGTGATAATTTCCTAAGGATAACTGTTGCACTAAAAGGTCATAGCGAATCCCTACTATGATGGGAACCTGAAAGTTTCATAACATTGTTTTGGAATATATTTTATATGGTTAGATGATGTTATTTGAGGGACACAAAAAATACAGGCCATTATGGGTGATGAATCATAAAAAATTGAGGCACCATCTCATGGTGTGCACCCTTGGTAATATCTAGGAGGATATTATGAGAAAGAGACCAGCCAGCAGGAAATCCACATTTCATAGTGTCATTGGATGTTCCTATTTAACGATGTGTGTATTAGTCCTTAAACTTTAAAATTATTATTAATGGGTATTACAACTCCCGCACTTAGATGTATTGAGGAAAACTGTGATGACACACTGTTCATAGTGAGGTAGGATATGTTGGGTGCATCACGAGTAATACTACATTAATAGATAATGTGAGAAAGAATTTGTCCCTTCTATTCCATAATGGAAGTAGATATCTATGTACCTTTGATTGAATTGAAACAGAGTAAATAAATCAATGTCATTGGTAAGGAATGAGAAAGTTCAATTACGGGAAGTCAAAGAAAGAATAATCGGGCACATGGGTTGATGACACTATAATGCAACCCGCTTGATTTGAGATATCGAGACAAAGGGATTACATTACACGATAAGTGTTTGAGGGGGTGACACATTATTGTGGAATTAACTTCTTTATCTATGGGTGCCTTGGCATGTTGCTAGACACTAACCTTAGACTTTAGGTAGGCTCCACATAATGCTACTGGGAAAGACACCTTAAGGGTCACACACTAAGTGTTTCCAACTATCTCAGTTAAATATAAATTTCAAAAGTTGAATAAAGAGTATTCCCGATTGTGGTTTAATTATTATTCAAGGATGTATGGTTACATTTATTTCGACACTAGTTATTTGAGAGAATATATTATGGGTGAAATAATATATATTAATTAGCGAGTAATACAGTAATATTAATTTGAGAAATAAATAATCATTATTCACGGTATAATAAATATGGTGGAGGAAATAAAGAGAATGGAAAACAAAATTACATGCTGTGTATATTAATATACACGCCATGAAATTTTTCTGGGGATTTGTGAGAAATAATATTATTTATTTAAAATAAATAATATTAGGTGTAATTAGCTGGGTGCATGTCAATTGATAATAATAGTCATCTGTTATTACTAGACATAGGGTCTTACTAAGAATTAAATGAAATTTATAAATGCTTTCAAGTAATTACTTAATTTTATTATTCTATGTAATTAAAATCCCTATTATATAATTCTCATTAGCCTAGAAATTCATTGGGGTTATGGAAAATAGATCTAGAGAATTCTCTCAATCCAAGAGAGAATTCTTTTCTTCCAAGAATGCTCTCAAGTTAAGATAGAGATCTTCCTCCACTGAATCAAGGAGAGCGCTTTGTAAGCGGATCTCAAGGAGATCGAAGGCGGACATCGCAAACGAATGCTCTTCCATGGTAGCACCTGGAGATCCCTTCGAGAATGTCCAAAGATACATGGAGCACATGTGGATCACCTGTCGAGGAATCATATACTTAGATTCTATGATGCAATGATGGATCACATTGGATTTTGACCAGAAACATCAACAGAGAGTGAATTTCATCAAG
Organism: Viscum album; assembly: GCA_963277665.1. Taxonomy (NCBI): domain Eukaryota; kingdom Viridiplantae; phylum Streptophyta; class Magnoliopsida; order Santalales; family Viscaceae; genus Viscum; species Viscum album. The sequence goes on from OY728160.1 coordinate 1,404,940,259, forward strand.
GCAATTCTTGTCTTTTAATTAAATTAATTATAACCAACATATGATGATCCTCTCTATGGTTCCGAGACTCCCTTACTTTCTTTCTCTCTTTGTTTTATTCTAAAGATATGGTGTTTTATTATTGTGATGGATCTCAGATTGATCATTGTTAACGAGAAAAATTAAAGTTGGGTTCACCCTCCAACGCACTTCCGCTGCACCCAGAACCTACATTTTGGACTCTGGGTATTGTATTAGGCCTTATTACACTAGGCCTATGGGTCATGTAAGGGTTCCCTTTCTACCGAGTAAAAAAGGGATTATCCAAAATAAATAAAAAAATTCAAGGCCTTCGATCTGTTAAAGATAAATATATTTATTATTATTTTATAATTATTTAAACACGTATTTATTTATTTATAATTTTATATTTTTTTTTAAAAATTGTATATATGTCAATTATTAATATATATATATATATATATCATATTTATAAAAATTATAAAAATGCATTTTTTAATTAATTTATACAAATTAATATTACATTTTGAATATAAATATGGAAATTATATATATATATTAATAATATTTTTTATTAAATGTCTTTATCAGTGTTAAAAATTGCATGGAAGAATACCTAGCATTATCAGTACTAAAACAAGCACTAATAAAGGGTACAACTTTATCATCACTTTTTTTTGAACTGATAAAAGTGGCCTTTGTTAGAGATTTTAGATAGAGCTTATAATGGTGGCCCTTTTATCAGCATTTTTTGTTCGACACTCATAAAATCATGCACAAAATATGTCATGATAAATGGTAGTGTAAATGTGGTCCTTTATAGGCATTAATTTAGCACTGATAAAGGTCATACTACTGTAGAGTGCTGTTAAAATTATAGCACACTACAATAGAAAAATACACATATATATGAAAAATAAAAAATATAATTAAAATTAAAGTTACATCACAGATAAAAGAAACAAATCACTATGTTATATAAATTTCAAACATTTTTTTTCATTTACATTATCAAGTACTATAAAAAACATTCAAAAACAACAATGACCATTTCATTGTCTTTGGAAACCGACCCCCTCTCAAAAAAGCCCACTCATGGTATCTCTTTAGGAACATAACACCCCAACATGAGAAAAAGAATACAGCTATATAAGAAAAAAATTATTATGTTAGTAATTATATAAACAAAAAAATTCAAAATAAATACCCAACAATAGAGTAATAAAATTCCAATTAAAAAAAAGGACATAGTTGGAGTCATACTGGTCACACCATGTGTCGGATTGAAGTGGGGATGATTCCTACAAGTCACAAATGACTTAAGGGTCATTTTCCTAATATATCAAGATAATATGAATGTGTTTTCTCCATTTTGAGTATGTAATGTGTGTTTTTTTTATTAAAATTTTAGTCTAAATATAAACCATTTACTTTGACTCAGACTATAATGCCCCATAGCTTGAAGCTTTGAGCCAGCGTATTAAATTGTTACATTCTCCTGATTACAAGAAATGAAATTTTGAAAGACCAATCAATTTAGAATTTTTTGAAAACTAGATTAAATAGTTGATACTAATATTACATTGTGAAATGGAAAATAAAACATGATATATAATAAAATGAGATGAACAACCTCCATGAAAGATTATTCAAAGATGTCTTCTTTATAACCAAAAAGGGAAACAAAATAAGGGTGAGATGAAATGATCAATAAGGGTAATCATGCAATGGAAATAACAATGAATCAATATGCATGATCAATATATAAAGGTAAATTACTTAACACACTTTCCATTTAAACAAATAGATAAGGCATAATTAATTTGGCAAGGTAAATAACCGAAAGACATTGAATTTAATCAATAAACTAAGAATCAAATGAATCCATAGATATGTCAAAGAAAAAATATCATGGTTAAAGAATAATTTAGTTTTAATGAGGGAAATTAATAATTATTGGAATCCATGTTTCATAGGTACATGAAACCTTTACCATCAAGACGTTTCACAAGAAGTTTTAACATATTTGGTACAACCCATCTAATTTGGCCAACTGATTCATATCATGAGACTACCGATGCATCAAGGGGATATCTATAATTGAGCCCCAACTGTTTCATTCCTATCCAAATCCTTACTCATATATTGACTAATCGATTCATCTCATGAACAATGTATGTTATCAAATATCCGTATTGAATAAATGATACTGATTTATCAATAATTCCCCAGTTAATCAAATAAATATCAAAGTGAAGACCATATGTAAAAAAGGTATATTTTTTAGGAAACAATAATATCCATTTCATGAGTATATGGATATTTGTGGAAAATATAGTGTACCTTGAAAATGATCATAAATAAGTGACTGTTTTAATAGAAAGATAACAATCACAAAAGAAAATGACATTGCAAAGATAACATTTACCACTTGAAAATTTTCAAGTCAAAACCCATTGGATATGATAATTAAAAGTAAGACCTTAAATAACATGAATATAAAAGGATTCATGATACAATATATCCAAAGGGGTAGTAGGTACACCACACAAAAGAAGAAAGTGGTGTTAATGGTGTATGCCACATGAAAATAAAAGTGACACAAGAATCCCTTACCTTGAGTTTGACTTTCCCCATGTGTCATTATAATTGTGAATAATTAAATTTTGTTAATTATTTAATTTATTACGAAATTTTTTCATGTTTATCATTAATTTTATTTCAGTAATTATTTTTTTTAACCAATAACTTAAACAATTATTTTCTGGTCGGTGGTTTTGACCATATTCTGTTTATGTGTCAAAAATAACTTGGGAATGTCAACTTACAGTCAAAGGGGTCATTATATAAACATATATAGAATAATAATAATAATTAAATTGTTATCATATTTGTACATCAATTATATCATTAAAAAAATAATGAAATATGTTTTTTGAAAAATGAATCAATGTTATAATCATGGAGATGGTAGGCCATACGTACACATGAGTGACATCCGATTTTTCAGCGATCGTTATGGAAAGAACGTAAGTGACATTATATCTTTCTAGAATTATCATTATATAATAAATACCATGTTATTAAATCTTATGTACTTATATATAGAATTATTTTGATGTAAAAATAATCACATTATGTCGAGGAAGTGGTAGTCCACACGTCCACGGCCGACATTATCACTCTTCAGTGTGTGAAAATGGAAATAATAAAAATGATATATTATATTTCATTAAAGGTAATTATGTCATTAATATCATATATATTTAACTTATTTTAAATATATTTAATAAAAACTATCGTTAATATATTTCTTGTAATACGTGAACGTATCAAATCTTTTTTAAGAGGCGGTAGGCCACACAACCACAAATGATGTTATAGTATTTACACAAGATGGAAAATGTAATGGTATGTGCTATAAAATAATAATAGAAGAAGAAAAACATAATAAATATCATATATATCATATATAAACATCATTTTTATCATAATTCTAGTCCATGAATGGTGTTAAAGGATAAACGAACGACACTATTCTGCGAGGTGGTAGTTCACCATACACACAAACAATAAGTTTGTAACCCATTTGACGGAAGTGTGTGTAAGTGTCGGTAGAAACCTTAATAAAAAACATATCAGTATATTTAGGATACTTAGTTTATTAGTAAATTATGAAATAAGAATATTTCATGGGGTCTATATTGAAAATAAAACAAATGATCTTGTTGAAGGATGTTACCTATTCTTTGTGTAACTCCACTTGGTTTTCACCGAAGAGAATAATTTTATGTCTTTATTCCAAAGATGATGATTCTAGGATAAATTGAGTGATTTTAGGACCTTATTTGACCAGATTTTGGGTGATTCAAATGTCTTGAGACATGTGAATGAATGGGAGGGGTGAGTGGCTTTTTATAGTGGAGAAGGAGTGGAATTCCTGTAAATTTTTGAAAAGGGAATTCCACCCACATTTTTTCCATGTAATGTGGCTCAAATAATTTTAAATATCATATAAATAGGATTATGGGGTCTAGATATGAATATAAAATCCATATTGGACAAGTAACTAGGTCATTTTGGCACTTTATATTAAGGTTTAGTCCTTTGTTGATTTAATTTTTCAATTAATCGCTGTAATTAATTTTAATAACATTCAGTAATATTTTTGTTCAAAAACTTTGTTGGACTTATTAGAAATTAGATATTATTATTATCTAAAATATTGAATCCATTTTTCCAAATAAAATCAAAGAAGTCATATAATTTAATTTAAAACTAATCCCATAGATGGGATGACAAAGTAGGCTTTTAATGTAAAAATGCTCAAAAGTTTGCCATGTTTTTATATCCAATTTAAATGTAAAATTGATTAAAATGACCTAAATTATATTAATTTATGTAAAATTTATGAAATTTTACTTTAATACCAATTTAAAATATAATTTATCCTTACAAATAAATTAGACGAAAAAGAAGTTCTGAATTAAAATTTAGTATTTTTAATTATTCAACAAAAAATAAAACATCACCAAAAATTCCAAAGACTCAACCTAAGAAAATATTTATATTTATATTTAAACTATTAAGTTTATATTGACATATAAGATATATAAAAGTGATAAATTTTTTATTAAAAATAGTTTCCCTGTTAAAAGGTGGTAAAACTGCCTTTATAAAAATATAACTTTTTATGCGTAATATTAGGTTTGTTCTTATATTATGCTTATAAAATATATTGGATGAATGTCAAAAAGATTTTATTGAATAAATAAAATATATATTTCCATAATATAATTCACTAATTTTAATTTATTCAATTTATTAATACAAAATGCATTAGAGAGTATAAAAATAAAAAAATTTCCTTTATATTCAATTGGTTTATACTCTTGTTTCTAATTAATTGGTAACCAATGAATTCATCTTATATTTCTATAGATGATATATTTTAATAATTTAGTTATTAATATTAATAACCAATAATTTAGTTTCTAGGTTATATCATATCATATTATATAATAATGTTTTAATAATAAGTTGTTGTTCGGTAAAATGAGGTCTTGCATGTAACACAAGCTATCAAAGAAAGTATTTGTTGCATGTAACATAAGAAAACCTCAGGGTTCATTTTAGAGAAAGGTAAATTTTATGTTGATTGTACCATAAGCATAACTTGATGTTTCATATAAAATAAGTGTATCACCCCATGTTTTCATAGTACTTTATCTCTTTAAAGTAATTCAATAGCTTTGACCACACACAACACCGAGTTCGAGCGCACGACGACTTACCAACCTAGCCATTCAGAAAGAGGTTATGAATAGTAATAATTGGATTTTTAATTTTATATACTCCATATAATTCTAAATTTTGTATTATGTGTTTCTTAGACATATTATAAGAACAAATTCTATTTTTCAGATAAAAGAAGTATTTTTCAAAAAATGCAATTTTACAACCTTTTAATGGAGAACCTTTTTAAAATACAATATTTGAAACTTTTATATATTAAATTTGAAAAAATATAATTATTCTTTATAATCATGAACTCAAAATATACTTTCGATGAAATTCTGGTATTTTTCTGATAATGTTCATTTTTTGTGAATAGTGAGAATTACTATTTTTTAATTCAAAACTACCTTATAATATAGTTTATTTTTATGATTATATTATCATTTTAATTGGGTTTAAAGTTTAATTAGATTATATTTTTACCATTTAATCCAATGATGGTCATTGGAAGCAATTTCACATTGAAATTGGACATAAACAAGTGTCAGTCTTTTGATAGTTATCATTTCTTAAAAACATTCTTTTTTGTATTGACAACGAGAATTAACTTTAAATTAATTAATGGAACTTATATGTTTGGAATTTTGTAAAATAGAAATAATTTTTGAATTCGGAATAACAAATATATCTTAGATATAAGTTTTTGTATTTTTCTAAAAACCTTCAATTTTTGATGAATAGTGAAATCACTGAGCAATAGTTAAAAAACCAAACTTTTCTTTTTAATTACATTTTACCACTTCGGTGAAATGAATTTCAAAAATCCAACATAAATGGTTGTTATCAGTAAGTAAAACTTGGTTCAATAAGATGAAAATAATTTTTTGGTGAATAGTAACTTTTGACTTTTATTTACTACAGTTAAAGGTAAATAAGGCAATTCAATGAAAAAATAATATTATAATAATATAAAACTATCTTAACACTTGTATTAACTTTATTTGATGAGGCATGTCCAACCATGGGAATACTTGGGTCTATTTTGAAACCCAATGATGCCACTTGGGAGTGATAATAACACTTTATTTTAATTAATTTAATGTAAAGACAAAAATGAAAGAAACATATATCTTTTAGTAAATAAATTTTTACATGTTGTTATATAAATTATATATTTGACTATAAATATTCATTTGAAAGCTAAAAATATTTCCTACATCATGGTATTTTTTTTTATTTTTAGATATCAAATAAATAAAATTATTTATGACACAATAATGATGCAGTTTTTACCTCATTAATAAATGATTTAAATAAATAAGATTATAAAAAATAAAACAATATAAAAAACCTATCCAACTCTTATTGGATGATTTTATTTCGAACAAGAGTCATCTTATCTTTGGATTTAATGAGTTTTGGACCTTTAGAAACCGAAAATAATTATATAATAAAATAACATTTTCAAAGTTTCCTAAAGAGCCCCTCCTCCCCCTTATAAAAAGCCCTCACCTCTAACCTATTACTGACACCTCTCAAGCCCCTTGGATCATCCAAAATCTGCCCAAATAATCTCTCAAGATCCCTCTCTTCCACCTAAAATCCTTACCTTAGGAAGAAAACACTTCAAGAAATCTTTTTGCTTCAAACCAAATGGAGTTACATGATTTTAAGGTAACATCTTCCCAAAAGTTCTCTTCTTTTATTTTACTTATCCAACCCGCTAAACTCTTTTTTTACTTTATTTTATAACAAAACTAGTATCCTAAATACACTAGGTTTATTTTATGATAAGGATTTGAGCTACAATTACACACACCTCCATCTAATGGGAAAAGAACATACTATTTCTGTGGATGATGAACTACTGCCTCACGAAGCGATGATTGTTCAATTATCTCCTACCACCTCTTATGGTGGCCATTAAGATGGAACTATATTTATATGTGATATATATTGTAAATACCTGAAAATTACTTGTAATGTTTTTTAAAAAATGTGAATTTTACGAATCTGTGAAAAATGACGGCGCGTGATTCTGAGGCCCGGAGTGCCCAGAATGAATTTATGAACTTTTTTTCGGGTACGTTCAGTAAACGTACGAGTGGGTTTTTGTAACTTTTAAACCGGTGCTCGGAATCAAAATCCGAGTACACCATTGAAATTGCAGTACCGATATTCGCTTAAGGATACTTTCACCTCGATGGCAGTTGGTCGAGGGTGCAAGTTAGTATTTGGATTTTCTGTGGGAATAGAAATAAAATAAAATAAACTATTATTTTATTTTTGTTGAAACCTCCCATGTGGATGTTTCATAGGTGGGGACCACCTAAATTAAAACTTCCCACATGGGTTATGGTGGTGGGGACCACCCGAGATTAAAACCCCCAATTTTGAATACTAAAGGTGGGGACCACCTGAACCCAGGTAATGGGAAAAACCTCTTGAACTCCCCTTTAATGGGAGATAACCTTTTGTATCCTCCCACATTAATGGTTCCACCTCCGATTAATTATTTTTTTCAATTAATTATGCCAATGTTCCAACATAATTAATCTAGCCAATTTAAATTATATTGGCACAACTTTCCTTTGGGAAGTTTTTGTTGGTGAAGGAGAAGGGGAGAGTTTGGAGAACTACTCTCCAACGAAGAACGTCGATACATGACTTCGACTTTTTCCTTGGGACATCCTCCAACGGTGGACATCTTCAACAATGAAGAACCACCTCTATCGAAGAGTGTTTATCTAATGAACAAACTCAGGATCCGAGGCGTGTGGCAGGGCATGACGAACGTCGACAACTTCGAATTATTTCTTGCACCAACGTCAACAAACAAATGATGTAGGGTGGTTGTTTTAATTTCTTCCCCTTATCCGTTATTTGAAATTCATCATAAATCAAGAACAGATTATAGCCGCTTGCTAACCCTCTTACATGGAGAGTGTCATCCAAAAAAACATGGCCCAAACTCTCCGTAATTATAGTGATAAATTGCTGTGTTCTTCGCGATGGAGGAGGACGACAACCAACCTCAGCGGGGCATGAGAACGGCAGACAACACCACCGCTAGCCACAATGAATGCAAAGACGCAACAGTGTCGCTCTGTGGCTGCCACTTCCCTGCGGCATCCACCATCCACGGCGGCCGCTGCCCTGCAGCCTCCGCCGTCCGTGGCCACCTCTGTCCCGTGACATCCCCTGTCTGTGGCGTCCGCTGCCCCGCTGCATCCGCTATCCGCAGTGGCCGCTGCCCTGTGGCATCCGCCATATGTGGCGGCCGCTGCCTCGCGGCATCCGCCGTCCACGGCAGCTGCCGCCCCGCGGCCTCCGTGGCCCCGCCTCTCCACGGCACCCTACGACCCACGACCTCCTCCGGACGCGGCCCACGCCACCCTGCGGCCTCCACCATCCACGACCCCTGCTGCCCCGTGGCCTCTCCCACCCATGGCCTCCGTTGCTCCGCGGCCCCCGCCTCCCCCGCAGCTCCACCGCTTGCGGCTACCGTAGCACCGACGCCTCACCGCCTTGCGGACCTCCACCGCCCCCACATCCATGCCGTCTTGCATCCCTCTGCGGCCCCCACAGCCTATCCGCCTCGCGGCCCCTACCGCCCCCTCGGCTCCACTGCTTGCGGCCACCACAGCCCCGAGGCCTCGCCACCTCACGACCCTCTACCACCCCCATGACCACACCGCCTCGTGGCCCTCCGCGGCCCCCGTGGCCTCTCTGCCTTGCGGCCCTCCGTGTCCTCCCCGACCCCCGCACCTTCCCGGATGGGCCAACCAGCAGCGGCTGGACCACACAGCACGGGCCGAGCCTGCCAGAGTGGGCCGGGCCGGACCCGGACTTACTTCGACCCATTTACGTTCTTTTGGCCATAACTTTGGCACCAGATGTCCGTTTGACGAACTGTCTCTGGTGCCAGAAAAATTAGAGAGATATGGTCCCTTTGGTATACCCCACTGAAGATTTGGATAAAGTTGGTGAATGGTCGGGTTGGATCGAGGACGAATCCAACCGGGCCCTCAGGACTAAAAGGATAATAACTTACAGACCGGGCGTCCTATTGACGCACTGTATGTTGCGTTGAGACCCCTATGACATGACGGTACTTTTAGATACGTCTTCGTGGGGCTTCGTGGTAGTTGGAGTATCTACCAGTGGCTTGGGGAACATACTCTCCTGGAGTCGATCAATCTTATTGTAGGAACCCACTTACTGGTTGTGACGTGAATAATGAAGAGTGATCCTGTGTGGGTCAGCACCTAGCGATCCTATGTGTGTCAGTCCCGAGCGATCCTGTGTGGGTCACCACCAAGCGATCCTTTGTGGGTCAACACCTAGCGATCCTATGTGGGTGAACATTGAGGGATCCTGTGTGGGTCAGCACCGAGAAATCCTATGTGGGTCAGCACCGAGCGATCCTGTGTGGGTCAGCACCGAGCGATCCTGTGTGGGTCAGCACTGAGTGATCCTGTGGGGGTCAGCTCATAGAGATCCTTCGTGGGTATTCCTATCAAGAGAGAAAGATGATTCAGTAGCTACATATAATCATCTCTACTACTGTACCTAAGAAATACCGGGTGTGAGCTCAGTCCATACCTGAGTGGTACTTTCCTTTGTGGTAATACCTTGGTGGTATTCATCTATGTGGAATACCTGGGTGGTAATTACCATCGTGGTACTCCTTACTTTGTGGAACATTTGAGCTTTGGTCTTTTGAGTTGGACTCTTTTTTTTCACATTATTGAGATGGGTATACTTGATAACTTATGTATATGTATGGGCATATACCTAAGTGGGGTTATCAGTTGATTTCATGCTTTGTGGTTTATCCTCTATGGATTTTGTCAGACCTTGAGAGTCTCGGGGTCCCTACTAAGTATCGTTATACTCACCCCTGCACGGGATATGCCCACACTTCGTTGTGTTTGGTGCAGATGACGGACAACGTTGACTGAGGACAAGAGTACCAGGATTTGAGGTAGCTCGAAGGTGGATGTTAGACAAGGCGAACCATAGAGATGGCCGTTCATGAGCTGTACCTAACCTTCAGGTAGGATTCGTGGTGGACGATCCAAGAGCAGATTTTCACCTACCAACTATCTTGTACTTTCCAGTTTTCTTTGTACATTCCAGTTGGGATTATATTCTGGCCCCTTTTTTTATTGTACTCGCACTATTTACTATACAATTTTCATGAGTTCATATCTTGTTATGTTCTTGGTTGCATGCGCGTATAGGTAATTATGGAAATGCATCCCCAGTTTTAGGGAATACACCTTCGGTGGTAGTCGCCAGCACCTAGCCTATGGAAGGCGGGCCTGGGGTAGTCACGGCATGACCCCCAGGGGACGGGTCGTGAAAAATTGGTATCAGAGGATTCAGTTATACCATAAAACACATGACTCTAATCTTTTTAACGACAATAGTGTTATGTATAGTGATTGTGGTTATCAGTTTAGGGAATCCAGTGTTGCTGTGACAGCCGACGTATCCATACACGAGGACCCTGACTTCTGATTTCTGACCCAGGGAATGAAAACAATGATTACATGTGTGTTTTGAAGAGTTTTATTTGTGATCTATTTCAATCAGTTCACTAGGTATAACTTATTGACCATGGCGCACCTGTTTTTTTTAGGATGCTTCCATGCAGAAAACCATCTAGGGTTGTGAGAGTAGTACACACTGATAACCCATCGAGCGATGAGGCCTCGGTGCAGGGTCCTATTCCATTAGAGGCACCATCAGAGGCACTAGTAGTAAAATTACTCATTGGGCCACTGATGACACTAGCCCCAGTAGTAGAGGGTGCATGCCGCTTGAGTACGTTGCTTGAGTTCCAGTTCCAAAGGCAACCCAGGTTTAGGGGAGAGGCAGACCCACATGTGGCTGAGGATTGGATGGAGGCTGTAGTGAGAGTATTCTGACTGGTAGGGATACCAGCTAATCTCATGGTGGTCCTTTCCGCCTTGCATCTATAGGAAGCAGTAGGTAGATGGTGGATTTTGATGCTCTATGTTCACGATGAGGTGACGCTCCTCTGGGAAGACTTCGAGAGCCTATTTCAGGCAGAGTTTGTCCCATCGACTCTTCGTGCAATGCACATACATGAGCTTCTTCATCTATAGTAGGGAAACATGATTGTAGCTCAGTACTCAGAGAGGTTCATTGACCTCTCAGGCCACTCCACATATATGGTGCGGGACCCGTTCTTCAGGGCCTGAACCTTCGAGCAGGGGATCAGGAGAGAGATCAGGGCTTTTATGATTTCTCTTAGCATCCCGATTCAGGTAGGGGTGTCATAGAGAGCCCTCTTAGTAGAGAGTTTTCTTGTTGAGTAGTCACCAACAGCGAGACCCACCACTATTCGTCACGTAGTGGAGTCTTCTACAGTTGGCAGCTGACAGATGTCGCAGAGGTACAAGAGGACCAAACCTATAAGTGGATGACTGCGGGATTCAGGGTCGGTTGTGCGGGGCACCCAAGGAAGAACTAGTCATGACAGGAGCAGGAAATGTTACGCATGCAGTAGAAAGGGTCACATGGCTTGTGACTGTCCAAACCGCCATACAGATGATCAGTAAATGGTCGAAGGACCACCCATGCAGAGACACAGGTTCCACTAAAGAGATCTGTAGGGAGAAAACAGACATGGTAGAGGAGCTGACCAAGCAACTGGAAGTGGGAAACGATTCAAGATGTTACCTCCACAACCACCAAGTGGTCCACCCTGACCACAAGGAACAAGAGGATAGGGGCGAGCTCAGCTCCAGACAGTTGAGGCCTACGATCACGACACTCAGGAGATGATACGAGGTATGATTTGTGTGTACTCCACCTTAGTTTCAGTACTTATAGACACATTTTCCAATCATTATTGTATTGCCACTGCCCTCATTCGGATCTCAGAGATTCAGAAATAGCCATTGGCTCAATCTTTACAGCTAGAGACTCCTACGGTAGTAGATTCGACGATTACACACTGGTGCAGGCAGTGTGAGCTTACTCTAGGAGGCGAGAGATTTTGTTAGGATCTCTTAGTATCCACGTTGAGGCCTTACGACGTCATCTTGGGTATCGACTGGTTATGTACAGTCCATGATCATATTGACTGTATTAGGCGCAAAGTACGGTGTGTCTGCACGGATGGGACCGGGTTTACCTTCACCGGTGAGAAGGGAACCTTTTCAGTGTAGGATGGACTTACCTAGAGGAGGGAGCAATCGATTACACATCAGTTGGCTAGCCTTACCCTTGAAGCAGTTTATGTGGAGAGTCATATTTATCCTGTATTGGTAGACTAGTATGTGGATGTCTTCCCTGATGATGTTCTAGGTCTACCTCCTCATAGAGCGGTGGACTTTTACATTGACTTGTACCCCGGGACGACTTCGATATCTCCACCAGCATATCAGATGGCTCTCGTGGAGCATCATGAACTGCGAGTACAGATGGAGGTCTTATAGTGGAAAGGGTTCATTCAGCCCAGTGTTTCTCCTCGGGCAACCCCGATTTTGTTCACCAAAAGAAGAATGGGAGCTTGACACATTGTGTCGACTATCGACGCCTGAACCAGGTGACCATGAAGAACAAGTACCCACTTTCATGGATTGACAACCTATTTGATCAGCTGAAGGCAGTACGGTGGTTTCCGAAGATAGATCTCAGATTAGGCTATCATCATCTTAGAGTACAAGATGTGGATGTGCAGAAGATGGCTTTCAGATGTCAGTATAGACACTATGAGTTTTTGGTTATTCCATTCAGTGTGACCAATGCTCCAGTAGTGTTCATGGGACTCATGAACATGATCTTTTAGCCATACCTTGATCACTTTGTAGTAGTCATCATCGACGACATTCCGATCTACTCGACTACTGAGGAGGAGAATACCTATCATTTGTAGGTAGTACTAGACACACTCCGAGAGCACCAGCTTCATGGTAAGATCTTGAAGTGCCAATTTTGGATCTGATAGGTTCAATTTCTAGGACATGTCATATTAGAGGCTATAGTTTCAATGGATCCAGTGAAGATTGAGGTGGTACTTGCTTGGGAGCCACCCAAGAGTGTGACAGAGGTATGGAGTTTCTAGGGTTTGGCTGGATACTACCGGATATTTTTTCCAGATTTCTCCAGAGTTGCAGCACCACTATTAGAATTTATGAAGAAGGGGAAACCATTTACATGGTTGGAGAGATGCCATCAGAGTTTTCAGGAGCTGAGGAATAGGTTGACTAGTGCCCCCATCCCGAGGCTTCCAGAGGAGGGAGTAGGGTATGTAGTCTACTGTGACGCATCAGGGACTGAACTCGGAAGTGTCCTGATGTAGGAGCGAGTAGTTATCACTTATGGTTTTCTATAGCTGAGATAGAACGAGCAAAACTAGGCTACCCATGACCTAGAGTTAGAAGCAGTGGTCTTTTCCTTGAATATATGGTGAAATTACTTGATGGGCGAGCATTTTATAGTGTACTATGATGAAAAGAGTCTCAGGTATATCTTCTCTAAGAAGGACCTGAACCTGAGACAATTACATTGTATTGAGTTCCTCCAGGACTATGACTTTGAGATAATCTATACTCTTGGGAAGGGGAACGTTGAAGCAGATGCACTCAGTAGGAGGTCAGGTATACTGCTTCTAGGCGAGGCGACAGAGCAGCTAGCCGATTTGCAGATATCCTTTGTGGATCTGGATGGAGCAGCTTTTCTTCAGTCTCTTATAGTCACTCCCCCACTTCTTCAGCGAGTCAGGGAGGCGTAGTGTGGTGATGCTGACTGCAAGGCTCGACGTGCATAGATATCCACAGGGCAGGCACCAGATGGATTTTCTGAAGTTGGGGAGCATGTCATCCTCTTCAGAGGACATACCATGGTACCTGTGTTTCTTCGGGAGGATGTGTTGAGGGAGTTCCACACATACCCTCTAGTGGTACATCCAGGAGTGGAGAAGATGTACTAGGATCTCCGAAAACAGCACTGGGGGCCGGGAATGAAGAATGAAGTTGTTGTGTTTATCTCTCGGTGCTTCACTTGTCAGCAAGTGAAGGAAGAGCATCAGGTACTAGCAGGCTTGGTTCAGCCTTTAGAGGTCCCAAAGTGGAAGTGGGATGAGATATCCATGGACTTCGGGACAGGAATTCCATGTATCTTAAGGGGACATGACTCGATTTGGGTGATTTTCGGCTAACTCACCATGTCAGCACACTTCCTACCGATCAGAGAGCAGGGTTCAATAGAGATCTTGGGACGCCTCTATGTGCAAGGGATTATGCTGTTACATGGATTACCCTCAATGATAGTCTCTGATTGTGATGCACGTTTTACTTCCCGGCTATGGAAGGGGTTGTAGGAGTATTTTTGGGCGCAACTTCATTTGAGAACTGCCTTCCATCCGCAGACGGATGGCTAGATTGAGAGGACCATTCAGAACCTTGAAGATATGCTTCTGCTTTCATCCTCGACTTCGGTCATAGTTGGGAGGATTACTTTCCTTTGGTGTAGTTTTCATACAACAACTGCTATCAAGCCACTATTGGGACGACACCTTTTGAGGCGTTATACAGGAGACCTTACAAATCACCTTTGTGCTGGACTGACCCAGGGGAGTCCGCACTAGTGGGACGAGAGATGGTGAAGGCTACCATAGAGAAAGTGAAAATCATCCAGGAGCAGATGAAGACTACATAGAGCAGGCAGAAGTCTTATGCCGACATAAGGTGGAGTCCTCTGGAGTTCGAGGATGGTGACCTTGTCTTTCTATTGGTCTCACCTCGATGAGGTTTGCAGAGATTTGGCCGAGGAGGAAAGTTATCTACAAGGTTGATTGGACCCTTTTAGGTCCTTAGTAGAGTTGGCAAGGTGGATTACCACTTATCTCTTCCACCTCGGTTGCACCGGGTGCATGATGTCTTCCATGTATCCCAGCTGAGGAGATACGTGCATGACCCTTCTCACATCATCGACCACAGTGAGATGGATGTTGATGATGGGGAGACATTTAAAGAGGTTCCAGTAGAGATTGAGTATCGATAGGAGTGGGTCCTTCATGGGTGGTCAATACCTCTGGTGAGCATTTTTTCGCAGCACGAGAACCTCTAGGAGAGTACATGGGCGTCAGAGGCCTAGATCTGTGCTCAGTACCCCCACTTGTTTTCCTAGTTTTGAATTGTGGCTTACGGGGAAATAAAGCCCTGAGGTGGGGAGAATGTAATGACCTGGAAATTCCTTGTATTTTTTTAATTAAATGGGAATTTTACGAGTCCATGAAAATTGATGATGCGTGATTTCGAGGCCCAGAGTGCCTGGAATAAATTTCTGAACTTTTTTTAGGTACATTCAGTAAACATACGAGAAGGTTTTTGTAACTTCTCAACCGATTCTCGGAACTGAAATCTGAGGGCATCATTGAACTCGTAGTGCTGGTATTCACTTAAGGAGACTCTCAGCTCAATGACAGTTTGTTGAGGATGAATGTTAGTATTTGGGTTTTTAGTTGGAATAGAAATAAAATACAATAAACTTTTATTTTATTTTTGTTGAAACCTCCCACGTGGATGTTTCACAGGTGGGGACCACCTGAACTAAAACCTCTCACATGGGTTATGGTGGTGGGGACCACCCGAAATTAAAACCCCCAATTTTGAATCCTAAAGGTGGGGACCACCCGAACCCACATAATGGGAGAAACCTCTTGAACTCCCCTTTAATGGGAGATAACCTTTGATATCCTCCCACTATAATGGTGCCACCTCCCATTAATTAATTTTTGCCAATTAATTATGCCAATTTTCCTACATAATTAACCTACCCAATTTAAATTATATTGGAACGAAATTCCTTTGGGAGGTTTTGGTTGGCGAAGGAGAAGGGGAGAGCTTGAAGAACTACTCTCCAACAAAGAATACCGATGCAAGACATTGATTTATTCCTCGGGCCATCCTCCAATGGTGGACATCTTCAAAAATGAAGAACTTCCTCCATCGAAGAGCGTTTATCCAACGAACGAGCTCGAGATCAGAGGCGTTTGGTAGGTGCGACGAACGTCGACATCTTCAAATTTTTTCTCGCGCCAACGTCAACAAACAAACGAACTAGGGTGGTTGTTTGAATTACTTACCCATACCCATTCTTGGAAATTCATCGTAAATGTGGAAGAGATTATAGCCACTGGCTACCGCTCTAACGTGGAGAGTGCGGGCCAAACAAGCATGGCCTGAACTCTCTGTAATTCTTGTGATAAATTGTTGTGTTTTTCAGGATGGAGGAGGATGACAACCAACCTTGGTGGGGAACGATAACGGCAGTCGACAACACCGCCGACCGCGAAGAAGGCGGTGATGCCACGGTGCCGCTCCACGACCATCGCCGCCCCACAACCTTCACCGTCTGAAGCCACCTCCACACTAAGGCCTCTGTTGTCCATGGTCTCCGATGTCCCATGACCTCCGTAGTCCGTGGTCTCTGCCATCCCGCGGCCTCGGCCACCTGCGGCCCCCACCGCCTGCGGTCCCCGCTGCACCGCGGCCAACACTGCCCCGTGGCCTCCGCCGTCCGCAGCCACCGCTGCCCTGTGACCTTCACCATCCATGACCACCGCCGGCCCGCGGCCTCCGCCGCCCGTGGCCACCGCCGCTCCGTGGCTACCGCCACCCCCACGACTCCGCCGCCTGCGGCCACTGCGGCCCTGCGGCCGCACTGCCTCACAAATCTCTGTGGCCCCCGTGTCCACTCCACCTCGCGGCCCTCTGTGGGCTCGACGTCCACTTCACCTTGTAGACCTCTACAACCCCCATACCTCGATACCTCTCGGTCCTCCGTGGCCCTCGCGGCCTCTGCAGCTATAAAGACCCGAAATTTCAATGTATTTTTTTTAAATATATGGGAATATTACGAGTTTGAAGTTTGTAACGGCGCGTGATTACGGTTCTCGGAGTTCCCGGAATGATCTGTCGATGTTTTGATAAGCTTAAATCAACATGCCTAAGCTATTTTCCTGAAAACGTGGAATAACTCTTTAACGGTTACTCGGATCAGAAATCCGAGGGCACTGTTGCGCTCAGGATGACGGGTTTACCTTAGGCATGACTTAAGTTTAGTAGGCGCGGGCCTCCTGTGAGAAATACCGAAAATGGAATAACCGTAAATAAAATAATAAAATAAAGTTATTTTATTTTTCAAATGCTTATTACTCACAAACAGTAGCTCAGATTAAAAATATGAGACCATCACTGAACTCATGAAGGATTTATTTATTTATGAAGATACTAACTTTGGAAGGCGCATGCCACAAGAAAAAGTTAGTTTTTGGATTTTTATAAAACAAATAATAAAATAAAGTACAACAGTTTATTTTATTTTTATGCTGCCATGTGTTGAGTGTGTTGGTTAAAACGTCCCCTTGGGAGTTGGTGGTGGGACCGCCACACCCTAACCTCCCATGGGAGGAAGTTGCGGTGAGGACCACCCGAGCTGCATGACCTCCCTATTAATGTTAGGGGTGGAGACCACTCGACCCCTATCAATGGAGGAGGATAAAACCTCCTCAAATCCCCATTAAATGGGGAGAAACTCCTCAACACCTCTAGTTTAAGTTTTTCCAAACATTTATGGGGAGCCTGTTGACCTTACAAATTAATTGTGCCAACCTTTCCTGCAATTAATTTGGTGGAACCGGGTTAATTAATTCCTCCGTTTTGAATTGGTGTGCCAACATAATATTTGATTGCTTGTCTAATATTATTTTGTTGGAATTTCTCTTTTGGTGGAATTGAGAGAAGCTTGGGAGAAAAGTTCTCCCAACGAAGAACGCGAAGAACACGAAGAACACCAACGACGCTATTTATTCTTCAACTTCTTCCCCTGCCACCAATCGAAAAACATCGTCAACAAACCAATGGAGCTCAGAATTGAGGACGTGCGGTGGATGCGACAAACGAAGGTCTCCTCCGTCATCCTTTAGCGACTCTTTCTACAAATGATAAGCATCGTGAGACAAATAAAAAGGTAGGGGTTTTGTTTTAGCATAATATCCTGTTCTTTTTCTCTTCTTCAGATTGAAAAAGATTTGATGCGCGGTTTTAAAAACAATTTAAGAACATCTCCTTCCTATTTGTTGAGATAATTGTTATCACATTAAATGCAGAGGATGTGGGCCGACTTAACACGGACCGACCTCCTCCATCAATTTCTTCTCTCTTGTGGCGTTCTATGGCAAGGAGTTGAGGTGACGATGACGAAGGCAGAAACGATGACGACCGTGCTACCCGCGGCCTCCGTGAATCGCGCCGCCCCCGCAGTATGCCGATGATCCCGACCAAACATCGCTGGCCAAGCAGCGCTGAATCGCTGCCTGGCCCCGTCTGCGGCCTGCCCAATCCCTGTCGGCGGCCTGCCCAACACCCAGGCACCCTGCCTGCGCTCCCACGGACCCTTGTTGCGGTCTGCCCGGTGCCCTGCCCATGCCCAAGCGTGCTGCTCGGCACCCCGACACCCTGCCCAGTGCACCTGTGTCTATCTCGGAGTCCCACTGGCCTACTTGCACCCCATGCGGCCTACCCGATGGTCTCCCGGCCACCGACCTCTTGAGCTGTGCCCTTCGCGGCGCTGGTGGAATGAGCCCCAACTTTCGGGCTGATGCCGCCTGCGAGGTAGCATCTGGCCGAACTGCCCTTGCAGTTCGCTGGGCCGGGCCTAGCAGACTGGGTCGAAACTTAGTGGGCTGACCCGCACAATAGGCCGATTCAGACCCAGTGAGTCTGACCGGGTCGACCTAGACTGGGTTGGGCCGAGTTGGTCTGACCGGGTCAGACCGGACCCATGCCCACTATTGACCCATTGGTTACTTTGACCATATCTTTGGAATCAGAAGTCTGTTTGACGAACCGTCATTAGTGCTGGTAATTTCATTGAGAAACGGTCCTTTTAAAAATACCCCATGGGAGTTCGGGCTATAGTGGAGATACAGTCGGGTTTTTTCCTACACGAAACCAACCGAGACCCTTGGACTAAAAGGATAATAACTCACAGACCGAGTGTTCGATTGATGCTCCGTCTATTGCATTAATAACCTTATGATGCGGCGGTCCTTGTGATACTTCAACGTGAGATTTTGTGACACTTGGAGTATCGGCTTGTGGCACGTGGAGCGGACCGTCCCGGTGATGAGGGAGCAGATTGCAGAGACCTAGTAGCTGACTGAGACTTGACGACTGCTGATCGATCGACTCAGAGTGATTCAGATGTCCCAATGGGGAGCACATGATTGTAGCAGCAGACCCACGACAGAGGAGCGCTTTGTTGTAGCGGCAGACCCACGTTACTCGACATAAGGAGTACCTCTGTAGGCTATGAGGGGGAGCGCTTGGTTGTAGCGGCAGACCCATGGTGGGAAGCGCTTCGTTGTTGCAGCAGGACCACAATACTCGACAGGTGGAGTACTTTAGCAGTCGAAGGTTAGTGGGAAGAACTTGGTTGTAGCGGAAGACCCACTATACTTGACAGAGGAGGAGTTCTCCAGCAGCCGTGGTTTTGACTTCATGAATAAAAATCCTAGTTTGAGCTAAGTCAATGACCTCTGTGTTTTCCTCATGATTGAGATGGGTTACTTGATAAGTTAGGTATATGTATGGGCATATACCTAATTATGGGTTATCCGTTGAAATCATATTTTTTGGTTTATCCTTGTTGGATTTTGTGAGACCTTGAAGGTCTCGAGGTCCCTACTGAGTATCATTATACTCAACCCTGCACGGGCTATGCCCGCAACTCGTTGTGTTGGATGTAGACAATAGACAGTGATGACAGAGGCCGAGAGAGCTAGGACTGGACGATACCCGGAGGTGGTCCTTACGATGTTTCAGTACACGGTGGAGTTTGATGGACGTGGAGTGCTTAAGAGGAAATCTGTACCTACGCTTCAGGTAGGAAACCCGGAGGATGACCCATGAGCTTCTTTCACCTTTCAGCTGTTTGTCCCTTTTTTAGTTGTATTTTTTTTCCAGCTGTATTTGTAATTTACTATTGGGCTTGTATTTTTGCCCCCCCTTTACTTCCAGTACTCTTTTTATTCAGTTTTTTCTTATTTTTTACGTCTGTTTGCACTTTGGTTTTGTGAGTTTACGTTTTATAAAGGCAATTCCTTCCCAGTTTTATGGGATTACACCTTTGGTGCTAGTCTCCAGCCCCTGGCCTATGGAAGGTGGGCTTGGTGTAGTCATGATGTGGTCCCTGGGGTATGGGTCATGAAAAATTGGTATCAGAGGTGTCGGTTCTACTGCAGAACTTAGGATTTTGATATTTTCTTTCTGTAAAGTAATAGTGTTAAGTGTACTAATTGTGGTTTTCATTTCAGGGAGTCCAGTGTTGGTGCGACGACCGACGTATCCATACACCAGGACCCTGACTAATGATTTCTGGATTAAGTACACGAAAACACTAATTGCGTATGTGTTTTCAAAACTTTTCTTTAAATCAACTCAAGACGGGTCATCTCACCAGGTATAATCTTTTGATCGTGTCACGTTTGTTCAGGATGCCTCCACATAGACAGCCAGTTGGAGTTTTTAAGGAGTACCTGATGACGGCCCACTGAGCGATGATGCTTTGGTGCAGGGCCCTCTTACAATGTTGGCACCTTCAGGTGGTGTAGCAGAAGCACCACCACTAGTTGGGCATCAGATGCCAGCAGCCTCACTGGACGACAGTGCACGCCGACAGAGCGCGTTGCATGAGTTCCAGCGGCAGATGCCTTCGAGGTTACGAGGCGAGACAGATTCCTAGGCAGCATAGGACTGGATGGAGATAATTTATAGAGTTCTCCACCTAGTTTAGACATTAGTATATCTGATGGTGATCTTATCTACTAGTGTTTCATAGTGAGTGACAACGAGGTTGGTCTGCATAGTGATGTGGTATCGGTACATAGACCGTATTTCGAGATTGTACGTTCAGGTAGTGTGTTAAATATATCACTGCCTGTTGGTCAAGAGTTTCAACCAGTTGTACTGGTTGATGACACATGTAGGATTAGTGCCTTACATGTGTTTCAACATTTGATACCCCTCAAGTTCCAAGGTGAGCCTGACTTACAGGCGGCTGAGGACTGGCCTGAGGAGGTAGCTAAGAGTTCTCTTAAACTTCTACAACTTCAGCAGGATGACATGTCGGTAGATGAGTATTCATCGAGGCATACCGATCATTCCGGTACTCGATGAATACGATACGATTAGTGCTTCAGAGCTTGGACCTCTGAGTGAGATGTGTTTAGGGACATCTGAGCCATCACTTTATTTTTCCTATGTGCATTCCTACCTATGTTAGGATGCTATAGAGAACCTTTACGGTTGAATGTTCTTGGGATGAACGGACACAACCAGAGAATGTTAATAGTGGGAAAGTAGGAAACTGGTGCCAATATCAGAGACTTGGGCATGAAAGATGTTTTGGGAGGAGGATGTGACATGGACAAATGAATCTGTAGGGCAGCAGATGTGGAAGCAGAGCTAGGAGATCAGCATGTGGTGCTGTACATTTTGACATGTCACAACCACCCAGCTTTGTAGTCCCCACCAGGCTTAGGGAGATGGAGGGAAGGGGATGATAGTAGCTGCATGCAGTCAAGGAGTGTGACCCAAGGGCTCTAGGAATTATTCTAGGTACAGTCTGTATCAACTAATAGCTTCCGTAACAATAGACATAGGTACCGATCATTCCTTCCTTCCACGAATCTTGTCCCAGACCTAGAGTTTCCAGTTAAACCGTTGACTTGACCCTCACGCCTGGATATACCTTTGGGAGGATACTTGATAATCACACTTACACCGACGATGTGATCTGAACCTAGAGGTGATAGTTTTAGTTGGAACCTCTTGGTGGAAGCGTCGTGGCCTTATGACGTTAGTTTGGGTTTGGACTTGACATCCACAGTTCACACTTAGATTGACTGAATTAGGCAAAGAGTTTGTGGTTTATCTACAACATTGAGATGAGGTTTTCCATAGTTAGAGAAAAAGGAAACCTAGGCAACACATGTTAAACTCATGCTTAGGAGGGTGCTATCGATCACTATTGAGTCATCCAGCCATACCCTTGTGAGAGAAGGAGTTTTGAGTTTCTGGTTCCTCCAAAACTATGACTTCGAGAAAGTAGATACTCTTGGGATGGGGAAATGTTGTTGTGGATGCTCTCAGCATGAGATCAGGCATTTAGCTGTGAGGAGAGGTGATAGAGCAGCTAGCTACCTTGCAGATATCCTTTGTGGATAGGGATGAAGCAGCCTACCTTCAGTCTCTTATAGTCACTTCTCCACATCTTCAGCGAGTCAGGGAGGCGCAACATGGGGATGCTGACTGTGAGACGTGACGTGCTCATATATCCTTAGGGCAGGCACCTGATGGATTTTTGAAGGTGGGGGGAATGTCATCCTTTTCATAGGACATACCCTAGTACTAGTTTCACTTCAGAAGGAAGTGTTAAGGGAGTTCCACACTTCCCCTCTAGCAGTACATCTAGAAGTGGAGAAGATGTACCAGGATCTTCGACGACAGCACTGGTGGCCAAGTATGAAGAAGGCGGCAGCAGAGTTTGTCTCATGGTGCCTTACTTTTTAGAAATTGAAGGTAGAGCACTAGGTACCATCAGGCTTGGTTCAGCCTTTAGAGGTCATATAGTGGAAGTGGGATGGGATACTCATGGACTTCATGACGGGTCTTCCACATACATCCATGAAACATGATTCTATTTGGGTGATCGTCGATCGACTCACCAAGTCGGCTCACTTCCTACCAACCAGAGATGGTACGAGCTACCACGAAGAAGGTTTAGATAATCCAAGAGCAGATGAAGACTGCAAAGAGCAGACAAAATTTATATGCTGTCAGGAGACGGAGACCTATGGATTTTGATGATGGTGACCACGTCTTTCTATGGGTCTCACCTCGACGAGGTCTACGGAGATTTTCCCGAGGAGGCAAGTTATCACCAAGTTTCATCAGACCTTTTTTGGTCCTCAACAGAGTTGGCGAGGTGGGTTACCGCTTAGCTCTACCAGCTCATTTTCACCGGGTGCATGACGTCTTCCACATACCTCAGCTGAGGAGATATGTGCACGACCCTTCACACATCATCGGCCATGGAGAGATGCACATCGACGATGGGGTGAATTTAACAGAGGTTCCAGTGGAGATTGAGGATCGAATAGAGTGGGTCCTATATGGATTGTTGATACCTCTCATGCGCGTTCGTTGGCACCACAGGAACCTTCAGATGAGCACATGGGAGCGGGAGGCTCAGATGCGTGTTCAGTGCCCCCACTTGTTTACTTAGTTTGAGTTGTAGATTACTTGGACATAATTCCCAGAGGTGGGGAGAATGTAAATACCCAGAATTTCCATTTAATGTTTTTTTAAATATATGGGAATTTTATGTGTCCATAGTTTCTGACGGCGCGCGATTCCCAGGCCCGGAGTACCCAGAATGATCCGTCGAAGTTTTGCTAAGATTAAATTAACTCGCATAAGCAGTTTTCCTGAAAAAGTGGAATAAATCTTAAATGGTTACTCAGATCAAAAATCTGAGGGCATCGTTGCACTCAGAATGGTGGGTTTACCCTAGGTCTGACTTATGTTTAGTCGGCGCAGGCCTCCTGTGAGAAATCTCAAAAATGGCATAACCGTCAATAAAATAATTAAATAACGTTATTTTATTTTTTAAATGCTTATAACTTAGAAATGGTAGCTCAGATTAAAAATCCGAGACCATAACTGAACTCGTGAGGGCTCTACTTATTTAAGCAGATACTAACTTTGGCCGGCACAGGCGACCAGAAAAATTAGTTTTTCGATTTTAATAAAAAAATAATAAAATAAAGTAGAACATTTTATTTTATTTTTAAGTTGCAATGTGTTGAATGTGTTTGCTAAAACCTCCCCTTGGGACTTGATGGTGAGACCGCCACACCCTAACCTCCCATGGGAGGATAATTGCGGTGGGGACCACCTGAGTAGCATGGCCTCCCTATTAATGATAGGGATGGGGACCACCCAACCCCTTATCAATGGAGGAGGATAAAACCTCCTCAACTCCCCATTAAATGGGGAGAAACTCTTCAACTCCTCCACTCCTCCACTTTAAGTTTTTCCAAACATTTATGGGGAGCCTATGGACCTTCCAAATTTATTATGCCAACCTTTCGTGAAATTTATTTAGTGGAGCCGGGTTAATTAATTCCTCCTTTTTGAATTGGTGTGCCAACATAATATTAGACAGCAAGTCTAATATTATTTTGTTCACATTTCAATTTTGGCAGAATTGAGAGAATCTTGGGAGAAAAGTGCTCCCAACGAAGAACCTGAAGAACACGAAGAAAGACGGCAATGATCTTTCTTCTTTGACTTCTTCCCCGGCCACCTATCGATCAACGTCGTCAACAAACCAATGGAGCTCAGAATTGAGGATGTGAGGCAGACGTGACGAACGAAGGTCTTATCCATCATCCTTTCACGACTCCGTCAACAAAATATAAGCGTCGTGCGACAAATCAAAAGGTAGGGGTTTTGTTCTAGCATAATATATGGTTCTTTTTCTCTTCCTCGAATTGAAAAAAATTTGATGCGTAGTTTTAAAAACGATTGAAGAACTTCTACTTATTGTTGAGATAATTTTTATCACTTTAAACGCAGAGGATGTTGGCCGACTTAACATATCCTGACATCCTCCGTCAATTTATTCTCTCTTGTGTCATTCTACGGCAAGGCGTTGAGGCAGTGATGACGATGGAGACAACGACGATGGCCGCGCTACCCGCGGCCTCTACGAATCGCACCGCCCCCGCGGAACACCAATTCTCCTTGCCAAACATCGCTCGCCAAGTGGTGCTGACTCGCCTACCCGCGACATCCCTGGAGTGCTACCCACACCCCGCTGGTGTGCTGCCCGGTGCCCCCGCGCCTCACTAGAGCACTACCCGGTGCCCTCGCGCCTCACCGGCGTGCTGCCCGACGCCACCACGCATCTCCGGCGCGCTGCCCGGCGCCCTTGAGCCCCATCGGCACACTGCCCGGCGCCCCCACTCCCCACCGGCGCACTAACTGGCGCCCCCCGCGCATCACTGGTGCACTGCCTTGTGCCCCCGCGCCCCATCGGAGGCCTGCCCGGTGCCCCCGTGCATCGCCGGCACGCTGACCGACTCTCCTGAGCACCACCAGTGGCCTTCCTGGCGCCCCCGCGCCCAGCCGACGACATTCCTGGAACCTTGGAGTGCTCCAAGGCGCACCCGCACCCCGCCGGTGGCCTGCCTGACCCATGTCGGTGGCCTGGCCAACACCACGACGCCCTGTCGGTGCCCCCGCGGTCTGCCCGGCGCCCCGGCATGCTGCCCACAGCCTAGCGCGCTGCCTGGCACCCCGACACCCTACCCAGTGCATCTGCGGCCTGCCCGGAGTCCCGCTAGCCTACCCGTGCCCCGTGTGGCCTGCCCGCTGGTCTCCCGGACGCCGACCTCTCTAGAAGCACCCTTCGCGGCGCTGGTCAAACCAGCCTCGAATTTCGGGCGGATGCCGCCTGCGTGGCGGCATCCGTCCGAACTGCCCTCGCAGACCTCTGGGTCGGGCCCAGCGGACCGGGTCTAAACTTAACAGGCTGACCCGTGAAACGAGCCTAGTCAGACCGAGCGAGTCAGACTGGGTCGGACCGGACCCAGGCCCACTAATGACCCATTGCTTACTTTGACCATATCTTTGGCACCGAACGTCTGTTTGACAAACTGTCAGCGGCACTGGTAATCTCATTGAGAAACGGTCCCATTAAAAATACCCCATGGGAGTTTGGGGTATAGTTGATATACAGTCGGGTTGGTTCGTACACGAAACCAACTGGGCCCTCGGGACTAAAAGGCTAATTACTCATAGACCGGGTGTCCAATTGACGCGCCATTTGTAGCGTTATGACCCCTATGACATGGCGGTCCCTGTGATACTTCTAAGTGAGATTTCATGACACTTGGAGTATCTTCTTGTGGCACATGGAGCAGACCCTCCCGGTGACGAGCGAGAAGATTACAGAGACCTAGTAGCTAGCTGAGACTTTAGGACTAGTGATCGATCAACTCGGAGTGATTCAGATGGCCCAGTGGGGAGCGCTTGGTTGTAGCAGCAGACCCATGGCGGAGGAGCGCTTGGTTGTAGCGATAAACCCATGGTCGGAAGTGCTTGGTTGTAGCAGCAGGACCACAGTACTCGACAGGTGGAGTACTTCAGCAGTCCAAGGTTAGTGAGAAGCTCTTGGTTGTAGCGGAAAACCCACTATACATAACAAAGGAGGAGTTTTATAGCAACCGTGGTTTCGACTTCGTGAATAGAAATCCTAGTTTGAGCTGAGTCAATGACCTTTGTGTTTTCCTCATGATTTAGATGAGTTACTTGATAACTTAGGTATATGTATGGGCATATACCTAAGTAAGGGTTATCCGTTGAAATCATTCTTTTTGGTTTATCCTTGTTGGATTTTGTGAGAACTTGAAGGTCTCGGGGTCCCTACTGAGTATCGTTATTCTCACCCCTGCACAGGCTATGCCCGCACCTCGTTGTGTTGGATGCAGATGATGGACAACGCTGATGGAGGCCGAGAGCACTAGGACTGGACGGTACCAAGAGGTGGGCCTTACGACGTTTCAGCACATGATGGAGTCTAATGGACGTGGATTGATGAGGAGGCCATCTGTACCTACCCTTTAGGTAGGAACCCTGGAGGACAACCTAGGAGCTTCTTTCACCTTTAAGCTATTTGTCCCTTTTTCAGTTGTATTGTACTTTACTGTTGGGCTTGTATTCTATCCCCCCTTTACTTTTAGAACTCTTTTTATATAGTTTTTTCTTAGTGTTTACTTTTTCTTGTACTCTGGTTGTGTGAGTTTATGTTTTATAAAGGCAATGCCTTCCCAGTTTTTGGAGATTACGCCTTTGGTGCTAGTCGCCCGCACCTGGCCTATGGAGGGTGGGCTTCAGGTAGTCACGATGCGGGCCCTTGGGGACGGGTCATGAAAGCAGCCCCAGCGCCGCCTAGGCCGGTGAGCCCAGTGTGGGCCAGGCCGTAGCGCGGGCCGGGCCGGACCGGACCCAGACTTACTTCGACCCATTTACGCTCTTTTGGCCATAACTTTGGCACCAAACGTCCATTTGACGAACCGTCTGAATCACCATAAACCTTAGAGTGAGATAGTCCCTTTGGTATACCCAAATAGATATTTGGATAAATATGGGGAATGGTCGGGTTGGATCAAGCACGAATCTAACTAGGCTCTTGGGACTAAAAGGCTAATAACATACAGACCGAACATTCGATTGACGCACTATCTGTTGCGTTGAGACCCTTAGTGATCCTGTGTGGATCAGAAGAAAGAGATCCTGTGTGGGTCAGCACTGATCAATCCTGTGTGGGTTAACACCGAGTGATCTTGTGGGGGTCAACACCTAGAGATCCTTCATGGATCTGCCTCTCAACAGAGTAAGATGATTAAGTAGTTACATCTATTCATCCCTACTACTGTACCTAAGAAATACCTGGTGTGATATGCATCCATACCTAAGCGGTAATTTCCTTTGTGGTAATACCATGGTGGTATTCTTATGTGTGGCGTACTTGAGTGGTACATACCATCGTGGTACTACTTCCTTTGTGGAACAATTGAGAATTGGGATTTTGAGTTGGACTCTGTGTTTCCTCATGATGGAGATGGGTATACATGATAACTTAGGTATATGTGTGGGAATATACCTATGTAGGGTTGTCAGTTGATTTATTTCATTGTGGTTTATCATATGTGGATTTTGTGAGACCTTGAGGGTCTCGGGGTCCCTACTGAGTATCATTATACTCACCCCTGCACGAGCTATGCCCACAGTTCATTGTGTTTGGTGCAGAAGATGGACAACGCAGACTGAGGATGAGAGTACCAGGACACGAGGTTGCTCAGAGGTGGATGTTAGATGAGGAGAACCGAAGAGACATATGTTTATGAGATATACCTACCCTTCAAGTAGGATTCGTGGTGGATGATCCAGGAGTTTCTTTTCACCTACCAGCTGTCTTTTACTTTCTAGTTTTCTTTTTACATTCCAGTTGGGCTTGTATTCTAGCCCCTTTTTCTTAATATACTTGCATTATTTACTATATAGTATTCTTGACTTCGTATCTTGTTGTGTGCTTGGTTGTGTGTGCTTACAGGTTATTAAGGCAATGCCTCCCCAGTTTTAGGGAATACGCCTTCGGTGCTAGTCTCCAGCCCCTAGCCTTTGGAAGGAGGGCTTGGGGTAGTCACGGTGTGGGCCCCAGGGGACGAGTCGTGAAATATATTATATTTATATTGTTTCTATGCTTCTATATTTTTCATTTATAGCATATATTTTTGTTTCTATAATGGATAAATTGGATAATTTCATTTGAGGAAGTTCGGACTACCACCCTCTCAAAGTGATATAAATCATTAATGCCATACGTGGAACATATAAAGGATGGAAATACTGAAATTATATACGATGTTATACCAGAATTATAATATACCTATGTATCATTAAGAATTCATTTCATTAAAAGACGAAATAGAAATGAAAGTAGCATTCATGCTTACGTATGGATTACAGCTTCCATGAACGATGCATTTCATTTATTATCTTCAAATGTTATGTTCTGTTATAAATACATATACATACTGGATATATAATATATATATGATATATAAATCATGAATATAATTTTGGAGATAAATTACTTTTGACCACATGGACAACATGTAATTATAAGAAGTTTACTTTTGACTCAAGTGCCAAATATCAACAAAATGACAGTTATTAACTTAAATGAGTATGTAATGTTTATAACGTGCCAATAAGGGATATTGAAGAAATAATAAATTTGAAAAAGGTTATGAATCAAGTAGAAATTTACTTCAGTTTTTTATTAAGGAGATTAAATAACGAATGGGTCAAGTCAGACATGAGGTAAGGGGTTTCTTATCTGGATTTTAATTCCGTTATATTTCCATTGTTCACCACTTATTTATTTCATGTGGTGTATTGTGTACTACCATTTGATTTGTATTATCATAATTCTCTTTATATTCATGGTAGTCTATGATTTATTTGGGGGTTATGAACTTTTGGTCATATGACTCGATTGATTACAACGAGGTAAGGGGTTTTCATCTCACTTCTTATTCCCGTGAGATTCATGCTATATTGCCACTATTTATTTTTGTGTGGTGTATAGACTGAATATGATTGTATTAATGTGTAATATACTTTAATTTATGGATATTTAAATAATCATTTTATGATCCTTCTTTCATGGGGAGTATGTTTCTTAAGTTACCAAATCGGTAAGTGAATTTCAAATTTCAATTTCCACTCATTGGGTTTTACGCAAACATCATTGATTATTTTAGTCCAATATTATGTGTGAAATCACTATTTACTTACTTATGTTGTAATTTCCACTCCCCTTTGTGTAGATATACTTTTTATACACAAAATAAATCCATTGATAAATTATCAAGTCATCGATATGAACTTTATAAGAGTAATTTTAACTCAATTTCTATTCATTGAGTTAAAAATACAAGTCATTGGTTTTATTTACAAGAATATGTGTGAATGTCCTATTATTGATTTAAAATGAATATAAAATAATATTGAGTGTATTTATATTTTTCACACACAATAATTTCATTGATTTATCCTTAACCTAAGGATACAGTCTTTATAAGGGATTTCATCTCAATTTACATTCCATTGAGACCTCTTTGTTGTTATGCACCAATTCAATTTTATATGGTGTATATACTGTACTTTGATATAGTATATCATGAATCCATTTATTCTCATTATATTATAAAGTTTTTATTACCTCAATTATTTGTATTCAAGCATCTCTCATTTGGTTAGGAACTCTAACTAAAATATCATTTTAAATGTTTTAATGATTTATTTTTCTAAATCTTTATCATTAATGTCCATGTTTTAAAAATGGTTTTAAGAATTTATTTATATTGACATTAATGTTTTAAAATTAAAATTCCTTTTAAAAGTTTCAATGTGGTATGGGAAACTTTGATTCAAAAATATATTTTAAACAGATTCTTGATAAATAGTGAGACTTTGAAATGTTTTCAAGAAAAAGGGGGATATTTTTCTCATATAGTTTTGATGATTATTTTCATCTCTATCAATATCATTCATTATTATCAATTGAGGTTAATTTATTATAATACAATATTATATATTGTATTAAATGAGTTATGTTTGACTGTGGATGTGCTATTTTTATACCATTCATGGTTTGTGGTTAAAATATTGACATTTCATATGCTAGTTTTAATATGAATGTTTAGATTTTGTTTCAACCTTTTCATATGAGGAATGAATTGGACTTAGTAAGTGATGGGTGGAGCCCACTATAGCTCTTAGATGCATCAGTAGGTATCATGAGACAAACTAGTGTCTTGGCACAAGGCCTTGAAAAAATCTTATTTGTAGTCTTGGCACGAGGCCTTGACTATGTGGTTATAATGTCCGACATTATTTATTCCATCATTAGGAGATTAGAAATTGATATTACATGTGATTATTCAACTACTGGAATATACATGTGAAAAATTAAATGGGATTATTTGATTTATATTTACCATATAATGCTGATGTTTATGTTTAAAGGGCTTGTGTTTTATTCTTATACATTTACTTAAATTTCTATTCTTATTTATGAAAGTTTCCTCCATATTTTTTCTTTACTGAGCATCTGAGCTCAAACCTTTCTATGTTTTATTTTTTTGAGGATGTGAAGAAGTATATTACAATTACCCTACATGAATAGGCTAAGGGATATTAGTGTGTTTAAGGGGGACAAAATGTTGTTTTTTTCATGATGTTATGTAAAATTCAAGTATGTATCTAGTACTTCCAAGTCTACTAAACTAATAGTTATTTTAAGATTTAATCTATTGTGATCATGCCAATGCTATGCAATAATGAAATGACTCTGGGTAACTTGGGTAGGGGTGTTACAGTTGGTATCAAATGAAGTTTAGTATAAACCTTGGAAACTAGATTTAGAAAAACTCTAATTAGATAATATTACCACAAAATAATATTTGAGGATTAGTATAGAAGAACAAAAAAAAATGGTTATGTAGAGATTTTGTGAGTTTTCCATGAAATAAATCCCTGTCTAGATATGAGCAGGTAAAGGCGGCTTTGGAACAGATGTACCTAGGAGTGGAAACTATAACAAGGAGTTTCGGGCTTGACCTGGGTATCCTGGTACACGACAATAGGCCTTGCTGCACTCTTGGTTACGACACTCTCGAGAGATATTCTTAGGATAATTCACATTTTCTTTACAACCTGATTTGAATGATTTTACTATAATATGAGAATAAATGACCTTGGTTAATCATAAGGTGTTTCAGATTAAAAATAAGATGTCATGATATTCTCAAAATGATTTTATGACTCACACTATGCTTTCTGGTTTTAGTCAAACTAGCCGTTCAATTACAAGTTATTACTTTTTGGATGAAAACATGAGGTATGAGATAACATTTATGGTTAAAATATGTAAGGGTTATTTTTGAAGATTTTATCTCATTTTTGGGAACGTTAAAAAATTATATTGTTTTTGAAAAAGGACAACACGCAGACCGTTTGACAACCCATCGTGTCGGACAAGACTGCAGGAATCGAACCCACAACCAAAGTGTGACTGAGATTTATCACCTACCACTGGACTACGTGAATTTCCTGGTTAGTATGAATTATTATTTTTAGTTAAATGATTTTATTGATAAATAATAAGTTGATTTTGGATCTTATGTTTTATGAAATGGATATCCTTAGTATAGGAAAAATGAGTTGGTGATTAAGTGATAAAAGTTATTTTGGAAGACGTTCTCTTTTTTGGGAACACTATATGCATAAGGAAAATAGATTAATATGGGATCTCATTTGTAGAGTAATGGTTGAAATTTTATTTTGGAAGAATATATGTTTTTATTGTGGACATATGGTGATGTGTGTTATTTTTGGAAATGATTAACTTATCATAGATAATATGAGATTAGGTTAATTACTTTTAATTATGTGACTTTAAGAGTAGTCGATGTTATTTGGAGATAAATGATTAGATTTATCATGGAAGACTATACAATCAAATCCTTCAAAATTTTGGTTTTCAAACCTATTTTGGATTATTTTGAAGAATTTTAAGGACAATTTTTTTGAATGGTCTTTTTTGGACTTTGGGTATTGTTTTTTTAATATAGGAAATTAAGAGCAGTATTTATTTCTATAAAGGATTATCCTTTTTGGGGATCATCTAATCTTGAACTAACCATTTTGGCATTGGTTAATGTATAAAGACAATGGAAATATATAGTTCATCTTTTGAGGATTATGTGATTCTTGATAAGTTTATTTTGGCATTTCAAGTGTGACCAAGTCATCTTGAATACTCATCGTTTGAAGAAAAGATGAGTTTAAGGTAGAAATTTATTAAAGGATGAAAATCTACCTGTAAAATAAGTATATATCTTTATTCTCTAAGTCAATCTCAAAAATAAATTCCTCAAAATTATGAAAATGAACTTAAAACAAAACTTTTCTCGTTTACTTTTCCTACTCGGTTATCAAAGACCTTTTAACCCATCCGAAATTTATGGCTTTTAGATCGTTAAATTTATCCTAATAATATTCTAGATCACTCTCCATCAGAAATTAATAATTATATTTCGCTTCCATATCCATGTTTTATTACATGGAACCCTAGTATGTGTTATTTTCGGTAACCTTTCTACTTACCTTTCATTATATTAAAACAGAGGCCTCATTAATCCATTTTTCGATGTGGAATTTCCACTAAGATATTTTGAAATGTAAAACCCCATGTTTTCAATCCCAAGCGTAAATTATGAGGAAAAAATTTATTGATTGAGGGAGGAATTTAACACCCCGTGAGTTCATATTACGTTATCTGTTTAAAGTAATTGAAAAGCTTGCACCACACACAACATCGAGTTCGAGCGCACGACGACTTACCAAACTAGCCGTTCAAAAAGAAATTATAAATATTATTTATTGGATTTTTTATTTTATATAATCCATATAATTTTATATTCCGTATTATGTGTTTTTAGACATATTATAAGAACAAATTAAAATTTTCAGATAAAAGAAGTATTTTTCAAAAAATGCAATTTTACCACCTTTTTACGGCGAACCTTTTTTAAATACAATATTTGAAACTTTTATATATACAAGTTGATAAATAAAATTATTATTTATAATCATGATATCAAAATGTACTATGAATGAAATTTAATTATTTTTTCTGATAATGTTCATTTTTGGTGAATAGTGAGAAATACTATATTTTAATTCAAATCTATCTTTTAATATAATTTATTTATATGTTTATATTATCATTTTAATTGGTTTTAAAGTTTAATTAGATTATATTTTCACCATTTAATCCAATTTTGATCATTTTAAGTAATTTCACATTGAAATTGGACATAAAAAAGTTTCAATATTTGATAGTTTTCATTTCTTAAAAACACGCTTTTTTGTTTTGACAACATGAATTAATTTTAAATTAATTAATGCAACTGATAAGTTTTGAATTTGGTTTAATAGAAATCATTTTTGATTTTCTAATATCAAAAATAGCTTATACTGAAGTTTTGGTATTTTTCTGAAAACCTTCAATTTTTGATGAATAGTGAAATCACAAGTATTATTTAAAAACCAACTTTTTTTTTACATTAAATTTTACAACTTTTTTGAATTGAATTTAAAAAATCAAACATACATGGTTGTTATCAGTAAGTAAAATGTTGTTCAATAAGATGAAAACAATTTTTTGTGAATAGTAACTTTTGACTTTTATTTAACGCGGTTTAAGGCAAATAGGGTAATTCAAGGTAAAAATAATATTATAATAAAATAAAATTACCTTAACACTTGTCCTAACCTTATTGGATGAGGAATTTATGACATTGGGCATCATTCGGTCTATTTTGGGACCTAATTGAGCCACTTGGGATTGATAATAACACTTTATATTAATTAATTTAATGTAAAGACAAAATTGACACAAACATATATCTTTTAGTAAATCAATTTTTATATGAAGTTATATAAGTTATAACTTCAACTGTAAATATTCATTGGCGATTAAATGATATTTCCTACATCATGGTATTTTTTTTATAAATTTTATACATCAAATAAATAAAATTATTTATGACACAATAAAGATGCAATTTTTACCTCATTAATAAGTGATTTAAATAAATAAGATTATAAAAATTAAAATCATATCCAAAACCTATCAAATTATTATTGGATGATATTTTTTTCGAACAAGTGTCATCTTATATTCTACATTAATGAGTTTTGGACTTTTAGAAACCGAAAATCATTATATAATAAATTAACATTTTCAAAGTTTCTTAAAGAGCCCCTCCTCCCCCTATAAATATCCCTCACCTATAACCCATTACTCATACCTCTCAAGCCCCTTGGATCATCAAAAATCTAGCCAAATAATCTCTCACAATCCCTATCTTCCACCTAGAATCCTTAACTTAGGTCAAAGACACTTCATGAAATCTTTTTGGTTCAAACCAAAGGGAGTTACCCGATTTTAAGGTAATGTCTTCCCTAAAGTTCTCTTCTTTTATTTTACTTATCCAACCCCCTAAACTATTTTTTTTACTTTATTTTATAACAACACCAGTATCCTCAACATACAAGGTTGTTTTTATGATAAATATTCGAGATCCACTTACACAGACCTCCGTCTAATTGGAAAATAACATACTATTTTTGTGGATGGCGAACTACTGCCTCACGAAACGATGATTGTTCAATTATCTCCTAACGGCTCTTATGGTGGCCATTAATATAAAACTGTATTTATATGTGATATATATTATATTTATATTATTTCTATTATTCTATATTTTTAATTTATATAATAACTTTATGGTTTCCATAATGGATAAATGCGACAATTTCATTTGAGGAGGTGCGGACTACCGCCCCCTCAAAGTGATTTGACTCGTTCATGCCATACATGGATCGTATAAAGTATGGAGTTACTAAAATTATATATGATATTATACTATAATTATAATATACCTATGTATCATTAAGTATTCATTACATTAAAGTATGAAATAGAAATGAATGTAGCGTTCATGCATACATACGACCTACCTTCTCCATGAACAGTGCATTTGATTTCATATCTCCAAATGTTATGTACTATTATAAATACACAAATATATATATACAGGATATATAATATATATATTATATCTACATAATGAATATAATTCTTTAGATATATTAATTTTGACCACACGGACAACATGTAATTATAAGAAGTTTACTTTTGACTCAAGTACCAAATATCAAAAAAATGACCGTTATTAACATAAATGATTACGTAATGTTTATAACGTGATAATAAGTGATATAAAATAAATAATAAATTTCAAAAATATTATAAAGCAAGTAGAAATTAACTTCATTATGTTATTTATGAGATTAAAGAACAAACGGGTCAAGTCAGACATGAGGTTAGGGGTTTCTTATTTCACTTTTAATTCAATGAGATTTCCAGTATTCGCCACTTATTTATTGTATATGGTATATTTTGTACTGAAATTTGATATATATTATCATAATTATCTTTTTATTCATGGAATTATGTGATTCATTTGGTGTTCATTAACTTTTGGTCATACGACTCAATTGATTACAACGATGTAAGAGGTTTTCATCTCACTTCTTATTCCCGTGAGATTCATGCTATGTTTCCACTATTTAATTTTGTCTGGTGTATGTACTACCCATGATTTTATTCTTGTGTAATATAATTTAATTTATGGGTATTTATATCATCTTTGAATGGTCCTTCTTTTATAGGGAGTATGTTTTGTTAGTTACAAAATCGGTAAGGGAATTTCATATTTCAATTTCCACTCATTGGGTTTTACAGGAACTTCATTGATTATTTTACTCCATGATTATGTGTAAATTCTATATTTATTTAATTATGTAGTAATTTTCACACCCCTTTTTTTAGATATACTTTTGATACACATAATCACTCCATTGATAAATTTTCAATTCATCGATATGAACTTCATAAGAGTAATTTTATCTCAATTTCTATTCATTGAGTTAAACATCCAAGTCATTGGTGTTGTTTTTTTACAAGAATATGTGTGAATGTCCTATGATTTATTTACACTAAATATCAAATCATATTGAGTGTATTTATATTTTTAACACATAATTATGTCATTGATTTATCCTTAACCTAAGGATACGGTCTTTATAAGGGCTTTCATCTCAATTTACATTCCATTGAGACTTCTTTGTTGTTATGCACCAATTCACTTTTATATGGTGTATATACTGTAATTTAACATATTATATCATTAATCCTTTTATTATAATGATATTATAAAGTTTTTATT
This sequence comes from Viscum album, assembly GCA_963277665.1. Classification (NCBI taxonomy): domain Eukaryota; kingdom Viridiplantae; phylum Streptophyta; class Magnoliopsida; order Santalales; family Viscaceae; genus Viscum; species Viscum album. The sequence continues at coordinate 1,404,977,043 of OY728160.1, forward strand.
ACCTCAATTATTTTTATTCAAGAATATCTCATTTGGTTAGGAACTCTATCTAAAATATCATTTTAAATGTTTTAAAAATTTATTCTTCTAAATATTTCTCATTAATGTCCATGTTTTAAAAATGGTTTTAATGATTTATTTATATGGACATTACTATTTTAAAATTATAATTCCTTTTAAAGGTTTTAAATTGGTATGGGATTCTTTTATTCAAAAACCTATTTTAAATGACTTATTCATAAATAGTGAGACTTTTAAATGTTTTCAAGAAAAAGGGGGATATTTCTATCATATAGTTTTGATGATTATTTTAATTTATTTAAATATCCTTATTTATTCTCTTTTTTTGTTAATTTATTATAATATAATCTTACATATTGTGTTGGATGAGTTATGATTGACTGTGGATGTGCTATTTTTATACCATTCATTGTTTGTGGTTAAAATACTAAAATTTTGTATGCTAGTTTTTAACATGAATGTTTAGGTTATGTTTCAACCTTTTCATATGAGGAATGAATTGGACTTAGTAATCGACAGGTGGAGACCGCTATAGATACTCAATGCACCAGTAGGTCTCAAGAGATAAACTAGTGTATTGGCACAAGGCCTTGACAAAATCTTATTTGTAGTCTTGGCATGAGGCCTTGACTATGTGGTTATGAGGTCCGAAATTATGAATTCCATCATTATGAGATTAGATATTGATATTACATGTGATTATTTTACTAGTATAATATCCACATAAAAAATTAAATGGAATTATGTGATTTATCTTTTCCAAATTATGCTGAAGTTTATGTTTAGAGGGCTTGTGTTTTAGTCTTATACATTACCTTAAATGTCTATGATTTTTTCTAAAAGTTTAATCCATATTGTTAACCTTACTGAGAATCTAAGATCACCCCTTTCTATGTTTTATTTTTTCCAGGATGTGAAGAAGTATATTACGATTAACCTGTAGGAATAGGCTAAGGGATATCAGTTTATTCAAGGGGGACACAATGATGTTTCTTCATGATGTAATGTAAAACACATGTTTGTATCTAGTTCATCCAAGGCTACTAAACTAACCGGTATTTTGAGACTTGATCTCTTGTGATCATTCCAATGCTATGTAATATTGCACTGACTTTAGGTAACTAGGGTCGGAGAATTACAAAAAGATAGAAACAAAATTAAATTAATTCTTAAGGGAAAATATTATAAAGTATATTGGTGTTACATTCTTCCCACCATAAATAAATTGAATCCTCACAATTAAAAATTGATATCGGTACTCGAGGGATTGACATTTGAATATAAAATATTATTGAAAAAACCACATTGAAAATAGTTTTAAAGACACATATTCTTAATAATAAGAAAATGAAAAAATAGAGGTCACCCCAAAACTAGGCATTCAAATAGGAGAACATTTGTGAAAACATGGACCTTGAAGAAAAATATAACCATCAAGTACTAATGGAAAATGAAAGTGAACATGTTCATATGAAAGATTTTGACCATAAATACATAAACCAGAGGTGTGGAAATGGTCATTAATATCATCAAAAATGATAGTTAGACAACATTTTTTTGTCAATACCATTGTTTGTAGAGTAGAGGAATTATTTCACTCTATAGGAATATAAGTAAATATATGCTTATATTTTATAAATAAAATCTTACCATTTGGTTATGCCTTTAAAAATTTATAAATTAGTTATTATATGGTGAATTAATACAACAATTTGTAAAACCTAGTCCATTGATCAAATTAATCAATTTCATAAATGATTAAATTTTCCAAAATATTATGATACAACATTTTAAAACTAAGGTCACAGAATTTCAAAAATGAACTTTTCAGAAAATATTAAGTGTCTCTTAATCATCACATATGAAACATGTGGAAATGGTAATGAATAAAATTACCTTAAAACCTTATTAAAAACGTGAATTATTCTTTATTCATTAAATATAACCTAGATTATTGGATATACTCCCTAAATCCAAAAATGTTGTAAACACAATAAATGATAGAATAAACCATGTTGTCAAAAAATCATTAATCAATTGCAAGGTAGATAGTAATATCTAAATCAATTTAACCATATAAATCACATATTTATCCAAAAAACATTATCTTAATATCATGAACATATTAAGACCTATATTTCCTTCAACGATGTGTTTTCCAAAAAGGTCAACTCATTATTGATTGAATTTTCTTGATTATCGGTACCGATCAACACATGTTTTTTTAAATACTTGATGAAAAAGTACTGTATTGCAATCCTTATACATTCTATAATACTTATAACTAGAAAATCATCAAAATAATCTTTTACAACATTATATAAGGATTGAAATACATGAAAAAATCAATCATTTAACTTCGACTGCTTCAATAACATAAGATTGACCTTGATTGCTTGAATTCTTCTATTATAGATTCCCTTGAAACTTGTGGAATTAGTTTACATATTTCCCCATATACTTGAAATTATGACAATAAATATCAATGTATTCTTTCTTCCCCTTGAATTATTTTTTCCAAGGACCCTTTTCTCTACACTTATAATAAACTCCCAATCCTTTCATGCATTTACCAGCGTGATTCTTTCAATAGTTATCACATGTGGGAAAATAACTATTTCCATTATTTTCATTATTTGTTATTTTATATTAATTTTTATTACTCTCTTTATTCCCTTTTAATAAATTTAACTTGGAAAATTATTTCTCTGCCTTTATATCACACAAAACTATTTCATCGCATGAATAAAAGGTTTGAGACACCAACACCCTTCTAGAAGACTAGGATTAATTCCTTCAAATAAATGATCATCCATTCATTCAATGTTTCATAGAAAATCTATAACATACCTTGATTACCTAGTAAAGGTATCTTCATACTCATAAACACTTTCTTCCTCCTTTTTCTTTAAACTATGTAACATTATCCTACTCTCAGTTTTTTGATCACAAGGGATGCATTTATTGAAGAACATCTCCTTAAAAGTTCTCTAATACATGAGTTATATTTATTCCTCTTCCTTACTATTTTGGATCAATGACCAATATTAATCTAAATCATCATTGAGATAATAAACATCAAGTATAACCTTTTCCTTTTCAATACATCCCAAAGTGATAAATATCTTCTCCAAATATGTTGTCTATTTCTCAGCTACCGTTGGATTAGTACTCCCACTAAATGATTGGGGAATTTCTTTCATAAAGAAATCCAACATAAGAGAATATCATTGTGGAACATGTTGCTCCATCTAGAAAGGGTATTCTCTATAACTTGATTATGCTGTCCAAATATGTCCAAAACTTTATCAATTCAAAAACCAAATATATTGGATTCCTCAATAGGGAAATCTATACATTTTCCATGAGTATTAATTGCATTCCCCAGTCTAGGTGCCATTTCAAAATAATGATATAATATAGACTAGATCATATCATTATGAAAAATGATGTATAATTCCAAAACTAGTGATATACATAACATAAATATAAAAATTTATGTATAGATAATCTCTTAATCATAAACATGGTTTCTTTGGGGATATCTTTACTTTCAAATAGTTCAAAATAGTCTGTAAGTAAAATGAAAATTTTCCTAATCGTATCTCAAGGAGTGTCAAACTAGGTGCACAATAAGGATCCTTATTGTTTACTAGGTAATGATCATGTTAGGCCCTACACAACTTGTCAGAGTTGTTACCCATAAGTACATTTTTTCCAGAACCATGTCCACTTTTAGTATCTATACCCGGATGTATTTATACGAAGACCCTCATAGTATCTACCTTAACAAAATTCTAGGATATTAATCTATACTTATCCTAAAAGTATATCTTTGGGTTATTATCCATAATCTAATTTTTCTAAATCTAGTTTCCAAGGTTGCTATGCAAATATCTTTTATACCCACTGTAATGCCCCAACCCCAGATTCCCGAAGCTGGTACATTAATTTATTACATTGGAATCGAATCCTAAAGCACTGACCAATTTACCAGTTTTGAAAATCCATATAACATAAATGATACCCATGTTAAATTAGTAAATGGAAAATAAGATATGATACATAATAAAATGAGATGAACAAACTTTATGAAATCTTATTCAGTGATTTCTTCTCTATAAATCGGGGAAGAGAAAAAAATAAGGGTGCACTAAAATTATTAGTAAGGGTAAGAATAAAATTGAACTAATCATGAATAAATAACCATAATATATATATAAAGGTAAATATCTGAATGGATGTTCCATTTAAACAACTAGATATAGCGTAATGAATTTAGAAAGGTAAATAACAGAAACCCATGCCATTTAATCAATAAACTGGGAATGAAATGCATCCATGCATATGTAAAAAGAAACATTTAATGGATAGATAATAAATAATCCTGAATGAGGGATGTTCTTAATTATTGGATTCCATGTTTCCTTGGTTTTTGGTACATTTACCATCATGAACTTTCACAAGATGGTTTAGCTTATAGGGTACAAACCCATCTAATTTTGCCAACAGATTCATCTCATTAGACTACAGATTCATCAAATGGTTATCTAAAATTGGGACCCACTTTGTCATACCTAACCAAAAAATTCATTATATATTGAGTAGTTGATTTACCTCATGAAAAATGTGCCTTACCAAATATCTGTATAGTATAATAGATACACATTTATCAATAATTCCCTATTTAATCAAAAAATTGTCAAAGTGAACACCATTTTTAAAAATGGTATACGGTTTAAGAAATAATAATTTTAATCACATGAGTATATGGATATTTAAGGAAACTGTAATGTACCATAAAAATCATTATAAGTATTTTATTGTTTCTATAGAATGTTAATAATCATAAATGAAAGTTATATTCTAAAGTTAACTCTTACCACATGGTAATTTAAAATTAAAAACCCCATGGAAGATATAATTCAATGTATGAATTTAAATACCATATAGATAAAAGGATTCAAAATATAATATGTCAAACGGGGATGTAGTTGCACCACAGAAAATAAGTAAGTGGGGTTAATGGTGTATGCCTCATGGAAAAAAAGTGAGATAAGAATCCCTTACCATGAGTCCAACTTGTCACATGTGTCCTTATATTCCTGTATATTGCACATAAATTAATTATTTACATTATTAATAACCATTTTCATTTTTATCTTTACGTTAATTTCACTTATTACAATGTTGTAAACAACTACTTAAACAACAAATTTATGTTGGGTGTTTTGAGCATATTCGATTTATGTGTCAAAAATGAATTTGGTAGGTCAACTTATGGTCAAAGATGTCATTATATAAAAATATATAGAATAATAATAAGGAAATAATTATGATATTTATACATCAATTAAACATGTAAAACCAATTATGAAATATAGTTAAAAAAAATAACTAACGTTACAATCATAAAGATAGTAGGTCGTAAGTATGCATGAGTAATGTTCCCATTTTTAAATAATTGTTATGGAAAGAAGGTAAGTAACATTTTATATTTATAAAATAATAATTATATCATAAATAAAATCTTATTTATTCATATATAATTATATATATAATTCTTGTGATTTAAAGGAATCACATCATGTTGAGTAGGTGGTAGTCCACACATTTATGACCAACGTTATCACTTTTGTGAGTGTGAAAAGGGTAATAAAGAAAATGATATGTTATATTTACAAAAAGGTAATTATGTAATTTATATCACATATATTTAATATATGTTACATATGTTTAATTAAACCTTTCATTAATACATTCTATGTAATGTGTGAACATATCACATTGCCTTGAGCAGGGGGTAGTCCACATGTCCACAAAAGATGTTATCATTTTGACAAAAAATGGAAAGAATAAATTTATATGTTATAAAAGTATTAAAAAGTGTAATGACATAATAAATGTCATATATATTAGATATAAACAGATTTTACATCATAATTATTAATAATTAAATGTGGTAAAGGAAAAATGAATGACATTGTTTCATAAGGTGGCAGTTCACTGTACACAGGAATGGTAAGTTCGTTACCCATTTGATGGAAGTCCGTGTATGTGTAGATAGAAAAATTAATATAAAAACATATATGTATATTTATTATACTAATGTTATTATTTAATAATGGAATAATAATATTTTATGGGGTGGATAATGAAAATAAAAATAATGATCTTGATGAAGGATGTTACATCTTCTTTGGGTAACTCCTTTTGGTTTTCACCAAAGGGATTCTTTGGAAGGATTTATACCCATGGTTTGACTTCTAGGATTATGTGATGATTTTTTTGTAGGTTATTTTATAATATATTTTGTGATCCAAATGAATTTACAGGTGTTAATTAATGGGAAGGTTGAGTGCCTTCTTATAGTGGCAGATGAGTGACGTTATTGTAAATTTATGAAAAGGGAATTCCACCAAATTTTTTACCATGTAAAGTGGCTCTAATAATTTTAAAAATTATATAAAAGGTAAGATAGGGTTGAAATTTGAATATCCAATATATGTTTGACAATTTTCAAGGTCATTTTTCCCTTTCAGTTTAGGATTTAGTTATTTGTTAAGTTAATTTTTATCTGAATCACTTTAATTAATTTTAATTACTTTTACTAATATTTATGGTCAAAAAGTTTAACTTATTAGAAATTATAAATTATTTTAATTAAAAATTTTTAGTACATTTTTTTAAATTCCTATAAAATAAGTGGTATAAATTAATTTAAAGTTAAACCCGTAGATGGGACGACAAAGTGGGATTTTAAGGTAAATATATTCAAAAGTTTTCCCTGATTATATATCAAATTTCAAAGTGAAATTGATTACAATGACCTAAATTGGATTAATTTATGTATTATTGATATAAATTTACTTGAAAACCTAATTAAAATATAATTTATAATTATAAATAAATTATATGAAAAAGGAGTTTTGAATTTAAATTCAGTATTTTTCACTATTCAAAAAAATGGAGTTTCACAGAAAAATATAAAAAATTAACCATGTGATAAATTTTAATTTCTAATTTCAAATATTATATTTATATTTTCATTATAAATCTATAAAAGTTACTATAATTTTATTTGAAATAGTTTCTCCATTAAAATGTGGTAAAAATGCCTTTATAAAAACATAACTTTTTTTATGGGTAATATTGGGTTTGATATTATCTAATGCTTATCAAATATACTTGATGAATTTTAAAAATATTTAACTTTATATATAAAATATATATTTCATTAATAACATTCAATAATTCTAAATAATTTAATTTATTAAGACAAAACTCCTTTAAGAGAATAAAAATAAAATTTATTCCTTTATATTCAATTGGTTTATATTCTATTTTCTATTTAATTAGAAAACAATGATTTAATATTATTTTTTTGTAAAACATATATTTTCCTAAGTTAGTTATTAATATTCATAACCACTAATTAAATTTATAGGTTATATCTTATTACATTAAATAGTATTTTTTAATAATATGTTGTTTTTCGAAAAAACATGGTCTTTCAATTAAAAAAAGCTATCAAAGAAGGTTTTTGTTTTCTATAAAATAAGATAACCATGGTGTTAATTGTAGAGAAACCTGAATTTTATGTTGTTTTTAACATAATCATAAATTGGTGTTTTGTAAAAAGAAAGATAGTAATAAAATTAAATTTATTTTAAAATGAAAATATTGTAATGTGTTGGGATGTTAAACTTAAAGGTCACATCATGTGTCTATTTGAGGAGAGATTGATTCTTAAACATAAATATTAAGATATGAATCATTTACCTAAATTATAAAGATAATATGAGCATGTTTACTCAGTTTCTAATGAGTGATTCATGTTTTGAACTAAATTGTCAACTCTAAACTGATAACAGACACTTGGAGTCATACTGAGAATGATGGTTATCAGATTGAGGTACAATTGATTCTACAAGTCAAAAATGACTTATCAGTAGTTTTCCTAAAGTATCAAAATAATCTAACTTCATTTTCTTAGTTTTGATTATGTGATTTGTGTATTGAACTAAAATGACGATTAAAAAAACAAATTTGGAGTTATACCATTCATAATGCATCAGATTGACATGTGGATGATTCCTACACTACATAAATAAATTAAGTATCATTTTAATAAATTATAAAGATATTCCGAATATGTTTTCATAGTTCAGATTATTTCACATGTAATGTTTAAAAAAATATCAATTTAAACTAAAAACATGCCTTTTGTGTCATACCTGTTACATCATGTATCGATTTGATGTAAGAATAATTATAAATGAATTATGAATCATTTTCATATATTATCATGACAATATCAATGAATCTTCTTAGTTTTAGTGATTGGCACATATTTTTAGTTTATTTTGACAATTTTAAACTTATTACGGACATTTTTGAGTCATACCGGGCACACTCTGTATCAGATTGAGTTGCAGATGATTCTTACACATAAAAAATTAATTATGGATCATTTTACTAATGTATCAAAACAATTATAATGGGTTTTATCAGTTTTGAGTCTCAAATATTTGTTTTTAACTAAAATTCCAATTAAAAAAGGAGACACTTAGAGTTATACCAGTCACACCATGAGTTGGGTTGAAGTGTAGTTGATTTCTACACATCAAAAATGACTTAAAGAACAACTTATAAATATATCAATACAATACAAATGTGTTTTCTTAGTTTTTAGTATATCTTGTGTCTTTTATACTAAAATAAAAATTTAAACTAAAAACACTCACGTTGATTCATTTGGGTAACATCACATATTGGATTGACATGAGACTGATTCTTACACATCGCAAATGACTTATGAATCATTTTAGTAAGTTAACCGGACAATAAAAGCATGATTTTTTTATTTTCAGTAAGTGACACACTTTTTGAACTAAATGGTCAATGTTAAGATGATAATAGACAATTTGAGTCATACTGAGCACACTGTGCATCAGATTGAGGTGTAGCTGATTCCTATAGACCAAAAATGACTTATAGATCATTTTACTAAAGTATCAAATCAATAAAAATTAATTTTCTTGTTTTTTAGTATGTAATGTTTGTTTTAAACTAAAATGTGAACTTAAAATGAAAAGAAATATTTGGAGTCATTCCAGTCACACTATGCACTAGATTGACAAGATGTTTCTTTCAACACATTATAAATGACCTAAGGGTTATTATCCTAATGCATAAAGACAATATGATTGTGTTTGATCATTTTTTGAGTATGTCACATGTCTTTTTTTTAATAAAATCTTATTTCAAAATGGAAACATACACTTTGATTCATACCAATCACCTTGTGTGTCAGTTTTATGTGAGAATAATTCCTACATCTAGAATGAATTATGAATCAATTTCCTAAATTATCAAGATATTCTAAGTGTTTTTTCTTGGTTTTCAGTGAGTAATACATGTTTTGAACAAAATTTTAAATTTTAATCTCACAATGAACACTTTGAGTTATACCGAACACACTATGTATCAGATTGAGGTAAAACTAATTCGAACAAGTCATAAATGACTTGTGGATCATTTTAATAAAGTACCCAAACAATTTTATTGTGTTTTATCAGCTTTTAGTGTGTATTGTTTTTGTTTTTCTAAAATGTAAATTTAGATCGAAAACATGCACTTTGAGTCATACTAGTCCCATCATGTGTTGGTTTGATGTGAGAAGAATTACTACATGTAGAAAATGAATTAAGCATCATTTTCCAAAAGTGAAAAAAGATAAATCAATCATTTTTATCAATTTTCAGTGAAATAAAACATGTTTCGAACAAAAATTTCAATTTTTAACTGGAAAAAGACACTTCTGAATCATACTGGGAACAACATTTATCATATTGTGGTGAGGCTGACTCATATATGTCACAAATGACTTATGTATTCTTATCCTAATCTATCAACATAATCCAAATTTTTTCCACAGTATTGAGTATGTGATGTGGGTTTTGAACTAAAATGCCAATTTGAAAATGAAAACAAGCGCTTTGAGTCATCCAAGATGAATCATGTATCGGACTAAGGTATATTTGACTTCTACATGTCACAAATTACATATGGATCACTATCCCAAAGTATTAAAACATTGTAAATGAGTTTTATTAGTTTTGAGTATGTGATGTATGTCTTGAACAAAAATGGAAATTATAAATTTAAAACATACACATTGATTCATATTGAGAACATTGTGTATCAGATTGAGGTGCATCTAATTGAGGTGCGGATGATTCTAATAGGATCACAATAATCATAGAACATGTTACTATATCTATCATACTGATCACATTGTGTATTGGATTGAGGTCTAGCTGATTCCTAAATGTCACAAAAGACTTACGATTCATTTTCCTAACATATAAAAACAATATGAATTTGTTTTATTTATTTTGATTTTTTAACATTTATTTTGAAATTAAATTTATATTTTAAACTAATAGCATACATATCAAGTCATACTGGGCATACCGTGTCTCAAATTGAGTTGCAGATGGTTCATAAAAATTACACCGTGTCTTGTTCTTCATTAATGAATTCAATATTTGGGGTTTTCTAACAAAATTATTGTTTGATAAACTAGATTTATGAATACATTAGAGAATAAAAATGAAAAGTTAATCAATATTAGTTCATTACCCACATTGAGTGCATAATCATAGCACATGAGTTCACCATGAATGTATCATCCTTCTATATGATCTATATGAAAATCAACAAAATAAGCATAAAAAAATGATAAGGGAAATAACTAAAAAAATTAAGTAAAATAATGAGAAAATTCACTAAATAAGTATTATTAAGTAACCTCTTAATGATGTATTTGTACAATCCGACGCCATGAATTCTACCAAGTCATATCTAAACAAATCTATTTCCTATTCTAGATATGATGAATGTTGAAAATATTGGTAGTACTATAAAAATATAATTAAATAAAGGTTTAATATATATTTTAAATGAAGTTGTAATATCATAAAAAATACCTATTTTGGGATTCGAGTTTCTTGATGCATTATGATATTGTACATAAATTTGTAAAAATATTAGCCACAATATTTTCCAATAGTTTTTTCCAATAGCTTTAGAAACATTGATAAAAATAAGTTACTAGTTTTGATATATGATTTTATTGTGGAATTTTATTATTTATTCCTTATTAATTATCAATTTATAGATTTTGATAAGATTTTTGTACTCATGGACTGTCCTCATAAGATGATTTTGATGAAATTTAAACACTTATCTATCATAAGAAATTTTCATTTAAAACATCATATAAAATGTATAAGTTGAACTTTATTGGTAAAATGTTGCATCTAGTGTATTAAATATGAATAAAAATCATTCCATGTGTTCTGTTTGTTGGGTATCCATGTATTGAATTCAAAAAATAAATCTTTCGGGTGTCAAAATTGATTTTGATGAGTAACCAATGCTATATAAAAAACAAAAAGGAATAAGTAATGAAATGATTGAAAATATAATTGATATCATTAAATTTTATAGTTTTACCTCGACATCGTCGGTATTAATAATAGTCCTTTATGTTTTTGTCCAATCAGTGTGCCCAGTATTTCATCTATTACTCTATATTTCATTTGTTCTAATGAGAATTGTTATGTAGAATTTATGTGAGAAAAAATGAGTCCAATTTTTTGTTCACAAGGTTTTCCCTTAAAATAGTATTGATATATATGCCAAAAAAATTATGTATTGTATTTTGTCATGATTAACATAGTATATCATCTATATGAAAAACAAATCCTGAAAAGATACTTCATATATAAATTTAAAACAGAATCTCCTAGCCATTCATGCTTGAGAATTTCATTTATATTTCCAAGACCAATATAGTCTGTAATGGCCTCCCCATACATCTATTATTAGAATAAATTGTTTTTATATCACCAATTACTAATATATATATATATATATATAAGGTATGGTGTGTGTGTTTAAATGTAATTATATCACCACTTGAGAATGTTTTATGCATATGAACCTTTAATTTGAGTAAATGTTGATGTTTAATCGGTGGGGTAATAGTAATTTTTAAAGATATTTTCAATTATTTTGTTGATATTGAGAGTATTTTTATTTAACCATTTATTTCACCCCTTCAATTTTTCTATCTATAATAACATTCATCGGTTCTTGAATTTTTTATTAAATTTTGATGGGTTTTCATGAAAAATAAATTGAAAATGAATTGCTCCTTATTGACATGTATTTTTACAAGATCTAATGGCCATAATTTTAATGTTCTAATAACTTAATCGACCATATGATTATCCACATAATAAATTGGAATAGGTATCTCGACACTCATCTCAAGAGCTAAATGAATCCCAACCCTCACATGAACTATGGGAATTTGTATGTCGTGTAGAATATATCAATGGATAGTTTCCATGGTACCCATCAAAACTAGGTGATGGGTGGATATTGATAGATATAAATAACAATCATTTTATCCTAATAGAATATAAATAAGGAAAAGGTATCAGTTTACACTAGATTCAAATTTCATATAAAAAACTATGACAATATTGATTACCCCTTTTAAGAGTACCTATGAAGTGAATGGCTCACCTCAAAATTGATTGTGGGTGGGGGACTTCACATATTAGTTTTTATTGTGTTTTTTCTTCTCTCTGATTTCTTCCCATAACATATTCTAAGATCTATGACTACCATTTAAGTTTTTATTCTAAAGTAGTCATTCATACCAACAACTCTTCCATTTTCATTTCATCATCCCACTATTTATTTCATTTCTGAAAACATGTTCTGGGTGACAGCCCAAAACCCTACCTTTGATGCAGTTATACCATTATTTACAATTAAATTCTATAGATAGTCATTGTTTATTAGGTAAATCTAATGATGACTCTTCTGTATATGTAGGAAAAAAATTATAAGAAAATAAGTAATCATAGTTATGTAATACCTATTGAATTATTTTTTATATTCTGTCATTCTTAAACATGATTCCCACAATTTTTGTGTTATTTCATCTATTAGTTTTCCATTTTTATTTACACGCGACCCATTCCATAGAAGATGAAGTGGGGTGGAAGTTACATTGGATTTTGATTCATAAATCTGCATATAAAAAAAGAATATAATTATGTTTTTGTTTCAAGTCACATAAAAATATTACTCTCTATTGAAAATATGTACCATTTTTTCAAGAGAAGCATGGACCATCATTACTTTACTGTAGGAGTACATTGATTTTTATACCCATTACTTATTTTAAAAACTCTATTGTTTTTTCATAAATTTACAATTATTAATGAAAGTGATTAATACACGTATTTTCAAGAATTTTATTTCCAGTCACAATGTACCTAAAAAGGTTACTCCTCATGATGAATAATAAATGCATCACATGCTTGTTGGTTTATTAAGTCTTCATACATTTGTGGTTGGTGTGTGTTTATTTTCTCTTCAGTTTCATTGAGATGATACTTCGTAAGAATTTTGATAAATCTTTTATGATAATTTCCAGTGATCATTAATAAAAATTTCATTCAAGATTCATCTATTATAAATTCACTTTGTGAGGGATAAGGAAGAGTAGAACAAAATTTGATTATTTTTGGTTTTTATTAAAATATATAATTTATATCATAACATTACCAGAATCTTTTCACAAATTAGTGTCTTAAGCACATTAATAACATCGTTTTGTGAATCTAAATCAATCCACACATGCATTTGTGTAGTGATCCTAATGTAACAACTAAGCATGTCCTTATTGGGGTTAGTAGGTTGGTCACTTGCATCTATCCAACTAAAAATTTGATGCTTTGGTTTCTCTCTTTAATAATTTGTTAACCCAAAAATTCTACGATGATCTTGTTTATTTTAAGACACATGTTGTTAACTTTATAATATTTCCTAAGCCTCAACATCAACTATATGCTTTTCTTCTATGTTGTTAGAATCATCATATTCAGATGTTTTTTCCTTTGCATTGAGAGCACCAACACATTGAGAAACTTGTTGGTCATTCGGATTGGGGGGATCGACATGTGAAGAAGTCATATTCTATAGAAGTGGTTGAATATTTAATTTATATTTTTTAAATACAGTAGTGAATAGATGATAATATGAGGAAACACAATTTATATTACAAAAGAACATATTTGGATTATCAAACTTATTTTTTTAATAGTTAAAGGCATTTGAACCCTCTACCGTGTATCAAAATCCCCTCCTTATGGTATAATCTAACATACGAATCCACATATACATTGTGATCACTATAAAATGATTTTGAAATCCCAATGAGAGTGTCATCCTCAATTGAGTTTACATCTAAACCTTTAGTGGTTTTTTGTCGATAGTAGAACAATTGACCACTTTTGGTTTTTAGGATTAGGAACATAAAATACTTAAACTAACTATGATTCCATTATAAAAAATTCATCATTAAACTCTTCTTTACTAAAATAAACTTTCATAATTCCAAATTCACTTATTTTAACTACACTCTTATTATCAACCCACATGAATTGAAAAAATCAACACTTGTAATTTTTTATAATCCAACTCCCATATTTGTTTGATGATGCCAAAGTTTGAAATATTATCATAAATTGGATTTCTTTCCTTGGTACCATATACATGCATCACTTCAACCACAGTTGAAGCTCCACTATTTTTCATGGTACTTTATTCATCATGTTCATTTTTATATAACATATAACCATTAATTATATTACTATTACAAGATAATACATGAAAACATAGTACTTTGGCTAGCCATCAAAGTGGTTCTGATATTGAATAACAATTTTCAGTTGAAAACTTAGAAATATGGTATCAAAACAATCCTATAAACTTTTGGTTATGTGTATTTTATATCCATTTTCATCCCTTGATGGTTTCAAATGCCTAATAATTACTTTTTCAGTTTCAATATATGGCGTAACCTCTAAAATTTTATGCAAAACATAAAGGAGGGTATACTCACACTCTATAATAGTAAATGTTACAATATCTATTTTGAAAACTCTTTCACCCCTACCCGGCCTAGCGTGATGAGATTTTAGTTGACCAATGCTATCCACATTAGATAGGTAGTCGACATAGAATGAAATGACTTCCCCAAAAAAAATATCTCTCCACAATAATTTGTTTCGACCAACAACAATTTTTGACATAACCTTTAAATATATTAATTTATCATTAATTGGGTTAAATACATTTAAAATTTATAGGTCCACATAGTCTAATATCTCTTACCATGTGAAATATCCATATAAACATCATATCAAAGAATTATTTCAGAAAGAACATCTCCAATTCACATAATATAACAACAATTCCTTTTCCATAGTTGGTAATTTCCCCCTAGTACCATTACTGAATATTGTTTCAAAAATAAAATATATTTTATAATGTATGATGAATATTCTTGTGAAATATTAAATGCAAAGCAATAAGCACTAAATCTTACATCAAAAGAAGATAGTAATGTGATTTCAGACCCATTAACGTTAAATCATTAATTTCGAAGATATTATTGGTATTTGATGAATAAACCTATAGAACCATTTCATAATTCAAGAAGTTTCAAAAATTATATCTCACTTTCATGGAAAGAGTGTAAGCATCTAGATGAAGAAAAGTCTATTTTTTCACTCTTCACTAGAACTAACTCTTCCCATATTCCCATGTCTATCATATCCAACGTAGACATAATTCTATTATTTTTTTGGAAGGTGCATTTATTAATGCGTCAATAAAACTATCACATATAGTTTTTTTTTAAAATGAATAACATCAAAAAAATACAGACATTAAACCAATTCTAGTATGGTAATTAAAAAAATGATCACGTTTTCAAACTAGTTTTTGTAAGGTTTTTTTTGAAAAAGGTTTACCCAGATTAGTGTCTATATTTTTACTTTCTCAAATATTAGATCACCTATTTGTGGATATAGTGTTGTACATTCTTTTTAACTCCCATTTAATATTTTTTATCGATATCATTACTTATATCATGATCGTAGAAATATTTAATATACTATAAAAAATGTTTTTTATTAATGTTTCAACCCAATTGACTATGTACCTGTCTGCAAATGGGGCACTCTTGAGTTTCATTAATGCTATATCCAATAAAATCACTATAAGCATTGAAATAATTTATCATCCTATAAAAACTGGTTCTAAACATGAAATATTCATTTTTTAAGCATCATACAATTTAACACCTAAATCCTAAAATAATTTCAAATATTTGATCAATGGAGCCAAATAATCACAATATCATTACCTGGTTTTTATCCCTGATTAAAGAAGAGATAACAAAATGTATTTTCATTTCAAGAATAACCAGAGTGAAAAGTTATCTTTTACCAACATAACTGGACATGTAATGTGAGTGATAATTAAAAAAAGAAAGGATACACTTAATTAGTAGATAGTAAAACACAAAGGTTTCAAGGATCATTTTTAAATTCAAGATACTCATGATCTATTCTCTTCCACTATCAGAGAGTCTTTCAGGAAATAAAGTTTTCCATATTTATATCTTATATATGTGTGTCACATCAATTTTTTTATAGTCTCCTCACTTATATATAGGTTCCAAAACCTTTTGATGATTAGAAAGTACTATATAACTTTCACAGGACCCAATTCATCTTTCTAGTTTCAAGAAGCACCACACTGGAAATTTTTTAAGTGACTTGTGGTCCTCGAGAAATAATATGCAATAATTTCAATAGACATGTATTCTTTTAGATACCCTACCCATTTAATATAGCATTCATTTAGAATTATATGTTTTCTAAGGTTACCCACTATCTTTTGGAAGCATAACATTAAAGAGAGAATGAAGTTCAAAAATACCAGCTTCACTTCATCAGTTTCCATATTTTAAATTATATATTTCCAGTATGGTTGAAAATGCGCTCTATTTAGTACAACATATAGACATGGAGTGTTTGTACAAATCATTAAATTCTGAAATATTTTTAGGAAATCATGGTGTTCACCTTAAACTGTCATTATCATATCCTCAAAATGATCTTCATCATCATTTACACTAGTAATCACATCCTTGATATGGTCTCTTTCATTTTCCACACATGTAATTATATAAGATGACCCATAAAATGATGCCTTATCCCAGTCAGTTGCTACATTGAGTTCTGATTGTGCTTAGACCAATATTTATAAATTCAGTATATTTTGTGATAGATCAAGTGTTCTTCCAACTCCTCCATTCTAATTAGTCTTGAAGAACAATAACATAACCTTAAATAAAGTATTTGAGAAGGGTCATATTCATGACATTTTGCAAAAAAGATGAATTCATTCAACCTATCCTCATACTATTTTGTAATACAATTGGAATCCATCCAGTATTTATTCATATTCATCCTATTTGATTCAGAAATATTTGTATTTAACTAAATAAATAAACCCACATAAAGTATGAGCTAGGAACCCATAAAAGTTCATCCTTAAAGAATCATTTAGGCTACATGAAGTCATTATTATAATATAATAAGATCTAAATGATAGGTATTTAGAATTTTTTTTGGTGGAAATAATTAAAGGAAAGTAATGTGTGATATATATAAAGTTACAAAGAATTTTATTAAATTTTCATCGATTAAAAAACAAAAAAATCTCACATAGGATTAATCTGATGATATCTCATATTATTAAATAGATAGAAAAGTTACAGAAAAAGTAATAATAAATTGAAATAAAAAAGTGGGATGTGTTAGTGTTTATTCATTTTATCACTTGGTATTTGGAGAAATAGGTGGTGTATTATGGGAAAAATTCTTAGGAGCTGAAGTTGATCATTTTTTAGATGATGAAAACATTGATAGCGACCAATCACATAGTCTTTAGAACCCAATGTTTGAGAAAACTCTTGAATTTAAATCAAATTAATCAAGAGTCTCTATATGGGGCTCACTTATTCCATCCCAATTTTAGAAAATTCACATTTTATCAAAGGGGCCTTTTAACAACCTATTACACATAGTTAAATTCATTAAACAACACATTCCAATTTAAAACATCAGATTTCTTAAATCAAAGTAATTTTTTTTAAACAAGCCAATAAGCATAAAAAATATCACTGTCATCATAACAAAGATTCAAGAAAGGAATTTTACTTTTTATAAAACATAGTATGAAGGTAAAACAAGACAACTAAGGCATTGTAATTTGAAATCACTACCAAATTTTGAAAAATTCCACTTCTAGAATTCCATTTTTAAGAACAACATTTCCAAACCATGTTGAGGATTTTGAATTTGTGTTCTTGAACAAACCTTTTACCATATATATGTAGGAACTTATAAATATAAATAAAACTCATCCCATTGAACATATTAACACATCATTGTGTGAAAATATGCGATAATATTTCAATATTTATATCCATTAGTCTTAATTTAATTCCTTTATTAACATGAAATGAAAAAAACTATTCTATTTTAGATTGGTGAAGCATAATATAAATCAACTATCCTTTTCATGAACTTGAAAATAATTTAATCATGTATCAATAACCCTTAAAAAAATGAAGTTCCCTTATTTTTTAGAGAAAAATGAATAATATTAGGAAAAAAAACTAGTGGAATATACTTAGCTTTTAGTGTAGCAAGTTAGATTTCAAAAAAAGTGGAGGAGTC
Organism: Viscum album; assembly: GCA_963277665.1. NCBI lineage: Eukaryota > Viridiplantae > Streptophyta > Magnoliopsida > Santalales > Viscaceae > Viscum > Viscum album. The sequence continues at coordinate 1,404,995,753 of OY728160.1, forward strand.
GAGCATCAAAATGATCATTATGTTGGATTGATTTTGTTATCTAGGTTAGTGTTGGAGCAATAATATATCTTGTATCAATATAGTCAAACTACATTGGTGATAATGTAATATGTGTTGGGTTGTGATGTAATATAAACTTCTGACAACATGTAAGGAATTCCTACCACCTATGTTCTAGTTATATTTTAATTTCATGTTCTTTAATATGTGATAGTTTATTCTATATCCATAACCCGTGTTCATAACCCTTGGGTTCTGGAAATAAGACAAGTGTAAAATATATAATAAATCAGTATTTATAAAAAAATATAAAACCAATGTTAAAAAATATTCAAAAAAATAAAAAAATAAAAAAACTTATTAAAGATATAACAAAATAAAATTATTAAGAACAAAATTGAAAAAAAGGACATAAATAATGAGTATGTGTATAAGTATCAAAATAATCATGAAATAATATTTTTCAAGCACTATAAATATAAAAAGCAAGATAAAAAATCAAATAGACTAAATTAAACACATTTCATAATTCCTATAAAAATTACAAAAAAATGAGGAGATATTAAAATTATTGAGGTTATTCTTCTTCGTAATGGACGAAAATTGGCAGAATTGTTTGATTTTAATCCCCAGGAGTAGGAGGGATACTTGGAAGTTGGATCCGATTAACATATGTGCACCATAAAAATTATGCTGACTTATCATTTGTAGCCACCAACTTACATGATAAGTGGAAAGAGATTTTACAGTGCACCACTTGGATATCTAGGAAATCAAAGTGAAAAATAATGACAAATAAGTGAAATGAATGTGTAGGTGAGACCGTGGGTAAAACAACAATGGATCAAAAGGGCGATTAGTTGTAAAATCAGTGATGTGGGTAGTATTCTCATGTCTGACCTCATCCATTCATCCTTTGTTTTCTTATATTCCAATGAGGGAATTTTTCCCAAAATTTTAAAAAGTTAGATTGTTTTGTGATTAATTATAGCTATTTGGGAAAATTAAAAACAAAAAACATGTTCTTGGGGGAGTGATGAAGCAAAAGGGATCACATAACTTGGATTTGGAAGGTGTCGATTCCTCCAAAATGACCGAGGGAGAGTGATGACAGAGATTGGTTCTAGGATATATTGTATGGTGCGAGTGAGGGGAACTCAGTTCCAGATTTATTATATAAGAGATATAAGTTCTTTATTAGCACTTTCAAAAATTCGCTCATAAATAGTGGTTTTATCGGTGATAAAATAATATGTGCTGATAAAATCAATATCTATGAGCACTTTATTTGTATTGATAAAGTCTTAATTTTAATAATATAATGAATATAAATAAAAAATTTAAATCTATATAATAAAGAGGTATATCCTCAACTTTATTAAAATAAATTTTTTTAAATATGTATTTATAAATATAATTATAGATATATATTTATAATTATAGTTATAAATAAATATATTTATAAATATTTGTATATAATTATAAATATATTCATATAATTATATATATATATATATTCATATACTTAGATATAAATATATATATCTAAAAATATAATAAATATATTTATTATTTAAATATATTTATTATAATTATATAATCATTTAAATATATATATATTTTATATATAATAATTATTATAAATAAATATATTTATTAATATTTTTATATAATTATAAATATATTTATATAATTACATATATTTATATATTTATACATATTTATGTAATTATATATATATATATATATATATTACTAAATAATTATATATAATTCTAAACATAATAAATATATTTATTATAATTTTATAATCCCTTATATATATAATTATTAATAAATATACCTATAAATATTTTATATAATTATAAATATATTTATACAATATTGAAGGATGGAGGAATGGTAGAAGTTCTCTACAGTGATTCTCGGCGATTGTGGCACATTCGATCATCCAAGGGGTGTGAATCTGTCTACTTATGTTCCAAATCATCAGGTTGGTAGGAAAGGTTCATCTACTTTGAGGAAGTCTAAGGAGCACAAATAAATGAAGGGTTTCCTTCTCTAGTCTTTAAGGAGGACCGTTTATCTTTCCCAAAAATTGGGTTTCACAATGAATCATCTGGAAAGGTGCTACTACTCATGTATCGACATCAGATAGAGCCATTTCTAGATGGATTGAATTTTGTAGGAAATATTTTATTTCTCACATATCATTTTAAAAAGTTATGAAACCTTGGAATGTGGTAAATATAGTTGATAGTTTATCCTAAATTTGGGGATTTAACAATTTCAAGTGTGTTTCTCTTGGTCATGGGTTGTTCCATTTTCCATTTCCTTCTATTGAATTGAATGGTCGGGCATGGAGTTTAAGCTCCATCAATCTAATGATTGGTACCTTACAGGTTCATGATTAGAATTTAAACTTCAACCTTGATGATTTTACTGATACATGCGCTTAGTTTTGGAAAAAAATAAATGGTTTTAACAGGGTCTTATTGAATATCAAAAAATTGTTTGATATTGGTTTTTCAATATGCATTCAGATTAGGAAGAAAATTTCCACTGAGATGGTCTGTTTTAGTCACATTTTAAGTGATTTGGTTGAGATTGACCTCATTCTGGCGTTTATTGATATATTTCTTCTCCCCAAACCTCATGATGAGATTAATCTGAAAATTGAGTTTGAAAAGTGTTCATTGTTTTGTGATTTTTTTTAAATTATTGATCCCTTGAAATAAAATTGTAGGGGAGATATCTTTTGTTATAACTATTGACTAAGATATCATGATATTTAGTAGTGTCAAAGGAGGGCCAGTAATGAGAATACCTAGTGCATTTAAAACTAGGCTATAGATCATCCCAAGGCTGATACTACTCATGATTCTCTTTCAAGGAATATTAATTACATAAGTGGACAACCCTACGAATATATTGGTTCAGGAAATTCTCAGGGCACTGAAGTGATTGATTCTTAATGTTCTTCTTAGAATTATAGAAGCACATAGTATAATATGTTTCCCAATTTTTCTCATTGTAAGGATATTATATTGGGTTCTTCTATTCAGCTGGTTGACAAGACCAAGAAGTCTTAGGCTGACATAGAAGATTCATGTAATTTGGATGTTACCAGACTGTCATTCAAATAATCCTTAACTAGTGATATAAGGGGTGAAGATGATGGTGAGGAATATGGTGATATTCATGAAGACATGGAGGTTTCTGAATTGGATGATGTTGATTACAACTTATGGTAGGAATAGATATTTATTTATTCTAAAAACCACAGAGGGAAGGGCAAGATAGATGCTGACACATACAAGAAAAAAGGACCACATTTCTTTTTCTCAAGAGCATGTTAAGTCTACCCCTGAGAATGGAAATGAAAAGTTCCTTATTCATCCAGGAAATAATAGTTATTTTAAACCAATTGGATCCCATTTGGTCTCATTAACTAGAAATTTGGATCTAAATGAATCATCAACATTTTTGTCTATTTCACTTGAATATGTTCATACAATTGATCTATTTGGGGGTGGACAACTAGCTTTATGTCTGATGGATTTTAAAAATCTTATGGACATTAGGAAGACCCCTATGAATCCTCTATCCTGTGATGTGTTAAATTATATAATAAATGGATTGGTATTAGAACCCACACATGGCAGAGAAATATCAAAGTCTTTTGTCATGAAATCCTCAAGGATGGAAGATACTGATGAGGCCAGTTCTGTATATAGCATGAAGACCCCCGATTGTCCTAAGCATATAGACAGTGGGTTGTAGACTACTTCGATTCCAGCCACCAGTGATATAATGAATCATTCAAGGCATGATTTTTACATTAATCCTACTCATGATAGGGAGTAAAAATCTATTGTTGTTAGATGAATCTCCCTTACACCGTACAATGCTAAAAGGGATAAAGCTCCAATAGTTGACATTCTGATTAATACCAGTGAAACCTCTAGTGTCTCAAATTTTCAACAGGGACCTGGTTTGGTTTCACTTCCATGCCAGGGAAGATAGGACAATTCTGTTGGTGCCTTTCCCTTATCCTCAATATTGGATAGTGATAATGGGGTTGTGGCTACAGTTTTGTCCTCACTTTGAAATAAAAATGTTGGTGTTAAATATGGTTTTGACAGGGTTGATCACGGGGCTTCACATTTGGAGAATATCAAGAAGGATCCAAAGATGGCTTTTCCACTTTGGGATCTGAGATTCTTCAACCTATGAAGGATAAATCATAGTAGATGGTTAGTAATCACAATTTTTTTTGCGATTATTGCATCAAAAATTAGCAAGGAGGATGGCCAAAGTTATAATTGGAAAATTAGAGCAGAAGAAATGATGGTTGTTGTTGATACTAGACTTCCCAATGACAAAGGTGGATCACGATTATAGGTCAAAACATGGGGAAGAGGATGAAATACTCATAGTCGAGGTGGGAGATCCTCTCACAACATCATGATTACTCGATCTCAAGTTACATGACTACATGTTATTTCACTTTTTTATGTTTTGTATATTTCCCCTTTGTACTTGGTTTTTATTCAATAAGAGGATGTTGTACAGTAGGGTATCCAGTGTGTACGGAACAGACCCAAAGGAATATTTGATGGGAGGATGGGGTGACTTTCGATCGCGGGTCGGGATGGGCCTGTTGTGTGGGCGATGGTTGGTGGTGTTAACATGATGAGGGCGTGATGGTGATGACGTATGATTGTGCTGAATGATGACAATAGGCTAGTGATGATGCGTTAGTTGGTGGGTGGTGGATTCCACAGGACGAGGGCACCCTGGTTTGACAGACGATGGCCTCTAAGGGTTCTTTAGGTGGGTGGGCCTTCACTAGGTCGCATTGATGATAACATGTGGGGATGGCCTATTGCCTAATGATGTCGTCACAGTCGGGCAATAGTGACATGGGGTCAACAAGGTTCTATTCAATAGATGAGAAAGTAAGATCCAGGAGAGCGGTGCAATGGGATGGTGATTGTGCTGCTGGCATTGTGAATAAGGTTCTATGGGTCATGGGTCCACATGGCGATATATATATATATATATATATATATATAAAATAAATAAGAGGGTCTCAATTGTTGGATTATTCCGTGGGGGGGGGATATGATCTGCCTGTTCGGCTCTGTGGGTGTGTGGCGTGTGTGTGTCTCATTGTAATTGTACACCAAGCATCAAATATAAATAATTATATATATTTATAGAATTATATGAATATTTAGTAATAAATAAATAAATATCATTATAAATATAACAAATATATTTAGTATTTAAATATATTTATTATAACTATATATATATAATTATAATTATAAATAAATATATTTATAAATATATGCATATAATTATAAATATATTTATATAATTATATATACTTAAATATTTATATATATATACAATTATATATATTAATATAATTAAATATATATTTATTTACATATTAATATATATTTATAAATATTATTAATATATTTACTATTTAAATATATTTATAATAATTTTATAATTATTAATATACATATATACATATATATATAATTATAATTATATATAAATATATTTAAAATTATTTGTATATAATTATTTATATATTTATATACTTATACATATTTATATAATTATATAATTATATATATATATATAAAATTTTAAATATAATAAGTAAATTTATTATTTAAATATATTTATTTTAATTTTATAATTATTTAAAGAAATATATATATATATTTATAATAATATTTATAATTAAATATATTTAAAAACATTTTCATATAATTATAAATATATTTACACAATTATGCATATGTATAATTATATATAATTATATATAATTATATAATTATTTATATATTTATTTTTATATAAATATAAATAAATAAATATATATATATATAAATATAAATGGAATAAATTTATTTATTATTTAAAAATATATATTATAATTTTATAATAATAATTATAAATAAATACATTTAAAATTATTTGAATATAGTTAGAAATATATTTATATAATTATATAAAGGTGTTAGTTGTGGACTTGTGAAAGGATAATCTATTACAGCAGTGTAGCATGAGAAGCCTCATGGACATGCTGCTGAGCATGTGGAATTTGATAATTATTGCACTTCTCAAGTTGCACTCAATATGCAGTTGGATGAGGAGTCCTTGACTACCTCTTTTGATCCTAAATAGAAGAAAGTGTTTGTCGTTGAATCTTGTGTGTATTTTAAACTATCCATAGGTTTATTTCATAACAAGAAGATTGTGTTATTATTCCCTACTGATATTACTCATCTAGTTGAGGGTAAGAGGAAGGATACATTTTCTGAGGATGTCCTAGATGGGCAAGGGAAGGGCCGTATTGATATGGTTGAGGCGGTGCAAGGGGACTTTGATGTCCAAAGTCTTAGTATGACTATGGATACAATGAACTCTGGTAATAACCAAATTTTCCTGATTGACATTTTAAACTAGTTTAATGCGAGGAGAGATTCATTGAAGATTTTGGCGATATTCATGGAGGTCTCTTTATTGAGGGAAAATCCTCAGGCATTAAGACTCTCAATTCGGTTTTGGATGACTCATGTTCGATGAATGAACCAATTATATAAAAAATTAATGATGTTGAGACATGGAATCAACTTGAAACATGGTAAAGGGGCCGTCATCCGAGGGGGAAGGGGAAGTGGCTGGTCCCATAGTTGATAATTTTTCTTGTTTTGAGGTGGTTTATCACATGTTTAGACTCCTCATATCCCTATGTAATTTATGGTATTTTATTTTTAATGAATTTTGGAATCATGAGCTATAACCCATGGTTCGCGTCATCTATGGTATTTATATAATTATATATAATTATATAATTATATATAATCATATATATATATATTATGTTCTTGGGGGGTAAGGTTACACTATATATGAATATATATAATTATAAATATAATTAACATTTTTATTATTTAAATATATATTTATTTTAATTTTATAATTATTTAAATTCATATTTATTTATTTATACCAAGATGGATTTGGTATGGATTTGGTGACCCAAATCCATGACCAAAAAATTTATTAAAAAAAATATTTCATTAATGGGAAAAACATAGATAAATGGTACATATACACTCAAAAAACACACACAATGGCAATAGAGAGTAACTGCAATGTCTGATTAAATTAGGATCTCCTTAGGACCAATGGATCACCAACCTAAAGTCCATTGCATTGAAACATGTGGTCCATTTTTTTCTCAAGAACATATCCCAACCACGTTAAAATCTGCTCGACGTTCGCTTGCGCAACACTGTAAATTCTATTATTTTTAGTTCACATGCAAGGTCCTCACCATCCATCACCAACATGCCTCCCGAATCATCCTGAGGTCATCATACACCCCACATAATGAGGTCACAACCCTCTCCCCAGGTTTATTACCAATATTTTTTCATGGATGTTTCCTGCATGTCATCGGCCCGTGACCCACGACATCGAGTGGTTGTTGGTGTCTCCCTACCCCAAAGGTTTCACTACCAGCATAAAATCCTCATCCTGATCATCGTCAAGCAGCAACAAGAACATTATGTCGTCACCAGAGGTCGTCTCCATCTTCGATGCTACTCCACCTAAGGTCCCCAGCTGCCGTCACCTACAAGCTATCTTCGACTCAGTAGACTGGCCTCCCACACCAATCAACATCATCGTGACTCCACCATTGTCTCTCAAACATCATTGTTGAAGGTAAAATTTGTATATTCTTGATCTTGTATCGCTGCCATTGGGGTCTCATCCCGATCACGAGATCATCTTTAGCTCCTTGAACCCACGTCCTTCACCACCTCTAGGATCCCAATTCCTTGGAATGCTGAAGCTAACATAAAGACTCTAGCCTGCACCTAAATTCCATCCCCACTATATCGATAGCTCCCTACTACCATGGGTTACATTGAATACTCCAGGAAACTCCATCGGCAACCACTAGGGTCCCACACCTACAATACTTCATGTTGCTAGTGAAAAAATCATCAATCCATAACTATGATTACCCATGTGTCTCTTCTCACACCATGTATTTAACTGGACTACGCAATAACAGAACCCAAACTCTATCCCTACCATTGGGCATAGAAAGTTCACATCCCACTTCAATTATTCAACAATGAAGCAGCTCCAACAGACTAATGCCTCGCCACCCATGCATCAAGATTCCACCAAAGGCCTCCAATATCTTGGGATCCTTGTTTCCTCCGTCATAAATCACTGATCCAACCTCACTAGTCTTAATAAAGTGATCGTGTTTCTGAGTGATCACCTCCCATTTCATCACCTCTTCAAGATTCAGTCTATTCAGAATGATGTCAGTTGAGGAAAAAAGCTACAAACATATTAAAATAAAAAAAATATCTTATCTAAATTCTTTTCTTGAATTTTAAATGCAATCCCAAATATATTCAAGTTAGATGGGCACTCACGCAGACCATGAGGTTGTTGTCATGTTATCCATGTTTTGACTTACAACCATGGCCTACATCCATTATCTCGAAGTACAACATCAACAATGTCCATCATTTCTTCTACCCCAACTTCACAAACATAGTTTTGGCCATCATTTTCACTACTATAAAATACAATAAACTCAAATGAATTATGATTAATGACACACAATTGTGATTTATCCTTCATGGGTTGAAGAATCTCAAAGCCCACAGTGTAAAAGGTAAAGTTTTCTTCCTTCGTGGAATTCCCCAAATGTGAAGCCCCAGTATCAACCATTTAAAATCTAGAATTAAAACGATTATATTTATTTACAAGAGAGGGTGAAATAATATTGTCACACCCTTCAGCACTATCCAATATTGATGCCAATGGAAAGGAAGAAACAAATTGTTCTTCCTGTCCTGGGTAGGAAGAAAAACCAAACCAGGTTTCAATAGAAAATTTGAGTCACTAATGGTTGGAGTAGTATGAATCTACAAGTCCCCAATTGGTGGTCTATCTATTTCATCACTGTGAATCCTTGGGGTAATTGATTCAGCATCAGTGTTTGATTATTTATCATGAGTAGGCTCAAATACCACACCAGGTCTTGAATGATTCATTACATTACTTGAGATAGGAATAAAAGTATGTAGGCCAGTCCACAAATACTTAGGACAACAAGGATCTCTATACAACTGGTAGATACAGCCAAATAAACACCATCCATCCATGAGGATTTGAAAACCTCAGACTTTGATGTCTCCCTTCCATGGGTGAGTTCTAATGCCAGTCTTTTTCTTGGATGTTTAAAAGAAACTCAACATAGAGGACTCATAGGGGTATTCCTAGTGTCTATAGGATTTGAGAAATACAACATACTTAATGTAGGATGTCTACCCCCAATTGTCCCACTGAATTACCAGAGTCAATTAGTAGAGAAGAAGAATTTGATGATTCCCATAGAGCCAAGTTTCTAATTGAGGAGTCCATGTGGGATCAAAGAGGTTTAAAATAATTGGGCTTTCTAAGGGGAAAAAAATTCCCATTACCTACCTTAGGGGTAGGATTACCATGATCTTGAGAAAAACCAATGTGGGAATTTTTGGTCTTTTATGTGACATAATCCATCTTGGCCTTCCCATTATGGTTTTTAGAAGAAATAATTTTTTTCCCAACATAGGATGTAATCCACAATATCTTGTGTAGAAACTTACATGTCTTCTTAACTATAAACATGTTTTTCACCATAATCTTCACCCCTTATATCCCTAGTTAAGGAGTCTTTAAAATAAAATCAACTAATAACAAAATTACCTTCAAATTATAGGTTATCCCATGAATTCATGGGTTTATTACCCAGTTTGAGAGAAGAATCTAATACAATGTCTGTACATGGAGAATAAATGGGAAAAAGATTACACTATATACCTCAGTTGTTATGAGATGTACTTTTATAATCAATAACTTTGGATCCCTAAGAAGAGCCTAAACCAATATGTTCAGGGGTTGAACAAATATTCAATTCATATGCCTAGAAATAGAGGAATGATCATCATCAACTGTGGGATGATCCACATCCTAGTTTTAGGTCATTGAGTATTCTCATTTCTTTCCATCCTTTGACAATGATAAAGATCATGAACTTGTTGTTAATAGTTATTGAAAAAGAGATATCCCCTAATATTTTATATTGAGTGAACAATAACTTTAAAAGAATTAAAAAAAATCCTCTTTTCATGCTCAATTTTGAGATTTATCTGTTCTTCAGGTCAGAAGAGAAACACCTTATCAGTCAAGGTTTTACTATGGTCATCCTAAAAAAAACCCTTTAGAAGTGACTGAAATTGTCCATCTCAGTGCCAGTGTCCATCAAAATTTGAGATCCTATTTCATAATCAATATTAATCAATATTTCTAGATTCCATAAGTCAATGTTTAAATGATGAATTTTGATCTAGACCTATCCACATTTATATTTAAAATAATTATGTTTGAAATTTAAATCCTAATCATGAACCAAAATAGTACCCAAACATATATTTAAGGATCTTAAAAATCCACACTCAACCATTCAATTCCACAAAATGAAATAAAATATGAAAAAGATCCTTGACCAAGAGGGACACACTTGAAATCGGTAAATCCCTAAATATAGGGTAAATGGTCGATTAGGTCTACTAGTTTACAAGGTTTCATACATTTAGAAAATGAGATTCATGCAATAAAAGAGTTTTTACCCAGTTAAATCCTTTCTATAATGGCTCTATCCAATGCTGAGACATTATTAGTAACCCATTTCCCAATGATTCTATGTGAAACCCTATTTTTGAGAATGTCAAATGACCATCTTGAGAAACTAGAGAAGGTAGAGAAACCTTTTACCTCCTTGTGCTCCTTAGACTTCCTCAAAGTAGATGACCATTATCTATGAAAAAGATGAGTCAAAACATAACTAGACACATTCACACAACCTGGGTGATCAATGTGCCCCGATAGCTATGAATCTCCAGAGATAACCTTTCCCATTCTTCCATCAAAAAAGATATATTTATATAATTATATATATTAGTATATAATTATATATAATTATATAATTATACAAATAATAACTATATTTATTATTTAAATATATTTATTATAATGTTATAATTATTTTAATATATTTATATTTATAAATTTATAAATACATTTTTAAAACATTATATATATTTATAATTTTACAACTAACTCTTTAAACTAAACAATTATTAAGAAATTCATTTAATAGATTAATTTAATAAATTTCAAACATATTTAAAATTTTAAAAACTTAATAAACAAATAATAATAAATAATATTCATATAAATTAAAGGAATATTGAAAATACTACATGTATAGTAAATAAATATATGTATAAATAAATATTAAAAAATGATTAAATTCCAAAAAATATAAAAGTCAATAAATATTCAAGATTAATAAATAATATTAAATCATAGAAATATTAAAAATGGAAAAAATTATTTAAAATAAAATTCTATTTTAGAAAATGAATTCATATAAGACTGACCACATGAATTGTCAATAGAAACACAAATAAAGAAAATAATAATAAAAAATTTAAATAACATAATTATATATATTTTAAACATTTTAAAAATATTACAACTTAAAAAATAAAATTGAATAAATAGTAATCATATAAATTAAAAATATAATAAAAATAATACTTATTGAAATGTAAATATATATAAAAATATATAAATTCCAAAAATATTATATCAAAAATGAAAAAATATAAATCAAATGGAAAATATGTACACTCCATACATGCACATTTAAACATGTTATATATATATATACACATCATACGTACATGTGCTCATACACATGCACATACATACATATGTTTGCATAGAACATATATATATACACATACACAGAACACACACATGACATAATGCATACACAAATATGTACCTGGACAGTGGTATAAATATATAACTGCAAATATCACATATTACAAAGACATAATTTATATTTTTATAATTTTTTGAATTATGAAAATATATATTAATATATCATATTTATATTAATTATATGTAATCATTTTTTATATAATTTTTATAAATAAGAATTAATTTTTGGTTATAAATATGATAATTATATATATAATAACATTTATTATTAAAATTTATTATTAGTAGTAAAAAAATTGTTGATAAAGATACCCCTTTATTAGTAGTAAAAATAAACTGATGAATGGAATACATTTATCAGATCATTTTTTTGTAGTGATAAATGTTACTTTTATTAATGTTTTTAACTAGCACTATTAAAGGTTACTATTTTATCTGCACTTTATGTTTAGAGTTGATAAAAGCCAATGTGGGATAATGATCACTATATGGTAATGATTTCATGTTATGGTTTGAAAAAAACATGACCATTTATTAATGAGGCATGTTTGGACTAGCCCAGCCTTCACTTATTTATTAATTAGGCCTTTAGATACCATAATCAAAGGCATCCCACGTTCAACCCATGATCAACATACAACATAGTAATAAATTTCCACCATAAGTAATAAAACCCATAATCAAATAAATTAAGTTCAAAGCAATGTTCTCTTTTAAAAACCATTTTATAAACTTACAGAAATTAAAAATATTTGATCAAATACTTTGTGAACACAATTTTTTTTCACCATAACTGTAATAAATATCCATTTTTGATAGAACAACTAAAATATTACAACAAATTCACATATATTACAACCCTAAATTGTTTATTAGAAGAATAATTCATTAATAAATCCAGTGGAAAAACAAGATTCCTAGGTATGCCAATGTAAAAATGATTTAAGTAGGTACATTTACATCAAAATCAATATAAACTGCTCTACTTTGTTTAATATCAAAAGGATAATGAAAGGGGGATCCTTGTGAACCTCTAAATTAATAAAAAAAAATTAAGCACCCATCCCAAAACCTAGGTTTTACCCCATAACCTACTTGGGTAAATCGAGTTAAATGAAATGGAAGTAGAAGAAAAAAGGAAGAAAAAAGAGGATGAATCCCAGATAAACCATGGAATACTTGAATGAAATCCTATCTGAATCAAAATTAATACACTAAGGGAGTGAGGAGGATTATGGAGGCTTACCTATGAGACCTAAAACACACTAATTTTGAAAAAAAGGGAGCATGAGGCTAAAATTTAATAGTGTAAAATCATAAATTCCTCATTTGAAGAATCATGGGAAAAAATGTCACTACACAAACTTCACCCATCATGGCATGATGGGTCATTCCCCCTAACTAAGTCACCTCTCTTAAAATTCATGTTAGGTTCTGGTCTTCCCTATCATGGCATAAAAAAACCCTCTATAAAACATGCTCACCACCTTAGCTTCATCATGACATAGTATTCATAGGTGGTGGTGTGACAATATTTCCACCTAATAATTCTAGTGATAAATAAAATTGTCATGTGGTGACCTTCCTAGGTCATGAAATTACCCACTACATTGAAAAACTATAATTTTACAAAAAATATCAAGTCATCAAAAAAACCCCAAAACATCCAAAATTAAAATAATTAAATTAAATAGAGAATTTAAATGCCGACCTAACAGGCGTTATAATTTTTTACACCATACAACTTTCTAACCCCATAATGTCCTCAAGGATTTAAATCCAAGAAAATTTGAGGCCCCTGGTCATTATCCAATGCCTTATGCTCTCATGTATCATGTATATCCCAAGAATTCTAAAAAAGTACATAGAATAATGGATTCAAATTCCCAAAAAACATGTTATTTAAATAATTTGTGATATGGAAATGCTACTCAATGATGAAAACATGAAGATACAACTCTAAATCATATAAATCAACCATGTATTATGGATATAGATGATATTTATTTAGCTGCGACACATGGAATACAACATGAAAGGATGAAATCAAAATTGTAAAGTCTATATGGTATGACACCTTCCAGAGATGCTCTATGAATTCAAAGGGTCTGACATAATACTTCATTAACTTACCCTGTATACAAAGATGGTGATGTTCCAATCTAGGAGGGATCCAAAGACAAAAATTAATCTTCCATAATAAACTACAATGGGTGAAGGTGGTGGATAATGTATGGCTTATAAAAACACCTATCCATTGATATCCTCTTCCAAACCAACTGAACCTTCCATATTAGATATTTGATAATGATTCACCCTAATGATGACATTACTCCCAATTTTAACCAATTAATTGGATACTGACATTGATATCTATGAATGGATTCAAAGTGAAACATTTTTATCAAGGATTGATAACTGTTATTATAAAAAAAACTATCCAATGATAAATTTTTATATGCCTAACTACAAAAAAAAGCAGTTTCAAAGAATATCCTCAAGAATATGAATAAGATACCCAATATGACCATATATCTAAGGGTGATAGGGCATTCTCAACATTATCTAAGAACTCATTTATTCTTGGGGACCCTTAAAAAAATCGGAGGCATAATGTAGGTCTTGATCATATACAAATGTGAAAAGAACACTACGAAGCTTCAAAATATCATATACAAAAAGTTACCAATGATCATCCACACATATTGGATTATTAAAAGGAAGGAAGTGTGATTATTTTCTAGGTAGTAAATAACCATCCATATTGTCAAAGGAAGACAATGCAGTGCAGTGCTACAAACTACATACAATAGTGAAATAAAAGATACAACATACAAAGGTTTTTATAGGTTGAAAGGGAGAATTGTAAAATAAAAATTTGTTTTTCTATATGAGTAATTCCATGACCAAATTAATCACAATGAAAGTTGGGTGATCTTAACTGGGTCTTCCACTTTTAGAATGTCCGTATTGTTGCATTGAAACCACATTACAAGTTAAGAATGAGAATTTAATTTTTTCTGAAGATTGGGGTCCTCCATTTTTTTGAGGTAATGTTATGCCCCAACCAACTCATCACAACACAAAAGAGTATGCCACACTATGATTTTTTTTACTTTTAGAATTCAAATATATTTTTTACATGGATTCCAATTGAAGGCCTCATTTTTATTTTGGAATTTAATAACTACCAAATTTAAATAGGATGATGGTGATGTAATGGGATAATATCCAAAGGCTATGATTAAAGTTGGAAAAGTTACAAGGTGACTTAATATTTGAATTTCAAATCTAAAATTATAGTCATCATACAAAATATAATGATCTAATAGGTATATATATATATAAGAGTATTGCGATCTAAAAGACCATTAAATTGAGAGACCTAATCAGGAGAAAATGAAATGTAATTCTAGGTATGTAAACTAGATGGTTAAAGATAATTAAGGGAATATTAATAGATTTATTCTTCATTGGTAGTTTTTCAGATTTTTCCATGAAGTGTCACAACATTCAAGGTTTATTTATTATCTATATATTTTAAATAAAAATATTATAATACAAGGAGAAGTGAGAAGCTATTTTTTGTAGAGGAGAAATTTGTTTATCATTATGAAGAATAAGAATTGAGATCATTTATTCATTTTTTGTAGATAATGATTATAGAGGTTTAGTGAGACTGTTTTATTGTGTAAGAACATAAGAGCAGTGATCAATAGTGTTTTAAGTGAATATGAACACAAAAAGTTTCAAGACCATTGGATTAGCCTAGTTTTGGAAAAAATGTAAAAATCACTTGTGTTCATTAATACTATTATTTATTTTGAAAGTCTGTGAGGGAGAGAATGAAGTGTCCCTCAAATTAAAAGAATAATATTTGAATCAAGGATGATATATCCCCTACTCTGGATACAATCCTTGATAGAAACCAAAAAGTGGTGTCAATACAAGGGTTTTTAGTGTGAAATCTTCTCTCTTGAAATAATATTGATGATTGTTAGCCACAAGTTCATACCTATATTTGAAGGCCTTAATTATAAACTATGTGAAATTATAATGAAAAATTATTTTAGATCATTTTGTATGACTTAATATATGAAAACTATGGTATATTATCTATAATAGAGAGTGGAGACCCATAATAGAAAAATCATGTAGAATCATATGTATACTTCAAAGATATCAATTCTTTTGAGGGAGTTTTGTACAACCATATTTACCTGATGCTTATGTGAGGAAGGAATTATCATGTTATATCAAAGAATATCCTGAATATTTATAAAAGAGATTCAAAATTCCTTTAAGTGATGATATAGGTTATTTGTAAAAAAATTAAATATTTGAGGAAAATTCCATATTAAATGGTTGATGAATTTTTTGGTTTAAATAATACATTGGTTAAAGATAAGTATATACTTGGAAAAAACATTTAATGTTAAATTTTTTAAACGGATTATGAGAAGATCACCTCTTTGTTTTAATATAAATTTCATGGTTCTTGAATACAATGTTATAAATATTATTTGGTTGTTTTTCCCACTATATTTTATTTTAAAGACGAAAAACACTATTTCAAGTGACTGATTATTTCATTTAATTTGTTAGATGTTATAAACATGATGCCTTCATGTCAGAATCATGAATGAACATTGAATGATACTTGGAGAAGTCTTGATATTCATATTGATATTTTGGAGTAAAGATCATAGAACTTTTGAAGGAGAGAAAATAATCTAGGAGGACATAATGGATATTAGACACCAATAAGAGGAACTGACTAACTAGTTCATAGCCATAGACCAATTGGTGGTGAAGGTAATAACCTTCCCTTGTTTTGAATTACATTGTTTACCCAATGGAGGAGAACCAGATAGATGGTAGATATGTATAGTGAAAAACTTTAGAGAAGATGCCCAACATCATCATATGGGAGCTCACCCTCCATCTAGTGAGTTCCCCTAGTTTATGGATAGCAGTAGTGTCCACACTGACTACTTAGTGGAGGCTAATAGGTATGTGATGACGTTAGGACAATAGTCCTTAGCGTACATTTAATGATGGAATTTTTTTTATAAAAATGATTTTCTATGAATTAAATGACGCTAACAAATTACAACAGGTTCATAATGAATATAATGGTTATAAATATACCCCTTGGGTGCCTTGGTAACTTAATTTCTCAATAATTCTGCAACACCAATGTGTTACAATATTCAATTTTCTCCCAAATTCTCTCATTTTCTATGTTATATATCATCCAATAATGTGTGTAAATTTTTTTTCATACTCTTCTCTCACTCTCATCCATCTTTATCATTAACTATTAGTAGTTCTTCGTCTTCTTTTTAGATAAATGAGACTATGCTAAAATGTGATTGCTTCTATAAATCCTCTCTTCTTCCCCATTCTTATATTATTAGTTTTCACTACCATTAAAGTGAGGGAATTGAATTTTTATTATATAACTATTAAAATTAAAGGTTATTTTTCTCTTTGAGGATTTTAGTTATACCGGATAAAAATATGGAGTTAGTTAGAATTACAGTTTCTTTCTACAAACTATAAAATCAAGTTAGTTTTGATATATTTCCATAGTTAACGCTTCGAGAATAATACATCAAATCCTCAAGACATTGAAGAGGTAGATATATGGTATCTTCTTGAGTTATTTCCAAACATCATTACCAAATTATGTGTCATATTTACACTCAACATTATTATTTATTAATCATTTTCATTCCCATAATTAATTAATTTTCTAATACATCAATTCACTTAATTGTTTAATTTATGAATAACCCTTTATTTTACTCTTAAACTTTTATAATTAAATATAGTTATAATATTTGGATTTTTTTTACTTTGATCAATTTTAATTTATAAATACAAAAAGGTTTTAATTTTTTTCAATCTTTTGAAAAGGTATTTTTCGTCATCAGAACATAATTTATTCACTATGTTTTTAAAGGGAAATTCTCCCTTGCCCTTAAATTTTACCCTACTCATACTTACATTTGATACCAAGGGAATCTTGAATTGATTTATCGACTTGTTTTAAAAATATTTCAAATATTAATTTTTTTTTTCAAAATCATTAACTATATTTTCATGAAATTTTATTTATCAAAATGGTTTTCTCAAACATCCATAGTGCTCCCAAAAGACACTCTATGGGTCATGCTCCATTTTTATGGTTAAAATTATGGTTATTCAGAAACATGCATGTCTAAATATTATATATCTATTGATTTTTCCATATAGAAGATATTTATTCTTGGTTATATTCCTACAACTCAAAAATAAGTTAAATAGACTACCGATGATATTTCTCTTTTAGAAATATATCTTAAAAGAAATTAATTCCTTACATTGTGTTTTAGAACTAAATGAATTTAATAAATTTTTCATATGAAAAAGGATTAATGAAATATTGAAACTATTATAAGTAACTCATAATGGAACACACAAATCCAAATTTACTAAATTAGATATGTTTATGCTGGACTTTTGGAGTTCCTCTATGTATCATAGTGAATATATTAACAAAATGTTGACTCAATTCATCAACATTTTTAATGGATGAAATGATCTTGGCCATACTCATTCTAAATAGACTTTATTCAATAGAACCCATTGGTTTTTACCAATAAACTGATCACCCAATGTCTCTAAAATCCAAGAATCTAAAATATAAAGAATATTTGAGTTAGAGAAATCATTTTATTTCTAAGGAATTATGCGATAACTATGATAAGAGAAGATAAAAAGAACATAAAGGTTGTAAAAGAAACTAAAAGGGTAATTTATTTCAATAAAATAAACAATGAAATATTTTAAAGTGAAGTCGATATTTCCCATATTTCCACTAGGATAAACAAATACATGATATGAAGGAATCTACTCAATCCTTCAAAATAGAAAATCAAGAAATGGAAGTTTTATTATTTGGTTGAGAGAAGAAGGGTCACATAAACATTTGTTGTCCCTTGAAAAAAAATTAAAATAAGATGGATACAAAATTATCAGCATGGGGTGTTATTAAGGACTAAATTTCATCAAATGAATCAAGATAAAAATGTCCAAACTACCTCATGGTCAATATCTTGGTATGTAATGAAGTAAATTTTGATTATTATGGTTCAAAATATTATACCTATTCAACCTATTTTTTATGTTTATCTTATATATTATAGAGATCAACTTAAAAATGTTTTTTCTGAACATTTTTCAAAATTTAATGAATATGAAAATAATTACAATATTGTTGTTTATAACAAAGATGAACATTAAAAAAATGATGAATTGTTTTAAAAAATAAAATAACAACCTAATGTTTTGAATCTAAAAATAATGATCTCAAAAATAATCTTTCTCATTTAAACAATGGTAATTAAAACTTGAATAATATTTTGGGATATTAACACGTCGTTAATTGTTATTTTGAGATTTTTTTTGAAATAATCTATTTCCCCAGAAATTATAGAAGGGTTACTTTTGTAAATAGAACATAAAAATATAAGTTTTTTTAATTATATTAATAAATTTATACATCATGTTTATGAATTAAATTGTAAAAATTGAATATTTGGCCTCCTAATGTGAATTCATATCTCATATCAAATTTATATTGGAAAACTTCTTTTAATAAATTTTTTAATCCAAAGTCTTTATTAGATAATTCACGTGGTCTGATGTTATGGGTAAAAAAAATTATTCTCATAATATTTTATAGGTAAAGGGTCTCATGAAAAAACCTCAATAAGCTACTTGGTATGTGGTTAGAGGGTGCTCGAGTATATTTGTTGTGATACTTATAAATTAAACCGTCTCTAAAACTTTGAAGGAGGACATATTACATTTGGATATTATTCAACTGTTAAAATTACTATTTGTGGTATGACTGGTTTATCATACTTTACTTTAATAATTATTTTTTTTAATGTGTTGATGTAGAATGTACTAATTATAAATAAATTTGGTGATAATAGTTTTAATTTTATTTTTCAATATGATCTTTGTAATGTTTTTAATTCTAAAAGATTTATTTATTGCGTGTCGTTTAAAAAATGATTATATTATAGATTTAAAATTACTTTTATGTCAAAAGGTTAAGTGTTTAAGTGAAAAATTTAATGAAACATGGATTTGGAATTGACACATAGGTTAATATAACATTCACTCTCTTATCAATATCAACTATAACCAACAAATATGAGATTTAATGAAATTGTTTTTCAAAGATAACTTAGTTTATAAAACTTTCCATATCAGAATGTAACAACAATATTATTTCAAATTTTAAAAAGTTGTTTCTTTTAAATAATTATTACTAGTTCACTTTTAACTTTTTTGGAACAACTCAATATGGATTTTTAGAGATAAATCTCACACCTTTTTAGTTATCAAGGATTATACTATATTTACATGGGTTTTCTCCTTAGCACTTAAAAGTAATGCTAGTATTGTATTTATCAAATATTTAAGGAATATTGAGAATAAAAAAGGCTATAAAATAATTTTCATTAGAAGTGACCGTGGTGGAAAATTTGATAACAAATAATTCAATGAGTTTTATTAATTTTAATGTTATCATCACACATTCTCCACTCATAGAACAACTCAAAAGTGGGGTTATCAAAAGATAAAATGAGACCCACCAAAAATGTCAAGAACTCTCCTGAATGATTATAATCTTACCTAATTATTTTATAATTAGGTGGTTAGTACCTCTTAAATTATCCTTGATAATGTTCTCATAAGACTGATATAATGAAATAATATTTATGAACTTTGAAAGTGATAAATTTCTATATTTGTATTATTTAATGTTTTCAATTATAAATGCTCTATCCCATATACTAAGAATAATCTAGGATTTTTTGACTCTAAATATTATAATTTCATATTTATTGGGTACTCAAATTTAATCAAATCCTAACAATTACTTAATTAAATGACCACAACCTTAGAAGAGTCTATTCACATCAAATTTGATGAGAATCTTCCTATATCACATCCCTAAATTTATGACGGCGTTTACCAAGTATGTTTGACTGTACCTAAAACTCAATATTAGAAAGTAATTTAAAATATTTCAGAACACCTTCCAAATATTTTACCAATAGCATGGGTTGAAACCAAGAACCTTCCCCTTGAAAAGGTTATTGGTGAATTATAATTCAAAAATTATAAAAAAATGTTTTTCTTAAATGAGGTTAAACATCAATATTTTCTCTGAAACCTTGGACCTCATTCGCTTGATGATCATGTTAATGATGAAAATTTTATACTTTCCAATTGAGTGGTGTTGAACCAATTTTAATGGAAGAACATTTAGAATCTCATAGAATAACTTGATACTCATCCAATTATGGGAACCAAGTGTGTTTTTTGGAAGAAACATGACTGTAATGGAATTATAATCTTTTATAAGGGTCAAATTATTTATAAAAGATACAATAATTAAGAAGGTAATGATTATAGTGGAACCTTTTCACTTGTTTCATGGATATAATCTATTAGAATCATTTTTTAATTCTCTAATCAATTTAGTTTTAATCATTTTATAATGGATTTTTAAATTTATTTTATAAATGGTTTTATTTCCAAAAATCATTTATTGGATCTAACACATGGTTTTGAAAATCCTAAATTTCCAAATCAGGGTTTCATGGCAACCAAAACTCTTTATCATTTAAAAAATCCAACTGGGTTTGGTACAATAGGATAAGTAAATTCCTTTTATAAAATGATTTGAAAATGGGAAAATTTGATTCCAATATTTTCTAAAAACTTCATCAAATGATTTATTAATCACTGGAATTTATGTTTAGGATATTATTTTTTTCTCATCTAAAGTAACTATTTGTAATGAGTTTTCCAATTTAATGAATGATGTGTTAGAAATGAGGTTCGTGGGAGTACTCAAATTCATTCATTCTTTCCAATTTCAGAAAATTTCAATGGATCTTTTATAAACCCATATAAATAAACTAATGAAATTGTAAATAAGTTCTATGTGGATCATGCTAAGAACATGAGAATACTGATGAGTACATCTTAGAAGCTCACATTGGATGATGATGGAATATTTGTAAAAAAATGTTTTATAGAAGTATGGTTGGATATGCACATTTACTTATTGTGACTTAGCATGAAATCATATTTATTCTATGTTTTAGTGTTTGTTTTCAATAAAATCCAAATTAATATCCTTTAAAATCCCTCAAAATAATTTTTCTATATTTTAAATAAACAAAAATACATTGATTATTTTATCTAATGGAAACATCATTTTAATATACTTTGTTTCCAATACTTATTTTAATGATGTTAAGTAGATATGAAAATTACTAGTCGGAATTTCCACCTACTATGAAAATCCCATATATTATGGAAGAATAAAAACACTGTTTAACTTTCTATAACCAAAGAAAAATACATAGTCATTGGGAGTTGTTTCACCAAAATTGTATTAATAAAACCTAATATCATAGAATTCAGGATTATCTATAATCAGTTCCAAATAATGTGTGACACAAAATAATGTGATTAGTATCATTAAAAACCCTATCCAACACACTCACACTAGGAACATTTATCTAAGACACCATTTTCATTGAGTTTACTTTAAAAAACTTGACGCCTTTATTTATTTGGTTGGATCCAACCTTCATCTTCCTGATATATTCATTAAACCCATTCCTCTTAATTTATATGAGCCCATTAAAGGTAATTTGGGTATTATTAACTTTCAGAACTTATATTTTAACATGTTAAATCTTGAGAAACATTTAATTTCATTTTAAAAAATTTCAAATTGTTTTTTCCAAGTGGACATGTTTTAAATATTTTTTTTAAAAATACAAATGTTTTAAAACATTTTATAAATTTTTTCAAGGAATTTGAGAGTTAAAATACAATAAATACATTCATGGATATATAAAAATAATTCAAATCAGTTCTGGTGCAGATGCACCCGAAGGTTGTTACCTCAAAAAGGGATGGTGTGATTTTTTATCGGATATTCAACCTCAACATGGGTAGTAGGTATGAACATCACACTTAGTTTAAAACTCCTAGGGAATTTGTTATGGTTTATTAATAAAATATTTACTAAATGATAACAGTGGAATATATTATCAAATATTTTGTTTTTATGTTCTCTAATCCTTTTTTATTTTTCTATTGGATATCCATATTTATAAATCATTATTTGATGCGGGATAATTTTTTTAATTATGAAATGATCCTATAAGAGACACTATTTTTTTTAATTTTTTTTTTAAATTTAATTTTTTCTTGAGTTTCTTGAAAAATATTTTCACATTTTTATTTCTTACTTGAGAAATAATTTTTAAATGAAAGATGTTTGTTTTCCTATATCTTGATATTTATTGAAAATATAACTTTATAAATTTTTTGTTCCTTAAAAATGTCTAAAATTTATTTTTTTCCCTCTCTTAAATGACCATTAATGATGATAATTCGAGGTCTAAATGTAATTTATTTACTTCCTCTAACATCATTTATGAATTATTTTCATAATATAAAAATGGGAGAAGTTTTGGCTATTTTTAAAAGAGGGTATTTTTGGAAATTATAGAAATAAATTGTTATTTTTACTTTTTTATTTAATTATTTGAGATAAATTAGAAAAATTATTATGGGCGAAAAATAATGTACAATATAAAATCTTTTTTTTCATAAAATTTGTATCTTGATATACTTTTCATTTTATTCTTTTAAAATATTCTTATTAGAGTGTTTTTTATAATAAAAAAGAGGGATATTATTTTGATTCTCATTATATTTTGTTTCAATTCTCACAAAATCTATTTAAAGTGTCTAATGATTTCATTTAAGTGATTAATTATTAGAAACTCGATGAACCCATGTTAGAATCTTGAAATAACCATGAAGGATCCTCGAAGAATTCTTGATATTCTAATTTAACTGATGGAGTAATGTTCCTAGACCTTTTTATGGATTGAAAGAAAGATATGAGGCCATGAAGATCATTTTATTCTACTATGAAACACCTAATATTTGAATTATAGAAACCGTCTAGCTAATGTTGAAGCGAGTGGCCTCCCCTTGTAGTAAAAATCTACCAGCTACCAAATAGAGGAGCACTAACTAGACTGTGGAGATATAAAATAACACCCCTTAGAGAAGATTATAACCACCCATCTAGTTGGATCTCACCTTCCATATTGTAACATTTTTTTGTTATTGTATAGTAGAATTTGCCACATCTTCTACTTTGTTGTGGTCATTGACATTAAATGGATTAAGCGTGTCAGTATTTATCGATGGTCAAAACACTATAAAAATAATCATCTACAAATTCATTAACCTCGATTAATTAAAGAAGGTTTTAAAAGAATCTTAAGTAAATAAATAGAACCCTTGGGTGCCTTGGAAACAGAACTTCTCAACAATCCCAACTCCAATGTACAACAATAATCAAAATTCTCTCATGTGATCTCATTATAAAAGTTCTCTCTCATCCAATCAAGAGTTTTATATTATTGTAAAATTATTATGAGCTTACTCCAAATTTTTCATTATCTCATAGAAGTTATTAAAATTATTTTTATAGAAAAATTTCATTCTAAAAAATGGTTTCTTTTAGGAATCCTGTCTTCTTCGACTTTCTTCTATTATTGATGCTCACTACCATTAATGTGAGGGACTCGAGTTTTCATTCCATAACCTATAAAAGGCAAGGGGAATATTATATTAGAGGTTTCAAGCTATACCCATTAAAAATATAAGAAAAATTATAATTTTGATTTATTGATACAACCTAAAAATTAAGTTTGTTTTTGTATCATGGTTGTTTTAAAATGAAAGGGAATAATACCATAAATCCCCAAGTTGTTGAGGGGGTAGATGTAAGAGTTTATATTGATATTTTACTAAAAATACATACCAGATGGTGTGTCATATTTAATTTATGTATTTTTATTTAATAATAATTTTAATTTATTTAATTTATCAACTGTTTAATCTATCAATTTTATCAACCATTTAATTTGTTGACCATTATTTCGTATATTGTTACACTTTTATAAAAATAAAAGTTATTTCATTGTGATTTAAACATTGTTTTACTTCGATTAATTTTTATATTTATTTCCAAAAAATGGGTTTATTTACATTCAATAATTTATAAGAAGTTTTTAGTATTCAAAAATTGTTTTATTTTCTATATTTAGAGGGGAAATTCACCCCCATATCTTCCCATTTGAACCTACAATGATCTATTTATTTCAAAAAAAATATTATATAGTACCCTTGTTGCATATGGAATGTATAAAGATTAAAATGAGTCTATAAAAAAATGATAGTTCTTCAAATTTTTATTTTAATGATGTGAAGAAATGAACAGTGATAGAAGACCATAAATATCAAGAGGTTTATTAACCGATTTCCTTTATATCCTATACTTTAGAATGATGAAAAAAATTTCAAAGTCAAGATTCCACTTGATTTATTCAAGTGTGGAAAGGTGGGACATATTGCGGAAAAAAATTTCTAATAAATTTTAAGGGGATAATGATTAATAAGTTCCTTCTAATAAGTATCAAAGGAGATAAGGGGAAATAATGGCTACCAAGAGATTTTTTCAGAAGATAAAATACAATCTCACATAATGTTGATACTTATATGGAATGTGAGGTTAAAAAGGATGAATATTTTAAGGATCATAGTGAAGTTGCCTTTGTAGTTATATTGGAAAACAGAAAATATGAATATAATTATGATATAAATTATAGAATCAAGGAAAGAGTTGATATTCTAGTAGAACATCCATGTGAAGGTAGAGAACTGATTTCATGATGAAGATGCTGGGGATGAGCAGTTCCAAGTAGTTAGTCTAGGTTGTATGTAATGTTTGAATCCTACTGGCAATGAATTCCACTAAGACCTACGGGCCATGTAATATTTATGCCTGCAGGCCTTGTAAGGGATCCCCCTCACCCCTTTAAAGGTGGATTATCAAAATCAATAAAAAATGTAGGCCTTGGGGCCATTGGAGGTAGAACATAAGGAAGCTCTTGAAGAAATAAATGTTTTTTGGGAAAATATTAAGAATTAAAATCGAGTGGTATGTGGATTAATGGTTTATAGACAATAAAATATGTTATAAATTAATAAATAAGAACAAAAATAAAAAATCACAATTATGGAATGTAATGACCTTGGACCCACAATCTTGTATCATTTACACACCCAAGGAAATTTTATATTTAAAGTTTTAAAGAACTAGGACATACTTATTACCACACAGATTTATAAATAATTGGTATGTAAATTTCAGCATCCTCTCCCATTAAAATCTTCAAATATCGTATCCTTATTTGGAATAACATTCTCTAATCCTTTCTTAATATACTGGGGAAAATATACATAAGAAAAGGGTAATATCAAATTCTCAGTAAGGGTTAAATTCAGTAGGAGAAATCATGAATCAATAATAAATGAAGAATATTCAATATGGAATAATCAATATGAAATGGTAAAGAACAAAAAACACATGATATTTAATAAATAAATTTAATAACATGATTATATAATGCATGAAAATTAAAATAAATGAACACACATGCCATTTAATTAGTATCTTGAACACAGAATGCATCTATGAATAATATTATAGTGAAAATCTCATGGTTAATAATAAAAAATTATTGATGTATGAAATTCCTAATTATTGGATGCCATGATATCATAAATCAGGATACCTATACTATCAAGAAATTTTACAAGAAATTTTAAAAAATATGGGTAAGTATATACCATAAACCAATTTAAGTAAGGCTAGAAAATTTATTTGTCTCATGAGACTACCAATCAATCAAGAGAATTTCTATAACGGTACCCTACATCTATATGCATGTCCAATGAATTCCTCATATATTGATTAATATATTTAATTCGTAAACAATATGCATTATCAAAAAAATTAAATATCGAGTATGGAATATGGATCAAATATAATTTCCCCAGTCAATCATATAACTTCCAAAGTAAAATACCATATGTAATAATGACATATAGTTTATGTAATAAATATATCCATGATTAATAATATGGATATTTAGTGGAAATATAATGTTTAATGATAAAAAGATAGTTTACATTTCAATGGATGGTATCTTTATAACATATCACCTATAATGAACTAGTAAAATATATTTTTTTCATTTATGAATAAAATTACGATGAAAAAAACATTAAAAGATTTTGAGAAAAATATCTTTTTCACCTTGAAATCCCCTTTTAAAAATAAACCACGGAGACACAATTTTTTTTGAAAATAATATTATAGAATTTTAAAGGATTACTAAAACAAAATATTAGTTATTATGGTGGGAAAAGACTCTCACACTTTATAAATTTTTAAAAAATCATTCTTTACTTCTTTCTGAAGAGTCACAAAGTGGGTTGTTTGGAAAATGAAAAAACAATTCCTTTCAAAATATTTTCTAAAAAGTAAAATAAGGATAAAAAAGTATTTTTATAAGTCATTTTATAATTATTAAAAAAAAATTTGGAAACATTTTATAGAAATTATCTATATAGAAGAAAAATATATGAGATCAAAATAGAAATAATATCAGGTCTTCTTTTAAATATTTCTTTTCCTGATTCAAGTTCAAAATAGAGAAAAATTTGGAAGAAAATATGGAAAATATTTAAGATAATAAACTGGAAATAAAATTTAATAATCATGAATAAATATATATTCATGTTAAATAACTTATATACATCACATAAAAATAGACTTGTGCGTAATACCAATTAGGTCTTAATGGAGTGGATATTGAGACAAAATCACTTACATTGAGTCTAACTCATCACGTACATTCTTTATCTCCATGAAAAATAAAAATATACTAATTATTCACATTATTAATATTTTTTTATTATTCCTTTAATCTTACTTATTTACATATTATAACTATTACACAATCTTTTATGTTCATGTCGGACATTTGAGTGAAATTTCGAACATAAGTCCAAGATGACTTCAGTAGGTTTTCTATGTTCAAAGAGTTCATTATTACATTATCTAAAAATAATAATCATGACATAATAATCATTTTTAAAACAATTATAATTTTGAATCCACACATTAAATATTGTTTTTATAAATGAATTACATTATAATCTTGGAGAGGCTAGGCCATATGTACATATGAGGAACATTTCTGTTTGTTCAACGATTATTATGGAAAGAAGGTAAGTACTATTTTATATTTAAAAAAGTATAACCATATAATATATATCATATTAATTAATTAAATATACTTATATATATCATCCATGTGGTGAGGAAAAACGAATCACATCGCTTCGTGTAGGTGGTAGTCCACACGTACATACAACTGACATTATTATTTTTCATTTCATGGAAAAGTAAGATGGGGAATGATTTATTATCTATCTAGAATTTTAAATATGTTAGGAAAAAATTATATAAACAATAATTATGTTATAATTTCCAGTATTGATAGATGGTAATAAAAAATGAATTGCATTAGTTTGTGAGGTGTCAGTCTTCTGTACACACTAATGATGAATTTATTTCAATTTTGGTTGATGTTGAGGATGGATATAATTTATTACATTAAAATAATGACATATATATATGTATTGGATACTTCTATTGTTAGTTTAGCATGTTTCCTGAATATTTTGAGGTGGTAGATGAAAAAAACTGAATCACGTTGTTTTAAATTATACATATTCTATGAAAAAAATCTTTTTCTTAACACATTATGACCTATAAGATTGGAAATCTGAAAAAAATAAGCCATATAGAATGAGTTATGAAATTATAGGAAGGTATTTGGTCAGGATTTTTCTGAACCAAATGGGATTTTATATGTGGATGAATGAGAAGAGGAGCCCCCATTTATAAGAGAGGGGAGGGGCACTCTTAGAATTTCTCAAAATATTAAATTAATATAAATTAATTTGTAATTTTAAAAAAGGTAAAAAATTATTAATTCCAAAATAGGATGAAGAAGGAGATAAAAAATCTATAAAATAATTTTTGGACATGTTTAGATCACATTTTTACCCTTACCATTTTTAACCCATCTTTAACCTTTTTTAAACATACCATGATAACAAATTGTTTTACTCTTTGTGGGTCAATAATGTTAGAATAAATGTAAAAAATAAATTAAATGCACCAGATTTGATGTTATAAATTATATTTCAATCAATTTATTGAATCTAATATTTTTATGAATTTTATATTATTTAATAAAATACTATTTATGACAAAATATAGATATGTATTTTTTATAATTATTCACTAATTTGACTTTAATTATAACATTATGACACTTAAAATTAGAAAAAAATAATTTCATTATATAGCTAAAATGCCATTTTTGTTTATAAAATTTATGTATCATATTTTTTTTGTCAAACTACATTACTTTTATTTTTTTAACATTTTTTTGTCTTTCAATTACGTAAATAATTACTGCATTAGTGGTTTCCAAGAATTTAAAGAAATTATTTATTCACTAAAAACTAAAAATAAATTACTATTATGAAGATAAATTTTTTATATTTCAAAATAATATTTATATTAAAAGATATCTTTAAATAAGACCATATTTAGAATATTATAATTTTTAAAAACAAGAGTGGAAATGTTTCACTTTTCTTCAAATAAAATACTATAAAGATCATAATCTCATTCAAATTGCCTTAAAATTCTATATAAACATAAATTTTGTGATTATGGATGAAATTAACAAATCCAATAAAATTAAGAGAAGTCTTAGGGTCAATTTATAATCCTCATAATTTTATTTTTAACATTAAGTACCCATTTTACCCTTTACTATGGTAAGAAACATTACTATGGTTACTATTCATATTGAGAAAAAATAATATGGACCAATTTAACAAATATGAGATTTATGTTTTCCAATATGGACTCTATTTTTCAAGATTCAATTCACATAATTGGGATAAATTACTTTTAATATAAATGTGTTAAATGCAGCAAGAATTCGTTTTTAGAAAAATGTTTTTTTTGCCAAAAAATGTACTTATACCAAAATTTTATATAACTATGATTAAAAAATAATTAATTATATTATATTTAATTAAATAATAATTAATTTAAATTAAGATAAAATTCAAATCATAATGATACTTTTTAATTATGAGAAATGATAGTTTCATAGAAATTCATATTTTTCACTATTCATTTGAATATCAATCTTTTTAGGAAAATATCAAACATTACGCTGATGATAATTTTAATATGATTATTTAAAAATGATATTATTTTATAAAATCAAATTTATATAAGTTCCAAAAATTAATTATAATATTTTCTCTGAAAAAGAAATAACAATTATTTTTGAAGAAAACATATTTTTGAAAAATAAAATGACTTTTTCAAAAATGAAGTTATTATGTAAAAAGAAGTAATTATAAATTGGTAGGACCATAAAATATTTCATAATGTGGTTAATACAATTAATACCTTCAAATTCCATGACCAAGTTATACTATTCATACTCAAATTCTAATATTCTGTGGTTCGTTTAGGCTCTATGTGATGTGGCTTATACACTATCAAACATAGTGTTATATGAAAATAATGGTGTGTTACATAGAACTTATAATAATTATAGATGGGAGTTAGATATAAATTGAAAATTTCAAGAATAGGCTTATATAATATATAGCCTAACTTCTTCAGTAAACGACATGGTAAAAAAGATTTTGGAGATTATTGGATAAGTCATATAATTGTGGAAAAAGTGTGAAGATCTGGAGAGACTTCTTAATTTAGAGATGATATTAGGAATTTTTGACACATAAACCTCTATAAAGGCTATGGGAATTTTTTAAGGGTTTACTAACATTATTTTTGATTCACTGCAAGTTCAGTGGTTCAAGAATAAGTGTAAATATATATTTGAGTGTTAAACTATGAAGAGGACAACCATGGTTGATGCTAAACCTCATGCAAAAAAACCTCATAAATTTAGACATCTAAAACTCATATAAGTGTACTAAGGTTGCAATAAAATATGAGAATAAAACACCATAAATCAGGTGTTATATTATTTTAGAGTTCTGTGGAAAATTAAATATGTGTGTTATATCATAAGGAGATATTTTAGATTGTTAGAATAAAAAAATGGGCAGGTATAATTTCTATAATTTTTATGATTTTAATGGGAACTAAAATTATTGTAATGGTTTTGTGAATAAAGTGATTCATTTTTAATCAATGGTGAAATGATAGTTTCTAAAAGTGTCTCAATAATATGAAAGATGGAAACTAGAAGAATCTTCTAGCAAGATAAAAAAAATTTATTTTTAGTCATATAAGATAAATAAGACTCTATGAAACTAGAGAAAGATTATAGACACCCACCATTAAAAATATTTGACTAGTGGTCATAGTTTAATTTAATAAGAATTGAGAAAGAAAATGTTACTGATATTTTCTTGAGAGAAACAAAAAGCTTAAGATCATGGATTTTTTACAGTGGGTGTACTTTTCATAGAATTAAAAATGAATATGTAATCATATATATCATGTATGATAATGATGGAGTTGTTTTCCATACAAATTAGGAGGAAGATAAAATTTATGTTTTCCCAAAGGAAAGGGTTGGTGAAAGAGATCAGAGAAGAATATAAGTTCTATTAGTCGAAGGTATCTATTAGTTGAAGGTATTAACTAGAATTGGAAAATTATATTCTCGTTGTGTGACAAAGAAAATGATTTAGAACTTAGAAAGAGAGGGTTCACTATTAAATATAGAGATAGTTCGATCATTCTCCAAGGTAAACAGACCTAGAGGAATCATTACCTTATTCATATAGAAAATGTCTACTTGTAGTTCAAACTGGATGAAAATAGATTATGATATAGTAAGCATGGTTATTTAATAAAAAAACCTTTGGGTATCTTGGTAAATAATAGTGGACCAAGAGATATAGCCGAACTCACATGTGATCACACTCACATTTGGAAATACATGTAAAAATGAGAAGATTTTTTGGAAGATCTAAAAACCAATAAAAGAGAAATCATTAATATTAACTGATATTTTACATGTAGATGAATGTAGGATAATTACATATGTGTGGATTATATAATTAAAAGTGCGTGTTTTTATTAAGAATTAACATTTTAGTTTAAAAATCACATTATATATTCAAAAATAAGAAAACATCCTTGGATTTGATTGATACTTTAGGACAATAATCCATAAATTATTTGTGATGAATGAATCAGCCACATGTTAATATAATACATTTTTTCCAGATATGAATCGATGTGGATGTTTTATATTTAAAATGAATTTTGATTAATGAATTTTAGTATTTTTATTTTTCATTCATTTATTTATAGTATCAGTAACTTAAGCATTGTTTTTTATTACACGTACACTATTTTTTTCTTATGCTGGGGTCGTGTGTTTGGAAACTAGTAGCGTGATTGTGATATTTTAGAAGGGGTTCTCAAAGAAAGTTAAATACCAGGAAACCCTTGGTGTATTTAATTTTTTAGAAATATATTAGTTATTATAAAATTTACATACCAATCTGATTATAGTCTATTAAAATATTTGTAAAATAAATTTTTTATAATTTCAATTTATTATTATTAAGATATATTTGAAACTAAATTTTATTTTTTAATTAGATTAATTAATGTGATGAAAATTTTGCTGCACATTTCTGGAACATGTGGTTTTTTTAGTTATATTATTATCACCGATAAAAGGAGCTTTTATTAGTGGTAAAATAGAACTGACACAATGAACATTTTTTATTCCTATTTCTAGAGTTGATAAATGTTCCACGTTTTACATCATGAATCACCTATGACGATACATGGGTGTGACGAAGGATTTACTATTATGCCACAAGTGGTGTTATAGGAATATCCTAGGCGTCCGCAACTGGATGTCCCATAATACTTTTTTGAGGTTTTATCTATGAAATAAAAGGAATATCTAGAACATATAAAGTCCTGGACACTCTATGGGATCATTTAAGGTTATCCTTGAAGACTACGCACCATCCATGGTATTCCCCTCCTAGCACTAACCCAAGCCTCCATCCATGCACGTTAGTAATAGTCATCACACATACACTAACACAAAAACTATCCCAGTTCAAATAATTAATTCCAATAATGATATATCTTAACTTCATAACAACACAGATATATCACATAGTAGAGAAACTATCCTAAAGAATTAGCACAATCAAGTAATTTAATTTAAAAATACTAAGCAACACAACAATTGGTTTATATATATATGGAAGATAAACCTATATTCCTAGTCATGAGTCATGAAAACATCTAAGATATCACAAATCATATATCAATATCATGTGCGTCGCCCAAGGTGTATTTAGTCTACTTTAATAGAAAAAGCATAATTTCCCCACTTTATAGAAACGAGAGGGTCCACTATACAATGTTTGACATACACCATCATAGTTCCCCTACACGAGTTTTAATTGGACTATCACTTCTCCACCACATACCAATAAAGATATGAGAAGAAACAATTTCATTGGTTTTATTCCTCAGATATCTTTTTGTAACACCATGACCCAAACCACTGGTTTTGATCCAGATACCACATGACCTCTCATGCGCCTCCCCTTATGTTAGATATTATCGAATAAAAGTGAGGGTATGAGTCTACTAATGAGGAGACTATACCCTCGACATCATTTCATCATATCAATAATAAAAAATAAAAAATATATGAAATAATTATAGTATACATACATAAACTAATAAATGGTATACATTTCGTAAAATTAAATGTGTCTTCTAAGGTGACAAGACTATCAAGTATATATTGAAGCGGGTAAATAAATAACCAAAAAATTAGGGATTCTCTGAAGTCCATCTTGGTTCGCTACCAGCTACATGATCCTCTACCCATCCATCCACCATAGAGCCCTTTCCCATCCCCAAATCCATTGTGAACTCTACATTTGTACTAAAATACCTGATTAGGGTGTGAGTACAAGACTTACTAAGACACCAGAAATGCATCATTAACCAGGTGTTCTCAAGTAAATTGGTAAATTACCTAAATATAATAAATTCAGAACAAGAATAATATCATGAACCAAAAAAAGAAGTTATGTTATAACCAAGCTACCACTAACGCCCCCACATACCTACTTTGACTCAAAGATGGAATGATGGTAAAGGTGTTTGAAGGATCACAACCACCCTCAAGGTTTTCATGTTACTTGAAATCCTTTAAGAATCTAGTGGTCATAATAAAAAGAATCCACTAGGAATAGATTCAATAGAATTATCTGATTCCACAAGGCATCAAGTTTCATCTTGTTCCCTTTGAATCCTCAAGTCATTGAGTCACATCTAGACCATAAGGCTATCATTCTCCATAATCATGATCATCATATCATGTCATGCAAACTCCACCTGAAAGAGAAATCATACCACAATAGTCACCTATCACATGCACCAAGAACCACACCTATAAAGAAAAGATAATACACTACATGGAATAACATGATAATAATCATAAAACACATCATGATAAATATAGAACCATCATGTAATCAACATGTGAGTCAACATCAAAAATAAAATCTAGATATTTCATCAATTATCTTAGGAATATTGTCATAATGGTTTCATGGGATACACACACCCATATGAGATAAAAATTAAAGTATACATATCAAATATAAAATCATAAAAATTATATCAAGGAAATATATAGAGGCTAGGTTTTTTATTTTTAATAATTCAAATTATTTCTATATATATTTCCAGATACATTCACGGAGACGATGTGCGATTCTGAGGCTCGGTGTGCCCAAAATTAATTTTATAAAAAAATTAAATATTTTTACATTAAACATAAGAAATTTTTATAATGTAAATGGAATAAATTTTAAATGTAATATCAAATCAAGAATCCAAGATAACTTTTGAGTTCAGAACACATTATTTTCCCTAAGTGTTACCTAAAATAGCTCAACATGATGCATTAGGATATCTCGCCAGTTAGTGGTGAATTCATCTAGTTAAATAATTAAATTATGTTAATTAATTTAATTTATTTAATATAATTGGACATCTATAAGAATATTTTTATGTAAAATCCTCTACAGTGAGCCATATAAACCCTAATAAGACTCCATATATTCTCCTTCCTCCTTACATTGGTGGATCTTATCAGATGACGATGAGACGTTGGTTCAAAGTATATCAAAGCATAAAGAATGAAAAAAATTATTCTATCATTGGAAAATAAATTATATGATGAGGAATGATAAAATATCTAGGTAGGACTCGTCAATTTGTGTATTACAACCATTTTGTCTAGATTGATTGAGAAAATTGATCCCTACAGTTGATCTGCATCAATTGTGACCTTTTCATACACATGTGTACCAGTTTAATAGATTATCCTACAATTTTCTAACACAAGATATCCCTTCTATTTATAGTTGTCCCAAAAATCATGGGAAATGGTGGTTAAACCTATGTTCTTGTGCCTTCCCCCATAATTTATATGCATTATTCATTGGATGGACCCCGCGGTCCTGGTTTGATACTTTTGGGTGGTGCCAAGCTCGATCGGACCCACATAATCAAGAGGAATACACATATGATGGAAGGATTGAAAAACCCAAAATGATTAGTGATATATTTTGGGATGTGGTTGATTATTTTTGTCATTAGATATCAAACATTCAGAGGTGAAAGGATTAGAAGCAGTCTGGACATGCGAAAAACATATAAAGACCAACAAAAACCAATATATAAGCACTAGATGGTTGGTAATGATTATAAAAGACTAGATACACCTTTTTTGAGTAAATAAGTAACTGGGTATAAATTCTTAAGACCAGATTTGGCATGAATATAGTAGATTTAAGATTATGGAAGATCCTGAATACACACTGTGCAGTTCAAACCACACATGGCGTGGCGAACACTGGCTATGGTAGATAGGGTTTTACTTTATGATAAGTATCAAACACCATGTGAGATCCCCAAATGCCATGTGACCACATACTAGAAGACTCATCATGTACTATGAGTGTACATTAGCACATGAAAAACCAGACACACCATGTACCAATGTACACATACACGACTTGAGTACACGAACTTAGGGTGGATACTTGGACATGGCCAACACACATGTGGAAACCCATGTGGAATTGGAACACTGTGTAGTCCCCATACACATTGTTTATACCTATATGGGTTGCGAGTTTTTTAACTCTAGGTAAATTAATAGGTGGTTAAGTGGTAGAACAAACTGTGTGGGTCCCCTCACACACCATGTAACCCTTGGATCTTTTTAAGGAAAATTCAACCTTCCAGATCCCCTTCATTTTTACTCAAAATTTGACCCTCAAGTAACCTATCCAATGTTTTTTTCATGAACAATTCCATGGTTCCATCCATTATGGATTTTGGGATATGATGTGAAGTGATTTGGTAAAAGTTCTTATTTAGGTGATGCTGAAAGATAGAAGTGACCAGGAAGAGGATCATCAATGATAGTAGAGTGAAACCCACCATCATCATTGGCAAGGTTACTCTACCTACCAAGTGGAACCACCTACAAATAGGGTGAATGTCCTTGTGACACCATAGTGGAACCCACCTATCACACCCAGGCGTGGGTCCTCGAACTAAAGAGTAAAGCCCCCCATCATCATGGGTACGAGTCCTTTACCTACCATGTATACCCCCTTTAAATAGGGTTAGGATCCTTTATTACCAGAGTGGAGCCCCCTATAATCCTAGGGAGTGGGTTCTCTATAGATACCTACCATGTGAAACCCCCTTAT
This sequence comes from Viscum album, assembly GCA_963277665.1. Lineage (NCBI taxonomy): Eukaryota > Viridiplantae > Streptophyta > Magnoliopsida > Santalales > Viscaceae > Viscum > Viscum album. The sequence continues at coordinate 1,405,032,539 of OY728160.1, forward strand.
CAAATTGGGTGCAAAAACTTATAATTTTTGAGTGAAACGCACTATCAGATAGTGGACGAGTCTTCATGGAACTAGAGTAGATCCCCCCCATCTGTTTGGTCATGAGCCCTTAATGAGTATTTATAGAGTGAACCCCCCCCCCCCCCGATGCACTAGGGTGTGAGTCCTCTACTTGGAATTTTTTCCTCCTTGACTGTGAGGTATAGTGGGGACATATGTGCCTTCACACAGTTTCTTTTGGGAAGATACATGAGATGTTGGTCATCATTGATGGAATTTTGGAACTGATGGAGACTCCCTTTCTAGGATGATCTATGAGATAGAGATCCACTTTCTCTTTCATTTGAGATACTTTTGACTATGCATATAGAAATCTTTATTTGTACCGTTGGATTTGGTTATTCTCCTTCCATGGGTTACAAATATTCACAAGGTATGCCACATGTTTTCTATGTTTAGTTTCTCATGGTTGGATGAGGTTACTCTTATACTATGGGTGAAAAAGACTTGAAGTGTAGTTCATCTACACACTATGTTGAGATACTAATTCGTGGATGAGGTTATCCTTTCTATTGATTTAGGTTGAGCTCTATATTGTTTATTGAATAATGTCTTTCTATTCCTATTGTATCTCTTACTTAACCACTTTAGCTTTCAGGGTGTCCTACCAGGTATGTATTTACATTCCCATGTAAGGGATTTTCCCACACATGTCATTTCATATGATGACAAAGAGAAGGTCGGAAGTGACTATAGAGGGGCTCAGGGAAACCTGATACATTGGACTGCATAAGGTTATTGCTTCCTGGAGATCAAGATCTAGGATCTCCCAGTGTCTTAATTTCTAGTTTTTTCATGTTGGGACGTCTCTCTTGTTGGGAATGTATTTTTTCACTTTACTTTTTAGTTTTCACTACTATACTATTATACTATCTATAGTTTTTATATTTATGATTTTCCCCTAGTATTTTGTGTCTTTTTATTTTATTCCTATCAAAATTTTCATTGATATGGCTATGTATATAGAGGTACATAGGAAATAGGCCTCTAATTTAGGATATTCCTTTTAGAGATTATCGGCTACCCCTAGCCTATGGAGGTGGTATTGGGGTAGTTAAAACTCAATCCCTATTATGTTTTTGATCATGAAACAACATGTGTAACAAAATAACTAGGAGGTAAGGAAATTTCTACCTCACAATATTCATTCTAAACATGAAGGTTTTTCAAAGGTGTCGTCACCCGATTGACATTCATACACCAACTGAAATACAAACATCTTATAAGAACTCATAGTACTGTTTCCAGACCAACATGACATGGGTTATAGGGTAAGGAAATGAGAAACAATACTAAAGAGTATAACCAATTCTTACATATGGTCTTCCATTTTTAAACCTTAAGATCTTTTGAAAGGCATACTTGAAATATGGGAGGATCCATAGAATAATCAAGGTTCTACGAAATGGAGGTGTACAAGAAACAAACACCATGGTTTAATATGGATCCACCATGATGCAAAATAGGGACACTAAGGTGTAGGGTGGAACACCATAATGAATAGGTGCATTGGGATGAGACCACCATATCATTGGACCAACAATTGCAGCATTGAATCTCTATCAACAAAACACAACAGGTTCATGACATGGCCCTGTGACATTGAAGTTACTGTAGAATGACCTACTAGATGTAGTGTGGGAGAAAATGGTGTAGAAATTACCTATGTCATGATATTTTATGGCATAATGAAAAATATCGTGACATGGAGTCTCTTCTGCAGCCCTTCAGAGCTCTCAAATGATCCCAAACAGAGGAAGATGAAATTATATTTTCATGGGGCTCTCCAAGAATCAAATCCTCATGAGGAATCCCCTATTAATACACCCACATAAAATATTAAATGGTTTAACACTTTAAATTTTTTAACATCTTATTATAGCGAAAAAATAGCTAAAGACTGAAAACTATTCTTGCTAGAAGAACCTAACTTGGAGAAGCCACTATAGAGTGGTCAGAATCACTATAGTGCAACCTCGAAGAACTTCCCTCCATGGCAAATCCTATGGCACAGAGTCCCTTGTTTTACAATACTTCAATGAAAATTATTATTTAGAAATGTGGCCTTATCTCATTTAAATCTCTTTTTCACATCCATCTATAAAATGCTGTGGTACCACCGATTTTAGTAAAATCTTTTTAAAAAACACATTCTAATCCTCATTATGATTCCCCAAGACCTTAGGACATTAACCAACAAAGATCAAACCAATAATAAGGATGAAAAGTGGGTAACAAGACATTCATTTAAGAAATAAATTGACAATGTTTTACAAGATTTTGGGTTCTTTGGGTGGCTTGGGTAGGTAGGGTTATGGCCTGACCCACATATGATATGATTTTTTTTGATAAATGACATAGGCATGGAAGGGATGAGAGCATGATATATTTAGTGTTGGGATGTGAGAGTGAATTAATAATGTGGGAGTGGGTGTGGGGAACCTTTATTCAGGGTCAATGCTATTTTTTTACTAATTTTTAAGTATTATTTGGTGAGTGAGCCTTGGGTGAGGCAAGGATGAATAGTTTTCTTTTTTAGGTGTTGTTGGTTGCACTGCTTGTTCACTGGTGAATTAATATTCTTTTTTCACATTTTCACTTGATACCTTGTGTATGATCCTTCTAATTACACAATTTATTCTCACTAAACAAATATATAAATATATTTTTAGGTTTTTATGACGGTTTTGAGAACTGAGTGTGGCATGAATATCTTGGAAATTGGTGTTGTCATGGTATTGTTGCCGTTGGTTTCACTTTTTAGTTTTACATTTGAGTTTTTTATTTCATCCATCGACATATATTTTCAGATTTTTTTGTTTATTTTATATTATATGATGATATTTTTTGTTGGTTGTTTATATTATCCCTCAATAATTTTCTCTAAATAGAGGGTAATGCCTCCCATTTTAATGTTTCACACTGTTGGTTCTTATTTTCAACTATAGTAATAATGGAGGTTGGACTCAGTGGTCACTATTTATCTTCACTATGAGCCCAAAATATGATACTTATAGATGAGGGTTGTGACAAGAAATAATATACAAAAACAAATATTCCCCATATCGAAAGGGATCCATTGAGGGATTGAGGGGGGGGAGACGCAACTTAGAATCCTACATCCTATAATTGAGAAGAAAAGAGGGGAGGGTGAAGATAAATATTGATAAGGGAAGAACAATAAATTCCATATTTTAAGAAACTTGTGATAAAATTTCATGGTATATCCTTGACTCATCACAACATGACAGCCCCTAGGGTGTGTCATGACAATTCTTTCTCTTAGAATTCTAGTCCCAAATAAAGTAGTCAACTCATGACCCTCCATGCTTTGGACATGAACCCTTGTAGTCTGTAAGTATTGGTTTCCCAAAAAATATCAAAGAAAAATACAAAACCTAAAAACACACAAATTAAAAAGAATTAAATGGAAAATATAATTCAAATGTATTAGTGACCCAAATGGTGTCACAATGAGGCCCTAGAAAAAGGATTAAATTTTAGTGCTTCTGGTGATGCAAGTTCAAATAATGTAATCTTTATAAATAAAATTTAAAATAAAAATATTTAGAAGGTAGGTTCTTGGGTCTAGTCTTCATTTTTTATTTGTTAAACACTACATTTGATCTTTTTTTATTTATTATAGCTTCATAATTTTGTTTATTTGATAGGTATTGAGTAAATGAATATGAAAATATGGTGCAGGTCATGTTTACAAGGGAGGTCAAGGCACATCTTCCCATGTTTTAGAGCATAGAAGAGGGAATTTGGGTAATGTATGTAAAAAACATACAATTTTCAAGGGATTTTGGGATAAGTATGTATAAAAGATAAAATTTAATGAAATTAGATAAAATTTATTTCATTATAAGTGACAGTAATTTGATTATTAATTATTAATTCTTATTTTGTTTATTTCTATTCTTCAATAATTATTTTCTGTTTTCAATGAAATAATAGAAATTTTATGAATTAATATATCAAGGTGCCATAATAAAACATATATTTCATTTAAAGGGAATTTATTATTATCATCCAGAGCAATTATAACCCCCACAAAATCCATTACTATGATTTATAAACAATGAGGGAAAAAATGGACGCATACTATTATTAAATATAGTTATTTAAAAAAATTATTATGTTAAGAATTTGTCTTTGAATTTCACCCTTTCAAAAAATTATAAAAAAAATATTTGAGAAAGAATTATATTAATAATATGTATATGTATATATATTGAAATTGAGTGGTTGTTTTGAAACTGTGGAACAAACTAACACCCATAATGTAATCACATGCATCTTTACATGTCTTATATTCATTAAAGTATATATACATACATTCATCCATATATTTATACATATACATATATTTTGATAAATAAATTTATATATATATATGTAAATAAATTTCTATTTTGTATAAAAATTCACACATGAACACAAAAACACACACATTTATATATACACATTTATATTTATATAATTTATTTATTTTATTAAATAATGAAAATCACATTTCTTTATTTTTTTATATAATATTTTCATTTATATTGTATTTTTATATTATGTATTTACATAATAAATCTGGGGGATTACCCATGTGGTAAAAAATTCCCACAATCCTACTTGAAATTCAAGTTGAAAATAAGAATGAATGAATTTTTTGAGGTAGTTTTACTGTAGTGTTGCACTATAAGGGTGTGGGGTTGTGACATGTAATGTAGTGTGATACTGTAGTAGTGAGACTATTTACCCAAATTAAACTTTTGTGCCATGTATTGGGAATATGGGACATCAATTTAGGGATATTAAATTATACTAAAGGATCATGAGGATAATGGAGTAGTGTTGTAGCAATCACCAGATAGAGATAATAAGAAATAGGATTAAAGAGATATGAGGAATTTTTTAACAAAAATAAAGGTAATTATAATTAACAAAATTTAAAAATGAAATCCCTATAATATGGAAGTTTGAGAATTGCTTATATATACAAATATATATTCTAAATTACATCTTCCACTGTGGAACAAAACATAAGGAAAGAAATTTTAATAAACACATAGGCACAAAGGCTTAACCCTGTGATTTGTAGTAGTAAAAATATTTTCCCTAATTGAGATTTTGGGCCATATATTGGGCCTCTTGTCCATGAATTTAGGTAAATTGGATTACACTGGAGAAGCCTCAGGAAGATAGAGTAGATCAATAACAATCAACATACAGAGCTAATCAGACACAAGATGAAAGAGAGATGATGATTTTTTAACAAGAATATTGGAAATTATAAGTAACAGCTTTTAAAAATGACTTCCATATAATAAGGAGGTTTTATAATTGTTTATATATATATATATATTCTAGATTACATCCTTCACTATGGATCATAGCACAAGGAATGACATTATAATAAACAAACAATCATAGGGAAATAAAATAAATTAAACAATTTAGTGAAAGTGGATAAAATTATTATGAGGTTAGTTTTCTGATTTATATAAAATCCATGAGTTTGTATTTTTTATTTTCCTTTTTTCCATATCTAGAATTTTTACGTTCCTTGGTTAATTGTGATTATCTTTCCCCAAAATAAAAAAACCCCAATATTATCTTTTCAAACCATGTTATTTCATTAGTATTCCTGAAACATTTTTTTATAAGTGTTGTTTTAAAAAAATTAACAAGTATGTGTTAATTATTTTAAAATATATGTAAATAATTATTAAAAACCATTAATTTATTTAAATTCAGTGGAATACATTAAGGGATTTGACAAATTCATTTAAAATGATGCATTAAATCTCATATCCCATTTCTCTTAAAAAAATAAATAATAATGTAACTAAAATTAATTAATAAAAATAATTTAAACAATAATAATAATTAACAATATACTCATCGAGAATATTGTTAAATAGTATTTAATAAAAGGACACAGTTAGAGTCATACTGGTCACACCATGTGTCAGTTTGATGTGTATAAAACATAGACATCACAAATGACTTAAGGATCACTTTTCAAAATTATTATGAAAATATACATATTTTTTCTTAGTTTTGAGTATGTCATGTGTCTTTTTTAATAAAATGTCAATTTAAACTAAAAAGATGTACTTTGAGTCATACTGGTAACATCGTGTGTTGATTTGATGCCAGACTAATTCCTAAATTTCATTAATAACTTATAAATTATTTTCCTAAAGTATCAAAACAATGTGAGAGTGTTTTATTGATTTTCAATGAGTTACGAACGTTTTGAATGAAACTATCAATTTTAAACTGATAACAGACACTTTGAGTTATACCAGTAACATCATGAATCAGATTGAGGTGCAATTGATTCCTTCATGTCACTAATAACTTGTGGATAATTCTACTAAAGTAAAAAAAATATGAATGTGTTTGCTTAGTTTTGTGTATGTGACATATGTATTGAACTAAAATGTCATTTTTCAAAAAAAAGAATCATTTGGAGTCATATTGATCACACAAGGTTTTAGATTGAAATGTGTATGATTCCTTCACGTCAGAAATGGCTTAAGGATTATTTTACTAAATTATCAAGACAATCCAAATTATTTTTCAGAGTTCTAAGTATGTCACATGTCTTTTTTACTAAAATGTCAATTTAAACTAAAAACACGGACTTTGAGTCATACCGATCACATGATGTGTTAGTTTGAAATGAGACTGATTATTATATGTCAAAAATGATTTATGAATCATTTTCGTAATGTATAAAGACAATCTAAGTGTGTTTTCCAGGTGTTCAGTGAGTGACACACAATTTGAACTAAATTCTCAATTTTAAACTAATAACGAACACTTTGAGTGAAATTGGGAACATCGTGTATCAGATTGAGGTATGAATGATTCCTAAACATAAAAAATAACTTATGGATCATTTTCTTAAAATATAAAAATAATTGAAATTCATTTTTTCGATTTGATTATGTGACGTGTATTTTGAACTAACATTTTAATTTAAAAAAAGACACACATAGATTCATTATGGTCACACAGTACATTATATTTATGTGTGGCTAATTTCTACACCTCGGTAATGACTTAAGGATATTTTTTAAAATATATTAAGACAATATGAATGTTTTTTATCAGTTTTAATCATGTAACATATCTTTTTTACGAAAATAAAAATTTAAACTAAAAACATGCACTTTGAGTCACACGAGTCACATCATGTGTCACTTTGAAATTAGGAGGATTACTACATGTAAAAAATGAATAATTAATAGTTTTACTAAAGTATTAAGAAAATATGAGTCGTTTTTATTAGTTTTCAATGCGTGACACTTGTTTTGAATGAAAGTATCGATTTTAAAGACATAAGAGACAGTTTGATTCATACGGGACACACTGTGTATCAGATTGAGGTGAAACCAAGTCATACACATAAAAAATTACCTATGAATAATTTTCCTAAAGTATTAATATAATATGAATTCATTTTATTAGTTTTGAGTATACGATGTGTGATTTTAACTAAAATGTGAATTTTAAATAAAAAGACACACTTGGATTCATGCGAGTCTCCATGCACCAGATTGACATGAGGATGATTTCTATATATAAAAAGAAAAGTAATCATTATATTAAAGTGTCAAGATAGTACACAAGTGTTTTCTTGTTTTTGAGTATGTCACATGTATTTTTTACTAAAACATCAATTCAATCTGAAAACAGGTGATTTGAGTTATACCGCTCACATTGTATGTCAGTTTTTCATGAGACTAATTCCTACAGATCAAAAATGACTTATGAGTCATTTTATTGAATTATCATAAAAATATGATCAAATTTTCTTGGATTTCAATTACAGACACATGTTTTCAACTAAATTTTCAATTTTAAACTAATAATGGACACTTTGAGTCATACTAAAGACAACATGTAGAAGATTGAGGTGAGGTTGGTTATTATATGTCAAAAATGACTTATTTTTTTTTACTAAAGTATCAAAACAATCTGAATATTTTTTCAAAGTTTTGAGTGTGTGATGTGTATTTTTTACTAAAATGTCAATTTAAACTAAAAATAGGCATTTTGAATCATACCAATCAGATTGTCTGTCAGTTTGAGATGAGAAAAATTCATATATGTAACAAATTAATTGTAAATCATTTTACTAAAGTACCAAGACCATCCAAGTATGATTTCTTAGTTTTTAGTGCATGAAACACATTTTAAACTAAGATGACTTTTTTAACTGATAACATATTATTTTGAGACATACTTATATCACCATTTCTCATATTAATGTGAAACTAAATAAAAAATGTCAAAAAAAGATTTATGGGTTGTTTTCCTAAAACATCACAATCCAAATTTTTTGGCTCATTGTTTTTTATGTGATGTGAGTTTTGAACTAAAATGTCAATTTTAAACAGAAATCACAAGCTTTGAGTCATACCAGATGTAACGTGTACCAGAATAAGGCACAATTGATTCCTATAAATCACAAATTAATTATGTATCATTGTCTAAAAGTATAAATATAATTTGAATGTGTTTTATTTTTTTTGAGGGTTTGATGTGTGTTTTTGAACTAAAATGTAAATTATACACAAATAATATACAGTTATAGTCATATTGAGAAAATTGTGTATCATATTGAGGTGTGTTTGATTGAGGCCTAGCTGATTCAAATAGGATCACAAGCATCTCTGAACATTTTTCTATCCATGTCATACTAAGAATATTGTGTATTAGATTAAGGTAAAACAGATTCATACATGTCCCAAATGACTTATGAATAATTTTACTAATGTATCAAAACAACATGAATGTGTTTTATTGATTTTTTAGTATGTAATACATTTTATGAAGTAAAATGTAAATTTTGAACTAATAACATAATCTTTGACTCGTATTGGGCATACCATGTATCTGATTTAGTTACGGTTGATTCATACACTCGACAACATGCCCTTTAATTCTTCAATTTATTCAACTTTTGGGGTTATCTAAAAATATTTTTTCTTGATAACCCATAAATTTGAAACCACTGTAGACTAAAAAAACTACATCATTATGAGTACATCATCCTCATTGAGTGCATAATCATAGCACAAGAGTGAATCATTAGGGTATTATCCTTTGTAATAATCTAAATAAAAATTAACAAAATAAGTTTCAAATAAAAATGATAATGAAATTAATGAAAAAAAATGACAAAATGATGATAAGATTGAAAAAATAAGTAGAATAAATTCTCCTCTTCATGATGGTTGTATACAATTCTGATACTTTGTATTATTCTCATTCATTTCTAAAAAAATCTATTTCATGGTCCAAATAAGAGGACATTTGACAGTCATGGTAGTGCTTTAAAAATATAAATAAATAAATTTCTATTAAATATTTTAAATAAAATTTTATTATCATAAAAAATACCCCTTCAGGTATGCTAGGTTTTTGATGTAGAACAATATCTTTCATAAAATTGTAAACATAATAACCACAATCTTTTCCATTAGTTTGTTCCTGAAATTTCAGAATCTTTGAGAAAAATAAGTAATTTGTTTTGATATTTGATTTTATTGTGGAATGTTATTACATATACCCTAATACATAAGTATTTTTAGATGTTGATAGGATTTATATTCTCATGGATTGTACTCATGCAATGATTTTGATAATATTTAAACACCACCATATCATAATATAATTATCAATAAAACATAATATAAAATCATTAAATTGAAGTTTACTTATAATTTTTTTCTTATATTTTTTAAATACTGATAAAAGTTATCATGTGTGTTCAGTTCTTAGGGTATACATGAATTTAATCTAGAAAATAAATCTTTAGAGTGTCCAAATTGACTATAGTGAGGAAACAATGTTTCCTAAAAAAGTAAAGTAATGAAATAAAAGAAAATATAATTGACAAGATTAAACTTTAGAGTTTTACCCTAGAATCATGGTTATTAAGAAGAGTCTATCATCTATATATATATATATATATATATTTTATTTCAAACATTATGGCTAGTTTTTCAAATATTACTCCTTATTGATTTGGTTATAATTAGAATAATTGAATAGAAGTGATGTGAGGACTACTGAGTCCATGTTTATGTTCATAGAATTTTCACCTCAAATAGTATTGATATATACTCTTAGAAAATTTATGAATAGTATTTCATCATAATTAATATAGTAGATTATCTATTAGACAAAAAAATCATGAAAACACACTTGATGTGTACATTTAGAACTCATAATCCTAGCCATTCATTCTTAAGGAATTTAGTTACATTATCAAGATCAATATAGTCTACAATGGCCAATATATATATCTATTCTTAAAAAAATTGTGTTTATAACCAATTTATAATGTAGTATCCACATGAACCATTAATATGTGTAAATATGGATGTTAAATGGGAAGGGTAATGGTACTTTTTGAAAATAGTTTTTGATTAGTATGCTGATCCTTTGAATCGTTTTGAGTTGAACTTCCATTTCACCCCTTCCCAATTTCTATCTATTATAGCATTCATCGGTTCTAGAATTTTTCAATAATTATTAATTAATTTTCTGAAAAATAATTTTGAATTTAATATCTTCTTATCAACATGTATCATTACAAGTTCTAAGGTCATGCTACAAATGTTCCAATAGTTTTGTCTACCTTATGAATATCAGCATCATTAAGAGGAATAGGTAGCTCTACGCTTGGCTCATGAGCTACATTAATCCCCACTATCACATGACCTTCTGGAAGTTGTTTGTTATGTATAATATATCCTTATATATTGTACATGGTACCCCTCACAACAATGTGATGGTTGGGTGTTTATGGATAAAAATCAAAATAATTTTCACCCAATAAAATAAAAGTATAATAAAGGTATTAGTGTCTTCCTAATTAATATTTCACAAAAATATTATGAAAATATTGATTAACTCCACTAATACAGCACATTAAGTGGAATGTCTCACCTTAATGGTGGTGGGGGTGGGGGGGATCTTCACGTATTGGTTGTTCCTGTGTTTTTTTGTCTCTTTGATTCCTTCCTATAACATTTTCTATTAACTATAACTTCCAATAAATTTATTCTTATAAAGAAGATAATTTTGCATTATACGCTTCCATTTTCTTTTCTTTATCCCCTGTTCATTTATTTTCTCAAAATATGTTCGGGGTGACACTCCAAAACCCTCACCTCTGAGGCAACCATGCTATTTTGGCCAATTCAAGGCCACTGATAGTAGTTGTTCATCAGTGACAAGTGATTATTATTATTATATGAAAGTTATATAATAAATATAAGAAATTAGGTAGTCATTTTTATATAATAAATATTTAATTTTTTTCATACTTACTAATGATTATGAGACTTTTGGTGTGTTTTCAACCATTAGTCTTCCATATTTATTTACATGTGCCTCCTTATATAGCACATGATATGTGATGGATGTTTATTTCTATTATGATTCACCAAACTACATATATAAAAAGGAATCTAATTTTGTTCTTGTTTCAGTACACATTCAAGTATTATTCTATTTTTAAAATACATACCATTTTTTATGTAAAGAGTTCCCCATCCTTACATTATGGTATTAGTACAATGGTATTTCAACTCGTTAATTATTTTCATCACACAATTTATATTTTATAAACTAAACAATTGTAATCAAATTGATTAATGCATGTATATTGAATAAAAGTTTCTGCAGTCCCAATGCACTGAAAAAGGTTTCTCCTCATGATGACCCATAAATGAATCCCATGATTTGTGGTTTATCCGGTGTGAATACATTTGTGTTGGGTGGGAATTTATGTTTCCTTCATTTTAATTTTGATGATATTTCATAATAATTGTGTGAAGGACTATATGATACTTTCTAGAGACCATTAATAAACATTTTATTCAAGAGTCATCTATTAGAAATTCACTCTGTAAGGGATAATGAAGAGTAAATACAAATTTGATTATTTTGTTTTTTAGTGAAATAAAGAAAGTATTTAATAATGTTACCCTAATATCATCCCAAATCAGTGTATTAAGAATAGTTACAACATTGTTCCATGAATCTAAATTAATAGAAATGCACATTTGAGTAATGATCCTAATGAAACTACAAAACATGGCCTTTTTGGGGTTAATAGTCTGGTCACAGTCATTCCATTCATCCTTGAATTTGATGCTTTTGTTTCTTACTTTAATACATTTTTCTAACATCATCACTATACGATGGTATTTTTTTCTGGGACAAAGGTTGTTCACCACCAACTAATTCCTCTACTTTAACAAGATAAATATGTTGTTCCTATGGATTGTTTGCATATTCTTATGCAGAATGATGTTGTTCCCCTACATTAGGAGCACTAGAATTTTAAGAAACATGTAGTTTCTCTTGATTTGGAACACCGTCATGAAAAAAGTCATTATATGTAAAAGGGGTCTAAAATTTAATTTTTATTACATAAATGTAGCAGTGAATAGACAACAATACAAGGTAACACAATGTATGTTACAAAAAACATAACCTAATTATTGAATACAGTTTTTAAAGGATGAAGTGGTTTGAACCCTCTATTGAGTATCCAAATCCCCTAATTGTGTTATCCTCTACATGACCTCATCTGTATTGGGACCAATGTGAAATGATTTTTGACCTCCTAATGAAAGGTCCATCCTCAATTGAAATGAAATCTAACCCTTTAGTGACTTTGGTCAATAATATAACAATTAATGACTTTTGTTTAGTTGGTTCTTGAACTTAAAATACCTATACTTCTTATGAGACCATTATAAACTATTCTTAATTATACCCTTCCTTACTGAAATCCACTTTCATGATTCTCAATTCCTCTATTTTAACCGAACTTCTATTATTAACCAACTATAATTGAAAACTGGATCTTGTAAATTTTTATAATCAAACTTCTATATTTGTTCGATGATGAAATAGTATGAAATATTATCATAAATTGGATTTATGTGATTTTTACCAGATACATGAATCACTTCAGTCGCAAGTGTAAATCCGCCATTTTTCATGGTACTATATTCATCATCTTTATTTATATATAATATATAAGCATTAATTATATAAACATTATAAGATAATACATTCACACTTGGTCCTATGACTAACCATCGAATTCATTCTGAAAATTGAATCTATATTTTCAGTTGAATCTTTAAAAAGATGGTCTTGAAACCATCCTACAAAATTTATATTATGTGTATTGGATATCCATCTTCATCCCTTAATAGATTCAAAATCCTAAGAATTACTTTGTGAATTTCAGCATATGGTGAAACATATAAACTATTATGAAAAACATAAATGTGGTACTACTCCCCCTCGATAATTTAAATTATGAAAATATATATTTCTAAAATTTCTTCACCAACAAGCCTCCCAGTGTGACGAGATTTCAGTAAACCAATACTTTTCACATCGAACATGTAGTCGACATGAAATCCATTGGCTCGCTCGACAACATATTTATCCGTAATAGAACATTCTAGCAGAATTTGATTTTTAACACACCCTTTAAAAATATAAATATATAATTCATTTTGATATATCCACCTATAATGTACATGTCCACATCGTTAAATCTCTTTTCTAATGTGAAGCATCTAGTGGACCATCATATCAGAGAATGTCGGTGAGAAGAGAATCTCTAATCACATAATATGATAGACATTTCCATTTCCATAGTTGGAAAATTGGTCGGATATATACCATTGATTCATACTATTTTGAAAAATAAATAGATCTTGGATAATGTATGTAAAATATTTTTAGAAAAACTACAACTTAAACCTATATGCATTTGATTTTGCGTCAAAACATTACAGTCATATGATTTTATACCATTTTTCTTTAAAGTAGTCATTGAAATGGTATTCTAGATTTTTTATGAATAACCCTTTGGAACCTTTACATCATTAATGAATATAAAAAATAGGTATCTCACTTTCCAGTAAAGAGTGTAAGCAGTTAGATTAAGAAAATCCCATTTTCGCTAATCACTGGCACTAACTCTTCCCATATTACAATGTTAGTCATATCAAACCTAGATTAAATTCCATCCTTTATTTCGATGGGGGAATTTAGTAACATTCAAATGTAACTATGAATTATATCTTTCTTCAACATGTATAAATTCAAAAAATTCATCACGTATAAACAATTCCAGTATAATAATTATAAAAAATATGTATTTTTTCAACTGGATTTTGTAAGGTTTCTCTGAAAATAATTATGAAAAGTAGTCTCTATATTTTTAATCTCTATAATATTAGATAACCTACTAGTGGAGATGGGGTTGTATGTTATTCTGTTCTCCCATTGAATGATGTTGTCCAAGATCAATACTTATGTTACAATCATAGAAACCTATGATATCATAGAAAAATAGTCTTAAATTAATGTTTCAATCTAAATGACTGAATAGATTGTTTACAAATAGGAAACCCTTTAGTTACTTTAATAATACATCTTGAAAAGTTACCATATGATGTAAAATCATTTATTATCCTGTACAATATGGACATCAATGTGAAATATTCATTTTTTATAAGAATCATACAACGTAACACCTAAATCCAACAATAATTTCCAATCTTAGATCAATGGATCCAAATAAACACCAATATCATGACCTAGTTGTTTTGGTCCTAATATAACCAAATATAACATAATGATTTTTTGTTTTATTCATAACTACAGTAAAAATTAATAAATTACCAACATAACTGGCCATGTAATGTGAGTTGTTCTTTAAAAAATCAAAAGGATTCACCCCATCTATAAATAGTGAATGATGAAGGTTTCATGGAATGTAACAAGATTTAGGATACTCATAATTAAGTATATTCTACTTTAGGAGAGACTACTATGTAATGAAGTTTCACAAAGAATATTCTTATATCTCCACGAGACATTGATTATCTAGTAGTCTCCTCACTTCTAGATTGGAACCTAAACCTTAGAATAATTGGAATGTACCATAAAAACTTTTTTTGACCTGATTCATTTTTCTTGTATCGAGAAGCATCACACATTGGGTATTTTTATGTGATTTGTAGTACTTTGGAAATAGTTTATAGTAATTTGAACAAGAATGTATTCTTTTGAGATCATTCCCATTTAATGTTTCTTTAATTTTTCATCAAATGTTTGGTAATGAATCTACTTATCTGATAGGATTATATAAATCAACAAATCTAGTAGTTAAGTAAAATTGGAATCACTTCGTCCATTTCCATATTTTAAATTATATAGCTATAGTATAATTAAAAATTCTATATATTTAGTACAACTAGTATACAATAGAATCCCTGCACAACACTTTATCTTCTCAAATAATTTTTTATAATCATGAAGATCTTATGAAAATATCAATTTAATTTCCTCAGTATGATCATTATTATCATTCACACCTATAATGACATCTGTGGTATAATCATCATCGTCATCCATACTTGTAATCATACCAGATGATCCATTAAGCACAATATTATCCTAGTCACTAGATAAATTCGGTTTTCCCATGTTTTTTCCAACATTGATAACTTCAATATATTTTTTAATAGATCAAGTGTTCTTCCAACTCCTCAATATTAATTAGTTTTAAATAAAAAATGTGTAAAAAAATGGATTTGAGAAGTATTATATGAATGATCTTTAGTAAACGTGATGAAATATTTCACCCCATCCTCTTATTATTTTTTCATACAATTGGAATCCATCCATTCCTAACTCATATCAATTTTATTTTATTCATTAATATTAATATTTAATTAAATAAATAAATACACAGAAATTCTGAACTTGAATCCCATAAAAAACATTCTTAACGAACCATTTAAGCTACATGATGTTATTTTTCAAAGATAATCAGAGATGAATGATGGGTATTCAGAATGGTTTTTTGTGTTGGAAATCATTACAAGAAGGTAATGTGTGCTATCTATAAATTTACTAACATTACCATCAAATTTTCATATATTATAAAACATATAGATTTCACATAGTATTAATTATAAGTTGTCTTAAATGACTAAATAGATAGAAAAGATCTAGAAAAATAATTTTACAATTGAATCAACCAGAGGGAGGATTTTATGTTTATTCATTTCTTTACTTGGTACTTGGTGGGATATGTGGTGTTTTAGTGGTAAATGTTTTAGAGAAGTAGTTGATCTTTTTTCATATGATGAAAACATTGATAAATATAAATCATATGCTCTTGGGAACCCAATGTTTGAAGACACATATGAATTTTTTATGTATTTTTAAAAAATTTCTTTTTAGTAATGTGGGAACCAAACATAGAGATCCACCATTCACACATATCCCCCATCCATTGGACACACCACATTCAAAATTGAAAAGATAAACATTCAAAATTGAAACTAGAATTAAAAAAAACCCTATAATCCACTTCGAACCATGAGCTTACCCCCCACGATCCACATCACAAGGAGACCTCAAACCTCACCTCACCGCCATCATAAAATCGCTGACCTGACATCTCATCACTATCACCAGCATCACGTCTACACATTTCTAAGTTATCACCCTCATAATCTTTTCAATGTTGTCCACTTCTCTGACGTCTACTGACTACACCAAACACCATCTCCACCATCACACAGTACCATCGGGATAGCCATGAACACCGATCAACAACCATTACTACCATTTCTATTCAAACACCACATCTGAACATTGAAACCCATCACAACATCATGTCATCATCCCCCATCAGAAAACGAAAAACTTGTAACAAAAATCCACTACATCAACCAACCAAAAAATGCCTCATGGATCACCAATAACTACTTGAACATAAAATCCAAAGGATTAGGAGACAAACACCACACCAGACAGACCCAAGGAGCAAAGGTGGTAACCTAATCCAAAGAAAATTAGAATAACCATGGAGCATTCACATGGATTCAAGACCATCATCTACATTTAACGATCAAATATAAACTCCACCGTCACCGAAATGCGGGCCGTGCCACCTGGTACCTCCCACTACAATGCACAACACTAGACAAAACCACTTAAAAACCATCAAACCTGACCAAACTCAAAGGGAGTTGTAGATCTAGAGGCCAGAGGGGTGTATGAGTGGGAATGAATTCCAATGAAGGATATGACCAAGCCAGTGTGTCAAACTCTCCAAATTCCCACATGAGAAATAGATACCACAACTCCGTAGAAGCACCCCAAGAGAAACAGAATCACAACCCAAAAACACAATGAAAATAAGGAGAAAATGGGAATGAAACCCTGATATGAATAGGATAATAAAAACCAAAGAAGAAAAAGAAATTAAAAGATGAAGGGATATGGCAGGTGAAGCCCTAAAAAATGGAAACAATAGAGGGGGAATTAAAACCTAGAAATAAGGATAGGAATAAGACAGAAGATGGAAGTTAAATTCTCCCAGAAAGAACATCGGGGGAGGATACCATAGGAATTAGAAATGAGATCACTCTAGGGATTTATTCGGAAGAGAGAAGAGGCCAGAAGGATACTCCAACACTATAGGATAGAAACCAAGGAAGAAGAAGAGAAGCACACTTGGGAGAGCTTACCAGGAGAGAATGGGTCCATACTTAGGTCCAATGATTAAATAAACCCATGAAGTTAAATGAAATGATTCAGATGTCTCAAGTTAGGGTTTGTATATTACATTCCCATTTAATATAGTTCAATTTTTTTAAAGTGACCTCTCAAAAACCCATTCTATGAAATTAAATTCATTAAAAACCACATTTAAATTTAAAACATTACATTTCTTAAATCAAAGTAAAAAATTTAAAATAGCCCAGGAGACATGAAAAAATAATCACTATCATCATAAAAATGATTTCAAAAATTAATTCACCTTTTATAAAACCTGGAATTAAAGTAATAAAATCCAACCATGGAATTTTAATTTTAAATTACTAAGAAGGTTTGGAAATATCATTTGGAGAATTCCATTTTTAAGAACCAACATTTAAAAAACATGTTCAAGATATAGAATTTGATTTCCCCAGTTCAATATATTGAATATGTGTTCCTGAAAAACCCTTTATCCTTATACATATATTCGTTTATAAATATAGATACCACTCATCCTATTTCACATATTCACACATCATTGTGTGAATATATGCAATAATATATCTATGTTTATATCAATCTATTATTTAATTCCTTTATTAAAAATTAATTAAAAAAACATTTCTTCTTCAGCTTGGTAAATTACTCTATTAATCATGCATCTTTTTCCCAAAATTTGAAAATATTTGATCTTGAATCAAGAAACTTTAAGTAACTTAAAGTAAAATTAATTCTTAGGGAACATAGAACAATATAATGAAGACATACCAATTTTAAACACACAACATGTAGTTTCATAGCTTGGAGCTCAAAAAAAGTAGAGGAGTTAAGAATCATAATGCTCATTGTGTTGGGTAGATTTTGGTAGCTATGTTGGAATTGGAGAAATGACATATATTGGGTAAATATATTCATACTACATTTGTGGTAATGTAAGATGTGTAGGGTTGTGATGTATTATAAACTTCTACTAGAATGTAATCAATTGATACCAACTATGTTCTTGTTATATCATAATGTTAAGTCTTTCATACGTGATTGTTCATTCTGTATCCATAATCGATGTAAACAACCCATGTTTTCTTGTCATATCACATGTGTAAAATGTATAATAAATAAGTTTCCATAATAAAATATTTATAATAATATTATTAAAAAATGTCAAACCATATAAAAAAATATCATAACTTACTAATGATATATCATGATAAAATTATTAAGAACAAACCTAAAACAAAATATAACGCATATAAAAAAAGAGTATGTTTATAGGTATCAAAAGTAGTTTGAAATAAGTGTTATCAATCACCATAAATATATAAAATTATAACAAATAAAATAAACTAAATGAAATATAATAAATAATTTGTATAAAAATTAAAAACAAACTAGGAGATATTAATATGATTAAAGTTATTTTTTTTATTAATTGAAGCAAATGGGATGAATTTTTTAATTTTAATATATGGGACTACGAGAGATACATAGAACTTGGATCCAATTACCATATATTCATTGTAAAAATTATACCTACTTATCATTTTCTTTAACAACCTTACATGTTAAGTGGGATGTATTTTTTCTATGAAAAACTAGGATATCGATGAAATCAGATTTAGAAATAACGATAAAGGAATAAGATGAACATGAAGGTAAGGGAGAGGGTGAACCAATAATGGATTGAGGAATGAGATATTGGGTGGATAATTAGTGTGGATGATCAAGTGAAAATCATATCAATGTGTGCGCAGTTTAGATCATTTAGGAAAACTGAAAACAAATAGTGAAGTTTAAGGGGGTGAAAAGAATCACAAGTGGTCACATAAAATGGATTTGGGTAAAGCTGATTCATATGAAATGATTGAGGGAGAAATATGATTGAGATTACATTCCATGAGAGCTTGGATGGTGCCAGCAAGGACAACTCAGTTAGTGTTTTATTTAAAATATTTTGAGGGGTTTTATGAGTGCTTTGAAAAAAGAGCTCATAATTCTCTAATTTAAATTATATAATTAATTTAATTTAAACATTTAAATATAAAAAATTATAAATAAATATAAATGTATATAATTATTCAGTGTAATATTGCTAGTTGATGGGATAATACAGTCCTTACAGTGGAACTAGGTTAACAGGAATAAGACAAATAGTGGTAGTGGTTCAACAGTATAAGACACGTTGATGGGATTTTTTTGTCCCTATGGAGGTAGTGGGCCAATGAGTGAATGAATGGGCCAGTGCCGGTGATTATGGTGCATAACATATGTCAGGAATTGGTGATAGGTGGAGAGGTTCGAGTGGTCTTCCTTGGAAGATGGTAGGGCAGTACTTCCAGGTCTTGTGGGCGGGCCAGATGACGGTTAATGATGTAATGATGCAATGAAGTTGATAAGGTTATAGGTGGTGGAGGTGTAGATTCATCATGATTCAGTAAGGAGGTTGGTAATTTGAGAGCGACCACAATCTGATGGTGGTGTGGTGACTAATGAATAGAAATAATGAACACCTGCTCAATGGCGGGTGTGGTGATCTCGTGGTCATGTGTGTCAATGCAACATGGAGTCTGACGAGACAATGGAATGTAGAATATTCATTATTAAAATGTAAGGGAGGCCTATTCGGTTGGAAAAACATCTCTAGTAGTGCACATTCCATGATGATTGTGGCGGTTTGGGTTTTTTGGGTCATGATTTGTAAGGCTCTTCGGGTTGATATAGTTGGGGGTTTATGAGCCTATAGAATGTATTAAGATAGTGGCCTTGATTGGTGGGTTATCCCTTGGGGGGTCTATGACCTGCCCATTGGTCTATGTGCACTATAGGTGTGTGTTTCACCTGTAATTGTACCCTTAATCACCTATAATATATATATAATTATAAATATAGTAAATATATTTATTAGTTAAATATATTTAATATAATATTATAATTATTTAATTATAAATATAATTATAATTATAATTATAATCAAGTATATTTATAAATATTTTCACATATTTTTATATATATTTATATAATTATATATAATTATATAATTATATATATTTATCTTATTATATATGTATTTATTAATATATAAATTTATAAAATTATAAATAGAGTAAATATATTTATTATTTATATGTATTTACTATAATTTAATAAATATTTAAATATATATATATTTATAATTATAATTAAATATATTTTCAAACAATTTATATATAATTATAAATATATTTATATAAATATATATTTATTTAATAATAATATATATTTTTATATATATACCTATAATATATATATATATATAAATATATTATACTTATAGAATATATGTATATTTGTTAATATATAAAAATTTATAATTATGAATATAATAAATATAAAATATAGGGGAATGAGAGAAGCATGTCCCAAGATTCTTCGGTGACCTCATTCTGATAGACTAGCCTAGGAGTTTGATTTTTTACTCATATATGTCGACACATTATATCTTACTTCAGGGAGGCCTTCATTCAATTAAGCTTAAGGTGCACAATGGATAAATTTTGAAGGATCTTGTGACTTTCTCTAGATTTTCATGTGTTTCTTTCACCACACTCCACAATCAAATATCACAAAAGATAATAAAAATAGGCACCACTGCTCATGTTTCCAACTCTGATGGTGCAATCTCAAAAATAATTGATCTATGTAAGTACTCCATTATTGATTGCATCAACCTATCGAATGGAATGAAACCCTATAAAATAGCTGATCTAGTTTCTGGACTTGCATCTGTTTGGGGATTTTCATATTATAAATGTGTTTCCTTAGGATGCGGTCTCTTCCAAGTCATCTTCACTTATGTGGATTTAAAGGTAAAATCTTGGAGCATGAGCTAGATAAATTTAATGTCAGTTACCTTGAGGTGACATGATTGGAATTTGAACTTTAATCTGAATGGTTTCAAGGAGACTTGCACAAATGTTTGGGTCAAAATCCAATGACTAAATTGGATCTTATGGCATCATATAACCTTATTTGATATTTATTCTAGAATTAGTGTTCCAATAAGGATGCATAACACCACTAAAATGGTTAGATTTGGCTATTTTCCATGGGTATTGGTTGATATTGTTCAGAGTGATCCCTTAATTGATAAAGTAGTCCATTATACTTCATAGGATGATCTTAATATTATTTTTTAGTATGAAAAAATGCCCAATTTTTTTGATTCATGTCGTATTTTTGGTCATATGATTTATATATGTAGAAGGAACATTGCTTTCTCTAACTTTTAGTTTATTGGGCATGATTTTCAGCATTACCAAAAAAGTGATAAAGGTTCTGCATTGCTCAAAGGAAATACTTTCATGGACTCTGTTAAGTAGGATACTGGTGTTGCATCTCCTAGTAATAAAAACACCCTATTGTTAAATAATCTTTTTAATGTTGAGGGAACCTCCCAAGATAATATTGGACCTTATCCTGATTTCCCTATTTAAGAAATTTTGTGTATGGAAGGTGACAATTCCATGGATTTTATTTAAAATTAGGTTGTTACTCTGCCTATTTCTACTGCTCAGTTGTATAAAGATAATACCATTAATTCATAGGCTCTTATATAGGTGGTTAATCTTACAAATGACACTAGTGTTTCTTTTAAGGATGTGATTTCTAGAGGTTTGACTGAAGAACATGTTATTGAGGAATCATTTGACATCAAATCTCCCATATACTGATTTGTAGAAGAATCTATGGACATTATCTTATGGAAAGAGAAGAAGAAGATCCATTATAAGAATCATAAAATAAATTCTAAATGAAATGTATCAAGTTCATTAAAAGTTAAATCCAAATGGACCATTCAGGTGCAACCAATGCCTATCCTCATATAAGGTAATAAAAAGGTTTCAGTACCCACTAATCACCCCATTTACTTTAGGTAATATGAATATTTTAGTGTATATTTGAATATAATTACAATTTTTAAGCTTAAAATTCTCGTAAAATTATTATAAATAATGTTGTGTTTATTCAGTCCAAGGTTGAAGTGATTGTGATTCCCATGATGCTCTTGATTACAGTGGTAAATATGAGGGACATGATTTTTCAAAAACTCTTCAGGATAGGGGATCTCCTTTAGTCTCTATTCCATGTTCTCTATCTCTCATGAGGGAGCATGTGACGGAGTCCAAGTCAGGTACTATTTCTATTTACACTGAGAAAATTATGGTTTCTTTACAAGCATATATTAACAAAGGTTTAAGTGATATAATACAACAAATGATTAATGCTTCAAAGGATTATATTCCACCTTTAAGACCTGCTTGTAAACTGGTTAGCGATAACTAGTATCTTTTTGAAATTAAATTCAACTTAGGGCTAGGTTCTAGTCACGGAAATTTGGATCACCATGTTGGAGATCCTTTTGCATGGAGGCAGGAAGATACTATAGGGACAAAACCATGTTATGTGACTCCCATTAGCATTCATCATATTGCTTTATTCTAGGTTGTTGACATTGAATGCATGGAAACATGAATATGTTTTTCTCTTACCCAACCTATTAAAGAGAAAGTAAAAATTATGTCAAATACTCCAAATTATTTTGAACATCTTTCCTCTGTGAGGAGTGAGGAAAAAGGCCAAAAAAGTAGTAGCGTGTTTGAAGCTGATGATATGAGGGAAACTATCAGTGTTAAAATTACATATTATGGAGGAGGTCCATGGATAGATGTTAAGACTTGTAGGAAGGGTCTTCACACTCATGGAAGGGTTGGGCACTCCTCTTTTCATAGTATGCACAGTCACCCTCGAGTTTCTTGAGGTTCTTTTCGTTCAACTTCTCTATATGTAGACTTTGTTAATTGAGTTTAGTTCTCTTTTCGCTATCATTGTTTTTATTAATAAAAGGAACCTCGATCCGAACCAGTTTTAATTATATATATAATAAAAATAATAATTAT
This sequence comes from Viscum album, assembly GCA_963277665.1. NCBI lineage: Eukaryota > Viridiplantae > Streptophyta > Magnoliopsida > Santalales > Viscaceae > Viscum > Viscum album. The sequence continues at coordinate 1,405,056,154 of OY728160.1, forward strand.
TTAAATATAATTATTATTTGAAATATAATTATTATTATATTATTATTATTTGAAAAAATATATATATTTATAATTATCAACAAATATAATTATATATATTTACTAAAATATAAATACATACAATTATAAATATGACAAATATATGTATTATTAAAATATATTTATTATAGATTTATAATTATATATATATAATTATTATAATGAATGAATATATTTTAAAATATTTTTATATAATTATAATTATATTAATATAATTATAAAGAATTCTACAACCAAAGAAGTCCATATGAGGGTTGCTAAGATAACCCACACCCATAAAATTTATAGAAAAATAAATGTATAGAAAAGAAGATAAAACCAAAAATACATGGTATGTTAAAGCATAAAATCCCAAATAAAAAGCAATTGATCAGATCCAACTTCTCTCTTGAGCCCCCTTATTTTTGGGATATAGACCTCTACCATTTGGATGACACCCTCTCCACCATGATATGGTCCTTTGAGGTGGCCCCAGATAATCATATAAAAATTAGTTAGAGCTAACATTTGGAATAATGTGTCTCCTATATTCCCATGAGAGTTCTTATAAATCCATATCCAGATTAGCGTGACAAGCATCTGAAATATTTTTCAACAATTGTTTCTAAATGATGTTGTATTCCCTATAGAAAAAAATATATGGTTCCATTTTATGAAATATATCTTCAAGCTATAAGTCAAACCATTTTTCTATTTCATTACTAAGACCCTGAGGTAGCATTTCTCCCTCATATTCTGATGGGGCATTTTTTTTAATTCATTACCCTTATAGATTCACATTCGTTAATTGAGGTCATATAAAAATTGTCATATCGGTACCTACAGATTTTAAAGAAATGGGATGGATAAAACCCCTCAAAAAATTCAAATGGATGATAATTCCATAGTGGGACTAAAATAAACAATGTAATATGATCATTTAAAATAATATCATTAGGATAATTAGAATACGATTCCACCTCAGCAGAGGACCACTTCACATTGAGAAGAGTTTCATGAATAACATCACATATTTGAATAGTTATTGCATCAACTGAGATGTGCTGAGATCTTGGGGTAGACTCACTAGTTTTAGATTTTCTGGATAGGACAAAAATAAAATCCTTCATCATCTACTAAATTCTTTTCCCCATTGATACATGAAACAATTAATTTTTCCTTAATCAAATGACTATCCGCTGATTCTTGAGCATGAGTTTCACCATCAGAAAGATTATGTGAATCATCAGAAGCCTCCACCATAACCTCATACCATATGAATCCCTTATCCCCAGGTCATATGGACATCATCCATAGTATATCCTAATTGCACTACCTATCCAATTGGTATTTTTCAACACCTGGAATCACCTAGCCATCTTGAGTTTATCGGTACCACTTATAGACATTTTCCAGATTCTTGCTAGTAGTAGTCTCCCCCACAGAGGACATACCACTCATGAAAGGATCTTTCCTATGGTCAAGAATGACTTAGTCTTGTATAGATGTTATTCCATCATATCTCAATATGATACCAATATCAACTCACTTGGCCTAACCAACATCAGCCTGATGTTGTTTCTTGAGATAATAAAACATATCATGTCCCAGAATAGGGAAGAATGAGAATAAAATTTCCTTTAGACATTGATATTTGTCCTTAACTATGGAAATACATCCCAAATAGAAGAGGGTAGGCTTCACATATTCAATTTTCGGTGAGAATTCCTCATCTAAAGCAGTAATAACCACCTTCTCAACCAAGGGAGATCTGAAGTTCACTTCAAATAGGACACATGCATAGAATCTAAAATTAGATTCTTCTATTTTCGAATCTATTTTAATGGGAACACCTAGCATGAAAATAATGTCATAGAGTAATTTTTGATGCCATTATATCCAGATAAGATTGAATATTTTCACCCATACAAGTACTCTTTAATTTTTCACCACAAAGGGATTAAATCAATGGTCCCACTTCTGTAAGAAAAACATTTATGGATTTAACATAATAGGGATGAATCCCCAAGATATTTTTATTGAGCTCATAAAAGGGAATGATTATGTGGAAATACCTAGTTCCCAAATGAATACAATTGAAATAAATATCCCAATAATTCGATAACCAATTACTCATGTCTTGGGTATTAAAAAACTTACATCTAGAAGGAAGAATCAATATGGAAATCACCGAATATTTATAGATCATGAATCTGTCCTAGATGGAAAATAGATTTGAAATATATGTACAATGTTACATTGTTTTATCACTCAATTTGGAGTGCCATCATGTGAGTAAGAGAACATCCTTTTTTGAAAGCCTATAGGGTCCTGACCCGATACTACATTTGGTGGAAAATCCAATTCCTCATTCTTTCTATGAGTATCATCATGCGAGATGGTGATAGAAAGCTCACATCAACCCAAAGCTCAAACTCAATGTTATGAGGGAAATCCATATTATAGAATATGCCATAATCCCCATTGTCTCCTCTCTAGAAATCTACCGAGACCCGCATCCCCCAATAAATATACAATTATATATATATATATACATATTAATATATAAATATACCTAATATTAAATATATGAATTATTTAAATATATATATTTGGTGATTGGTGGTACAATTACATTAAACACACACACCCCACACACAAAAGCTGGAAATGAAGGACATATCCCCCACCCAATGGATAACCCACTTATCCAGCATTAACTATTCAATACATGGCCCAAAGGCCCAGTGGGGATGAATCCCTATACATGGACCAAAGGCCCACTAGCTGGGATGAAGGCCTTGTGCACCGTCAAGCCCACATCATACTACTAATGTCTTCATGCCTGCATTAGTGCGTACCTACATCATGCCAGTGTCATTGCCTGTCTTCGTCTTGCATGCATCCCCACATTCTTTCAAAAATTTGACCCCACCAGAATTTAAACTGAGGTCTGATTCAAAATTACAGGGAGCCTTTACCACTTATGCAATCCCATAACTACTTGTTTAATTTTATTTATTGTAACTTAATAATTATTTTAAAATATTTTTAGTTAATTATAATTATAATTAAATATATTTAAAAAATTTTACATATAGCTGTGAAAGAACTATAGGACTATAGTGGAAGAACAGTGTCAGTGGTGACACTGTAGTGGTGATGGGCACTGTAGCTAGTGCTATATTTGTGGTGACAGTGTAGCATGAACTCTAGCATCCTGGGTTTGTAACAACACAATTCACTGGGGGGGGGGGGGGTTTCAGGTCAACAATTTGGGTCTTGATGGCCATGCAATGAGATTTCATGCTAACTAGGCCTACATGCCTTGTAATGGGCTTCATGATCACTAGGACTAAGTGCCATGTAATGAATAATTAAGGCTTGATGGGTGGGCTATCCCTAGGGGGTGGCCTCCCTTTCGTACCTGTGTGTGTGGTGTGTGTGTGTTCGAATGCAATTGTATCCCAAGAACCTAATATATATATTTATTAAAATATAGATATAGATATATATTATAAATATAATTAATATAGTTATTATATATATATATATTTATTTATAATTGTATAAATATAATTATAAATAATTATTTTGAAAAATATTTGTATATAATTATAAATATATTTATTTAATTATATATATTTATATATTTATATATATCTATTAATATATACATATATATAAAATTATATATATATATATATAAGGTTATTTGGGGTACAATTGCATCATATATAAATATATGCACTTATAAATATAATAAATATATTTATTATTTAATTTTGATTACGATATATTTTTATTTATTAAAATATATATTTATTTCTTTATAATTATAAATGTAATGAAATATATTTATTAATATTGGAATATATTTCTATATATATTTATATAAATATATATATTAAAATAATTATATATATTAACATAATGATAAATATTTATACAATTATATGGGTTTTAAACACGTATGGGATGTGGCAAAAAGGCCTAATCTATTTTTATTAAAATATTATGTTACAATAAGTAGAAAGAGTACCTAAATGGAAATACAACGCATAAACGCAAATATAGTGTTAAAAGTCATGAAAATCCATCACACGAGTAATGTTGGGACTTCACCAACCCCAACAACTTATACATGGAATGCTACCCTGAAGATGCTGCCCACACTTCTGTGTCTTGGAATGTTTCCAAGGTTCATGGGCTTCATTTGAGAATGGATAATCCAATTCCAGAACACTAAAGTCTTTTTGGACCAACTCATGTAGCCTCTCCTATTTTGGTTGTCTGTCCTTATTTCCTTTATCATTGTTAGACTCTATGAAAACCACATTCTACAAGTCAAAAACACCAAATGAATTAGTGGTCGAGATTTTATCCACATACAAATCTTTATTTTTAGAAGACAATAATCTTTCCTTGGTAACTCCCTAAATTTGGGTGTAAGAATAATTTAGATCACCCACTATAGAAAGAGTCCAAGAATAAAATTCCATCTCCAAGGAGTCGTTGTACTTATGTCAAGCATGTTTCAAAAAATAATCCTTTTTTGATACCCCAAATTGACCTATAATGGTAATTTCCATGGCTCCAGTTGCAGGGTGCATCTTTTAGCGATGCTATGCTACTACTTGTTTCTAGGATCCACTATAGGGAATGACATAATGACATTCGGCCCACCATAATTTTCCATGAAATACTGAACAAGATGTTTTTACAATCATTAGATACTAATATTAGTAGATCATACATCCCCCACTTCATTAACCATCCTATCAATGCTAAGAGTATTCTTTAGTTCATCCACACTGTCATGAGGTGTCTTTCTTCTCTGAATTTCCATCGACTTGAGATTATTATCACCATTCCTACCTTATATCACATAAATTTCTATGATTCCTTCATTGGGATGATCAATCCTATTGATCACCTGCATATTTATCGAGGACCTATTGAACTCACATTCTAAACCTGCTAACTCTGCCCTCAGAGATCTATCTGAGACCTTGGAAACCATTTCTCTAATACAAATTCATCTAAATTCTGGTTTTGTTGCACATTTTTAAAATTTTCTCAGTGTGGGGCCTCAACATATAAGTTTTGTTACCTTTGTGATCTCTTGAGGCTACCATCTATTCGTGAAGGAGATGTCGATTAACAATTTGTTGTGTTGCTACTTCATTAGATGGATATTTCTCATCATCTTGGATCTTAATGAAAATCTATTAACAAGATGTGGTAAATAGAACAATATGATTCATTTATGACATTCCATTAGAAGAAAGAGAATCATGAATTTTTATAGGAACTGGAGTAGTGGAAAGATGTTGTCTAGTATCTAATTTTGTAGATCCATCCTAATTAACTACATGAGGAGGAATTGTAGGTATAGCTTTAGTGAAACCATTCATCACCAAAGATCTTTAAATATTCATTCCACTAAACTAGGGCTAGTCCAAATCATCATTTCCAAGACAATATTTCACATTTGTTCTCCATCTTCTATTCTTTTTGGAACATGAAGTTTCATAAATCCCTCTAGTATAGCATAATACACACACAAATGATTTCTCACAAGTCAATGATTGATGCCTAATTTTCATAGAACATTGATCTACTTCCATGAGGTTATGATCATAGTGGCCAAACCTCACCACTTATATTTCCTTGTCCATTTTAATAGGTATTCTAACAAACATTTCTATATCATGTAAAATCCTTGGGTGCTAAAGGATCAAACTTAATCTATAAACATTAAACCACAATTGATGAAAAGAGTTACCTATCTACAAAGGTTTGAAATTCCAATACCATTCCTAGATATGTATAAATCAAAGATTCGGTGATAAAGAACCAAATCCCCAAGCCTCCATTTTCTAATATTCAGAAGAGAAGATAATATGAAAACTCCATGTCCTAACTAGACAAATTTCCTATTTGAGAATTCTTAAATACCTGAAAGAAGTTCGATATGGTCTGCTATTTCCTATGGTTTAGAGACATTTGAAAAAAATACATGTGATAATATAATGATCAAAGATTTATAGTATTCCAAGGAAACAACAAGATCTGATTTTTCATGGGAAACACTTACCTTCCGATAGAAACCACTAGCAACAGATCCTTTCAAGAGAGATAAGGAGCAACTAAACACACTCTCATTGCTTCCAGTAGCTAAAAACGATATTCCAAAAGTAGCATTTCAATCCTCTATTCCTTCTATCACATTCTAATAAAAATTGAATTGACATTGAGTGAGGAAAACATTCTCCAAGGATTGAAAAGGTCTGTACCCCATCGCTAGAAGCCCTAATCACCATTGAGTTTTAAAGAAAGATACTATCGTCGATCTTCCATCCCTCTTATCATATGTATTTATATAATTATGTATAAATATTTATTAATATATAAATATATATAATTATAATTAAAAAATATATATATTACTTAAATAAATTTATTATAGTTTTAAATATATATATATATATATATATAATTTTATAATTTTATAAATTTATTTTATTAAAAATTATATATATTTATATATTTATAATTTATAATTTTAATTAAAAAATTATTAAAAAATAACTTAAATAGATTATTTATATAAATTTCAATCATATTATAAATGATAAAAACTTAGTCAACCAAATCAAATAAATATTATTCATATAAACTATAAAAATACTGAAAATATTATTTTTAAACTAAATAAATATATGAAAAAATAAATACAAAAAAATGGATAAATTCCAAAATTTAGAAAAACAATAATTATTAAAAATTGAAAAATAATATTAAATTAATGCAATATTAAAAAGTAATAAACATAATTTAATTGAAAAAACTATTTTAAAAAATAAACTCATATAAGATTAATTAATTGAATCATAAACATGAATAGAAATGAAACAAATATTAATAAATTCATTTAAATAACTTAATTATATATATTCAAATCCTTTTAAAAATATTAGAACTCAATAAATAAAACTGAATAAATACTATTTATATAAATAAAAACATATTAAAAATAAAACATAGTAAATTATAAATATATATGAAAAATGAATAAATTACAAAATAATTATATCACAATTAAAAAGTATACATCAAATGTGAAACAAGTATAATCCATACATTCACATGTATACAAGTTATATATATATGCACAACCCACGTACATGTGCACATATACATACACATACATACATCTGCACACATACAACATCTATATATGAACTTATAAAAAACACACACACATAACATAATGCATACATATATATGAAAATATACATTGATATAAATATATAAGTTCAATATCATATATTAATGATACATCATTTTTATTAATATTATTACTTTTATTTATTAAAAAATGTTTATTAAAATATCATATTTATATTAATTATATACAAGAATTTTGTTGTTAATGTATATAAATAACCATTAATTATTGAAAATACATATGGTAATTATATATATACTAATAATATTTTTATTTAAATTTTTTATTAGTGCTAAGAAATGAACTGATAAGGATACACCATTATCAGCGCTAAAAAATGCGCCAAAAAGGGCCACTTTTTTAAGTGCTGATAAAAGTTACCTTTGCCATTTATTTTTTCCATCACTAATAAAGGTTAATCTTTTATCGTCGCTTTATGTTTATCACCGAAAAAAATCAAGTGCTGGATAAAGAAGACTCTATGGTAATGATTTCATGTTCTGGTTGGAAAATACCCAACCCTTTTGTTAAGGAGGCATGAATGTACTTACCAAGGCCTCACTCATTTATTAATCAGGCATTTACACCCCATAATCAATGCACTCTCGCATGAAACCCATAATATACAACTAATATAGTAATAAATATTCACCTTTAGAAATATAACTCATAATAAAAGAAATTAAATTCAAAAAAAAGTTTTCTTTAAAAACCCCATTTATAAACTTATCTGAAATTAGAAACATTTAATCAAATAATTTGTGAACTTAAAATTTATTTTTAACAAAAACCATGAAAAATCAATGTTTATTACTATAAAAGGATAAATATTGTAACAAATTCACAATTATTACAACCCTAAACTATTCATTTGAAGAATAATTCATTAATAAAACCAAAGGAAAACTCATGAAGTTTAGGTATGCCAATGGAAAAATGTGTTCATTCAAGATACTCACATCAAAACCAATTTCAACTACACCCATTTGTTTATGATCATAAGGATCAATAAAAGGGGATCCTCATGAGCCTATACATTAATGAAATATTCTCAAACACCCTTCACAACCCCATGGTTTCCCCCCCATGACCAAATTGGGAAAATGGGGTAAAATGATATGGATGAACAATAAAAAAAGAAGAAAAGAGAGGATAAATCCAACAGAAACTATAGATTTCTTGATAAAAATCCACCCCAAATCACTAGGGGTACACTAAGGGGGTAATAAAGAGGAAGGAGGTTCACCAAGGAGACCTACAACGCACAAATTAAGAAATAAAAGGGGATCATGTGTTTAATATTTGATAGTAGAAAAATCATAAATTCCCCAATTTAAGAAACCTAGGATGAAAGGTCACAACACAATCATTACTCATCCTCTAATGATGGGTCTTTTCCCTATAACTATTTCACCACTCTCAAAATTCATTTCATGTTGTGTTATTCCCTATCATGGAAGGAAACACCCCTCTAGAAAACATTATCACTACCTTAGCTTTAGCACAACATGGTCTCCCAAGGGTGTTGTTTGAAACCCCCTAACAATTCATGTCAAAAATAAACTTGTTATGGGTTTTCCTTCCGTGATCACCCAATGAACCACTAAAACAAAAAAATGAAGGATTCCCAAAAATATCAATGCATTGCCCAAACCCCAAAAAATCCAAAATTAAAATAATTAATAAAATAGAGAATTTATACACTAGCCTGATTGGTGTTACAATTATATATGCCATAAAGATTTCAAACCTCAAAATACCCACAAGGATCTACAACTAAGGAATGTTTATTCCACTATTCTTTACCCAAGGAATCACAATATCAACTCTCATGGGTGTCCCTACCATGATACTAAAAAACAAAGACCAATGGAACCCACTACCCAAAAAACACTTAATTTTAATAATATAGGATATATAGAGGCTACTCAATGATGAAAATATCAGGATCAATCTATAGATACTCTAACTACACCATGTAAGATGGGTTTTTATTATATTTATTTAGGTATGACGCATGTAATACAACCTGAAAAGCTGACATCTAACTTGGAATATCTAGATTTTACACCATCATCCTGAGGCACTATACGATTTAAAAGGTTTTTAAATACAACTACATTAACATACCCCATTTGTCAAGATATTGAAGTCCCAATCTTGGATGTATATTGAGAGAAACTCTATCACCCACCATAAAATCTAACTGATGAAGGTGGTGGATAATGTAATATTTCTAACAACAATGATCCACCGATAATCTATTCAGAATCAAATAAAAGTTCTCATTAATTAATTATATAATTCTTCTCCCCAATAAAGGCATATCTCCAAATTTTTTCTAATCTTTTGGGGAAAAAAATTACTATCTATAAATAAATTTTATGAAATCTGGTTTTATCAAGGATTTATAACTATTATTATAAGAAAACTCAGCCAAAGTAAAATGTTTGTACCATGAAAATCCAAAATCAGACAAACAAGATCAGAACATATCCTTAAGAATATATATATCCTATTCAATATTACCATCTATCAACATGTCATAGTTCATACTCAACATTAGCTGAGAACCCATTTCTTCTTGGGGTCCCTTCTAGAAATGGGAGGTAAAATGTAGGTATTGATAATAAAAAGTTGTCTAAAGAACAACATAAAGCCTCACAATATCTTATATATAACGATTCCCTAGATCGTCCACTCTCATTAAATAATTAATAAGAAGTAATTGGGATTATTTTTTAACTATTCAATAATCATCTATATTCCATTCCTCTTATAAGAAGACCACCATAAACTAATAAAAAAATCTACAGAAAACCCATCCCAAAAACCATGTCAGAATTTGAAGATGCTAAATAGCCTTATTGGAATTTGGAGTTTGACCATAATCTTCTATCTTTTAAGACAATGATATAAAAAATTAAATATTTCCTAATTTATTAAAGGCCACTAGTACCTATATTTTTAACCATAGAACATTTTGGTAGCACATGTGGTTAACTACCCAGCTAGATTGGTGTCCACCACTCACAAAATTTTTCTATTTAGAAAAAAGAACCACTAATCACCTATAATTATATGGAATAGATATAATGTAGTGGATTTGGATGGTTTCAAACCATCACACCAAAAAGTGAGGTCTGTTCCACAATAGGGTTTACAATTCTACGTCTAAAAATGGGAGCACTATTGTATAGTGTTCCATGCCGCATTCTTTGGTGAAATAAAAGATACAACACTATAAACGGTTTTACATATCAAAATAGAGAATTAGTAAAGAAAAATTTCGTTTTCAATGTGATGAAGGCCATGATGCAATGCATATATCACACTGTAGAGGGATTCAAGTGATCATTAGTGGATCTACCACATTGGTCAGGTCCGCATCGTAGTATTAAAACCATAATGCATTGAGGTAATGTGAATTTAATTTGTTTTATATTACTAGGGTCTTCCAATATATAAATGTAATTTTTTCCCTAACTTATTTTGTAGTTTAAGAAAACAAAAAGGAAAAAAACTCATCACACCACAAAAGGGGTAAGCCACAATGATATTTTTTCTACTTGTGATATTCAAACAAATTTTTATATGAGGAATTTTAGTTGGTGGTTTGTTTTTTATTTTGGAATTTCAAAACTACAAAATTCAAATAGGATGATGATGATCTAATGGTAGAACATACAAAGGATGATACTGATCTTGGGGAAGTTGCGAATTGACTTAAGATTTTAATTTCAATTATAAAATTAAATTCATCTTTAAAATCAATAGATCTAAAATGTAGGTAGATTAGAATATATAGATTTACAAGAATATAAAATTTAAAGACCTTATCAAGAAAATAATGAAAAGAAATTCCAGGCATGCGAAACAGATGGTTGAAAACAGTGAAGGGAATATTCCAATTCTTATAATTCATTGAAAGTTTTTCAAATCCTTCCAAGAAGTGACACAAAATTCAATGTGTATTTATTATCTCTATTTTTTAGTAAAAAATATTATTATAGGAGGTGTGAAAAACTATTTTTAAGAGGATTTATTGATTTCTCATCACGATGAATAAGAATAGTGAGATTTTATTTCTTTTCATGTATAGGGATTATGTTGGTTTAGTGAGACCACTTTGTTGTGTAAGAACATAAAATTAGTGCACTATAGTGTTTCAAGTTCATATTCTCACCACCAGGTTTAAGCTTGTTGGATTACCCAGTTTTAAAAAAACATTTTAAAATCAATTATATTTTTATAGTATTATTATTTCTGGAGAAATGTAATGAGGGAGAGAAAAGAAGTGGTCCTCATATTAAGAGAAAAATAATACACTCAAGAAAGAAATTTCCTCCCCCACCCACATAGGATAAAATCCTTTATAGGTGCCAATAATTGGCATTAAATCAAGTATTTTAGGGTGAAAATTTCCCTATAAATATAATGATGATATTTGTTAGCCACATGTTCATACCTATATTAGAAGAAATTAATTTTCAACTATTTAAGATTAAAATGAAGGATTAAATTATATCATTTTTATGGACTCATATGTTAAAATCGTGTTATTTTGGCTAACATGGAGAGTAGAGATCTATATGTGAAATACCATGCCTAATTAGAAGTATAATCCAAAACTATCAATTCCTTAGTGGGATTCTTAGACAACCCTATTTACTAGATGGTTGTGTAATGTTATACTTCCCATGTTATACCATAAAAACTATTAAATATTTATAAAAGAGATTAAAAAATAATAGAAGTAATTGTATAGGTTTTGTGTAATAAATTTGAATATTTGAGGAAAATTCCTGATGAAATGGTTGACATGTTATTTGGATGACACAATACCTTGGTTAAAGATATGCCAAAACTGTGAAAATAAAATGACAATATTAACAATTTTAAGAGAATTCTAAGAATACTGCATCCATGTTTTATTATAGAAGTCTCAGAGGTTAAATAAAAAGATACAAATGATATTTTATTATGATTATCACCATAATTTTTATCAAAATCAAAAGAACTATTTAAAGCGTCTAACAATTTCATTTAATTGACATGAAATTAGAAACTTTATGATATCATGTGATAATCTTAAAATAACCATGAATGGTACTTGGAGAAGTCTTGATAAAATTATTGATCTCTTGGATTAATGTTCTCTGACCTTTTGATGGCAATAATGGAATCTAGGATCCCATAAATGAGAATGGACACCAATAAGTAGATCCCACTAGCCGGTCCATAGCCACTTGGAAACCGGTGTTAAAGGTAGTATCCTCCCATTGTAGTAGAATTCCACTAGCTTCCTAATATAGGAGAACACACTAACTGATGTAGATAAATAGTAACACCCATTGGAGAAGATTCTCACCACCATATGATGGTAGATCACTGAACATCTGGTGAGTTCTACATGTTCCTAGATAGGCATATTTTCTACATAGACTACTCGATGGAGGCTAATAGGTAATCGATAACGTTAGGACCACAACACAGAGCCTTCATTTAATTATGGTAATAATTCAATAAAATGGTTTTCTATGACTTCAATTCCATTGAATAACTCGAAAATTCTCTTAATTCCTTTTAAGGTTAAAAAGAAACCACTTGGGTCCCTTGGTAATATACCTTCTCAATAATTCTCTAAATCCTATGTGTTACACTCTTCAAATTTTTTCCATGTGATCTACTTTTCTATGTGATTTTTCATCTAATAAATATTGTGATCTTGTAGTAATATTATTAACACTCTCATATTTCTTTATCATTCTATCTTAGTAGTTCTTTTCATTATTTTTAGATAATTGATTCTGTGATAAAATATGGTTGCTTCTAGAAATCACATCTTCATACACTTTCTTATATTATCAATTATCACTTCATTTGATGTGAGAAACTAGGGTTTTCATTCCATAACCGCTAAAAGGAAAAGTTATTTGTGACTTTTAGGTTTCTATCCATACATAATAAATGGAAAGGTTCAATTATAATTTCTATTTCTTACTACAAAATAAAAAATAAAGGGAGTTTTTATTTCTTGGAAACCACTAAATCTAAGAGACTAATACATTAAATCCTCATTCCATTGATGTGGTAGATAGATGGGCACTTCTTGAGATATTTATGAAATTCCTTCTCAAATTTGTGTCCTTATTTACTTTCCACATTGTTATTTAATAATTATTTTCATTCACTTAATTAATCAATTTTATGATCCATTAATTTACATAATAATTTATTTTATGAATCACTAGTTATTATATTCTTCAAATTTTATAAATATATATAATTATATCAATACTATTTCAATTTTTTTGTACTTAAGTTTATTATTATTTTTAAAACAACAAAAGTTTTAAATTATTTTCAATCATTGAAAATAATTTTTTAGCCTTTAAAACATGGTTTATTTCCTCTATTTTAAAAGGAAGGTCACTACCCATATTTCCATTTACCATACTTGTAACTATATTTGGTATCAAATAGATATTTAATTGATTTATTTATTATCATTAATTATTTTAAAGAATAATTTTCTTTCAAAATCCTTAACTATTTTTTCATTGAATTTTTCTTTTCAAAACACATTTTTCAAACCTCTATATTGCTCCCAATGTATACTCTATGGGTCAGACTCCATTTTTTTATGGTAAAATTTATGGATATTGAAAAAAATCAATTTATACATTTATTCGATCTACTATTTTTTCCATAAGGAAGATATGCATGGTTATATTCCTACTACTTAAAAAGAATTTAAATTGATTCCTAATGATATTTATATTTTTGAATTAGATAGTAAAGCAAGGAATTTATGGGATTGGGGTTAAAAAAAATTAATATAATCAAAATTATTTATGAAAAAGGACTCATGAGTTATTTAATCTCTTATAGTTAACTCATGTAGTAACCATTAAAATCAAAAGATACTAAATTAGATATATTTAGATCAAACATTGGGAGTTTTTTATGAATCCCAGTAAATATATTATTAAAATATGATATTGATTCACTGGAATTTATAATGTATGAAAGGATCCTAGTGATACTCATTATAAATATTCTTTATTCAAGCAAATCCTTTGGGTTTTACTAAAAAATAATTCTCTAAAAACCACCACTATGCAAGAAGGTAAAGATAGAAAGTATATTACGATTACATAACTCATTGGATCTATCATGACATATAAGATAACTTTGAGATGAAATGATAAAAAAAGGAAAATGAAGTAAAAGAATCCCAAAATGAAATTTCCTTCATGGAAATTAACCGTGACACATCTAAAAGTGAATTTTAGATTAGTCGTATTTCCAGGAATATGAACAAATACATGAATAGAAGAAATCTATATAATTATTCAAAAATGAAAATCAAGAAATGGAAGATTATTTATTAGATATAAAAAATATGGGTCACATAAATATGTGTTATCCATTGAAAAACTAAAGTTTTATGGACATAAAAGTTTCAACATGGAGCTCTAGAAAAGATTCAATTTAAACATATAAATTAAGAGACAAAGTTCTAAGTGCCTTGTAGTCAATATTGTGGTATATAATGAACTAAATTTTTCTTTTTCTAATTATTACTATTTTAATTCTTGAACATATTATTTAATTTAAAAGGATCATTTTCATACTGGATATCAACTTAAAAATTGTTTCTGTGAAGTTTTTTGAAAAATTAAACTCAAAAAAAGAATTAAAGTCATGTTGTTTAAAAAAATGATCAAATTTTAAATGAAGATGATGATTTGATTTTAAAATTAAAATAACAACCTAATGTTGAAAATCATTTATCTAAAATTAATGATCTTAAAAATAATATTTCTTATTTCAACTAAGGTTAAGAAACATTGAATAAAATTTTGGAATATCAACATGCTATTATTAGTAATTTAACGATTTATTTTTAAAAATAATATAGTTTTCCAAAAAATTATAAAAGAGTACTTTTGTAAAATGAACTTTCGAAAATATTTTTTGTAATTACTGAAACAAAACAAAACATATTATTTATGAATTCCATTATAAAAACTCAAGATATGGTAGTCTAATGTGAATTAATCTCTCATATCATATATATAATTGAAAAAATTATTCTAATCAAACTTGGAATCAAAATCCATTTTTCAATAAGTTAAGTTGGACCAAGATATGGGTTCCAAAAGAATTATTTTATTTATATTTTATAGGAGAAGGGTCTAGTGAGAAAACCTAAATAAGATATTTGGTATATGGATAGGGGTGATCAAGGATCATATGTGGTGATCCTTCCAAATTTAATCGTCTCAAACACTTTGAGAGAGGAAATGTTACATTTGGAGATGATTCAAAAGGTTAATTTACCAGTAGCGGTATGATCTGATTCTCATAATATACTTTAATAACGTTTTTTTGTGAATTTATTGAGGTATAGTTCACTAACTATTCTTCTTTTGTGTGATAATTGTTTTAAAATAATTTTTGAAAAAAATTGCAATGTTTTCAATTTTAAAGAACTGATTTACCATATGTCATTTACAAAATCTTTATATTATTGATTTAATATCACTTTCATGTTAAACTATCGAGTGTTTAAGAGAACATGTTAATGAATCAAGGATTTAGAATGAAATTCTATGTAACTATAATAGTTATTCTATTGTCATGATAAACTGCAACCAACTAGTATGATATTTATGAAAATATTATTTCAAATATTACTTAGTCCATGAAACATTCAATCTTTGAATGTTACAAAAATATTCTATCAAATTTAGAAAGGATGTTTCTTCTTCACAATACATATATCTAGTTCAAATTTAAATTTTTGACCAGCTCAAGTTGAAATTATTATAGGAAAATATTACACCATTGTAATTATAGGTGATTATTCTATATCTACATGGGTATTCTTTATAGCTTATAAACACATGGATCGTAATGTATTTATCCAACTTTTAATGAATGATAAGAATTTAAAAGGATAGAAAATATTTTATGGTAGAAGTGATAATGGAAGAGGAATTGATAAAAAAATACATTAATGATATTTAGGCTTCTCAAGGTTATCGTCACTCTTTATCAACTCCAAGAACACCATAATAAAATGGGGCTATTGAAAGATGAAGTGGGACCCTCCACGAAATTTATAGTACTCTATTGAATATGTTTAATATTACTAAATTGTTTTGTACATATGTGGTCTATACTTATTATATTATCATTATTTGTGTTTTCATAATACCCATCTTAGTAAATAGCCTTTACGAACTTTGGTAAGACAAAATTCCTATAGTTGGTTTCTATAATGATTTCAGTTGTAAATGATTTATCCTTAATAGTAAGGATAATATAAGAATTATTGACTCTCAATATATGTATGTTATCCTTATTGGGTACTCAAACTCTAGTAAAGCCTTTTGAGTCTTTAATTTTAGGGACAAGACATTATAAATTTCTATTCACATCAAATTTATTGAGAATCTTCCCGTATCACACACCCAAATTATTGATGATGTTGACCAAGTTAGTTTTACCATACTTAAAATTTAGGATTATAAAGTAATTAAGGATGTTCAAAAACCCCCTTCAACTCCATTACCCAAGGCATTGGTTGAATCCAAAAACCATCCCCTTGAAAATGTTATTGGTGAATTAAAATTTGGAACTCGATATAAAAGGTTGATCTTAAATGAAATTGAACATCAAGATTTTATCTCTCCCCTTATAAAACATTCCATTTATGATGTTATTAATGATTAGAATTGGTTACTTTCCATGAAAGTGGTTAAAGGAACAACATTGGGACTCTCGTGGAACAACCCAATAATCATCCTATTATATGAACTAAGTAGGTTTTTGAAATAAAATTATCGATCTTGAAATTATAATTCTTTAAAAGGATCTACATGTTTCTGAACAATATAATAAATAATAAGTTATTGATTATGGTGAAACATTTTCACTCATTTCATGGATAAAATCTATTATAACTATGTTGGAATTATCTTATCATTTTCATTTTAATCATTTTCTAGTAAATTTAAAATGTGTTTTTCTATATGATGTTTTATGAAAATGATTTTGTGGATCAACCATGAGGTTTTGAAAATCTTAAATTTTTTAATCATGTTTTCATGTTAACCAAATCTTGTTATAGTTTAAAATGTTCTATTTTTATTTTAACGATAGGATAACTAAATTATTTCTTTCATATGATTTTAAAATTGGAAGAGTTGATTCAAATATTTTTCTGAAAATTTTTTTCAAATGATTTAATAATATTTTAAATTTAGGTTTATGATGGTAGTTTAGAAAAAATAAAGAAACTCTTTTTAATGCATATTTTTATTTTATGAATAAAGTGCTTAGAATGAGTTTCATGAAGTACTCAAATTGTTTCATTGTTTCAGATTTCCCAAAAATTACAGTGGATCTCTTTAAATAGTAATTAAATAAACTAATGAATTTATACAGATGTTTAGTGTGGGTCATCCTAAGAAAATTAGAATACCCATGAGAACAACTTATAACTTAACATTGGATAAAGTCAGAATGTCAGCCGTTAGTAAGTTTTGTGGAATTTTGATTGTACGTATACTTCAACTTACTGAGAATCAGTTGGAAAACATGTTTATCATATTTATTTGTGATTATTTTCTATAAAATCCAATGTAATAAAATTTAAAATCCATCAAGATAGTTTTTAAAAATTTTAAATGAATAAAAATCCTTTGATTATTTTATTAAAAGAAACTTACCATGAACTTAATTGTTTTAAAAATGATGATATTGAAGGATGATAACTATATATGAACATTTCTATTGGGACTTTCCACCTCCTAGAAAAATCTGTTGTCTTATGGGAGAAGAACAATACTGTTTCTATTTCTATAGCTGAAGTAAAACACCAAGCCTCTAGGAGTTGTTGTGCCAAAATTATATTGATAAAACATAATCACTTAGGTGTTAGGATTATATATGATCATTTCAATATCAAGTGCGAAACAAAATAATGTGATTATTATATCTAAAAATTATATCCAACACTCTCACATAAGGAACATTTATCTGGGACACCATTTTCTTTGAGATCACATTAAAAAATTCATTTCGTTCTTGACTTTGTGTTCACAAACCATTATCTTGCCGATATCATCACTAAAATTCTACCACTTTATGTCTTTGAATTTATTAATTAAATTTTGAGTGTTATTTTCTTATGATACTCATATCTTGACCTTGGAATGATTGAGAAAATTTCAATTTTATTTTTAAAATTTTAAAATTTATTTTACAAAATCAATGTTTTCTAACTATTTGTTTTCAAAGTAATTTCTTATCATAATATTTATAATTCCCATAATGTAATATGTGATTGAATATCCAAATAAAAAATTCATGGATAGAAGTAAATAATTTTATGGGGTTAAAGAGTGGATACACCCAGAGTTTATTACCTTAAAAACGGATGGTTGAATTTTTTTGGATCTTCACCCTTAGCATGAGTTGTGGGCCTTTACTACACACAGGGTTTGAAACTGCTAGGAAATTTCTTATGGTTTATTAACAAAATATTCAATAATCCTTAAAAATGTAATGGTTTTAAAAATATTCTATTTTTATGTCTTTTATTTATTTTTTACATTTAATTGGTCCAAATATATTTAATGCATTATTTCAGGGGAGATAATATTTTTAATAATGAAATGTTCATATAAGTGAAAAACTTTTTTGAAAAACTTTTTCTAAAATTTATTTTTTCCCAAGATTCATAAAAAAATATTAATTTTTTATTTTTTGAATGATGTATATTTTTTAAATTAAAGATGTTTATTTTTATCTATATTTATATTTATTGAAAATTTCTCTTTTTAAATTCTCTATTTTCTAATATTACAATTTTTTTATTTTATCTATCTCAAATTAACATTAATTATGATAATAATTGTTTTAAATATTATATATTAATTTAATCAAACCCAATATATGAATTTATTTTGACACTATCAAAAGGGGAGATGTTTTTTCCATTTTTAAATGGGGTAAAAGTAAAAGTAATTATATAAATATATTATTATCTTTAATCTTGTTCTTATTTATATACAAGTGATATATTATAAAAACTATTATGTGGTATAGATAATGTAAATAATAAAATATTTTTAATCATATCATGTTTATCTTTCTATAGTTTTGGTATTATTATTTTCAAATTTATTTATTCATGTGTTTGTGATCATAAAACAGGGGGATATTGTTGTAATTATCAGTATCATTTTTTTAAAAAACACAAACAATATTTAAAGTGTTTAATGATTTAATTTATGTTATTAATAGTTATAATATTGACGAAATAATGTTAAAATCTTGAAAAACCCATGAAGGACCCTTGGAGACGTCCGGATATTGTTGTTAAAAAATTTGAGTAATGATATTTGAGATTTTCTAAGTCCTTGAAGGAAGATAAGAGTCCATGAATTTGATTTGACACCAATAAGAATCACCATCTAGCTGAAGCATATCCACTAGCTAGTTAATTGTGAAGGTAGTTTCCTCCCCTTGCAGTAGATGTACACCGACTACCAAATTGAGAAACACTAACTAACCATGTGGATGATTAGTAGAACCCCTTAGAGAAGATGATCACTAGACATATAGTAGGACATCACCTACCATCTTGTGGGTTCTATAGGTTCTTAGATAGTATTAGCAACCACTTCAGTAACATAGTTGAGGCCATTGGGAATCTGGTGATGTAGGAAAAAATCTCTATGTCAGTGGTTAATGAAGTTCAAAACATTATAAGAATGATCATCAATAACATCATTCCCCCTGATAAATTAAAAAATGTTATCAAACCATTTTAAATCAATAAATAGACCCCTTGGACACCTATTAAACTTACCTACTCAATAATTCCCAACACTAATGTTCTACAATCCTCAAATTTCTCCAATGTGATCTCATTTTATAAGTGATATCTCATTCAATTAAGAGTGTGATATTACTATAATTGTAGAGACCCAAAGATTGATGTACATATACATTACATTACTTTTGTGGAATAATTAATACATGACAAAAACAGATTCCCAAAGGCCGTATTAGTTTAGTTTCTTTGGAAACTCAAATCAGAATCTTCTAGTCATTGGGAAAGATCTTCAACATCTCCCATAAAGATATTCCCCTTTGGTTTTCTTAACTAAAACCTTTCTTTATATCCTGGAGAAAAGAAAACATAAAAAGGGTGAGATCAAATGCTTAGTAAGGGTAAACATGGAGAACATAAAACAATCCCTAAACATTTGAACGTAAGAACATGAATATAAAACATCAAAATCACGAGTAATGACATAAATCTTTGTAGTGCATAAGGAATAGATCATAAAGGAACATTAATCATGATAAATAACATGTGAAGAAAACATGGAATTGTGAAAAACCATTAAGAACATGTTATGATTTCCATTGTAGCCATGGAATTGCTGCCAAGACCATCACTATGGACAATGTCCTTTACTGAACCGGGTTTACTTGCTGTTCTACCCCTGTATTATAGAACCAGATTTTACATGCCGTTCCAACCATGTCTATCTCATGAAATATAAATCTTCACCCAATGCATTGTAGGGATATATAGGTCCCACCCATCTCATAATGAAATCATTATTTCGTGTGCCAAAAAATAAACATAAATCATTCATCACAACCCAATAAATAAAATGGGTTTCATAAACATCATCCCATCATAACATAAACCATATAGAATAAATGGATATCATTTCATCATAAGAAAAATTAAACCATGTAAATCATAGAGACATTATACTTGAAACATAAAAATATTAAATAATGTCACCTTTGATGGAAAATTGTTTTGATAAAACATTTGAAATGAATTTTTGAGGAAAATATCCTTTCTTCTTCAAAATCATTTTCTTATCTCAAAATGCCATGAAATTTTAAATGAAAATGATTTTGATGAAAATAATCATGAAATCTTGTAGAGGAATATTCATGGAAATATGGAGTTATGAAACTATAGAAATAAATTCACACCGTATAAGTTAAAAAAAACATTCTCTGCATACATTTTCCAGAAAAGTCAAAATGTTCCACGTATGGTAAAAAAAAAGAATGATTCTTTCAATAACACAATGTAAATGTCAAAAAGGTGTAAACATGACATTAAACATACATGGACAAATATTAAACACTTTATAAAAAACATTTTTATGGACAAGGATGAAGAATATAACCATATTAAATACTTATGTATAAGAAATCTCAGATAA
Organism: Viscum album; assembly: GCA_963277665.1. Lineage (NCBI taxonomy): Eukaryota > Viridiplantae > Streptophyta > Magnoliopsida > Santalales > Viscaceae > Viscum > Viscum album. Next base: position 1,405,077,688 of record OY728160.1, read on the forward strand.
AAATGAGATTGGAAAAATTATCCCTTACCTTATGTCGAATTTCTTCCGTATGTGTCCAATACTCCTCTTCTTCAGATTATTCCTTTTGATTTGATAAAAAGGGATCCATAGGTTGGATTTAAGACTAAAGGAATGCCTCTAAGATTAATAGAGGACAGTTGAGAGGGTATTTGGGTAGGGTTTGGCCGAGATAAATGGCTTTGGAGGTGTGAATTAGATAGAACGGTGAGTGCCCTTTTATAAGAGGGGTGAAGGGAACCTAAGGAAAAACTTAAAATATAATTTTATAATAAATTAATATTCAGTTTATATTGGCTTAAAGGTAGTTAATTTTGAGCCTAGGGTGGGTGTGGGTCTAAATCCTCTCAACCAATAGGTTTTAGACAAGTTTATGTTACCATTTTAACCTTATCATTTTGATTTAACACTAAGTTAAATAATTTATCTTTTACCGCGTCTTCTTGTATTCTTACTCTATATGGTTAATAAACTTCCTATAAACTACCAATAGAATGCTAATTGGTTAATTAATGTTATATATATTATTATATATTCCTTTTTTCCAAGCCTTATATTTTTAGGACCATTATATCAATTAATAATATAATATTTGTTTTAAAAACTCTTTTATGTCAATTTTGACACTATTTGGTATTTTGTTTTTTCTAAATTCATAACATCATTATTACTTCAAAAAAAATTCATATAACCAGTCCTAATATGTTATATTAACCTATAAAATTAGTGTAATTCATAAAAAGTCTCAAATTACACTTATCTGTGTATTTATAATATCAATTATATTAATATTTAATTAATAAGGTAATTACTGCATCATCATTGTGTCATAAATAAATTAAATTATTTAATGTATAAAAAATATAAATAAAATACCATTATGTAGGAAATATTTTTATCTTTCTAATTAATATTTATAGTCTAATTTATCTTTTTGATAACACAATATTAAAAATGTTTTAGTTATAAAGCTTTGTTTTTACCTATTTTAACTCTTCTTTAAATAAAATAATAATAAATGTCTTAATCTAATCCAAGTGAACCTAAAGGGTCATATTTTCTTCCTAAGGTTGTTTTTGGTCGAATTAAACTTTTCCAATAGAATTAGGACATGTGTTAGGGTAATAATAATATCATTTTACCCTTAATTACCCTATTTATTTTTAACTGCGGTAAATAAAAGTTAAAAGTTACTATTCAACAAAAATTATTTTAATCTCATTGAACCACATTTTACTTACTGATATCAACCGTGTCTCTCATATTTTTTAAATTCAACTTATAGAAGTCGTAAAATTATGTTTTATGTAAATTTGCAAATGCTCATAGGAGGTGGGTAAAAGACGGTAAAAAGTTCAATAAAATTTTTATATATCTAAAATTATTATAAAATGAATCCAATGAATTACATTGAACAAATATATGTATTATTTATATATTTTGACTTAAAATAAATGTAAATAAATTATATAATTATTTAAATAAAAATTCAGTTTTAAACTATAACTCGGTGTTTTTCACTATTCATCAAAAATTGAAATTTTTCAGAAAAAGACCAAAAATTCACACTAAACTAATTTAAATATTCCGAATCCAAAAATGAAGTCCATTTTGAAATATAAAATTTATAAAATTTCAAAAAGTGGGTATTACTATTCATAACGGTTAGTTTATATAATATTTTAATAATATATCATTGTTTAGTGAAACTCGGTTTTGCGTACAATGCATGCTATTGAGGAAGGTTTATCTTGCGTGTTACAAAATCCAATAATTTTTTTGCGTATACTAAAAGCTAATATGGTGTTGCGTATAGGTCAAGATTATCTTGATTTAGCATACAACACAAGACATCAAAGAAATTAAAAATAATATTTCTTATAAAATCTCAGGGTGTTAAATTTTACCCACCTAAAAATGAATTTCGACCTCGAAATTCATCGGGGTTATAAATGGTTCACTACTTAAAATTTTCATTCATAGAAACCCACATCGTTAAAAGGAATACTAAAACTTAATTTTAAAAAAGAAACGTAATGGTTACCCAAATTAACTCATCACTAGGTTTCCACATAGAAGAACATAGGTGAAAATATGGATATGGAAGAGAAATCTAACAATCATGTTCTGATGAAGAGTGGTAGAGAACATGGATATGAAAAATCCAACATTCAAAAAGCCATAAAATTGTGATGATCTGAGGTACCGTCTAGGACAACAATTTTGGTTTTCTCGATCATTTCCCTAAAGTTGAAAAAATTGGAATTAGAGGAAATAATTAATTGATTTTGGTAGAATCTCACCATTGGTCATTCCCTGAACTATTTACACATCATATCTTAAAGAAATGAAGTTGAATTTGTCATTCTTTAAGTGTTAGAAGATCATGTGATAAAATGATAGGTCATTCCATCTGTCTCAAACAAAAGGATAGAAAAAGTTTTTAAATATACATAAGTCCATCTATGGTGAGATTAATCGTTATGGTTCCAAAAATTGACTTATACTTCATCAATCATACCACTTAATAAAATAAAACTATTTTCTACTAACCAGGGACTTCTTGTAGCCCGGTGGTAGGTGATAAAGTCCTGTCGCACTTCGGTTGTGGGTTTGATTCCCACAGACTAGTCCGACGTGACAGGTTGTCACCCGTCCCACCAGTTGTCATTTTTCTAAAACTATACTATTATAACAATCCATAAATAATATCAAAAAACAAGTTCTATCTTTAAATAATACTATCTGATGTCTAAATTAATTCGTTACAACCTTCAGGCTTATCTGATATACTTCTGTCCAATCTCATAGTAAAAAACAATTACCAGAAAGGTCATATAACAAGCATGTGAATACCATCATTTATCCCCCATATATCATAAGATATATATTTTTGTTCACATTCCAAACATTCGAAAAACTTAATCATGTATTCTATTAAAACAAGAATACCCATTGAACCTTAGTGAAAACATTAATGCTTTCAAAAGTTAACACTTTCAACATACCAAAATCCCAAAATTTCTATATACTCAAACCATGATAGCTTTGTCCATACATCAGTCATGAGCTCATTAATACTATCAAACATATCATTATATCCTTATCAATTAATTATGTGCATATCATCTACTTTCCAAAAATATTTTAATAACCTTTCATGGTTATCGGTACCATTCAACATATACTTTCAAAAACATAAGGAAAAATAGTAGTGTAAAAATCTGTAGATGTTTCTTTATTCTATAGTACCATGAGATTATTTATACAACATTACTCTTGATAATCATGTAATCATTCCACTGCCTCCTTAAACCATTGACAGAGCTTCATCACTGTATTCCTCAACACTTCTTTCATATCATATACCATTTGTAGTCTCTTCATCATCATCAATATTAATACTACCCATATGACCATGCTGATTCTATTAATGAGATTTTCCCTTAGGGAATTGGTTTGAAAAATTCCCATACATTCCACATTTAAAACATTTAATCATTGTTTATGTCTTAGCAATACCATTATCCTTGTCCATGGTGTTAACCGAACCCTTTGCATTGAACTTACTAGCTTTGTGTCCTTCTTTTCCACACCCAAAGTATCTTGTAGTTCCTTTGAAACATTCTCCTTGATGTCTCTTACCACATTATTCACATAATAGAAATTGATCTTCCTTTCCTCTATGATCATCATGAAACTCCATCTTTCTCTTATTAGCTGAGTCAGAAAACTTACCAATGTTGATATTATTTATCATATTATGAGATTATTGATTAGGCATAATAATGATGTTTGTACTTCCAAATCCCATTTCATTTGGATGCTCATGATGAATATCATTCCATTGTCCACCATATCCTCCATTATCGTGAATCTTCCAGTTTCCAGCCATTTTCTAAAACAAAAACAAATAGTGTGAGAGGCAAAAATCGTGCTTGGAGAACAACATAATAAAGGTGGAGTACCTTTAATATCTAACATATTAGGTTTAATTCTAAGATCATTATCATAATTCTAGGACTATAACCTATACTTATAATTAGCCTTTTGGATATCCCTAGACATACCTTAGAAATATCTCTCAGGATCTCACTAAAGATTTCGCAACCTAGTTTCCAATGGTTAACTAAACCTTCACTCTGATACCAACTATAGAGACCCAAATCTTGACATACATAGACATTAAATTACTTTTTCTGAATACTTAATACATGAAAATAACAGATTCCCAAAGACCGTCTTAGTTTAGTGTCTTTGGAAACTTGGAACATAATCATTTAATCATGGTGAAAGATCTTTAACATCTCTCATAAAGATCTTCCCCTTTGGGTTTCTTACCTAAAACCTTTCTTTATATTTTGGGGAAAAGAAAACATAAAAATGGTGAGCTCAAATGCTCAATAAGGGTGAACATGGAGAACATAAAACAATCCCTAAACATTTGAACGTAAGAACATGAACATAAAACATCAAAATCATGAGTAATGAAATAAATATTTGCAGTGTATAAGGAATAGATCAAAAAGGAACATTAATCATGATAAATAACATGGGAACAAAACATAGAATTATGGAAAACCATTATGCACATGTTATTATTTCTATAGTAGCCAAGGTATTGCTGCCAAGACCATCATAGTGGACAAAGTCCTTTACTGAACCAGGTTTACTTGTCGTTCCAGCCCTGTATTACTGAACCGGATTTTACTTGTCATTCCATTCATGTCTACCTCATGAGATATAACTCTTTACCCAATGCATTGGAGGGAGATATTTCCCACCCATCTCATAATTAAATCATTATTTCGTGTGCCACAAAATAAACATAAATCATTTATAACAACCCAATTAATAAAATGGGTTTCATAAACATCATCCCATCATTACATAAACCATATAGAATTAATGGATATCATTTAATCATCATAAAAATGAAACCATGTAAATCATAGAGACATTATACTTGAAACATAAAATTAGTAAATAATTTCACCTTAGATGGAAAATAGTTTTGATAAAACATTTGAAATGAATTCTTGAGGAAAATATACTTTCTTCTTCAAAATCATTTTCCTTTCTCAAAATGCCATGCAAATTTAAAAGAAAATGATTTTGTTGAAAATAATCATTAAATCTTATAGAGGAAGCATCATGGAAATATGGAGTTATGATTTTGTTCGAAATGTTCCTCATATGGTACACAAAAGAAAGATTCCTTCCATAACATAATGTAAAATTCAAAAAGGGGTAAACATGAATTTAAACATACATGAAAGAACATTAAAAACTTTATGAAAAACTTTTTTATGGATATGGATGAAAAATATAACCCCAGTAAATACTTACGTATAATAAATCTCGGATAAAAATGAGATTTGCAAAATTATCCGTTACCTTATGTCCAATTTCTTCCGTATGTGTCCAAGACTCATCTTCTTCGGAATCTTACTTTTGATTTAATCAAAATGGATCTTTAGGATTGCATTAAGACTAAAATAAGGCCTCTAGGATGAAGGGAGGATAGTTGAGAGGGTATTTGGGTAGGGGTTGGCCGAGCCAAATGGATTTGGAGGTGTGAATTAGAGAGAAGTGTGAGTGCCCTTTTATAAGAGGGGTGAGGGGCACCTTAAAAAAACTTAAAATATTATTTTATAATAAATTCATATTCTATTTATAATGGCTCCAAAGTTAGTTATTTCACGTCTAGGGTGGGGATGGGTCTAAATGCTCTCAAAAAATAGTTTTTAAACAAGTTTAGGTGAGAATTTCAACCTTATCATTTACATTTAACTCTAAGTTAAATAATTTAACTTTTACCGTGTCTTCTTGTATTATTACACTATATGGTCAACAAACATACAATAAACTACCAATCAAACCCCAATTGGATCATTAATTTAATATATATTTTTATATAAGTCTTTTGGATGAACGATAGATTTTTAGGACCATTATATAAATTATTAATATAATATTTTTTTAAAAAACTCTTTTATGTCAATTTTGACACTATTTGGTATATTGTTTTTTCTAAATTCATAACAACATTATTACTTTGAAAAAAATTAATCTAACCAATAATAATATTTTATATTTACCTATAAAATTAGTGTAATTCATAAAAAGTCTAAAATTACCTTTATTTGGGTATTTATAATATCAATTATGTTAATATTTCATTAATAAGGTAATTACTGCATCATCATTGTGTCATAAATAAATTAAATTATGTTATGTCTAGAAAATATAAATAAAAGAACATTATTTAGGAAATATTTTTTATCTTTCTAATGAATATTTATAGTCTAATTTATCTTATGTATAACACTATATTAAAAATGTTTTAGTTATTAAACTTTGTTTATAACTATTTTAACTCTTCTTTATATAAAATAATAATAAATGTCTTAATCTAATCAAAGTGTACCTAAAGGGTCATATTTTATTCCTAATGTTGTTTTTGGTCGAATTAAACTTATTCAATAGAAATAAGACATATGTTAGTGTAATAATAATAATATCATTTTTACCCTTAATTAAGCTATTTACTTTTAACTGTGGTAAATAAAAGTTTAAAGTTACTATTCACCAATAATTATTTTCATCTCATTAAACCACATTTTACTTACTTATATCAACAGTGTCTCTTGTATTTTTGAAATTTAACTCACAAAAGCGGTAAAATTATGTTTTATGTAAATTTGCAAATGCTCCTAGGAAGTGGGTAAAAGACGGTAAAAAGTTCAATAAAAATTTTAAATATCTAAAATTATTATAAAATGGATCTAATGAATTACATTGATCTTATATAGGTATTATGTATCTAGTTTTACCAAAAAAAATTTCAATAAACTAAATAATTATATAAATACAAATTCGATTTCAAACTATAACTCAGTGTTTTTCACTATTCATCAAAAATAGAATGTTTTCAGAAAAAATACCATAAATTGACCCTAAGTTAATTTTTATATTCTGAATCCAAAAATTAAGTCCATTGTGAATGTTAAAATTTATAAAATTTCAAAAAGTGGGCATTAATATTCATAACGGTAAGTTTATATAATATTTTAATAATATATCGTTGTTTAGTGAAACTCGGTATTGTGTACAACACAAGCTATTGAGGAAGGTTGCTATTGCATGTAATGCATGCCAAGAATAGTGTTGCATATACTAAAATCTAATATAGTGTTGCGTATAGTGTTAGATAATCTTGGTGTAGCGTACAACACAAGACATCAAAGAAATTTAAAATAATATTTCTCATAAAATCTCGGGGTATCACAGTAATATTCCTCTCACTCTCCTCCATCATTCTCATTATCTCATAGTAATTATAATTATTTTTTGATAACCAAGGTCATGCTAAAAAATTACTACTTATAGAAATCCTCTCTTCTTCCTCTTTCACTACTATAATTTTTTTTATAGCCACAAACCTTTATCAATGGCCTTATAGGTTCATATCTATATCTTAATGTCTAACCATAGTTTAGTTAAAACTTGGTATTTATGGTTATTTGATGCCATGATTTAATTAAAAACATGGAAGTAGGGTCTATTCCATTGTGCCACTCAACTCCTCTCCATGACCCCCTCCCATTAGCCCTGTGACCTATCCTCTCTACGACCCTCCTCCACCCTCATGAACTCTCCTCTCGGTAACCCGCTGCCCCTGACACTTCCACCCTATGCAGCCACCCCACCATGATATATCCTCTTATTAACCCTCCTACCCCAACACTTCCACCAAAAATAGCCACCACACACCCTACCGATGTTGTTCCTAGGTGGCCTCCCCTCCTCCTCCCCTAGTGCATTGACTAATCCTGCCTCGCGAAATCCTAACATGATTATGACCAACTTCATCTCAACATAGATTTCTATTCAATATTGTCAACCTATCATCATGTATAGTAGCATCCAAATGACCAAACACTAGCACATATTCATCATCCATTCATATCTTATACCATATTCATCACCATATATCATTCATTAAGTATATTATTCACTATATATTTTGGTTTAAATTTTATTTCATTACAACATTACCACTAAAACCAGATGTAAATTTATTCTCTCACCTTCTACCATCATCAAATTTGGGTTGGAGAAATTTGATATAGAAAATGATCATTTTACCTAGATAAGCATACAATTTTCTACCAGGTACCTGATAAGAAAAAGTTTATAGAAACCATGACCACTGTCTTGATGGTATGGAATTTGAAAAAATATGATTCTTATGATTTTTTTTCTCATAATTATTATATTACATTCATCCCCATTCCTATCACCATTGATGTTTTTGTATACTAACTACCTTATGAATTAATTTTTATATTTGATTTTCTTCATTAATTTCTAAATTGATCCAATCAGTTGTAACTCTTCAAGAACATTTGAATTTGTTTATTTCTTAACATAAATCCATTTTTAATTCTTATCAGACTCTTACTGTGTATTAATTTTTAATACTGTTTATGGGTTTTGATTAAGAATTACCAAGTTTGACCATATTATTGATTTTTTTGGTGATTTTTTATTTGTATCATAACATGAAGGCACACATCAAGTTTAAATAATAGAGTCATTGTTTTTTTCTATTAAAAATGTGATATGATTTAGATTTGGATCTTATGTTTTTTTATTTAATTTCATAATTGAGATCATCGAATTTAAATAATCCATAACAGTTTAATTTTTTATTTTTTATGAAATTTATTCCTATTTAATTATAATCAGATACTTATTGAAGTTTGATTAATATTATGATCCTTGAGTTTTGATTAAGAATACATGAGTTTTTTTATCTTCCTAAAATCATTTCAATGGGACTATTTTTAATTTTTAATGGTTATAGATTATACCATGTATACATGTTCAAGGTAAGGTTATATGTAATTGTATTATTTAATTTTATTTGGCATTTTTAAATATTTAATTGATATTTTTCAGATTTGACTATTATATTTTAGGTTCAAATAAAGTGACTTTTGAGTGGAGAAGTCCAAAATCTAATGTATTAACAAGTGTGATATAAGATTATCCTTATAAAAATTTTACTTTATGAACTCAAACATTACAACAATGTGCTATTAAATTAGTTTCATAACAGATTGATATCTAAAATTATTTATTATTTAATATACTATAACAAGTCAAATCATTATATGTCGGAATCATTTTTATTCTCATTATAGTGGATAAATTTTAAATTTACTTGTTTTTTACTATATTGATAACTATATAACGTTTCCTGATTTCTTGTTCTCTGTTAATCTATATATTTGTATAGTTATGATGCCTTATATTTATTGTAATAAAATAATGGAATAATGTTGACATTCCATTTTAATCATTTCATACATTAGGTTTTAATGTTTTTATTTTATGTAAAAAATGTATTTTATTTATTAGAAACATTTCTTTATTAATTTTATGTATTTGTATTTAATTTCCATTATAAACTTTTAAAAAGTGTTTTTCTTGTTAATGTATGTGTAGAACATAAATTGTTCACAATATTTTTTATTGTATAATAATTCATTCATAACATATATATTCTTATATATATATATAAATGTGTGCATATATATAGAACATATATCCAATTTATCTACAAAATATCATGAACTAGATACACTCATCAATAAAATAAATAGCCTATATACCATATTTTGATTAAAAATGCATTAGTGATTTAGTATAAAAAGATGGTTTATATTATGTCTCATTTTATAGTTGGTTCTTTGTTTCATATTATACATTTTAAAGCCTCTATTTGATATAATATAAGGAGAATTGGAAATGGTAATGTTAACTTTCAATGTCCATGAAGGTTTCATCTCATGGTGGCGATCCTACCAAATTTCCTCACACTTTCATGTACTCGATGGGTTAGTATCCATTTCCCAATCTAGATTTTCCTCAAGTCCTTCATAACACTTTCTCGGTTTTATCTTTTTTTCCTGATTGATGGTTGAATTGTCATCCTTTTACCTGATCAATGCATTGTTTTTTTCTCATTGTATATGAAAGCATGGTCGCACATTTCATTTATTAATGAATTCCTTAAGTTATTTTTTATAGAATCATTAGGCACCTTCCCAAGTGAAAAATTTTAGTAGATTTTTTTGATTTAAACTACATGTATGTATCTAGTATTCTCAACAAAAGCACCATTTCATTGGATTATCATCTACAAATTTCTATTATCAATGATACCTTTTATAATTTTCTAATGGTTATATTTTATATATTGTATATATTAATTCATTGTTTTTTGTTAATTTTTTATAGTTAAATGGTATGTTTTAAATATATGTGTTTGAATAACTAACATTACAATTATTTAAGATATTTCTTATGCTTTAATTATATTGGGTACAATTAACACTACTACATTCTTCCGACCGAATAAATTTCTTTTTTTAAAATCTTAAGGCTTGAATGTTTTTTGGTTTACTATTTCATTATTTTTATTTTATAATTCCCAATTATATTTTTATTAAGTATAACCATCCATATTGTAGTTACATATGATTATTCATGACCATCAAGTTTATATCATCACATCTATCACCTTTCTAACATATCAGTCTGAAATCAACATCAGTTAGGACAAAAAATTCTATTCCTTTATTATATATAATTATAGAAGAAAAGTTTACATGTGATCAGTATATGTTTATAGGTTCCTACTTCCATCATGTATTTTTCCATTCTTATAAAAATTTAACAATCTTTAGTTCACTGACATTATAATTTTTATAGAGTTCATTTTTATATAATATATTCCATTATATTTATTAGATGTGTGAATGGTACATGAAATAAGTTCAGTAACCATTATTTATTGCATAATAATCCAAGTTAATGATCATTTTTCTAACCAATGTTTTCATCACATCTTATTTGAGTGACATGTGACATAAAAATCCACTTAGATTAATGAAATTTGTCTTGTTTATTCAAATTCATAAGTCTCTTTTGGAGAATTGAAAACATATGAAATGTTACATAATACATCAACATTTTTTATGTATATTTTTTACTCAATTACTAAAAAAATAAATTATAATATAATTATAATGATGTATATAGATATGTCCTTTGTTATAGACTTTTGTTTGAAGATATGCATTTGTTTTATGGTGATCACTATAGAAACATTTATATCTTGAGTAGAAATATTGTTTTTATATTAGAAATAATTTTTATTACTTGAGTGAAATTGGATACCATTTTAATAAAAATCCTTTATTAATGATCATTTTATTTATTATTGGGACATACATGTCAATATGAATATTCTTTGTTCATTATTGGTTATGGAGTAATTGATCATTTATCATTTACAATTGACACACTCATCCCATATATATAAGAAGTTGTTATATCTCACCTTTTCCCATTATTTCCATAAATGTAGTTTCTTATAATGAGGATATTTCTATCAAATTCTATAAATGGTAGGTAATTTAACATTGTATTTTGGTAAGGTTTATTTTGTTTTTATTCTTTGGCCAAATTTTAATTAGAGATTTTGTGATTTTTGGGTTCCCCATATTTTTGTAGTGCGGTTTGGATCTTATTGAGGTCGAGATGTGATATCATTGTCGAAGGTGACTTAAATATACACGAATAGGTTGGTATATTCATATATAAGTTCACCCTTAATATATATTCACTCATGGTAGTATGAATATATACATTTGGGATAGGTGTGATTATATGTAGATAAGAAAAATGAATACATGTGTAAGTGTAAAGGTGTATATACATGTATAAACATATATCTAAGAACCCCTTTTTCATATTTGACATGAAAATACGTACACGGGGGATTTGGGTCCTTATATATATATATTAAGGTGCATATGTGTGAAAGTGAAAAAAGAAAGATTGAAGTTGTGATTGTCAAAAGGAGTGCACCTTTAGGTTGAGGCAGGTTCCCTATGCCTACCACTTTAATTTGAATTCCATAATTGATTTATTATTTAAAAAAGATTTTTTCATTATTATATAATGTGTATATGCTATGAGAATTGGTTTTGGCCCTTTGAAATGGTATTTTCACCTGTTTTACATGATTTCCCTAAGCCTTCAACATAGACTAGTTTCTATCTCGATATCCGAACATATTCAATGTTATCAGAAATAACTTCATTTATATTAAAATAAGGTGCATATTCTTCACTTTAATGAATAATAATAGAGTGGATATTTTCATCCCAAACAACATCATTCTTTCTTATTAATGGAATCCCATCAACCAAGACATCAAAATTCTTAGTATCTTCCATTAAAATTTTCAAAATTGTAATAATTAGACTATATACATAAAAAACTCCTTCTACTTAAAACTGAAACTCTTTATGTATAACATGTTAAATAACTCAGTCGCTATCTCCTAATGAAATTTTACATCCATTTTCCTTACTTTATATCCTCTAAAATCGTCAGCTACAACGACATGAGCCAAAATATAAGCATTTATAGTAGGATTTTTCTTCATGAGTAGAATCTTTGACCCCATAATATATTTCTTAATCTACATGTGAGGAAGGTCTATATACCTAATCTATTATAGTAAATGCATGGACAAAAGAATTCTCTTTATGATGCTTTCCTAGAAAATCTATAGGGACTTTGTCAAACTGAAGGATTAATAACCAACTATAAGGGTAAAATTTTTTTTTTACTCATCTATTCAAGAAATGAAACATGTATCTTAATAGATATCTATTCAAGTTTTATTTCTCATATTTTATTAGAAAATAAATAAAATATATTTCTATAAACAATAATTTTTCAAAATCCCCTACCCTTTGAGAAATCACTACCAAAATTTAAATAAAAATGACCTTAAATTCTAGTCCAAGGTCTTTTATAAGAATCCTCATGACTGTATGGGATAAAAATTGATTTAATATAGAATCATATGGAATAGAAAACTCATAATTATCTATATTATGGATAAACATGAATATCCACTCAATTTTTCACCCAAATCAATAGTAGAAATTTAAATTTCCTTCACTGTAAATATGGATGTATCCTTATTCTGAGAGAACATGGACTGAGAATTCTCATGAGAATAAAAAAAAACTAAACTATTTGAATTATTTTCATAAAAAAACATCCATCCTTGAAAGCATGAATCTTTCTTCAGTAAAATCAATATGAAATTGAAATAGATAAAATAAACTACCTTACCAGTAATAATTCATTTCTTAGTACTTAAGTAATTTGTTTTCTTTGAACTGATTGACTCACCTTCATTGGTTCTATTTGATTTCCCAATTCTCAAGTAATTCTGCAATGTTCATTTTATTATGGAATACAGTTCAAAGGGTTTAGATTTTGGTGATAAATTGAATGAACTATGGTGTTTTATCACAGACAATCCTGTAATTTCATGAAACTAAATCTCCTTCTAGAATAAAAAATGTCACCGTGAAGTAATGATATTCCTAATAGATGATCTCTCATTTTAGAAAGATACAATAAATTTTAACACATTAATAATGAGGGTAATAATTTAGTGTCTCAATGGTAATGGGTTAGTAATTATCCTAATAGTGGGATGAGGGGTTGGTTTATGGATGGTATAACTAACATTCATAGGTGAATGATATTGTTTTGGGAATATACCTTCTGGTTGTAACCACTATAGAAGTGGTAATGAGTTAATGATATTAAGTGTAGAACATCAATAATTATCTTGAGATGAAAATGGATTTGCATTATAGTCTATAAAATAATTAAGTATGAGAAGGAAATGAGTCTGTTTTAAAAGGTATATAATTTATATAGAACTTATGGAAAAAAGTGTGATAGATCCCCTTGTTTTAAGTGGGATATCTAATCCATTCACATTATTATAGATTATATATCAGATCATGGAATCTAAGGGTTGAACTATTTCTATTAGTGATTGATATGTTATAATATTATTATTAATGTATACCATGATATGTTGACATGTATTGGATATATGTTAGTTAGTATATAATAATGCTAGATATTCTAGATACAAGTAGAGTACTAGGATTAGGCTCTATAGGCCATATGTTATTTTTATTATTCTCTTAATCATGTTGTTATACAAAAATATTTTGAGATGATGAAAATATTTGGGTAGTTATTAACATACAAGGAATATAATTTAAAACTATGGGGACACAATATATTTCCTTTGTGGGATTTTCCATGATCCATCATGTATATATTTCTTCATAAAATAGGATTTGATATGAAAATATTATGTTGGGTATCGTTGTGTGTTATTTTCATATATAAAATGGTTGTTTAACCAATACTCCATGGTAATCCATCAATTATATAGACTTGTTTTTTCATAACGAATCATTTCTACTAAGAGGATTCAACAGAAAAATATTGTTATTATAAATCTATTCCAGTATATGGATTAGATAGAACATTTATACTAACAACACTAATTTTCATGATAATTCACGGTGTGAGGGTTATAGGTCATGATATAATTGAAAAAATGTAGATATAAATAATGGAACCAATCATTTATGGGTCACTCCATGCAATAAGCCTTCCCAAAGTAAATAAAGTGGAACAATTGTTTACTTAAGTTACACTGTGATGGAACATCCCTCAAATAAAAACATTAGAGAAATTTTTTTAAAAAAATTCATGGATCTAGAAACAAAAATATATTCATATCATATCCAATGGGGTCATATCATAAAATTTTAAATTCTTTTAAATAAAAAACATAAACCCTATTTTTTATCATGAGCTCCAACCCTTATCCCTATCATGGTTCCAACTCCAAGCCATCAAAGCTTCACAAAATTACCCCACTAAGGCCTTTATCCAACCAGGTAACCCCTCAAAACTCTACATGAGCCAATTCAAATCCTTCATTGCATATTTGAATATTTATATTGTTCATAATATCCCAAAAAACACCCCCAAACCCCTAATATCCCCTTAAACTAATACCTAAATTTTCAAAAACAAATTAATTCTTATAACCCTTTCCCAAACCCATATCTAAACACTCACTCCTTACCCTCTCCATGGATCATAGAGAACAAGTCAACCACCCATAAATATTAAAATGAACACCACCTACAATAAACTAAGAAAATACAGGTTAAACACACAAAGTAGTGAAGGACCAAGCCTTACAAACCACCACCCAATCCATCCTCTAAAAGATCCTATAGACCCTATCTTCTCATAACATTATCCATAATGAGAATAAAAACCATTAATAATACATGAGTGAGTTTTTAAACTAATTCTAACTCTCTATTTTCTTATGCTTCAAAAACCCCATTCATCGATATGGGCATGGGAATCCATAGATGTGAAGGTTGAAAATGAATAAAACATTGGATATTTGGGTTATGTAGTAAATTAATAGGGGGAACAACATCTTGGAGGCTCTATAGTGTGTATCTGTAAAATGAAACTCACCCAAAAACATATTTTTAGTTGTATGTTACATAATATCATGATAGTGTACAATTGAGTGGTGTTATTTTACACTTCCCCTTGTGGTTAGTCGAAGACATTGTGAATTTTAAAGTTGAGTTAGTAGCCTCAATGTGCTATCTATTATTCCTATAATTTCAATCAACTATTATAGTAGACATTCCTATCCACTTGATGCATGTTAGGAATGATATGTATATGATTAGCTATAGGATGTTTTGTGGGTTATCTCGGCTTTGGTATGTGTTCAGTTGTTAAAATTTCATGTGGTGTGGGTGTTGGTGGTATGTTTGTTTAGAGGCCCATTCTAAAAATTCACTATTACTCTACAGTTCACATCTTTTTTCCCTCTAGATATATTTAACCTTTAATTTAGTTTTTGGTATACAGTTTATTTTCGACTACACCTAGCATGATTGAACTACATTCTTGTGTGTAGTAGTGTATATGATTTTTCTACAGAGAGGGCACTCAGGTTTATGAGTTTTTAGTGGGGTGGGGTGAAGTGGGTATGTGATCCAGGTAATGATGGGGAACTATAGTGTTTGAGTATGAAGTGGGGTGGGGTGAAATGTGGTGTTGTATGGGTGTAGTGTAGTGTCACGGGGGTTCCCTGAGAGGTTCTTTTTATGGAATCTGATAGATGTAGCCACGGTTTATAACTGTGGTAGTATATGCTGGGGTTTTTTCTTGAAAATGTTGGATATATCTATATTTTTAAACCATGTAAGTATACATACTTACATGGTTTGAACCCTGGCTATTGGCCTAGATCCATATTTACAAACCATGGAATCAAACATACATTGAAGTGTCTAATGCAACAACTAAAAATTGTGGTAGTATGATTTCCCCTATAGCCATTCCATTTTGAGAAATTACCAATGAAACCATGGATATTATCTATATCCATGGCTTCATGGTCTATAACTACAGTTATAAACAATAGCTATGGGTAATTTTTCCTGTTGTGTTTATTCTATTATTGATTCTCACAACCTTTAATGTGAGGGACTCGAGTTTTCTTTCCATAACCACTAAATGGGGAGGGGATTTTTCTCTTTTAGGATTCAAGATATACCAATTAAAAATATAAGGATGATTTGAATTTATATTTCTTGCTACAACCTAAACATAAAAAGAGTTTTGGTATCTTTGATTTTATTAAAGGAAAGGGACTAATACCTTAAATCCTCAAGCCACTAAGGTGGTTGACATACCCAACTACAAAATTTACCTAATTCCAAGATAAAAAAACATGGATATAAGCTATATTCATAGTCCAAATGGATTGTCGCACGTATTGACGTGGCTATAGATAAAATTTTTTACCATGGTTTTGTGGGTATTTCCTCAGTTGTCCATCATGGAAGTATAAGCTATAACCTTAGTTCAGACAATTGTGGAAATATCTCCTGATGTTTTCCAACATATATGTTGAACTATATCCATTGTTGAAACTGTGGATATAGGTTTTATTTCCATAGTTGAAAACCGTGGATAATCCCTTGTAAACAATGGATATATCCTTAAAACAATATGTTACTAGAAGGGATCGATCTCCATACCTCACCTATGGGATTTCAGACGCCTAACCACTGCACCAAGAATGACCTTAGATATATATCTATATATGTATATTATATATATTATTATAAACAATTCATACATAATGTAAACCATGGAAATAGATCATCATACACTTTTTTCATGGGAAATGTTTTTTCCTATAAAAGTATAAGATACCTATACCCACATTTTTCTAAAAACAATGGAAATAAGAAAACTCTACAACTATGTTTTGTCAAAATCATAGTTATAGGGAATGATTCTAGAGATAGCTCCATGAACCATGGATTTGTGTCTCATTTATAACAATAGTTTTTGGTAAAACCGTGTCAATAGAGATAATTTAAAATAGTTTTAAGAGATCTTCTTGATATATTACTAAACATCATTACACAATTTTGTTTCATATTTAATTTTTACGTATTTATTTTTTAATAATTTTAATTCATTTAATTTATAAATTGTTTAATCATTCAATTTTATATATCATTTAATTTATGAAATATTCTTTCTATTATTCTTCCAATTTTATAAATATATATTTTTATATGATTCTCATTTAAAATTAGTTTTACTTCGATCAATTTTTCTTTTTAAATAAACAAAAGAGTTTAGTAATGTTAAATATTTTAAAAAAATGTTTTTATTAAATGAATTTTTTTATATCCTATATTTTTTATTTAGAAATTATTTCCCATATCTTCTTATTTGACCCTACTATGATAAAAATATTTTATTGAAAACATTATATATAACCCTCATTTCATATTGAATGAGGAAAGAATATAATTAGTCCATAAAAAATAAGAGTTCATGGGATGTGGATTTTGAAGATAAGAAGAAATTCACAGTGATAAAAGACCTTGAATATGTAGAGGTTTATGAGGTGATTTCCCTAAATTCATATACGCTAGAAAGAGAAAAAATAATGTTTAAAGGAAATATTACTCTTTCATTATTTTGGTGTTTAAAGGTGGGATATCTGGTAGCAACATGTTATAAGAAATATCAAGGGGATGATGAAGAAAAAGATCCATCTAAAAAGTATCAAAGAAGGAAAAGTGAAAGAGTGGATCATTATATATTTGTTTTTAGAATATAACATTTCCTATCATAAAAAGTTGATATTTATTAGGGATGTGATGTTGAAGATGATGAAGATGTCAGCGTTATTCATGAATATACCCTATTGGTTGTTGTGGACAATTCACAAGCTGGTGATAATGATAATATAATTTATCTGATCGAAGGTAGTGTTGATCTTTGAGTGGAACATGAGGAAGATCTAGAAGAAATAGAGCTTTATGGGGAATGTATTAAGAAGGATAATGGAATGGTATGTGACTCCATGATTTTTAAACAAAAAAAGAGGAATAAAATTTTGAATTAAGAACAAAAATTAAAAAAAACCCAAAAGTAGAATTTAACAACCTCAATCCAGCATCATCTCCCACTAAGATATCCAAATATATTAATATTACTAGGGAGAGAGTACTTAAACCCTTTATTCACAACCTAGAGAAAAGAAAGATAGAAAAATGGTAAGATAACATCCCCAATATGATTTATGTTCAGCAGATTCTATCATGAATCAATAATAAATGAAGCATATTCAATAATGTATAATGAATATATGAAGGTTAATAATCGAACCCACTTGATATTTAATCAATAATATAATTATCATGGAAATATAATTAATGGAAAGTTTTAAAAATGAACACAAATCTATTTTAATTAATATCTTGAACAAAAATTGAAACCATAGATAATATCATAGTGATAATATCATGGATAATGATTACTAAATTCATGATGAAGGAAATTATTAAATACTTGATTCCATGATCTCTGTTACCATGGAAACTTTAAAATCAAGACCTTAAAAAAGAATGTTTTAAACTAATTGATTGGTATACCCCAAAAACCAATTTAACTAAGGCTAGTCAATTATTTCATCTCAAGATACTACCGACACATCGAGGGGATATCAATAACCGGGGCCTACCCATATCTTCAAGTCCAATGATTTCCTCATATATCGAATAGTTGATTTAATTTATGAAAAATATATATTGTCAATAAATTTACATATTGTGTAAGGAATATGGATAAAAAACAATTTCCCCAATCAATCATATATCTTTAAAAGTAAAATACCATATGTAGGAATGATATACAATATATGTAATAAATATATCCATGATAAATAATATGGATATTTAGGGGAATGTAATGTCCAATGATAACATGAAAGTGAATATTTCAACGAATGGAATAATTAAAACATATACCTAGTGGTTAAAATGTAAAATAAATGGTTTCTGTCATCAATGAATAAAATTACCATAAAAGACCATTAAAATAATTTTTGAGGAAAATTGATTTTTCAGTTAGAAATTCACATTTAAAATGAAACATTGCAAATAACAATGTTTTTTTAAAAATAACCTTTTAGAATTTTAAAGTATTATTGAAAGAAAATATTAGTCAATAAGGAGGGAAAATACTCTCATTATATATCAGATAAAAAACATTTTGTCTGTACTTTTTTCTGAAAAGTCACAAAGTACCTCGTCTAAAAAATGAAAAAGTGATTCCTCTAAAACCATTTTGTGAAAAAGTAAAGCATGGGTAAACATATCTTTTTAATTTTTTTAGAAGTGTAAAAACATTTTTGTAAAACATTTTTTGAAAATATGGATATGGAAGAAACATATGTTCTATAAAAAGAGAAATAGGATCAGCTTTTCTTTTAAGAATTTCTTTTCTTGATTGAAGTTCTGAAGAGTAGAAAGGATGAAAGAAAATATGGAAAATATTTAAATGAGTAAAAATGGAATGAAATATAATCATCATGAATAAATATATATTCATGTTAATTACCTCAAAGAGGAATTATATACAAAACATAAAAATAGGGTGCTGTGTAGTACCAAATATGTCTCAATGGAGTGGAAATTGAGACCAAATCCCTTACCTTGAGTCTGACTCATTTCATACATTCTTTTTATTCTTGAATAATAAACTTAGCTTAATTATTTACTTTATTAATAATATTCATGAAGTTTATTATTCTTTTTTATATCACTTATTACCATATTAGAACAATTACTCAATCATTTATGTTCATGTTAGGAATTTTTTGTGATATGTGGTACATAATACTAAAATGAATTTAGTAGGTTGACTATGGTCAAAGAGGTTGTTGAAACCTCCTATATTTAATGATTAAAAATTATATTAATTAGGTTTTTAATGGATTTCATTCTTTATGATTTCATTTTATAATATAAGGTGGTTTGGAGAAATTTTTGGCTATGTGTTGAAAAGGCATAATATCAGACTTTACTCACCACAAAAAATGAAGCGCCATTGAAGATGAGCCACATTCAGATTTTACTCACTACTAGAAACGACCCTCAATTGAAGATGAGGAACTTCTAGGATTGTCCCTCCATCAGAGTTGAGTTACCATCATGATTTAAATTTAGAAAAGTGTTTAAAATACCTACCTATAGAAAGGACTCACCATTGAGGTCGGATCACCACCAGAATTAAGTCACCACTGTAGATGAACTACCGTCAAACTTTACCTACCACCCTTAAATTTTGAAAAGTGTTGAAAATACCTACCACTAAAAATGACTTACCATTGATATGATTCACCACTATAATGAGTCACCGTTGAGAATTTCCTACTTCTAAATGACCTACTATCAGCCTGAATCATCATTTTTGTGAGTCACTGCCAACTTAAGTCACCGCCATGATGAGTCACCACGAGAGTTGTCTCACTTCAAGAAGATTCACCATCACTATTTTTTAATATTTTGAATTAAATGATTCTAATAGAAATATTAGTGAATATACTGTAATGGATTATTTTATATTTGTTTTATTAAGTATTTTATTGATGTATTGATGTTTGTTCCATCATTTAGTATGAGTAGAAGAATATATGAATGATTGTTCTAAAAAGAGATACTATTACATGTGACTGAAATATTCAATAGCAGAATCCCTCATGCATGAAAGAAGAGAGATGTAATAGTATTGCAAGTAATTAAAGGGTGCTGTGTATTGTGTCGGTAACATCATGTAACCTTGATCAGGTACATTTTCCCTCTCTCAGAGTTCCGTTTTTTAGAGACAAGTTTTAGATGTTGGTTTCCTAATTATTTACCGACTGTAGTAGATTTACATGCCATGTAACTAAGTTATAGGATGTGTAATGGTTGTCAGGTTCATGATGTGAGAAGGATCCAAACAGTGAAAGGTAACATTACATGACAAGTATTACACATCACGAGGTAATTAAAGACATGTTTTTTAAACGTTTTGATGGGTTTTTTGGCATATTTGGACATCATGGATTTCCTGACATGTAATGTAATTACATGTCATGCAATTTCATGAGTAGGGATTTTTAGGGAACCATATGGGATTTGAGTGTCTGTTCAGCTTCCTATTCTCCTTTGGTCTTGACCCAAGGTTCCTCTCCGTTTATTTTGGGAGACTATGTTCCTTCCAGATCGATCCGTTTGGCATTTGATCTTTGTTGGGGCTATGGTGCATCTCTCCATGTGAGTTAACATTATGATTCTTCATTTCCATTTATCATGATAGTACCCTTTATGTTGTGTTACCAAATTCATTGTTTTGAAATGATGTTTCTTCTTGTCTTCTTCCAGATCCATTGTGTGACCTCATTCCAGAGGCCATTCCGTTTTGGTTATGGTGTGGTGGGTGTTTGTTCTTGAGGTATGTGGTATTTCCCCTTCTCCTCCAACCCTCTTTCCTAATTGGATAAATAATGAGATGTATGGACTGGGTTCTTGGGATTTTGTTGAGGTCATTGAGTTTTCATTGTTGGTGGATCCCATTGTAGGAATGTACGACATGAGTTTCAAGGTATGTGGTACTATATCTAGATTTTTTTGATGATATATATTCTTACTATTTTATAAACTGATTTATACATGGAATTGGCACGAATATTTTGTGTTTGTTGAAATGAGTTTTGAAAATAAAATGGGTTTTCCTTATTTATTGATAAATGTATTGAAAAGTGGGATTTTCAATGCATTAAAAATAATTGTAAAAAAAGCACATGGGTTACCTTGGGTACTTAGGTGGAAGTTTTATCTTAGGTCCATCGTCCATTTTTGTGATTATAGAGAGGTTTTATCATGGGGATTTCCTCTATTTCCTAGTCCATATTTTCCATGGGGTTGATATTAACATTATTGGTGGGGGGAGGAGGGTTACTCATGGGGTATTCCTTTGATTCGTAGGACTGTGTTATAGGAACTATATTGAGAACATGATTGATTGTTGTATGAGTAGTCTGCTAGCTTGATCTATAGTGATCATTGGTGTCGATACCTATGCTTCTATTTGGTGTTGCATGTATTTTTTTAGCCTTGGTATGCCTGATTATTCTCGGGATAAATGAAATGAAAATTTTGATTTGAAATTTTCATAACTGCCTTTGTTTTAAAACATTTAAAAATAGAAATGTTTACCATGTTTTTGATAAAACTACTTTTATTCTTATCATCACATTTTTATTTGAAATGTGCATACATTAATTTTTATACAATGACTTGTTATGGAACACCTGGGTGGGATCCTATTAATACTATTAGCTCACACCATTCACACCTATTCTGTGGTGAGTAGACCTATATATTTATTCCAATATAGGGAAAGGAAAGGTGCCATAGTGAGGAGATGATGTTTTATTTCAACCGAGTTGGGTAGATGGCGGTGAGATGGTGGGAGTTCTTCCACAGTATCACATGGAGTAACTTATTCGTTTTGGTCCATTGTAGTAGACTTGTCTCTTGGAAATTTTTGATACTTTTACGGTTGTGTTGTTTTTGCTTTTCTCTTAAAGTTATGGAATATTTTTATTAGATTTCTATTGTTCCTTCCTACTCTATATGTATGTATATTCCATGTGTTTACTCAGGTTAGGAGAAATGTTTTCCTTTGGTTTGTTTTTCAATGATTGGGTTCTTATCCCCAACCCATGGGGATTAGGAATGCACTTCAGGTATGTGATGGAATGGGTCAAGTGCCAGGTTTGAGGGTATCTCAGGTCATTTTGTTACAAAATGGTATCAGTGGACGTCTTTCCTTAAGTTTCTTTGTCTTGGGACATCCGTTAGACTAGAGAAAGGATTGTTCGGATTTGAGAGGTATGTTGTGATGAGTTCCTAGCTATCTCTTTTCAATATGAGACTCATGGTTCAATAAGACATTGGGATGTGTTTCTCTAGTGATGGGTTTTGTATTAAATCTCAGTTTCTACTTATGATTTTTATATTTTAAACTAATATTTGCCCTGTTTTATGATCGGTCCTACTATTTTGGTGTGTAGCAGTATTCCTCTGAGATTCCTTCCATTAGTTCCTTAGGAGGGTGAATGTGATGATCTATAAGGGAATCCACTATTATATTTGAATATCATCAATACTATCATACATAATCTTCATGATATTTATCAAAATGTAAAATAAGTTAAAAAAGCTGTTGTTGAGGTACAACCTAGAGCTGAAGGAGAGAGAGATTGGTCGTCGAAATTCTTGTGCGGGAATCCACCATCCTTTAAAGGGCTGAATGAAACTCATGAGGTAGAGGACTATCTAGATATGATCAATAAAATATTAAAATTTCTGTAAACACATTAGAATATCATGATAGAGTATGAAACGTTTAGGATTAAGGGTTCTAGTAAGCGATAGTGAGATTCCATAGTCCCAAAAGATATGCATGTGGACTTGGATTAGAAGGATTTTAAAACCCTGTTATTCAAGATTTTTTTTCCAGAGTCACTGATGTTGGAAAAAATCTCTAGAGTTCCTCTCTTTTTTTTTGGGAGAGCATTCACTGTTAGCGTACACTGATCGGTTTTCTGAGGTTGTCTGTTTTTCTCCTAACAAGTTAAATAAGAACAAGTTGAAGGATAAAAATTATCCACAGGGTCTGCAACCAGATATTAGATCATATGTATTTATGGTAAAGATTTCTACCTATGCAGATATTGTAGACAGTGATATGATGGTAGAGATGAATATGGTAGGCAAGGTTGGATATTCCACCTCTTCTATTCCATTTAGTGGGAGCTTCAGTGGTGTGCATGTAAAGAATAAGAGGAAGTGGAAGGATCCTCAAAGGATTAGTGGATGTGGGTCTCAATAATGAGCCTCCTTTGCACCATCTGCTAAAAATAGAAATGTTCCTCTGTCTTTCTATAAGTGGGATAAGTTCAGACACATAAGACATTCTTATCCTTTTCCCATGATGACGTGCAACAACTATGGACGTGTTGGTCACTTAAATCACATATGTCATGATATAACTACGAAACATTATGATCTGGGTTCGTTAGCTCCAAAGGATATTGCATGGATGTCAGATGCTTCACGGACTAAAGGGATCCAACCACAGGCCTCAACAGTGATGAAATTTCACACAGTATTTGATTTTCCAGTGGGGTTCAATGCATGAACGACAATTGTGATATGTACTATCTTTATTTCATCCTCCATGTCAATTGATTTATTTGATATTGGTACCTCCGACTCATTTATATATACACATTTTATTGATATTCTTAAACTTCCACTGGAAATTATGTATTTTTTAATGAAGTTATCGATCCCTATTGTTATGAAAAAATAGTAGGAGTTTTAGTGTCCTTTTTAATTAATGATAGATGATATAGAGTTGATATGATATTTTCTCATTCTTGATCGAGATCTTTTTGGAATCATCATTAGTATGGATTAACTTATTGCTCACTAAGATGAGGTTGATTATTATCATCGGTGTGTTTCATTTCTTGCTATCATTGGGAGCTCTCATGTGTTTGAAGGGGCATGAGACTCAAGGTATGGTCGTGCATGACCATCTCAAATAGAGTTAATAATTTTTTTGTCTATTCTTGCAATTGAGGCTGATGAAATTTCTTCAGTTGTTGATCTTCCCGTTTTTGTTCGCTAATTTTTCGACATTTTCCCAAACAAATTCTCTGGACCTCCTCTTGAGTGAGTGGTAGAGTTGACAGTTGACCTGGTTCCAGGAACACAACTGATATCGATACCTAATTATTTTATGGGGCTAGCAGAGAAAAAAGAGAACTATATTCATTTAGATGACCTATTGGAAATTGTTTTGTTCTCTCTAGTGTTTTTGACCTGGGCTGCCCCTATTCACTTTGTTAAGAAGGCAGATAGTTCACTTTAGTTGTGTGTGGAATATAAGATTATAAACCAGATCATAGTTAAGAACAAGTATAATTTTCCTTGTGTTATTATTTGTTTAATTAATCAATGGTAGAAAAGTGGTTTTCAAATATTGACCTTCGGCCGGGTTATCATCAGCTCAATGTTTGAGAGTCTGATATACTAAAGACAACATTGAGGAGCAGTTATAAACATTATGAATATCTTGTGATGCCATTTGGTCTCAATATTAATCCAATATTTTTTATGTAATTGATGAATAATATATTCCAATAACATCTTGACACTTTTTTGGTAGTTTTCATGGATGATATTATAGTTTATTAGAAATTCGATCATGAGCACGAGAACCTTATGTGTTTAGTTCTAGAAATTATGAGAAGTCAACATTTTTATGTAAATCTTTCAAAATTTAGTTTATGGATTCTAAAGGTGATGTTCATTGGTCATAAGATTTATGAACATGTCTTACTAGTTGATCATGAGATGGTGAAGGTTGTCTTGTCATGGAAAGAACCACATATTTCCTTTGAGATACGAAGCTTTGTTGGTATTTCTAGATACTATTAATGGTTTTTAAGTATTTCTCTATGCTGAAATCACCTATGACTGAACTTACCAAGAAATTAGTGAAATTCACATGGGATGCCAAGTGCCAAACTTATTTCGATGAACTTAAAAACATTCTAGCATCATACCCTATTATAATCCTTCCTGAGCCCAGTACTGGGTATGTAGTGTTTTTTATTGCCTATGGTACTAGTTTGGGATGCGTGCTTATGTAGGATGACCATGTGGTAACATTAAACTCTCATCATCATCAACTTCATGAAAATAATTACCTACTCACAATTTATAGATTTTTTTAGTTATGAAAGCTCTTAAATATTGTTGGCACTATTTTTTTTGGGAGAGGATCACCATCTTTTATGATTATAAGATTTTTATTAATATCTTTTATCAAAAATAATAGAATATTAGACATATATGATGGGTTCAATACCTTCATACAATTGAATTTGATATCCTCTACACCCCGAGGAAGGGTAATGTCATTAAAGACGATCTTAGTAGTAAAGTAACTTCATAAGTTGTTCTAGAATCTAAGGAGGAGTTGAACCTTATAAGGATTTTAACTTAGTTTCACCTAGATGACTAGGAAGATGTTGTAGGTGTGGTTCTGCACATTTTTTAGTTATCATCTTATATCTTGAATTCTATTTTGCAGAGTTAGCAGCAGGATGATGAGTTTCGTAAAACTAGAGAAAGCCTTTATTTTGGGGAGACCTTTTTGGGTTGGTCTCTCTTTAGAGATATTATTCACAAAATTTAGAAGAAGGTTTTTATCCCAACATATATGTGGTGTTTAGTATTTTGTAATTGTCACATATCTTTTTGGTCCATTCATCTAGGAATTAATGTGATGTATTATGCCATGAGATGATGATTCTGGTGGCTGAGGGTGAAGTATGACATTGAAAATTATTTATACCACTATTTCCCCTTACAACAGATAAAGGAAGAGCACTTGAAACCCTTTGGTTTTCTTTAGCTTCTTCCAGTGCTAGTTTGGAAATGGAATGAGGTATCCATGGATTTTGTTATTGGATTACCACTGAATCTTTGAGGGAGTAATTCTATCTAGGTAGTTCACGATCGGTTGATGAAATTTTCTAATTTCATTCTGTTCAAGGATACCACTAAGGATGAAGATATAGGTGAGATGTATGTGTATGAGATTTTGATTTTACATGGAAGTCCTCCTTCCATTGTTTTAGATAGGGATTCTTGGTTTACGTCGAGGTTCTTGAGGAGTCTCCAAGAGGCGATGGGAAATCAGGTATAGTTGTGCAGGGATTACCATCTATAGACATACGAATAGAAATAGAGACTGATTCAGATCCTATAGAATATGCTTCGTTCCTATGTCTTGGATTTAATTGGATCATGAGATAGCTAACTGTGATTAGTTGAGTTTGTTTATAACAATAGTTATTAGTCGTCGACCAGAATGGCTAACTTTGAAGAATTGTATGCTCATCCATGCAGACCACCTACTTATTGGGATGGGGTGTTCATAATATTCTTGGTTAGGCTATGTTTGGTTTAAGACACATCGGTCAAGATTTAGGATGAACATCGACATCTGGTTATAGGCCAGAGTTGACAGAAATCATAGGCAGATCAACGGTGTTGTCCTTTTGAGTCTTCATTTAGTGACTAGGTTTTCTTGAAAGTTTCTCATTAGTTGGGTCACTATCATATTGGAAAATCGGTAGAGTTGGCTATATGATATGTTGGACTATTTGAGGTCACTGAGTGGCTCTGATAGGTTTCATATCACTTTTCATTTCTAGTTTAGCTGATTGGTATTCATGATGTTTTCTAGATATCTTAGCTCCTGAAGTACCATCCTGATCCCACTCACATTCTCAATTTGGAAGAAATTTTGTTAGAGCCATATTTTTCTATTTTGGAGAATCCAGTTGAGATCATTGACTCTCAAGTGAAGTTATTTCATGGGAAGTTGATTCTGTTTGTTAGAGGTTTATGGGAACAAGGGTCAGATTCTCATGAGACTTGGGAAAGTGAGTGGTTGATGTGGGAGTAGTGGCCAAATATCTTTCCATGGGTTACATATTCCACATGAATACCGGGGGATAGAAAGTATTTTTAGAGGTAGTTTGTAACATCACATTACCTTGATTGGGTATGTTTTTTCATCTATCAGAGTTCCCATTTTGGATTAGATTTTAAGATGTTGGTCTCTTTATTTTTTACAGGCTGTAGGATATTTACACGTCATGTAACTATGGTTACATGATGGGTAATGGTTACTAGGTGCATGATGTGAGAGGATTCACATTGTGAGAGGTTATACAACATGATAGGATTTACATGTAGTGAGTTAATTAAGGATATGAATTTAATATGTGGCAATGGGTCTTTTGGAGAATTCAGACATCGTGGAATTCACAACGTGTAAAGGTATTACACATAGTTTAATTTCCCAAGTAGGGATTTTTAGGGAACCGTACAGGATTTGAGTGCCTATTTAGTGACTTTTCCTCCTTTTCTCTAGATTTTAGGTTCTTGTCCTATGATTTTGGGTGACTCCATTCCTTCCACATAAATCTGTTCCGTGTTTGATCTTCATTGCGGTTTCATCGGGTCTGTCCGGGTGAGTGATATTTCTACTTCATTTCCATTTATTGTGATGTCAACCTTTGTATTACGTTAGGAGATTCACTAGTCTGAAATGGGTTTTCTTCTGGTCTTCTTTAAGATCCTTTGTTCGATCTCATTTCAGAGGCCATTCCTTTGTTGGTTGTGGTGGGATGAGTGTTTTTATCGTGGTATGTGCCATTTCCTCATCCCTACTAACCCTATTTCTCTATTAGAACATTTTTAGAAGTCTAGACTCGGTTCTAAGTAATATTTTGATGCTGTTGAGTTTTAAATTGTGATGGATCCCATTACGGTCATGTGGGACTTCAGTTTTGAGGTAGGTGCTTCTGACTATGGAATATGTTGATGCACCATATTGTTTCTATTTTATAAATTGATTTGTACATGGAATTAGAATAACTATTGTTTCGCATTGAAAAGTGTTTTTAAAATAAAAAATTGTTTTCCCATGTTTATTGTTAAGTGATAGAAAAGGAGTATTTTCAAATAATTGAAATGAATTGTAAAAATGGGCACATGGGTTACCTTTGGTACTGAGGTGGAAGGTTTATCTTTGTGCCATCATCCGTTTTTGTGATTATTCGGTGGTTTTAACATTGGTATTTATTTTAATTCCAAGTCCCATTGTTCTAGGGGACTCTAATTGACATTGTTAGGAGGTTTACTCATGGGTTATTTCTCAGCTTCCTAGTCATGTGTTCTAGGAACCAGATTGTGAACATGATTGATTGTGGTACGAGTAACCATCTAGCCAGATCTATAGTGATCCTTGGTGTTTATACCCGTGATTCTATTTTACATTTCAGGAATTTGTCATTCTATCATTGATATTCATGCTTATTCTTGTGATAAATGAAACAAAAATTGTGTTATGAAATAGGCATACCTACCTTTGATTTATAATTGTAAAAAAAGGAAATGTTTACGATGTTTTTGATAAAAAATTGATTTACTGCTTATCATCCCCTATTTTATTTGAATGGATAATACATAAATTGTTATATAGAGAATTGGTATAGAATACCTGGGGTGGGATCCTATTGATCCTGTCAGCTCACACCCTGTTCACCTCTTCGGCAGTTCATAGACCTATATATGTCTTCTAATGTAGGGAAAGTCAAGTAAATACAGTGAGGCGGTGAGGTTTTATATTATCAGAGTGGATAGATGGTGGTGATATGGTGTGAGTTCATCCATGCCATCACATGGATTAGCTATTTTGTTTTGGTTTTTTGCAGTTGGGCTTGTCTCTTGGAAATTTTGGATACTTTTATAGTTTTTTTGCTTCCACAATTTTCTTACAGTTATAGAATATATTTATCAGATTTTCTCAATTCCTTCCTACTCCGTATATGTAGATATATATATTCCATGTGTTTGTTCCGGTTGGTTGAAATCATTCCCTTTCGTTTTTATGCCAGAGTGCTTGTTTCCAGACAGTGGGGATTGGGAACGCCCTTCAGGTATGTGAAATAACAGGTCAGGTTATAGGTTTGAGGGTAACTCAAATCATTTCATTATAGTGTGACTTATGTGAGAGATTATATGATGAATCCTTACCTGACATTCGACTATGAATGGGTGGAGCTTATAAAACATTCAGAACCATTCTCATAGATAGAACATGAGAGTTCATGATTCTTTATTTTATTGTAATTTATAGATATATGACTAAAGATCCTCCTCGATCAACATTAAAGGAGTCTCAATATTTCAAAGAACATTAGACTATGAAACACTGAAACCTCTAAAAATTCATACTTTCTCTAAATGTTTGCTGCATTTAATTTTGATAAGTAACAGATTTACCCTATTTATTAAACACACACCGTCTCCTACACTTTAAATGGAAGATAAAATGCATATTCTACACTATATTACATTTGATTACCCATAGTGATGTGGAAGATGTCCAGGTGAGGCTTTTGTTTTTTTTATTTAAATGGTTATTATGGAAGAGGTCCCCATATGGCCTGGCCAACTTATACCTATTTTCTTAATACTAGATATAGGTTTTGGATAAAGATTATATTTATATAATATTCTTATAAGAAGGTGATTTTCAAGAGGAGGAGATTAGGTCTCTACATGATACTGGACCTCTTTTTTTTATTCTGTTGTGTATTTTATTTTGATTCATTTCTAATCTTTAAACTAAACATGTTTTAAATTTTAAAAAATAACTACTTTGATATTTAGTCTTAAATTGTGTTTAGATTAGGTTTTGTTTATGTAAATTTATTTCACAATTTAAATGAATTTTCAAATATTGTTTTAACTGAGACATAATCACTCTTTAAAAAATATTTTAATAGTTAAGAACTTATATTAATCTACACTTTTGATTAACTAGTCTATTTTAATTAAACTGAGGGATTTTATTAAAATAAAATTAACAAATTTTTTTTACTAGGTACTCAATTCACCCACCTTTTTATATTATCACTCCAACAAAAATTTGGTATCAAAGTTTTTAAAAATCTTTTCAACTATGATTTTAGTTGTGTTTTAAAGATATTAAATTAATCAT
The DNA here is from genome assembly GCA_963277665.1 of Viscum album. Taxonomy (NCBI): domain Eukaryota; kingdom Viridiplantae; phylum Streptophyta; class Magnoliopsida; order Santalales; family Viscaceae; genus Viscum; species Viscum album. The sequence continues at coordinate 1,405,108,744 of OY728160.1, forward strand.
AATACTTAATTTAGTTCATTAAATTTATTATAGATAGGAAAGTTCATATACCAATAGAACACCTTTCTTTAATGATAATAAATATTCTAAATAGAAAATAAAGATTAACTTGCACATTGAAATCATGGGTTTTGAAATATGGCATATTATAGAAGATAAATATTAATTTCCTATGGATTCTAGGAATAAATTTGATAATTAAACCAAGCATTCGTATAAACATAATTACAAATCCAGAAATTCTATTTTCTATGATTTAGGTGATGAGAGGTTAAATAGGCTATCTACTATTAAAAATTCTAGTAAAATTTGGGATATATTGCCTCTTTCTCACAAAGGAACTACTAAAGATATATGAATGGGTTTGATTACTTATACAATTAAATCGGATACATTAAATATGAAACACAATGAGTTGATTTTTGATATGAATCTTAGGTTTAGTGGGACAGTTAACACGATGACCTCTATGTGGAATGTATTTTCAAAACAATATCCAATCATGTGACTGTTGAGATGTATTCTTGAGAGGTGGTGAGGAACAATACTTTCAATAATTGAATCTTGTGACATCAGTAAAATATCTATCAAGGAATTGATTGGAATGTTTATGATGTATAAGGTAGTTCTTCAAGTTAATTTTATAGAGGATGATGATCCTAAGTGGATTTTTATAGCTTTCAAGACTACTAGATCAAGACACGAAAAATAGAAAACAATACAAGATGAAAGCGCTAGCGATGAGGAATCAACAATCTATAGTGATGATGAAATGAATAATATAACCATATGGTTTAAGAAATTATATAAGAAGAATAAAATATTCTAGAAACTGAGCTAAATGGGAAATTATGATGATAGTGAAAATTGTAATAAGGAACGAAAAAAAGATTATAATTCAAATGACAATTCCTGTTATGAGTGTAATTGAAAAAAATGTTAAAGATGATTTTTCCATGTTAAAGTATATTGGAAAGTATGATAATATAGGAAAAAACATAAGAATGAAATGAAATCCCCATGGAGTACCTCTGAGGATAGTTCTAGTGATTCAGACTAAACTCGTGAATAAAATCCTGATAGAGTAAATATGGGCTTCATGAAAGATATATTAGGGGCACCTAGGGTCTATGCTTTGAATAATTATAATCATTCTATAGAAGAACCAAATGGTGATGATATGTGAAAAGATGAAAATTTTGAATATAGAAATATTGCTTAAGAAACCATTAGTTAGATTAAACACAAATAAAAAATTCTGAAGAAATAGAATGTTTTCTCATCCAGTGTTAAATATGATCTTTCTATAGAAATAGTGAAGAATGATGAATTTTTGAAATATAATACATAATTTAAATTGTAAAATGTGTGAAAAAATAAAGACTTAGAGAGATTTACAAATGATAGAGAAAATCTTACTCAAATATAGGAAAATAAATTTCTCCAAAATATAATACGAGCCTAGGATATCAACTTGGATAGAGAAGAGTTGTAAAGAACAATTTTACTTTGAAATATAATTTTAGAAATTATACTTCTAGTTATTATTCATGTGGACCTAAATATTTTTTTTAATTCAAAGACTTCAGAATATGCCTATAGGAAACCCCTTAAGAAAATATGGGTTCCTAGAGACCTTGTTACTAACATAACTAGTCACAAGAATATTTGCGTACCAAAATCTTTTTTGGTATATAATAGTTTTGTAGGGAACTTTCTTGAAAAGATCCTGTAAAAATCTATGGTACCTAGAAAACAACTATTCTAGACATATGAAAAAAGATCACTTGATCATCAAGAACATGATAATATATGATGGAAGGAATGTCACCTTTGGTGGCAATTCTAAAGAAAAAATAACCCGCCTTGGCCATATCAATAACTCTAACTCAGTTATTAATTTCTAAAATACTATTTTTTGATGGATTTAGAAAAATATTATTAGAATATCATAGCAACATGATAATGTTTTTCATGTGATATTTGAATTCAATTATTGAAATATCTTTGATAATAAAAATTCATTAGTGTTTACTTATTTCAGAAATGAGAACGTGTAAGCTCTTAATCTTGATTATTTAATTTCAATTTATTTTATTTGCCTTTCATAGAGAATCATTTCTTTAGAATAGGAGACTTGGACAATGTAATTTCCAATCACTAGGAAATGTTACTAGGAAATGGTTAGATAGGGGTCTACCCAAATAGGAATTTCCAAATGAAAAAGTTTTGAACCCCTATCAAAAGGGAAACAATACAACATATATTTCAAACTTAAGAAATAAATTTCAAATTCTCAACCTCTTGAGTTGGTTTAAATAGACTTGTTTGGATCATCTAGTGTATCAAGATAAAATGGGAAGAACTATATCTATATACTTGTAGAATAAATTTTTGGTATACTTATGTATTATTTTTACATAAAAAAACGAATCTTGCACTTTTTTTACCAAGTATGCATGATCTGTAGAAAACCTATGTGGACTTAGAATTAAAACCTTAAAAACGTGGAATGGTCGTGAATTTTAAAATCAAAACCTTGAATCCTTTTTCTCACCAAATGGATATAACCATTACTAATCTACTCATAATACCCTGAAAAAAATTGGAACAATATAAAGAAGAAATAGAACACTATAAGAGTTGTCTCTAATAATGCTTAATGAATGTGACTTACCTATCTATATTTGGGAATATGCTATGAACATAGCCTCCTATAAGTAATAGAGAATTAATTAGACCTATTTCAAAGAAATCAGCTTATATTCATTAGATTAATATAAATCCTATGGATAATTACATTATAGTTTTTTGTTTAAAAGTGTTTATTATTAACACTAATGATAATCTAGAAAAGTTTTCATCAAAGAGAGATGATCAAATTTTCCTTGGTTATACAATTTCAAGTAAATCCAATAGTATTTTTAACAAAAGAACCAAGACTATGGAAGAGTCTATCCATGTCATGTTTTTTGAGAAATATCAACATAAACCTAATACATATTTAGAAAATCATGAGGATTATTTGTATACATTGAACATAAATGAAAAACTTTATGATTATGCTATAAAACATGCATAAAAATCATTCATTTTTTAAGAACATTCAGATCCTGAACTAGAACCTCTTGAAAACCATGTGGTGACCGTCACTTTTTTTTCTAGATCTATTAGGAACCTTAAATACCATCCTTTAGTATTTGTGGTTGGATACTTAGATAGAGCTACCCAAAGTGTATCTTCTTTAAGAAACAAGTTTGAACATCAAGAATTATTGTCATAGCTTGAACCTAAAAACATCAATGATGAAACAAATGATGAATTTTGGGTAATCGAAATTCAAGAAGAACATAATAAATCTGAGAGAAATAAAGTCTAGGAATATGTTGATAGACCTAATGAAACCTTCAATAAAGGAACTAAATGGGTGTTTAGAAACATGGTTGATGAATCTGGCTCAATAATAAGAAACAAGGATAGACTATTTTCACAAGGGTTTACTCAAGAAGAGAGTATAAAATATGAGGAAACCATTTCAACTGTATCTAGACTTGATGCCATCAGAGTACTTTTAGCCTATGAACCGCATCTAGATTTCATGTTATATCAAATATATTTCAAAAGTGAGTTTATGAGTGGGTATATAATTGAGGATTCTTTTTGTTTAACAACCCATCAGATTTCAAAATACTCAATTCCAAAATAATGTTTTGAAATTAACAAAATCAATATATGGTTTACAAAAATCTCATTGAGGTTGGAATGATAGGCTTGACCCATTTCTTATTTCAAAAATATTCTTAAAAGTTATATAAGATACTACCCATTTTATAAAAATAATTCAATAGATGTTTTAGTTCTTCAAATCTATGTAGATTATATTATATTTGGATCCTCTAAAAATTATTTATGTTGTAACTATTCATAAAATATGAGAAATGAATTTAAAATGTGTCAAATCGGTTATCTAAAATTCTTTCTTGGTTACCAAATTTATCAAAATAAAAAAGGTATTATTCTAAATTGATGTAAATATACTAAGGATATTTTAGATGTTTTTTGTTTTGATAACACTAAAAGTTTTGATACTCCTATGAGTACTACGTGTAATTTGGACATTTATGATGATGAGAAATTAGTGGATCAAATAAGTTATAAAGGTATTACTAGATGCCAATTCTACTTAAATGCTAGTTGACCTATCATTATTTATAGTTTGTGTATTTGTGATTACTTTCATGAAAACCCAAAAGAGTAAATAAAACGTTTTGTAAAAATAATTTTTAAATACCTCAAGAATATAAATAATTTTGGACTGTTCTAACCCATAGGATAATAATTTTAACTAGTTAGTTATTCTAATTCTGATTCTGGTGGTTTCAAGAGAGATTGAAAAAGAACCTCTAGAACAAGTTCCATTTTTGTAAAGTCTATAGTATCTTGGTTTAGTAAGAAAAATTTTATATTTCATTGTCTTATACTAAAGATGAATATATACCTATAGGTTGCAGTTGTGTATAAATTTTTTTGATGAAACACACTCTTATAGACTATGGACATCAATTCCTATGTGTAACTATAAATTGTGAAAACACAAGTGCTATAAATATTTTAAATATCCTTCATCTCACTTTAGAAAAAAAATTGATGTAATATATAACTTTTTGGGAGACCATTTTCAAAATGGAGATATAAATCTTCATTACATTTGTACTAAATGTCATCTTGTTGATATTTTTACTAATACATTTAATTATGTGAGAATTAAGTACATCAAAAATTAATTAAGAAATGATTAATTTTGGATAGACATAATTTTATAGGAAACAACATTGGAGTTTACCCACCATTGGAGTTTACCCACAGTTTGTGTTTTACCCACCATAGGACTTTACCCACCGTGGGTGTTTAACCACCATCGAAGATTACCCATTTTTAGAGTTTTACACATCGTTGGATTTGACCCACCCATTTATTTTTACCCACATTTCGAGTTTACCCACCATTTTTGTTTTACCACCATTGGAGTTTCCCACCTTTGGAGTTTAACCACCATTGGAGTTTTACCAATCGTTGGAGTTTACATAATATTGGTATTTTTCCCACCATTGGAGTTGTTTTACGCACCACCAACAATGATGTTTTATTATGAATCCCAACAAAGAAGCTGTGGGCAAGGAAAAAAAACTAACAAGTTAGGGTGGCCTAATTGGAGTTGTTATACCCACCGTTGGAGTTTCATCAACCATTTGAGTTTCAACAATTTTATTTTAATCACATTTGGATTTTACCCACCATTGTAGATTACCCACCATTGGAATTTATCCACTGTTGGATTTTACCCACCATTGGAAAAAGCTACCATTGGTTTGGAGTTATAATTTATAATTATTATTCGTGGGGTAAATATATCATTTCCTTTAGATTTAGATGTTATATAATTTTTTAGATTTGAAAATCCATAAATTATATAAATAGGGGACTTGGTCTAATTTTGACACAATCTACTTTTCACCATACCTTTGAAACTCACCCTGACCCTTCTCTCCCGACCATTTAACTTCCCCCAATATCATCTACACATTTCATTCCATTCAAAATGGTCAAAGTGAAGTGAAAATCAAGGCCATATTTGGATGAGTGACAAATTTCAATGAAGAATACTGGATATTCAAGTGCACCTCTAATTAGGATGTGAAAACTGTGTCTTGCAAATTTAATAGTGTCTCATAATAAGTATGTGAATGATGTGTGGTTGATATTAAGTATATATTTGGTACATAAAGTTGTTGGAGATCGGGGATGGGTAGAGGGGTTCTGAAATAACTAGAGGCCATTCTATCCAAGTTTAGAGAATTAGTTTTATCAGAATGTAGAGTTTATCTTTGGGGAACATAATCACTAGGCTTGAAGTTGAATAAATGGGTAAAAGGTTGTTTTCTATCCCTGTCAATGGGAGAGATTTCTTAAAGTACCTCATGAAGGTTTTTAAAAAAACTATCAAGTATCTATCCCAAGTAATAGTGATTCCTTCATGTAGAATGATGCTTTAGAATAGATGACTGGAGATGGAATTATATGAATACCAAATGCAACTAAGTTAGACGGTGAGTGCTGTTTACTGTTCATATTTTTTCAGCATGTGTTGTAATTGAGGAAGGATGATTTCTTCCCAATGAGGTATCATGTTGTATATCTCTTATGAGTTATGAATAAAGTTTAAAAGATTAATTTTTGAAGATATATAATGATTAATTGATGGAAATGTGAAAAACATCATCTAGAAATAAACATACCCTAAATTCATTTCAACCATGCTTGAGGACATGATATTGGTAGATAAAGATGAATAAGGAGTAAAATATCGATGCTTTTGTCTTAATAGAGCCATTTTCAATAGAATGAAGATAAGTTGGAACTCATGGAAGAGGAAATGGGTTATTGACACTAAAAATCTATATGAGGATTTCAATATTGTTGATAAATCCACAAGGCCAAAAAATATTGTTGATCTTGGCTTGGAGAGGAATGAAGTGGTTGAGTATTCTGATAAGGAATAAGAATAAGAAATGGAGACTACTTCCTCTAGTGATGGGGAAAAATAGTTCTTAGTGGATGAATGTATTGACCTTGACTTACCTGAGATTCATCCAACTAACTATTATAGTGCACCTATTTCTTTTAGTTCACTCCAGGTCTGAGGGTCTCTTTTAAAAGAATGAAATGAAGAAGAAGAAATTAAGGTTTATAGAGAGAAAAAAAATAAGATCTCTTATAAATATTCTCAAAAAAAAAATAGAAATGAAAATGGAATTGATAAAGGTGATAATGAGAACAGATAATAAGATGAAGAATATGAAGGACAAGATGAAATATAAAACGAGGATGAAGAAGAAAATGAGGATGATGATAAAATGAAGGTGATGGAAATCATGATGATGGGGATAAGGAAATTGGATATAGTAAAGATGAGGGAAATATTGATGGAAATGGTAGTGAATATGGAAGTGGTTTAGATCATGATGGTCCTAATGGCTGTATTAGTGCTAAGGATGTTGAGTTGACCCAGGTACTAGTTTCTTCTAAAGTCTTGTATATTTCTTATTGGTCTGAGGAGAGAATCATATTAGTTAAAGATATTGATATAGCTGGTAGAAATGAGTATGAAGCACCTATTGATGGGGAGGAATCCAAAAGCCTTGTTTGTCACCATTTCAATGCAACTGATAGAGATTTTTCTAAGCATGATGATGGTGAATATAGGGAGTAAACAACTAATGTGTAGAATGTTGATGATCAGATATATGGTGAGCCAACAGTTTCTGAGCATATAGTTGATGAGACTTCTGGCGTGTCTTCTATCAGGTTGGGGGGCCAACTAATGAAGTATGCGATATGTATATAGGGTATGTGAGGCTAGGATTTGACTACCCTGACTCAGATGATGGTTGTAGTCCACCAAACCTTGTTGTACCTTATAGTATTATTTGAGTATAGATTGATCCTAATTGATAAATGGTGGAGCAAATAAGTGATTTATTAGTGTTATAGAGATTTGATTTAGATATTCCTGCCAGACCTGTGCATGTAAGGGTTTATTTCGATGAGAGAGATTCTATACCCCTGAATGCTCCTGATGTTTTCAATTTCCCTATTGATGTTGTATAGAATGCTAACCTAGAATCATCCAGAGAGAGGATTATATCTAGTTTTGATATATTGTTGAGAAATCAGGCATCTATTGTCACTAAACATTGTAAGAACATTGTAAGTTACTTTTTCGATCTTGTGATACTAAACATGCAACCTATAATGATGAACCACATTTAAGAAGTGGAGATTGAGAACATAAGATATGCCATTTAGATTAAGTCTTTGAGATTAGTAATAGAAGGGATGAAAACTTTTTTTTCTGCATGTTTTTATGATTTTTTTATCCTCTGAGTTCATCCACAATGGAAGAAGTTTGGAATCTTCATCCAATGATCTTCAACGAGATCCCCCCTTCTACATTTATTCCTTCAGCTATAATATCTTTCTCAACATCCTCTTCCATGTTTACCTCTACCAGAGCCTCTATTTCTATTCCCTATGCTTCTGAAAATGGAAAGTGAAAACACCTGTTGTTCCTACCAACTAGACTGAGAAACATTGATATTTAGATTTTTTATGAGGGCTTCTTTATGAATTTGGTTTTATCTCTTTTTGAATGTAATTAAATTAATTTTTTCCTTCAATGGGGATTTTATTATTACTTATTTTTTACTTATTTTTTATTTATTCTTTTTATTTTTAATTTTTTGATAATCCTAGAAGGGGGAGAATCATTTTTGAATTTGTTTACAAAACCCTTTCTATGAGCCTGTTTCTTTACATTTATGATATTATTTAATAAAATTAATTTTTTGGAATCTTTTATATCAATTTTATTTAATATATTTGATACCATTCTTCTTTAATTTAGACATTATTTTTAAACTAGAACATTATCTTTTAATGTGTTATGCAGATATAACTACTTTTTAAAAAATTCATCAATTTTAATCCAATGTTTATTCTTTACATAATTATAAAATTCCATTATTTATGATCATAAAAAAGAGGGATATGTTGGAACCTCCATGTTTTATTTCTATGAAATCATGTTAATTATGTTTTTAATGGTTTTTATGTTTCATTATAACATTTTATATTATAAGGTTTTTTGGTGAAATTTTTTCTAAGTGTTAAAAATACTATTGGCATACTTTACTCGTCACCAGAAATGACTCACCAATGATGATGAGTCATCGATAGACTTTGCTCACTACCAGAAATGAATCACCATTGATGATGAGTCACCACCAAGAAAAACCTACCATTATATTTGAGTCATCATCAGGATAGAAATTTGGAAATGTATTGAAAAGACATAACACTAGAAAAGAGTAAGCACTTGTGGTGATTCACCACTAAAATTAAGTCACTGTTGAAGATGTCATTCTATGAGACATTACCAACATCCAAGATGTTTGGAAATGTGTTGAAAGATCTGTCACCAAAAATGACTCACCGTTGAGATGAGTAACCATTGAGAAGAGTCACTACAGAGACATGTCACTATTGAGCATGTACAACAACCAGATGACCTACGATAATTCTAAATCACCATTGTCCTGACTCACCACCAGCTTATGTCACCACCAGGATGAGTCCCCACTGGAGTTGTCTCACCGACAGAAGAGCCGCCATCACTATTTCTATTTAATTTGAATTAAATTTTTCTAATGGTTACTTTAGTGATTTTAATGCAATGGAGTATTTTATATTTATTTAAATAACAATTTCAGAGATGCATTATATTGTGTGATATCATTTCGTATGACGAGTAGAAGATCAAGATGATTATTATTCAAATGAATACTCTTGTATGCCGTCAACATATTTGAAAAGAAAAATCCATCATGCATGAAAGATGAGAGCTGGAACAGTATTGAAAGAACATAATGGGTGATATGATGTGTGGGTATTTCATGGGAGACCACATTCTGAATCCTTATATAACACTCAACTATGAAAGTGTACAAATTTCATAAAAGGAAGAACCTTTCATATATACATAAAAAAAGAGCATACGACACTCTATTATACTATAATTGTGGGAAATATTACTTGATCTCCATTATAAGATACATTCAATGAGTCTCAAAATTTCATAGCACATCATATCAATAAACACTACATCTTAAACATATTCTTACCTTCCCTTTATATTTTTTGTAATTAAATTCATATAGTTTTTAATTTAACTTATTTATTGAAGACACACTTTCTTCTACACTTTAACTCACATATACAATGTTTATTCTACACTCTCTTACAATTTTTTACCCATGATGTTGTGTAAGAGGTCCATGTACAAAATTTGTTTATTTTATTCACATGGTTATTGTAGAAGTGGTCCCTCCATGGCCTAGATAACTTGTAGCTATTGTCTTTATACCTGATCCATGTTATAGAATAAGATTATATTTATATAATCATCTTGAAAGTGACTGATTTCTAAGTGGAGTGGATTTGGTCTTTCTTGATGTTGAACCTATTTCTTTATTCCTCTATTTTTTTTGTTTTTTCATATATAAGATTTAAACTAATACGATTTAAACTATAAATAAAACCACTACTTTAATAGTTATTCTTAACTAGTGTTTATATAAGGTTTTGATTAATTAAATTGGTTTAAAAAGTTAATGTAATTTCAATATATTATTTTAACTAAGAATTAATTGCACATTAAGAAATATTTTAAAAATATAAAACTTATATCAATGTGGTATTTTTATCAACTAGATTGTTTTAATTAAACTGGGGGATTTTATATAAACTTCTTTTTATTGAATTTTTTATGTGGTACTCAATTCAGCCATCTTAAGATACTCAATTTTACCAATATATGTCATTATTACATCACCTTTAGAATAATAATAACGACATAGTAAACATTTTATACATCAATTATACTTTAAATCAAACTACTAAATTCAGTGAGAAAAAATGAACTATGTTACAATCATGGAGATAGTAGGCCATACATATGCATGAGTAACATTTTGATTTTTTCTGTGATCATTAAATACATTAGGTATGTATTATTTTAACTTTAAAAAATTAGAATCATATCAAAAATATCATATTAATTCTTTAAATATGATTATATTTATCATCCATGTGATGTGTTGATGAAAAACGAATCACCTGACATCGTGGAGGTGGTAGTCCAAACATACTCCCAAATGATGTTATAATTTTCAAATGAATATAATGGTAATAGTTTAGAAGATATATTATATTTTTATAATTATAATTATTTCTAGAATATTATATATAAATATTAATTCATTCATTACAACAAGTCTGTAAAGATGGTAAAAATAAACTAATTGCATCGATTCATGAGGCTATCATCCTCTATACAAATGAATGATGAATTCCTTTACCATTTGATGGATTTTAGAGATTGAGGTATGTTTTTATTTTATCATGGTGTAATAATATTTTAAGGGGGTTGATGAAGAAACAAAACTAAAACATATAGTTCAAAATTATACCTCTTATTTGGAAAACCTCATTTTCTTAAAAAAATTAAGGCCTATAAGATTGGAATTCATCCAAAACAAAGGCATCTTGAATGAGGGGAGAGATTATAGGAGACTATTTGGTTAAGTATTTCCTAAACCAAAAGGGCTTTAATGTGTTAATTAATGAGAAGAAGAAGTGCCCTTTTATAAGAGAGGGGAGGGGTACTCTTGGAATTTCAAAAACATTTAAATTAATATAAATTAATTTTAATTCCAATAACATCCAAACATTTTTATTTCGAATATGATATGAGTATGGGTTGATATAATATTATAAAATACTTTCTTTCACATGTTTATGCCTTATTTTGAGACATATTATTTGGTTTTAAGCCCTCATTGATCCTTTCTAAACAAACCGTGATAATAATGATTTTTACACTTTTTGGGTCAATATAGTTACTATAAATAGAAAAACTCCCATTAGTGGACCATGATTGATATTATAAACCATATCAAAATCATTTTTATAATTCTCATATTTTTATTAATTTTATATCATTTAATAAAATATTATTTAGTATAAAATATCAATAATGTCTATTTTTATAAATATCCATTACATTGGCTTTAATAATATAATTTTAAAACTTATAATTTGAAAAAGATATTTTATTATACCCAAAAAATGTCATGTTAATCTAGAATATTGATGTATCACATTATTTACCTCAAATTACATTACTTTTAAGATCATTTATTTAATTTTTATGTTAATTAGATAATTAATCCATCAGAATTTTCCAAGCATTTGAGTTAAATATTTATTCATTAAAAATTAAAAATAAATAACCATTAAGAATATAAATCTTTAATATTTAAAAATAATATTTATAGTTAAAAATATCCTCTAGATAACACCATATTAAAAAAATTATATTTAATAAAAACAAGAGTGTAACATGTTTCACTTTTCTGGAAATAATACACTACAAAGCTCAAAATCTTAGCCAAATTTCTATTAAATTACATACAACCAAATAATGGGAGAGTATGGATGAAAAATTCACATAAAATAAAATTAATTTATGTTTTTTTCACTTTATAATCCTTGTCATTTTATTTTTTACTTTAATTACCTGATTTACCCTTTACAATGGTAAATAAAAATTAACATGGTTACTATTAACATTTAACAAAACTAAAAGGGACCTATTTTATAAATTTATACCTTATGATTACAAATATGTATTCCATTTTTTAATTATAAATTCACATAAGTGGCCTAAATTATTTTTAAGATAAATGTGTTAAACACAACGACAGAGTTGTTTTAGAAAAATGCATTTTTAATACCCAAATTATACTAGTACCAACCTATTATATTACTATTATTCAAATAAATATAATTATATTATTGATAAATAAATAATATTTAAGTTAATTTGAGATCAAATTCAAAGAATAATGGTTGTTTTTAATTATAGAAAATGACAGTTTTATAGAAATCGATATTTTTCACTATTCAGTGGAAAATCAATATTTTCAGAAACACTCAGAATATTCACCCTAAGAAAATATTAATATGATGGTTTAAAAAATTATATTATTTAAATAGAATATCATTTATGGATGTTCTTGAAATTCAGTATAATATTTTCTCGAAAAAATAATTAAAAACTATTTTTGAAGAAAATATATTTTTGAGGAATAAAAGGAAATTAATAAAAATCAAGTGATTATTTAAAAAGAAATAATTATAATTGATCTAGACCATTATATATCTTATAATTTGGTCAATACTATCAATACATTCCAATTATATGATTGGGTTATAATGATCACATTTTAATTGTAATATTTTGTTGTTTGTTTAGGATCAGTGTTGTGTGTCGTATACGCCACCAAACATAGTATTCTACTAAAAAATTGGGAGTGTTACATGGAATTTATAATAATTCTAAAATGGATGTAGAAATAAATTAAAATTTTTAATAATAGTTTCATATAGTATATTTTTTATGATTGATTCATAAATGATAGGGTAAAAAAGTTTGAGGAGATTAAAGGAGAGGTCATATCTTTGTTAAAGACGTGTGATGACCGAGAGAGACATATTAATTTAGAAATTATAGTAGGATTTCCTAACACACCAACCTTTATAGAGGCTGATGAAATTTTTTATGGGTCTATGGAAGATATTGTGGATTTATGATATGTTCAATTTTTCAATAATAAGTGTAAATCTATAATATTATATTAACCTATAAAGAAGATAATCATAGTTGATGATAATAATAAAGCATAAAAATATCTTATAAAGTTATATGTATATTATTCCGATAAAGTAATAATTTTTCAATATAATATGATAAGGAAAATCCATAAATTATATGTTATTGTTTTATAGAATTGGGGAAAATTAAATATGGGTTTAATATCAGAGGTAATTATTTTATATTTTAAGAATAGAAAATAAGTCAACCTAATTTTAACATTTTTTATGATATTAATGGGTACTATACTTGTTTAAATGGTTTTGGGGAAGATATTATTGATTGTAAATCAAGGGTATGATGGATGTAGACAAATGAGACTAAAAAATATGGATGTTTGTGAGTGGAAGAATCATCAAACAAGCAAAAAACTACAAATTTATTTCCAGTCGTATATGATGTATAATAAAACATGCAACTATTAGATGTGGATGGTCACCAACCATGAAAAATATTTGAATAGTGTTCATGGGTGAACAAAACAAGAACTGAGAAGGAAAATTTTACTAAGATTTCATTGAGAGAAATTGACCACTTAAGATTGTGGATACTGTACAGTGGGTCTACATTGTATATAACCAGAAATGAAGACCTGGTCATATGGATCAAGTATAATAAGGATAGTTATTTTTTTCAAAATGATGAGGGACATAAAATATATAGCTCTGAAAAGGAAAATGTTAGCAGAGGATATCTCACAATAAAATATGTTCTCTTATTTTAAGGAATTGAAAATAATTGGCCGAGTGTAAGCTAGTTTGGTGACTAGGGACATGTAGTATAATTTAACAGTAAGGGGTGCATTATAAAAGCAATAGATAGTTTGATCAATCTATAAATTAATCAAACCAGATGTAATATTTACCTTATTAGTAATGAAAATTTATAATTACAGTCCAAAAATGATGAAAATATATTAGGGTATAAGAATATTGTTTATTTGAGGAAAAACTTTGGGGAAATTGGAAAACAATAGTGGATCTCAAGATATCCCCAAGGTCACATGTGATCATAGTCCCTTTTGTGATACATGTAAAATGGAGAATATTGATTGGAAGATCTAAAAAATAATGAAATAGAAATCAACCAAATTACTCAAGCATGAATGTGTAGATGAATGTAGACCAATGACACTTGTGTGGATGATATGATTTACGGTGTGAGTTATAATTAAAAATCACCATTTTAGTTCAAAAATAGAATCACATTTTGAAAAATAATAAAATATTTTAATATGGTCTTGATACCTTTGTAAAACAATCCACAAGTCATTTGAGATGAATATGAATCAACCACATGTTAATATAACACATGGTATTCCCGATACGACTCGATGTGTGTGTTTTCTATTTAAAAATGTAATTTTGTTAATGCCTTTTGACATTTTTATGTTACATTAATTTTTATATAGTATTAGTGACATCAGAATTTTTTTTAGTAAAGTTATACTATTCATTTGTTCTTAAGCTCAGGTGATGTGTTTGGAAACAAGTGGCATGATTGTGATAATTTGAAAGGGGGTATCAATGATTGTGGAATACATGGAAACCCTTAGTGTTACTATATTTGTTGGAAATATGTTTATATAAAATTTTATATACCAATGTGATTTTGGTTTATTAAAATAGTTGTAATGTATATTTTTTATAATTTTAAATTATTATTATGAAAATTTAGTTGAAATTAAATTTTATTTTTTAATGGGAAGCATTAATGTGGTCTGAATGTAGTGAAACATTACTGGAAGGTGTGCTTCTTTGTTAGAACTATTATTATCAACGACTAAAGGATATTTTATCAGTGATAATAATAGCATTGATATAATGAACATTTGTCAGTGCTATTTCTAGATTTGATAGAAGTGCCAGGTTCTTTATTCAGAATCCCCCATGTTGGTGTAGGAGTGAGTTGAGGGAGATCCTCCTATTCCATGCTTGGTGGTATAGAATAATCCAATCTTACCATAGTAAGTTGTCCCATCAAACACCTTGGTGGTGTCATCTCTTCAACCTAATGAACATTTGGAATATATTGATTCCTTGAAAGACTAATGAAGAACACAATATTCTCCTAAGAGTCTACCCATAACCTAAGGTATTTCCCTCATAGAACTGATCTAGGTCCCCTTCCCTACATGTTAGTCACATTCATCATATATACACTAAAAATATATATGCTATTTTAAACTAAATAATTACAATAATGCTGTATCACAATAACATAAAAACATATATATATCACACAATATAGAAACTATATAGAACGAGTAGAATAATCAAGGCATTAAATTTAGATAGACTACATAGCACAACAGCATGTATATATATAGAATGTAAACTAACATTCATAGTCATGATGAATGAACACTTCTAAAATTAAAAAATCACATATCAACATCATGCGCATCACCCAAGGTTAATTTAATCAATTATAATAGATAAAACAAAATTTCCCCACTTTATGGAAACTCATAGTTCCACCGTACAACACAGGTCAGAAAAATTCATAGTTCCACTACTCAAGTCTCAATTTTACTATCTCCTTTCTACCCTAAACAAATAAAGAAATGATATGAAAAATTTAGTGAATACTTGTCATGACCCGCCTTCACCAAAAAGAGGGAAGAGACAGCAGATTTCCAAGCCCTTCCTTATTTAAGTAGAAGGAGAGATAATGACCCCCTGAGTCCCACCTCCAGTTGGCCCCGGAGTGACGACTAGCACCAAGGGTATAATAGTTTCACAATATGGGAGGCATTACACTTTTTATTTAACCAATATTGGGAGAAAGAATGAGTCAACACCAACCACCACCAAGTATAGAAAACTCAAGGTAAAAACCAAAATACATGGATGATTTAATAATAAAACTGAACAAAGTACAAGAACTCCTAAGTACAAACCAACAGGAAAAGAAAAGGAAAAGTAGAAATCAACAGCGACCAACAGAAACTCCAACGTCCACACTAGTAAGGTCCCACACGGCCTCTGCAGTCCTCCTGGAAACCTGAAAGTAAATGTAGGGTGAACTTACAACATATACTCAGTAGGAAAAACCAATATCTCTCGTGCACCAGTGGGGAGACGTACTAAAGTCCCATGAGAAGCAGGAAAACCAACATATATCTAGGAATCTCTCCATCCCACCTCACCAGTCACGCTCAACAAATAACACAAGCAGTAAGGTAATAGTAAAAGAACAAAACATTTGGGGTACCCCGCACCACAATTTCCCCCACTAGCTAGCTGCTCATCCCTAACAGAAAATATCCTGATGCTACCATGATTTTTCTGCCCACACACACCTGGGCCTCACATCCACACATCCCCACCCACACACACTTGGGCCTCACAACCATCTAATCGAAACCTACCTGAAGAATCTTGGGTGTAAGGTCGCCTCCAGCCATCACAGCCCAGGGAAGTGGGAGTAGGAAGGAGAGTAACTAGGGGGAAACACCCTTCCCCATAAAATGGGGTGTTCCACACTAAGTACCCAACGCGGGTGGGGTGCGACTAAAAACAAAACATACAGTTACACATATATATATTAACACACAACCCAATCTATGGCTCCTCAAACAGATACAAGCAGGTGTACAAGCACTTCTGCCTCAGAAAACAGGCACACAACAAAGAGTTCCCAGTTCCCATGTTCAAGTTATCATTCATAATAGTTCAGTATGAGTTAAACCTTTCACTACTGGGCACTTATTGGAACATTCACAGATGAAACAAAAATAAGGCAAAAAGGAAAAACATCGGGTAATTTATGCATTCACACCTGGTTCTCTTGTGAAGTCACAACAACTAGGGATCAAGTGAGATCCCTCAAAGTACCGGAAACAAAACAAACCGAAGACACAACCCCATGTCCCCAAAATCCAGGATCCAACGGTATCTCAACAACATAGGATTCCACCCCAATTCATGATATAAGTTGTGTGACCCCACAACCTCAGATTTACAACCAACGAAAGTATAACAATAGGGGATTCCATCCAAGAAAACCATAAATTCACCCACAATCGGTCCGTGAAGAAAAAACAACCATCCACTACCACCAACACAAGGTAGGCCCATGCAGGTATTTTCAGATTTAAAAGATTTAACACACTCCATGGTTTCAATTCCACTGTGCTTTAACTGGGGTTTTCAGAGTAAAGGGTTAATCTTGATTCTTTCAATTTATTTAACCGTGTATACATAATTTACCAATTCCATGTTCCGGTTATTTAAACATCCAGGAGCACCGAGGTTTATTCGTGCACAATGAATGACCACCAATGACCATGATTTTTAGTGATCATAAGATTGTATAATTTACAACACATATCAACATAAAAGAGAACAATAGGAAATCGACCACACCCCACTTTCATTCTTTAAAGGTCCGTTCATTATCTTCATTAAGTTGGGTTTTGTCAATTTCCACAGAGAAAAAGGCATGCCCACCCCACATGATACACAGAAACGAGAGACGAAGGAGAAAATCCCTACCTGACTGATCAAGGATCAACATTAAGTCCCCGCATGGAAATTGGAAAACAGGAGTAGCAGGAACTCCACAGAACACAATCAAGGAAAACTTCACTGTGGTACTCGTCTAGAAGAAGGGTATTCTGAGCGCAGGGTGATAGAGAAAATGAAACGTAGGGAAAAGAGAACCCTTTAGGTTAATAAGCTAAGATACAGTGTCCCTGGGATGCTTAATATATGGAGAAAAACTCAAAACCATGGAATAAGAGGGATCATGGGTTGACAACGCAGCTGGTCCACCCCACAAGTCCAAATAAAAAGGTCCCTGCCCTTAGGGGAGGTTAAAACCGGTGCACACCTAATTATTCCCTACAAGAATTTCTGAAAATGTGGTTAGAGGCATGACCAAAATGCATGCTTTTTCATTTAAGGAGTGTACAACACCAGTCATTTAATTAATTGTCATTAAAGGGATTTAAAACAGGAATAAAGGGGTCAAAACATGGTTTACAACCCAAATTGGGCAAATAGGAGGCACCAATGAAAAACTCGGAGAGGTCACTGGTAGGCTAGGTCTTCCGGTAGACCAAGCTTCCAGTTGGCTGAGGCTACCGGTAGGCTGGGGCTACCGGTAGGCCAAGCTACTGGTTGGCCATGGCTACCAGTAGGCCGAGTTACCGTTAGGAGTCTTAAGATTCACCGAGAAGCTGGGATGACATTCCAGACTACCCAGAACACCCCAAACATCTGATTTTCACCATATAATGGACCCCAAAACCCCAGACCATTACATCAGATACTTCACAAACTATTCTCGTCCTGGAGAATATAAGAACAAAAGAGAAAGGAGAAAAGTGGGGTCCAAACAACCACCCTCGAAAGATACTTCTCAGGGGAAAACCCTTGAGTTGTTCAAAAGCTGGAACAGAACCCCCTACATCCAGGAATACTCCCCCAAGAGTAATCAACCACAAACATTCACAAAAAGCACATGTATTACACTATCTAACACTCGAGTCAGGGAGTCCCTTCCTACATGTCAGGATATTATCCGCTTTGGGCAGCACTGACTCGCCCGCACGGGTTTAATCACATCCACATTAATGTGCCTTGATTAGCAGTTATGTTTTCCCATCATCACACATTTGGTTTTAAAACAAACAGAACAAGCATTTTATATATTAAAGCACAAGGTGAACCATATCAACAAAACTCAGAACGACAACAAAAACAAGGAAGTCAAAACAGCTCTGGGTACCAAACGCGTAACTAGGCCTCCCTCTCCCAAGTGCTCTCTTCCAGGCAACCATGCATGCACAACACACGAACCAAGGGGATGGTTCGTCCATGAAGCACTTTCTCTTTATGATCCTCGATCTTGATCGCTTGTTCTATGAAGGTCGCATCGTCTTCGACATCTAACTCTCCCCAATCGATGACGTGGGAGTCGTTGTGTAGATATCGATGAAGCTACGAGACGTGAAAGACATTGTGAACTTTCTCCAACTGTGGTGGAAATGCCAGCTGATATGCCACCTCACCAACTCATCCCAACACCTCGAAAGGTCTGATGAACCTAGGGTAGAGCTTAATCCCCTTCCCAAACATTCGCTTCCCACGTCGAGGTGTAACCATCAAGAACACATGATTCCCAACCTCGAACTCCAAGGGCTTCCTCCTATAATCGGCATAAGACTTCTGCCGGTCCTGGGCTACCTTCATCCTCTCACGCATGAGATGAACCTTCTCAGTGGTGCCCTGCACCACTTCTGGCCCAAGAACAGCTGCTTCCCCAATCTCTTTCCAGCAAATAGGAGAACAACATAGCCTTCCATACAAGGCCTCAAATGGTGTCAAACCAATAGTGGATTGGAAGCTACTGTTATAAGCAAAATCCAATAGAGGAAAGTGTCGTACCCATGATCCCCCAAAATCCAGTACACATGCCCGCAGCATGTCTTCCAATGTCTGTATCATTTGTTCTGTTTTCCCATCTGTATGAGGGTGGAAAGCAGTGCTACGCCGTAGCGGGTGCCAAAGGCTTGCTGTAACCCCCTCCAGACTCGTGGGGTAAACCGCGTGTCTCGATCAGAGACAATATATCTTGGGATCCCGTGCAACCGCACCACCTTATCGACGTACCTCTGGGCTAAGGTGCTCACCGGGCTCGACTCCTTAATCTCCAAGAAGTGTGTTGATTTTGTCAACCAATCCACCACTACCCAGATGGCATCATAGTATTCCTAATCCTTGGGTATCCTTGTGACGATGTCCATCGAGGTGTCATGCCACTTCCACTCGGGAACATCTAAAGGCTATAACAACCCTCCAGGAAACCAGTGTTCAGCCTTCACTTGCTGACACACGAGGCACTTTGACACAAACTCTACCACCACCCGCTTTACCCTGGGCCACCAAAACTGTCCCCTCAGGCCTTGGTACATCTTTGAGACCCCAATATGTACCACTAAAGCTGAACCATGGAACTCACAGAGAACACCTTTACGCATCATCTCTAGAACAAAAAATCCTTCCACGGAAAAGCATCTGATGCTGACCATCCTCCGACCATCCCTCAGGAGCATTTCCCTGATAAACATGATCCCGCATCACTTCCACCTCCGAGTCCCCCCACTGAGACTCTTCCACCTGCACCACTAAGGAGGAAACTATAGTCATTGAAATAAACAACCTCTTCCACCTTCCACCCTTTCATCTAAATGCATGGTCACCAACTCTTCCATCGCTCTCCAAGCAACTGTAGATTCCCAAACTACTTCCTTCTATTATTTCCTGCTCAGGGCATCAACCACAACATTTCCCTTTCCCCCAGTATAAGAGATATCAAATTCATAATCCTGGAGGAACTCAACCCATCTCCACTGCCACAAGTTCAGATCCTGATGGGAGAAGATATAATGCAAGCTATTGTGATCTGAGAAGACCACAATGCGCTCTCCGATGAGATAATGCCTCCACAACTTCAATGCGAACACCATGACCACAAGCTCTAGATCGGGGGTGGCATAGTTACGATCATTAGGACATAACTACCTAGACCCATAAGAGATCACTCCTCACTGCTGCATCAACACACATCCCATCCCAAGGCCAGAATCATCACATAACACTTCAAACAACACCCCTTCCTCTGGTAATCTGGGCACTGGAGCACTAACCAGCTTCTCCTTTAGGTAGCCAAAAGCTGTCTGGCACTGGACGCTCCACACGAAGGCCTGGTCCTTCTTAGTCAAAGCTGTCAATGGAGTTGAAATTCAAGAGAAGTCGGGCACACACCTTTTATAATAGCCTTCCAAACCTAAGAAACTACAATCTTCTGCCACATTCTTTGGTTTTGACCATGAAAGGACTACCTAGACCTTCGACGGGTCTACTACTATTCCCTTCTGAGACACTATGTGTCCAAGGAAATGTACCTCTCGCATTAAGAACTTGCACTTAGACAGTTTCCCATAATGATGGTGGTGTCGAAGGACTCCCAATACTGCCCTAAGATGTTCAACATGCTCTTTCGCTGATCTTGAGTAGATAAAGATGTCGTCGATGAACACCACAATGAACTAGTCCAGAAACTCTCGTATGACAGAGTTCATGAGGTTCATGAATGTAGCTGGTGCTTTTGTAATGCCAAACGGCATGACCAAGAACTCAAAGTGGCTATATCTGCACCTGAAATCCATCTTCGAGATATCACTTTTCTTTCACTCTCAACTGGTGGTATCAAGACCACAGATCAATCTTAGAGAACCAACCTGCTCCCCTCAGCTGGATGAAGAGATCGTCTATCCTCGGGAGGTGGTAATGATTCTTGATCATCACCTGATTCAACTTCTGGTAGTATGTTCACAATCATAGACTACCATCTGCCTTCTTTACAAACAAAACTAGAGCACCCCACGGCGACACGCTGGGCCGATCAAAGCCCTTCCCCATCATATCATCAATCGAATCCGCAACTCCACCAACTCAGAAGGTGACATCTGATAAGGATCCATCGAGATTGGGCAAGCACCAGGCTATAAGTCTATCCCAAACTCAATGTCATGTTGAGGGGGTAGAGTCACATCCTCATCGGTAAAGACATCAGGGAATTCTATTACGACCTCTGGGACATCCACCATTCCTGCATCCGCTAACTCTACTGACATCACATTTAGCATAGAAAGGAGTGGATCGACGTGTTGACTCCCCTACTGATAACTACTCTCCCCAACAAAATCCACATTCCGCCCATCCTAGTTGGGGAATTCAATCATTCTCTGATAGCAGTTGAGGATGGAATGCATGGAGAATAACCAGTCGATGCATAGAATGAAATCGTATTGCTGCATCTGCAATGAAAGAAGGTCTCCACTAGACTGATGCAGTCCCATCATCAGTCTACATCCCCGAAAAAAGTAGGATACACTGGTCTAACCCCCAATTGGTGTTCTCAACACTAGGGGCACAAAAATCCTCTCAGCATCTAGACCCAGAGCATGGGCTAATTCGGTCGTAACGAAGGAGTGCAAAGCTCCCGAATAAAACAAAGAAGAAACAAGAGTGCTGAATAAACTGATCTTATCTCGAACGACCTCTGGTCCCACCAAATCTACTAACTCTATGGCGTGCAACTGTCCACGCCTAGCTCCCCTGCTTCATTGTTTTCGACCACCTCCCCAACCATGCCCTGGTCGAGGTCCCTGAGGAGCACCCTGGTGTCGATATCCTCCCCCAAGGTTGTCCCTCGGAGGGCCAGGGCCTGCTGCTGCTACTAGAAAGGCCTTGCCGACAACAGATGCTGCTGAGGTGGGTTCTAAAACTGCCCACCTCCACCATGTGGAGCTTGAGTCAGACACCTACTCTGGATGTGCCCGAAAACTCCTCAATAGAAACACTTCGATCCTGGCCTTACAAGAAAAGGGTGAGGGCCATATGCTCGGGACTGGAACTGATGAGGCCTAAACCCTTCTTGTTGAAACCTAAAAGGCCCTATCACAGGAGACTTGTTGCTAACCGCCTTACCTTTTAATGAACTCAGATGGTTCCCTTCTCCTAGTGTTCCCCCCTTCCAGTGCATCCTCTCTACTATCTCATCCATCTTCTGTACTGCTAGGTACATCGGAAGATTGAAGGGAGTGAAAGCGTACTGAAGAGATGAACAGATCACCTCCTCTAACCGTCTTGCTCGATACTCCTCATACAGAAAGAGATCTGGGGAAAAGTGAAAGAGATATTTGAACTTGATCCCTGGCTCCCTAGTTGACATGCTTCCCTGCTGAAGGGAGAGAAACTCCTATCTCTTCTCAGCCTTTGCTGTAGAGGAGAGGAACTCATCACAAAATTCCTTCTCGAAACTGGCCCATGAAACCTCTTCCTCTATGTTCTCTCCCAGGAAAAGTGTCCACCACTGATGCACTACTCCTCTCAGCTGACTGATGGCCAACAGAACCTAGTACTCCCTCAGAGCATGGATTAAATAGAAGGTGATGGCAAGATCCTCGAGCCATCCCTCCGTTTTTGAGTCAGAAATGATGCCCTCTTATTTCTCGAGGGTTTTTCACTGGAAAGAGCGCAAAGTCCTCTGCCCCAAGTCCTCCTCCTCATATAGGTCAACCCTCGCTGGTCAACTACCTCAATCCACTGGGCCTCAACCGCCTGAGTCTCTCATGGATAACGTCCGGGTGCTATAGCTGCAAGGTAAACAAAGAATTCCTAATCTCAAGTAGCAAGGGAATTATTATTATTATTAATAATTATTTTTTCTACCCAAGGTGCCCCAAATCGATTAAAAACACAATCAGTATAATGCATTTACCTTCTCCAGGGTATCTACCATACAATAAATGTAGTCTCACTTGGTCATTTGATGGGCTCAGATTCCTTACATCGGATCACGGGGAGCCCTAAAATCCCGCGACTTAGCCGGTCCTCCCTGGCCTATTTCATGAACTAAGATCACCTAACATTGTTTCCCTACCATCCCATGCAATCCTCACTATGCCTAACTCCAGACTCCATCCTATCCCTCAAACTCTCCTTTGATACAATTCTATCATGACCCACCTTCACCAAAAAGAGGGAAGGGATAGCAGATTGCCAAGACCTTCCTTCATTAAGTTGAAGGAGAGATAACGACCCCCGATTCCTGCCTCCAGTAGGCCCCAGAGTGGTGACTAGCACCAAGGGTATAACAGTTTCACAATATGGGAGGCATTAACCTTTTTTGTTAACCAAGATTGGGAGAAAGAATGAGTCAACACCAACCACCACCAAGTTTAGAAAACTGAAGGTAAAAACCAAACTACCTACATGTTTTAAAAATAAAACTGAACAATGTACAAGAACTCCCAAGTACAAACCAACAGGAAATTAAAAGGCGAAGAAGAAAACAACATCAACCAACAGTAACTCCAACGTCCAGACTAGTAAGGTCTCGCACGGCCTTTGAAGTCATCCTGGAAACCTGAAAGTAAACATAGGGTGATCATACAATGTATACTCAGTAGAAAAAACCTATTGCTCTTGTTCCCAAGTGGGGAGAAGTACTAAAGTCCCGTGAGAAGAAGGAAAACCAACATCTATCAAGGAATCTATCCATCCCACCTCACCGGCCACACTCACCAAATAACACAAGAAATAAGGTAATAGTAAAAGAACAAAACATTTGGGGACCCCGCACCACCATTTCCCCCACTAGATAGCTACTCATCCCTAATGGAAAACTTCCTGACGCTACCACTCTCTTCCTACCTGCACAAAACTGGGCCTCACAACCACACATCCCTGTCTGCCCACACCTAGGACTTAGAACGACAGATCCCTACCTGCACACACCTGGTCCTCACAACTATCCAATCAAAACCTGCCCGAAGAATCTTGGGTGTAAGGTCACCTCCAGCCATCATAGCTGAGGGAAGAGGGAGAAGGAAGGAGAGTAACTAGTGGGAAACAGCCTTCCCCATAAAATGGGGTGTCCGACACTAAGTGACCAACGCGGGTGGGGTGAGACTAAACACAAAACATACAGTTACAAATATATATACCAACAGACAACCCAACCTATGGCTCCTCAAATAGATACAAGAAGGTGCACAAACACTGCTGCCTTAGAAAACAGGCACACAACAAACAGATCCTAGTTTCCCTATTCCATTTATCATTCATAAAAGTTCAGTATCAGTTAAACCGTTCACTAATAGGAAACTAACAGGCACATTTACAAATGAAACAACAATAAGGAAGAAAGGAAAAACATTTGGTAATTTAGGAATTCACACCTGGTTCTCTTGTGAAGTCACAACAACTAGGGATCAAGTGAGATCCCTCAATGTACTGGAAGCAAAACAATCCCCTGACACACAACCCCATGTCCCCAAAATTAATGGGCCAACTGTTTCTCAACAACAGAGGATTCCACCCCAATTTGTGATATAAGCAGAGTAACCCCACAGCCTCAGAGTCACAACCAACGAATGTATAACAACAGGGGATCCCATCCAAGAAACCATAAAGTCACCCACAATCAGCCTGTGAAGGAAAAACAACCAACCACTACCACCAATCCAAGGCAGTACCATGCATGTATTTTTAGATTTAAAAGATTTAACACACTCCATGGTTTCAATTCCACTGTGATTTAACCGGGGTTATCATAGAAAAGGGTTAATCCTGGTGCTTTCAATTTATTTAACTGAGTATACATAATTAACCAATTCCATGTTACGTTTATTTAAGCATCCAAGAGCACTGAGTTTCATTAGTTCACAAGGAAATACCACCAACGACCATGATTTTAAGTGAGCATGTTCCCTCATAATTCACAACACATATCAACATAAAAGAGCACAGTAGAACATCGATCACACCCCCCTTTCATTCTTTAAAGGTCCATTCATTATCTTCATTAAGTTAAGTTTCATCAATTTACACAGAGACAATGGCATGCCCACCCCACATGATACATAGAAACAAGAGACGAAGGAGAAAATACCTACCTGAGTGATCAAGGATCGATGTTAAGTACTCTCGTGGAAACTGGAAAACAGGAGTAGAAGAAACTCCATGGAACGCGATCAAGGAAAACATCATGGGGGTACTCATCTGGAGGATGAGTATTCCGAGCGTAGGGTGATAGGGAAAAAGAAACATAGGGAGAAGAGAAGCCTTTAGGTTATAAGCTAAGATACAGCATCCCTGAGACGGTTATGATATAGAGAAAAACTCGAAACTGTGGAATAAGCAGGATCGTGGGTTGACCACGCGGCTAGGCCACCACACATGTCCAAATAAAAAGGTCCCTGCACTTTGGGTAGGTTAAAACGGATGCACACCTCCTTATTCCCTATAGAAATTTATGAAAACACGGTTAGAGGCATGACCAAAATTCATGATTTTTCATTTAAGGAGGGTACCTCACCAATCATTTAATTAATCATCATTAAAGGGCTTTAAAACAGGCTTAAAAGGGTCAAAACCTGGTTTACAACCCAAATCGTGCAAACAGGAGGCGCCACTGAAAAACCCGTGGAGGTCACCAGTAGGCTAGGTCTATCGGTAGACCAAGATACCAGTTGTATGAGGTTACCGGTAGGCTGGGGCTACCGATAGGCTGAGCTACAGGTAGGTCGCGGCTACTGGGAGGCCGAGCTACCGTTTGGAGTCTTAAGCTTCACCGAGATGCTGGGATGACTTTCCAGACTACCCAGAACACACCAAAAATCAGATTATCACCATATAAGGGACCCCAAACCCTCAGGCAATTACAATACTAGTCATGTTATACTATTTTGTAACCCCCCAACCTAGACCACCAGTTCTGACCTGGGCTCCACATGATATCATTCGTTCCTTTCCATATCGAAGTGGATGTTGAATATTAGTGAGGGTATAAGTTTGTTAATGGGGAGTCTATACCCTCAATATCTGTCATCAGATAAATAATAAACAATAATCAATATAATAATGAATTATATTATATATTAATAAACAAATAAATGGAATACATGTCATAAAAATAAATATGGCTCCCAAAGAGACCACCCTATCTAGTATATAATGATGCGGGTAAATAAATAAATAAAAAACTAGTGGGGGTAATCTGAAGTACTTACAGGTACTCTACCTTCTACCTTATTCTATGATCGTCTATCAATTATAAATCCATTCCCCTTAACCATATCCATCATGAATTCTACAAGCGCAATGAAATACCTCAGTAGGGTGTGAGTTCAAGTCTCAATAGGAAACAACCAATGCTTCTTTAACCATGTGTCCTCAAGTGAATGGGTGTATTCTAGATATATAATAAATTCAAAAAAAGAATAATATCTTGTATCCCAAAGCTAAGTGGTTTTGTCCAAACCAAGCTTCCAATATCCCGCAGCCATACCTTCTTCTATTCCAAGACGAAATAGTGGTCAAGGAGTCAGAAGGATCAAAACTATCCTCATGGATTCTAGTATGTCACTAGTTATCCACAAGACATTAAGTTGGAATACTACTCAAAATACACTAGTCATAGAGTCAATAGATTTCTTAGAATCCACATGGCATCTAGTGTTGGGATGTTCCCTTGGAATCCTCAAGAAATCGAATCATTTCTAACCTACATGACTATCATTCTCCACCACCATCATCATCTCACATCATGCACAATACCCCTCTAATATAAATCATACCATAAATATCACCAATCATGTCTACTAAAAACTATAACCTCAAATTCTATATAATTCATAACAATGCACAACATTATAACAATCATACCACAGATCATAATAAATATAGAACCATCATATAATCAATATGTGAATAGACAAAAAACATTGATTATAGATTTTTCAATAGTTATCTTGTGAATAAGGTTGTAACAGTCTCACGAGTTAGACACATACCGACATGTGATCACAATTAAAGCACAAATATTAGATAATAAATCACATAAATTTTAATAAAGATACATTTGAAACAAAAAATGTAATATGTAAGAAAATTTCATCCTCATCGTTGTTAATGTAAAACTCAATTTTAGTAGAATGTATCGTCTTCTGAACCATGTTTATACACAAAATAAAACCAAAACATCCTCCAAGAACTCATAGAACCATTTCCAAACCAACATGACAAGGGTTCTAGGGTAAGGAAAAGAGAAGAAATACCAATTAGTAGAGCCAATTATTACCCAAGTCCATCTATTGGAAAACGTCAATCTTGGTTGGAAGGCTTCCTGGATATTTGGGAGGCTTCATGGCACAATCAAGGTGATGTGTCATGGAGTTATACAATAACCTACCCATGTTGTATTGGATGTGGCCACCACAATGTATAAAAGATCCAATAATGTGTATGGTGGAACATCGTGGTGTATGAGTTCACTAGGATAAGACTACTAGGACACAAGACCGTTCAATGCAATATAATATATCTTTCAATAGAGAACCACATGCACATGGCAATGAAATTCAACTTGGAAATTTTTGAAAAATGAAATCCATGGTGTAGTGTGTGAGACTATGGTGTAGAACCTGTATGTGTCACAAGATGATATGGCGTGAAGTATCTTCTACAACACTTTGGTGCTGCCAAACAATCCCAAATGGATGGGGGAAAGGATACTTGAAGGGGCTCACACTGAACCCAATACCCATGAGGAATACCCCATTAACACACCCTCAAAAAATTTGGAACATATTACTAGTTTCAATTCCATTATAGCCTTTTATAGAGGTAAAATAGTTGAAGACCAACACCAATTCTCATTAAAAGAATCTAACACGGAGAAGCCACTATGGTGTGGTCAGACTCACCATGGCACAAATTCGTGGAATTTTCCTCAAAGATGAATTCTATGGGCAATGAACATTGACTGAAATTATATTGTCCCAAATCTTTATGAAGCGATGTGGCCTCATCTCCATGGAAGTGTTGTGGCCCAACAATGTAGACTATGTCATGGTACAACACATTTTGACAGAAAATTTTCCAAAAACAATTTTTATCAGTCCTTAAGATTTTCCAATCCTTCAGTGATTTAACCAATACAGGTAACCCAAATAATATGGAGTAGAAAGTGGGTGACATGAATTTAAAAAAGGAAATAAATATCCAAGTTTTTATAAGATGTTGGTTCTACTAGGTGGATATCGGTGGTTGGGTTGTGACCTAACCCACATGTGATATGACATGTTTTGTGATGACTGACAAAGGCATGTAAGGTATGTGATAACCATATTTTTTGTTTTGGTTTGTGGGAGCTAAAAATTAGTGCGAGAGTTGATTTGGTGAAGTTTTATTCATGATTTATAATATGATTTGACTAATTTTGATGCATTATTTAGGGAGTGAGACTTTGTGAGGTCGAGATGGATAGTTGGCCTATTTTGGTGTTGTTGTTTATACTATTTGTTCATTGGTGAATTAGTATGATCTTTTTATATTTCAATGGGAGACCTTGGGTATTATCCTACTAAGTATAAAATTGAATAAAATATTTAGATAAATAAGGAAGAGGCCTAAAACCATTAGAGAGTATCTTAAACATCATGTTTATTATTAATTTAATTAATTTCATAGAGAAAAATAATACCTAGATCTTTGGTATTTTCCTCATTGATGAAGCTGATCATCTGAAATTATGCTTCTGGATTATCTCGTTGTGCTTGCAAGGATCCACACTAGAATCCCTCTAGTGATGATCCACATGTGCTTTGATAGAATCTGATTGACACCACTCATTCTTTGGGTGCTATCACATCTAATTGAGTGTCTTGTGTCAGTCTTTCTTGATTACTTTTTCTTCGACCTTAAACAAAGTCTCTCGTTTTTGAGATTAGAGGGAAGAGGAATCATGAATGAAATTGTTTAACTCAACAATTTTCAATTCACCATGTGTGTGGTCTGGTACATAGAATAATATACATACATGTATATTTATAGAAATAGGGCTTCAATTTCAATATTTAATTGCAAAACAAAAATTAAATACATTCCTAACTTTAGAGAAAACCCATGCTATTAATAATAATACCATGTTATTATTTATTGTGTACCAAATTTCACAAAAAAAAATTATAAATAAAGTTCCACGTCACAAAAAAATAACATTATTATTTTAATTTGTTCTGACTAGTCAAATAATTATTTACCATGTTGAAAATAATTATTTTACTACCAGAATTCCCTTGGTACGCTCTAACTCCAATTCCATTTATTGAACACTCGAATAAATAAATAAATAAAAAATTCTCTTAAATAAATATTTTATTTACTAACTAGTAAATAAATATTTATTAAATGTTCACTAAATTAAATATATATATTTTACCCTCAATCTGGTGTATAAATATTTATTTAATTTATGAAATAATTTTATCTTGAATAAAATTATTCCACTATCTTGAGAATAATATTATTAATTAAATTAAAATAGAATTTAACCGAGACCACCAGACACATTTATTGTGTGAAGCTCTAGAATTCATTCTCATTGGAATTAGGCGGGATTTCTTAATGTCCCAGAGTACTGTCTAGAAATGGGTCAAGGCACCCGAGTGGAATAATTTTAATTCACAACAACGACATCCATATATGAACACTAACAGTGTAATATAGTCCCTTTTTTCGCAATATCTTATCAAGCAGGTTTCATGATAGGGTCATAAACTATTATACTTGATACTTCGTTCTTTGACTACCTTAAATAAACTCGTCGTTACACCATGTCCATGGAATTTCACACGACAGTCCTATTTAAATCAATGGGATGAGATATCAACTTCTATAAATGGAAGGGAAAAATTCTCCCTCGACTAATCCATTTATAACATGCCACTCGTGATGCACCCAACATACCCTACTTCTCTCCAACTATCTACATGACGGTTTTCATTAGTAAATCAATGTGTGTGAGTCGTGACACATATTATCGATAATATTAAAGTCTAAGGATCATTACACATGCTCATAGATAGAAATATCTGATGACACCAAAACATGAAAAATTCCAACAAGCGGGTCTGTTCTCATAATCTCCTCTCTTGGCGATAATCAAGCACAAAATTATGAGAGGAAGTCACACCTGTTTATGAGTACTCGCACCTGATGGTCTGCAGGATATGTTTCCCATCATAGTATGTCATCCAACCATAGAACTACATTTAAGAATATTGTTATACCATTTCAAGGTTCTAATCATAGAGGGGAACTTCCATAACCTTATCAATGCAACAAATAATCTAGGACATTATTACATCATAGTCATGTAGAACAATGAAAAATATGTAACAAGATGATTCATATTTAAATATATTAAATATCCATGTAATCAAAGTACAACATATTGGTTCTAGGACACCAACTCTTACAAACACCCACTTAGACTAGAAAAAACATCCTACGACTTTCAATCTGCTAGACCTCACATGATGACCATATTTCTACTGAGTCATTTCTTAATCAAGGAGTTTTCCCCATTGTCTTCCATGGAAATACTACTCACTTCAACCTCACCTCTATGAGAACAATCTCTCAAGAGATGCTACTTCTGAAGTATGTGCTTCATCCACTGATATGACCTTGTCTCTTTTGTGAGAGCCACCGCTGTAGTATTATCAAAATACAATGTGATGGGACGTTTACTCAGATCAAGCTCCTAGATGAAGATTTGCATCCAAACTGCTTCCTTAACTGCCTGAGAAGCTGCGATATACTCGGACTCTGCTGTAGAACCTATGACCACACTCTGCTTTGAGATTTTAAAGCTCACTGTACCTCCATTCAAAGTGAATATATATCCTGTTTGTGACTTCATGTCATCTTGATCAGTCCGGAAACTAGCATCTACATATCCTCTGATGACTAGTTCTTCATCTCATCCATAAACCAGAAACATATCCTTAGTATGCCTTAGATACTTTAGGATAGTCTTGACTATCATCCAATGGTGGTCACCTGGGTTAGCTTGATATCTTCCCACTACACTCAATGCGTAGGCTACATCCAGCCTAGTACATAGCATGACATACATGACTGATCCAATCACTGATGCGTATAGAGTCCTTTCCAATAACTTTCTTTCCTCATGTGTCTGAGGAAACATTTTCATGGAAAGATGAATACCATGTGACACTATCAAAAATCCCATCTTGGATTGTTCTATACTGAATCTCTTCAATATCTTGTCAATGTATGTACTTTGACTTAGGCCCAAAAATATATTGGATCTATCACGATGGATCTTGATACCATTAATATATGCCTCCTCTCCCAATTTATTCATAGAGAAGCATTGATTCAACTATACCTTTATAGGATGTAAGACTGGTATCTCCTTTCTAATAAGTAATATTTCAAAAAAAAATACTATTAGGAAAATTACTGCACTCTCCCAAAACGTTTTATAGACACAAGTATCACATTCATTCTTGATATAACCAAATTTCATTATGGGTTCATCAAAATGATTGTTCAATGACCTGGATGCTTTCTTTAATCCATTAATGGATTTATTCAACTTGCATTCCTTATTGTCATCCTTTAGAGTCATAAACCCTTTAGGTTGTTTCATGTAGACATCTTCTTGAAGGTTTCCATTATTGAAGGCTGTTTTGAAATCCATTTTCCACATCACATAGTCTGGTAAGTGGAAATGGACAATATAATTGTGATGGATCATAGCCTCACAACTAGTTAGAAGGTTTCTTCGTAGTCAATGCCTTGATGTTTTTTGAACCCTTTTCCAAAAATTCATGCCCTACAGGTAATGAATTGTCCTTCCATGTCGAGTTTCATATTGAATACCCATTTTCAACCAAAAATCGTTAAATCAACTGAAGGATCTACCAAAATCCAGACATTGTTTTCATACATGGAATCCATTTTAGAATTCAGGGCTTCTAGCCACTTGGAAACATCTGTTCCACTTATTGCTTCTATATTGGTTAAAGGATCATTATTATCAACTACTAATGATTCGCCATCCTCAGTAACTATAAAACCATATGGTTCTAGTTCTGTAACATCTCTTGTATTCCTACATAGTTGTTGTGTGTCTGGAATAGTTCTTTCTTCCATGGGGTTTTGTCAAATCTTTTCGAATACCAAATCTTGTGTTCCTTGAGCCTCAAATTTATCAAAATATATATCTATCCCACTATCTATTTTGGAGATGTGCTCCAACTTAAGGAATATGGTGTGTCTTTCCACAATAAACTTTTTTCTAAGGTGTTGTAAAGGTGATATCCACTTGTTTCCTTGGGGTATCCTATAAAGGTACACTTTGTGCCTCGGTGTGCATGTTTGTTACCTGAAGAGGCCTTAACGAAAACACCACTTCCCCACACACGTAAATTTGATAACATGTCTTTCTTTCCACTCTAGAACTCATATTAAATACCATTTATTGGTTTAGTTGGTACATGGTTTAGTATGTGCATTGATTTTTGTAACGAATATCCCCAATAGGATAATGGAAGACTTGCATGACTCCTCATTGATATGACCATGTCAAACAGGGTGTGGTTCATCCTTTTCCTCACACCATTCCACTAGGGGGTTCATATAGGAGTTATTTGGGATATGATCACAAACTACCGTAAGTAATCAATGAATTCTTAATTAAGATATTCTCTACCTCGGTTTGAGGAGAGTTTCTTAATCTTCTTACCAAGCTAGTTCTCAAAATCATTCTTGTATTCTTTGAAATTATCAAAAGAATCTGACTTATAACTCATTAATTAGATATATCCATATCTTCCAAAATAATTAGTAAAAGTTATGAAGTTTGAGTACCCTCCCCTTGCTTCAACTAAAATGGTCCACACACATTTGTATGAACCAATTCAGGAATCTCGTTATCCCTTTTACCTTTCCTTAGAAATGGGGCTTTGGTCAATTTTCCTTGTAAACATGCATGACATACCCCATGTAGTTTTAGTTTGAAAGAATCTAAATATCCATCTTGATGTAACTTTGTCAAGCGTTTCTCATTTACATGACCTAGCCAGGGATTTCAAAGATTGGTGTGGTATGAGTTATGTGAAGTATCTTTGTTATAGATTTCCAGTACTTGGGTCGTGTAATACAACACGTAAAAACTGTTGTATACAACACGTAAAAACTATTGTATAAGTGTGCCGTACCAAAACAAATGAAATCTTTGTAAAAGAAGCAAAATTCATTTCTGAACTTGAAAAAAAATTATATGTGTCTAATCTGGATATAGAAATAATGTTTTTAGTAACAGATGGTACATAATAACTACCCATTAACACCAAGATTGTCATAGTTAGAAATGTGAGGTGGTAGTCCCTGACAGCTACAAAAACAAGTATGGATCCATTGGCTACTCATAGATATACCTCCCCTCAGTCAATCCTTTTGAATCTACTTGGTTCCGGTATTTGGATACATATGTGATCACCACATGCTATATCTAATACACAATTTGTAGAAAGATATATATTACATTTTATAACAAATGCACCTGAAGATTCCCCTTGCATCATAGGATGTGTGAAGTTCTTCTTCCAATGGCCTTTCTTGCCACACACGAAATAAATAGCCTCATGGTACCCTGCCTCCCCTTTGATCGTTCATTTAATGGATGGTCAGGAAGAATCATTGGGATTAAAGATCTTCTCTTTCCCTTTCCTCTAATTCATTGTAATTAAAGAAGGATTTTTTCACTTTATATATTTGTCTAATAGGTGAATGAGGATAATAAGATCAGATAGAGACTTCTCAATGTTTTTCATGATGAAATTGACAAGAAAGATGGAGAATCGTTGAGGGGGTGATGCGAGAAAGAGATCATTTCCCAGTTCTTTAGAGAGTTTAAACCCAAGAAACTCTAGGCGCTCAATGTAGCCAACGAACTTGACTACTTGAGGCCCAGCTAGGGAACCCTCTCCAAGGTTACTCTGAATGAGTGCCTTGGTGATCTCAAACCTTTCCGGTCTTGATCTGTCCTAGTAAAGACCATGGAGGTGCTTGAGCATGAAATAAGGATCCGTGTTTTCATGAGACTTCATGATCTCACTGGACATTGATGATAACATCAAACATTGAATTTTGACTGTGTCCTTCATATGTTTCTCGCAGACTAGGAAATCCACTTCACTCGCCTCTTTGGTAGGTAGATCAGGTAATTCTTCCTCCAACACGTAAGACTTCTGTTCATGGAATAGGATAACCTGATGGTGTCTAAACCATTATTGGAAGTTACTATCTTTGAGGATGTTGTCTTTCTCTAGAATTGATCACAGGGATAGTGTGGTTGAAAAGTTTTTTATTTTTATTCTATAATTAAAAGAGAATTTCATTAGTACATTATTGATTACATTTATGAGAAATAATAAATTAATTTTATGAAGTCTCCCACTATTTTATCATGTCCCAATGACCCTCACCATTGAACTTGTAATGTCTGGTTTCTGTGACATTATTATGGAATGGATCGATATTCCCCTTCGCATAACCCAAAAAGGTTTGGTCAATCTATTTGAAGGTATTTAGGTAGGAAGGTCTTTTCCAACTATGGGCTTGAAGGTCCTTGACCTGTTGAATAGAATCCCCAATCCTAAAATCCTATCTCTGTATTTCATCAACTCTTGCCTCCAATATTACACCAAGTCTAGGAAGGGACACTCCTCTTTATGTAATATGGTTAATTCAACCTGAATCCTTTCATATGAGATTCCTCTATAAAAGTATATGTCCCAACAAGGGTTGGTCAGACACATAGTTTTATTGAGTTTTTCCCTTAATCAATTAACAGATGTCTTGGTCTAACCTAATAATTTATTTGAGAGACATTTATCTCTTGTGTGTGAATTTCATATTATCATTATCACATGCTTGTTAATATTAAGTGGAACATACTTAACAAATTAACCAAGTCCTGATAATAATTACTCTTAACGCTGATTTATTTTAGTTCCATCTTGAATGCTTGTTTAATTCAATAATTATGTGATCCTGACAGCACATCCATAATTATAAATGATGAAAATGACCAAAATAATATAAAGAAAAGGGCATTATAAAGATCTTTTTTAATGGTTAGCTTATCTATCGGTTGATAAACTAACCCTAACCTAGGGGAGAAACACCTTGAACCTTTAGGGTTCATGTTTTCATCGTTCCACCTATCTACCTCTGTATCTCCAGTAATTGGTTTCCTTTCAACTCCAACTTGAACCTCCTCCTCTAGCATGGGAGTTCCATCCATTACATATGATTTTAAACTCACATGTAGGTGGGGGTGAAAAGGGAGGTTTACATAAAATAAAACATGGCCACACATGTCCAACTTATTAATGAGGAGAGATGGCTCGCCAACCTACTATTAGTTTAATAAATA
The DNA here is from genome assembly GCA_963277665.1 of Viscum album. Classification (NCBI taxonomy): domain Eukaryota; kingdom Viridiplantae; phylum Streptophyta; class Magnoliopsida; order Santalales; family Viscaceae; genus Viscum; species Viscum album. The sequence continues at coordinate 1,405,144,916 of OY728160.1, forward strand.
AATTAAAAGGAAACCAATAAAATACAAAGATATTAGTATAGCACATGATCATCCATACATGAAACAATATTTATGCATAAATAAAACTAGAATTAAATTCTTAAATGATTATTTTTGAAGATAAATCACACTCGAATCAATTAATTATCAGCTTTAATTAATCAATCCTTTTATCTTAAACCATTTTCTAAATTTTCTTGAGATTCTCATCCGTCACTATTTTAAAAAATAAATTAATTTAAAATAATATTTGTACGTAACATGTACCATGGAGTCAACCTGTGAATTCCAATTCAAAACTACCCAATGAGTAGAAATTAACAATACACAGATGTTAAATTAAACACATATATAAGAAAACCTATCACGTGTTGTGCCTCAACTTTACGCCTACACGATGGTACACACCTCAAGAGTTTCTATAATACAATAATAAATTTTAATAAATATATGTAATTTGGATGAGTACATGACGTTTAGTTCTAACTATACAGAATATACTATTGTTCACCGTCCATCCCAAGAACACCCTCAGGGAAACGACGTGTGAGTGTACATCAATAATCATTGGAGTACACGACATGTCTAGTGGGCTACACACCGTGTATTTCCTTATTACACGGTCTCCAACTGGGCAAGCTGTGTAGGGGTACACAATCCAATCCTAACCCGAAGGGACTACACGTCGTGTCCAGTGGGCCACATGACATGTAATCCAAAAAAACACGTGCCATCTGTTCCTCGTCAACAAACAGAGTTATTAAGACTTAGACAAACTCCAATGACATGGTGTGGTTTGGTGAACTAGACCCGGTGCATTGAACCTTTACTACACAACGTGTACTACTAAATTCTCACCGTGTTTTCTGGAGGGGAATGGCCCAGAACATATGGAACATTCGAATGAGATCCTCTGTTTTATTTTAATAAACATTAAAATAAAAGATCATTTTTGTAAGGTGAACGAGAAATGAAAGAGGAGGAACATATCATGAGATTCAGATTTGTAGAATGATTGACTTGAATTGAAACAACTAAATTATAAAATGCGTAAATCATCTACAAAATATTTAAATAATTATAAACTATGATGTAACCGCTCCGATACCACTTGTCGGTTCTAGGTGCAGTGAAAGCACATTTGGGACGACACCCAACATTAATTTTTATCATGATCAATGATTATTCCAGGATAAATACGATGATGAAGGCCAGTTTTCACAGAAAGGAATCAAGGATTTATATAAATATGGAAGATTATTGAAACCTTTAGAGATGATCTTTCAGATCATGTTTATAATTAATTTAATTAATTTCATAAAGAAAAATAATACTTGAATCTTTGGTATTTTTTTCTTTGATGATGTTGATCATCTAGAATGACCCTTCCAAATTATCTCATTTCCCTTACAAGGATCCAAACTAGAATCCCTCTAGCGGCGACCCTTCTAGATTATCTCATTTCTATGTTAATTTTATTGAATATAGGTAATAAATAATTAAATATATTAATGTATTTATATTTGTAAAATTGTGTTAAGGACTTTAAAACATTCATTTAAAACATTGTGTTAAATCCCTTAACCCATCCATCTTCAAGAAAATAAATAATAATGTAACTAATATTAATTAAAAATAATAATTTAAATAAAAATAATTATTAATATAATCATTAAGTATATAATTTAATAATACTGAATAATTAAAATTGAAATTAATATTTAATTACTTTAAAATTAGATATAACTAAACCTACATATAGGTAGGGAATGTCATGTTATTATCTAAAAAAACAGTAACCATTTAAAAATGAAGCATGGCTAGACTATCGTACACATGAATAATTTATGAATATATCCTTTAATAACCAAAATAAAAGGTCTCCAATGTGCAACTCATAATCAACATCATATCATAAGTAAATTTTACAAACTAGGCTGAGCAACCATCCAGACAAACACACAACTCGGTCCCTAATAGGGCCTGAGAGGCATTCCCGATCCTCCCATGATGGATACTATAGTTGGACATGAAAAATATTATTGTGGGAATGATTTATCCTAATTACAAAAAGAATCAAATAAAAAAAATGGAGGACATAATGTAAACCACTAATATAGTACATTAATAAATAAAACTAGACCCAAATACAACTATAGAGAGAATAATCTGAAAAATAATAACAACTGTGAAGATAATTAGAACATGTGACCTCTTGGTCACAAAATACAATAAAATCGACCCGATCCAAAGGAAAACATGAACATGAAACTTGAATTGTCAAAACAACTCATGTCTACCAACAACGAGTGGCACAAGTAATATGTGAGCATTAAAATCTCAGTAAGAAATAATCATAGAGTCCCAACATTTCCGTTCTCGAAAAATTAAACAAAAAATAGTTTTAAATACATCTAAAAAATATAACTTTATAGTTTTAAATTACCAAACACTTTTTACCCCTTTTAAAATAGTACACACACAACTTTCCTATTTTCCAAAACATATTTCAATTTTTGAAACCTAGTTCTAAATGATAATTGCAAAAAGGGGGAAAGAAAACCAGGTTACCAAATAACAATCCTAGAATATAAAAGTAAGAGAACATGCAAGTAGATTCTAGTAAGGAAAATAATCATGGTGGATGATAATGAAATATAACATACAAATAGTAATCATGGGAAATTACTAAACATATCTTGAAGAAATCAACGAATGTACATAGATCAAACTGAAGTGTAGATGTATGGTGAAATTCCAAAGTCAATAAACCACTATAATCTCTAAAATAGACTCATTAATGGAACAACCCAATTAGACCCACAAAAAATCCTTGGGTAAAAACCTATCTAATTAGGGACAATAAGGAACAGTCACTCGACCCTCTAGATGACCCCCGAAATTCCATGATAATAGTACATGGAGAATGATGTGGTCCCCACATACATGGGTAAAACAATAACCCACTTATGTCACTATGATTTGCTATCCCAAAAATTTACACGACCTTTGTGATGAACCTTTCCTCAGAGCGACCACCATAGATGTTCCCATCACACATTAAATCATTCAGAAAGTGCCAACTAGGTCTGAAAACATGTTATTTAAATCCAAATTTAAAAAATTAACAAATCAAAAATTGGGCCTTGACACATACATTTCCAAACATAATTCCAAAACCACTTTCCAAAACTAAGATGAAAACATACGACATGCATTAAAGGTACCAAATATGCATTTATCTTATTTACATACCAAACTGGGTTCTCATAAAAAATTAGTCGAGGTTTTAGAAAAAAATTTGGACTCCACATTTTATATCATTAGGAAACTAAGAAACCAAGTAGATACCATTTGGGACATTTAAGAACCACATGAAATGAAGAGGACTAGAGAAAGGAAGAGATTAGTGATAAGAAATTGAAAACCAGGTTCAAGAGGGGAATTTTATATAAAATTCCATTATCATTTGTGATCCCATACATATCTGAAACCCAAGAACATATGGATGTTCCCACATCAAATGGAAACATTTATTAGGATCCATAAAATAAAAAAGTTTCAATTTAGGAATGGAAATACATTAACTACACTTAATAAGTGTCCACCAACAAATACCAAGCCATAAAGGTGCCAAAATCCACACACAACACCCAATTCATGAACAATTTGTTTTTACAAATCTTATGAAAGGAGAAACCCAAACCCAAGAACACAATTTAGTCTTTACAGGACAAGTTTTATTTTATGAAACACTTTACATACATATACATATTTTTATAATTATAGAAACCCTTTAAAACCCCCATTTTCTTCAACTTGATACAATGAAAAGACTATATCATTTCAAACTAACAAACCACAAGCATTATGGATATTTTTGAAAGAAGATAAGAATGATCAAGCATAAATGATATGTTCTAGAATGAAAACTAATGGAATAACCTAACTCAATGATGTGAATATGAAAAAGAACTCAATGAGAGGGAACAACTGAGCCCAAGGAATTTTCCACACACCCTAATCGTTAAAAAAACATAAGACACATTTCTAAAAAATAATTTTGGTTTTGTATAATAGATAATCCCACAAAAAAATAAACAAGGACCAAGAGAGGAAAGATAATAAGAGGAGAAAATTGGATAAAAAATAAGGAAACACCTTAGAACCTTAGAGAAGCATCAATGGATGGATGAGAACAAATAGATAGGGTCTTGGGGGGCCCTCTCATGATCCAGGTTGAGAAAATGGTAGAAAAAACCCATGTGTGTTAAAAGGTAGAGGTTGAAAGAATAATTTATACTTTTTATTGAACTATGGAGACTCGCAAGGTTTGGCCGCAAAACATTCCAATTGGTGATCCAACCATGTTTACCCTATATAGAGGAAGGAAACTAATAACAATTGTCCACATGGTTTTGGAAATCTTGCACCAACCAAGAAAATCACCTATGTAAAAATTTAAGGGAATCTCACATGATTTCTATATGGTTTCTATTAATTGTGAGCAAGTCATGTGCCTTTTTCTGAACACCAAAAGAGGGCTTCAAGGCTCTCTCTAGGCCACCCATGGTTTGGACAGACCATGCTCAAATAGTGTATAGAGGAATAATAATCCCATAAATGCCAAAAATAAAAAATTACCATCAAAAACTCAACCAAAACCTCAACAAAAATATCCACATCGGTCAATACTTCAAAAAATACATCCATACATCATTGGTTCACCTCTATTTTCATTCACTATCCACACCCATAAAACTAGAAAAAATGACTCAAATCCCAGACTACACTTGAAAAATTGAGGATCCAAATGAGAAAGTGTTCATGAGGATATTCCAGTACTCACTCCATGTGTCCCAAAGGTCCAAATATTTAGCTACCTGATTCCCCATATAAAAAAGGGCTTCTATGATACCATATTTTCACAAAAAAGTTTGAGTTTCTATTCATATCAATACCCAACCCAGTCCATGACATGGATTGAGAGGGGTTCATGATCCTCCTAGTATAGAGAATAGAATTAGTCATTAAATATGTCATAGTTGGAATGGTTTATACCAATTAAAACAATCATCAAATAAACAAAATAGTGTACGCAACAAAAACAAATAATACTGAACATCAATAAATACTACCAGATCTAGATATGAAAATAGGGGGAAAACATGAAAACTATAACAAAACTGAATCCAACCAAAACTTGACCAAATATCTATGTGACCTCTTGGGAACAACCAATTGAATGACCAACTGGATCCAATGGAAATACCAAACCAGTTACCTAAGGCTAAAAATTATATGGCATCTACCGATGATAATTGGAAGAAGTAGGGTGTAATAATAAACTACACAATTAGCAAGCACCATAGTCTGAATACATTTCCATTCATTACATAGTCCAAAAAAATAGTTTGATTTTAATATAGAAAATAGGATTTTATCATTACAATGAACCAACCATTTATTTCTCTTTTTAAAATAGAAAACAAACAATTTTTTACTTTTCCAGAAAATATTTTAATTTTAAAAATCATGTTCAGAAACCAAATACCCAAAGGGGGAAACCAACTAGTTGACCAAAAAACATGAAGAAAAATAAAATAAATAGTACAAGAAAGCATATACCATCAGTGAAAAAATTCAAAGAGAATTACATTAAAATAGAGCATACAGATAGTAATAAAGTTAATTTCCTAAAAATATCTAGAAGAAATCCATGGATGTCCTCAGATTGAACTCTCCTTCTATAATATGGTGTATATCCGGAGTTAATAACCCACTGGAAAATTTGAACAAGCCTTATAAATAGCACAACACACCTATCCTCTCAACAAATTCTGGGGGTACGAACATGTCTAATAGGGGTCGATAATAAACTATCACTCGACCTTATAAATGAAACCATTGAATTTCTTGATAATAGTTCCGTATGAATGAGGTATTAACATGTATTGAATACACCAATAAACAACAGTTTCCATCATTCTTACAGAGAAAAAACACATAAAACACCTATATGAAGAACCAATCCTCCGAGGTACCACCATAAGGGATTAATCACATGTCATAACATCCAAAAGTTCCATTAAGGGAACAAATAATTTCATTTAAAACCAATTTCCAAAAGACAAAAATTACATATTGGTATTTAGGAATTATATTTCCAAAACCAATTCCAAACAATTTTCCAAATCCAAGGTGAAAACATACAACATACAAGAATGTTTGAAAATAGGAATTTATCTAATTTATTTACCAAACCAAATTACAATACCAAACATGCCAAGATTTAAGAAACACATTTGAAGAACACATTTTAGATCATTAAAGAACCAAGAGACTATTAAGGATCCACTGGGAATTTAGAAGAACCATTGGAAACAAAGAGGGATAGAGAAAGGAATTGATGTGTGAGAAGTATTTGAAAACTATCTCTAAGTGGGTGTTTTCTATGGTAGGCCATTATCATTTGTGATCCCATCCATATGTTCACCCCATGCACATACAGACATGCCCACATCCAATTACTCACTTTTTTTGGTAAATATAATACCTATTTTTCAATTTAATAATAATAATAAAGAGCTTAAAAACCCTTTACAAGAGTCTATACATAAACACCAAGCCATAAAAATCCCAAAAATCAATAGCCAACATCCAATTCATGAACAAACCAAATTATTAAAGCCTAAGAAAGGATAAATACTACCCAAAGAATAAAACATCATCTTTGAGGCCAATGTTTCATTTTATCAAACACCATACATATACATATAGTCATAATTGTATAATCCCGTTAAAAACCTATTTTCATAGACTTAAATTTTACAAAAAACCACAACGTTTAAATCTAACACACCACAAGAATGATTAAAATATTTTAGAAACAATTTAGTAAATATTAAGCATCACTGGTATGTTTCGAAAAGGAAAATAGTGGACCCCCAACAATATGCAGATGTAATGAATCTACCATATAGGGAAGAAATAATTCCATGGAATGATTAAAATACCCAAATAATCAACGATACAAAATCCACACAATAACCCAAGACTCTATAGTTCATCCAAGAGATAAATACACCAAGAAAGAACCAAGAACCAAGATATGGAAAAAATAAGATGATAAAATTGGACAAAAACAATGAAGTACACACCTTAAAGCATTATATAAGGATACTTGGAGGGAGGAGAACCAATTTATTAGGTCTTGGGGAGCCCTCTCTCATGCCTAGGTTGAGAAAGTTGGAGGAAAACTATTTTCCAATAATTCAAATCACCTTTGTCAAAATAGAAGAGGCTCCCACACGATTTCCATGTAGTTTCATCTAACCATGTGCTTGCCTTTTTCCATATCCTTGATTCCAAAATATGACCTCATAGTTGTTCCTTGGCCTTACATGGTTTGGGAAAAAGAGGGGATAGTTATGAAACCCAACTAAAAATTATGAATCTAAAAAATTCTAGTCAGAAACCTCACCCAAACCTCACCAAAAAGATCCAATATCATTAAAAGAATAAAATAAAAACTTTTGATGGTTGGGATGAGATAATAAAACCAATAATAAGATAAATTATATTAAAAAAAATCTCTCTTTCAAAATCCATTCTTTAAACATATATTAAATAAAAAAAAATTATCAAATATTTTTGAAACAAAAAAATTGTTTTTTATAAAAACCATGATAAATAACAATTTTTACTAGGAAACGTTAAATATAATAACAAATTTACATATATTATAGTAGTTAGATATTATTTTGAAACATAATTCATTAATAAAACCAAATAAAAAATTATAATCCTAAATATTCCAAGGGGAAAATGAGTTTTGTAGGAACTCCAACATAAAAATCAATGTAAAACACTCTGCATTGTTTAGGATCACATGGATTACGAAAGAGGGATCCTCATATTCCATTAAAATTAATATGTCATATCAAGATGAAATCCCAAACACTAGGTTTTTTCCCTTAAGGCCAATTAGGTTAAATGGAGTAAAATGAAATGAAATAAGAAGAAACAATTAAGGGAAGATAAAAATAATCTAATAGAAACCATGGATTACATAGAAGAAGTCCACCTTGTATCACAATGGATCTACTTAGTGAGTGAGAAGGTGGAATGAGGATAACCCAAGAGAAATAAGAGATAAAAATGAGGAAAAATTAAGGGATCATGAGGTTAACATTTGGTAGTGTAAAATCCATAAATTTACCATTTTATGAAACCTAGGCATACCGGCCACAAAACCACCTTCCCTCATCGTTCCATGGAGGGTATTTTCCCCCAAAATGAGTCACTAATATCAAAAGTCACTTAAAGGTGTTTTCTTACATATTTTGTTATGAAAAACTCCCTAGAAAACATACCCCCTTTCCATATATTCATCATTACATGATCACCCTTGGTTGTGGGGCCACTGTACTTCTCCCAAACAATTCCAGTTCTAAACACGTTTTTCATGGCATGACCTTTCTTGATCCCTTAATGACCACAGAAAACCAAAACTTAATGTTTCCAAAAATTATAGAGACATAGAGAAAACCCCAAACATAAAAAATTTATAGAATTAAATGAAATAGATAATTTAAGCATAGACCTGACCTGTGTTACAACTATCTACATTATATAAATTTCTAACCCCAAAAATACCTATTGTTTCTACATTTGAGAATCATTGAGGCCAATGGTATTTCAGCTAGGCCCAATGCTCTCATGTATCATGGATATTCCTAACATACTACCAAATTATGTAGACCAATGGAATAAATTTTATGACACATCACTTTATTCTGATAATCCTTTATAGGTAAAGGCTACTCAATGAATACAATATCGTGCTCCAAATCATGATCCTCCCACTCAACTATGTAAGAGGGTTCTTGATGTCATTATTTAGATGGGAGACATGGAATTCATCATGAAAAGATGAAATATGAATTAGAATGTTTAGCTAGTATGACTCCTTCCTGAGAAAATCTATAATCTCAAACGGTTAGATATACGACACCATTAATATATTTTTCATACATGGATAGTGATTTTCTATTATAAAAGAGATCCTAAGAAAAACTAAATCACCCACTATAAACTCTAATGGGTGAAGGTGGTGGACAATGTAAGATATATTATCACATTAGGCCATTTCCAATCTCTACATAACAAACTAAACATACTCCATCTTCTATTGGATAATGCTTCATACCAACAAAGAACGTTCTCCCAATTTTGACCAATTAACAAGGAATGGAATTTTTATATAGAAAGGTATTTGAAGGAATACAATTTTATGAAGTATAGGTAGCTATTATTATATAAAAACTCAACCAATAATAAATGTTTATCCGTTGAAGTACACAAATCATGAATATAGGATAAAAGCATATCCTCAATAATATGTATGACCCAACTAGTTTTACCATCTATCTAAGTGTGATAGGGTGTGGTAAAAATTATGTGATAAACCATTTACTCATGTGTACCCTTTATAAAATAGGAGCTAAAATGTTGGTATTGATCATAAACAATTGTTGATGGCACATCATGAATCCTCACAATATCTTATACATAAAGGTTCCCAAGACATTCCACTCTCATTTACTTATTAATAAGATGAAATTTTAATTTGTTTTTTACCAATTTATAACAAACCATATTTAATTCCTCTTATAAGAGGACCAAGTTATACCAATAATAAAATCCATATAAATATCATCCCACATCCATGATGGAATGAGAAGATGCTACAATAACCCTGTTGGATTCTCGTTTTCATCCATAAACATTTAAACTATAAGACATTATGATACAAAATTATAAATTTACCACTTAATTAAAATCCTCTAGTACCTTAATTTTAAATATTGAAACATTTTGGTAAACCTTGGGGTGACCACATAGCTAGAGTGGTGTCTACCCCTCATCACCTCTTTCCTTAGAGGAAAAGGAAGAACCAATAACCTATAAAAATATGTAACATATGAAAGGAAATGTATATGGATGTCTTCAAACCACCATGATTCAATGGGGGGGGGGGGTATATGACACAAAAGTGGTTTCAATTTTTAATGTCCAAACCTGTATTACCATAAAACTGGTAGCCAGACCGATGGGTCACACAGCCTCAAGTCCGTCTCCCCATATGCCAGAGGCTTCTGAATAATAGTGAGGTTCTAGGGAGGTGATAGTTGGATGACTATACTCTTTTATCAGAGATGAACAATGGTATTATTGGATAGTAAACAACAGATAATAGAAGAAGTAGTATAAACCAGTGAAAAAATAAAGGTAGACATATTTTACATAACTAAACAAAAGAGGCCAATTCTAGTTTATACAATGCCTGGATGATGGATGATACAGAAGCAAAAGTAGTAAACAAAAAAAATTATTTACAATTAAATAAAAAATACATAAAATACAATAATGAAGCATACGAAATCTCCATGAACATCCCAAGCTCCAACTTGGTCCTTTTCTCCTATTTCCAGGTACACACACACAACAACATGCAATCAACCAAGGTCTACAGTCCTCAAAACAAGAAAGTCTAATCAGGTACCCCAGTATAATTGAGGCCTAAGAATGGTGTGAGATATGATTCTTAAGGGTCATCTGACAACTATATCTGCTTCAGATAATAAATGAAAATTTAATCTGATCGTTTCACTATATCTATATATATATATGTATATATATATATATATTTTATATTTATACATACATTTATATATGTTGGTATGGACTGAGATGTAACCCACATACATCCAATATCGGGGAAAGCTCTCACAGTCTGACCCCTAACCCAACTTCAAGAGCTCCCACAGTCTCTTATGATATATGTAATGGAAGGAATGATGTGTAACCCACTATCAACCATCACCAGGGGAATTTCTAATGGTCTAACCCCTATCCCAACATTAATGATCTCATGGTGTTTCTACTCAAAGGCTTTCATAGTCCTTTGGAGATGAACAAGAATCTCAAACATTTTTCCTACCCGAGGCTCTCACAGTCCTTTACATATCAACATGGAAGCTCACATGGACTTTCTCCCCAAGGGATCTAAAGGTTTCTTGGCTTCCCAAGCCTGTACATGGAATAATGAAATATAATATAGGGATATAGGAAATACCAATCATGAAACATAATAGCCCATTTCATTTATAATAATATACATATTGTATAACCTCTTATGCATTATACTAAGAAAGTTCTCTTCCATATAAAGAATTAAATTTCATATGAATAATTTAATAATGAATAATCAAGGTAATGATATAACCATACCATATGTGTAATTTCATTTGAAACATCATTTAGATTTATAATATAACACATAATAAAGTACCTCTTATGAATTACAATAGCCATATAAACATTTATAATTTAATACATAAAGCACAATCCATTTATGATTGTCAATTAAACACTAGAAAAGGAATTTTATAACCATCCTATACATCAAGACCATTCAATCCATTTGAAAATGTTCAATTATAAAATTGGAAGTTCATGTGAAAAGCTTCATGGGAGTATTTAGGGGTTGCAAACATCGGTGGGGGCAATTACCTATAAGGCCAATTCCATTTATAAATCATGATAACATGCATAAGATAATCCATCTAACTAATTTAATTTATTTACTCGTGGAAACACCATTTATAGGGATCAAATGACAGGGAATACTATCATTGGATAAGGGAACTTCCTACATGATAACTTCCATTAGTAAAGAAGACCATTCAGCTTATTAAACACTCTGAAGCTCTAAAAATTCCACTACTAACCAAAGAAAATGTATAAGTTAAAAATTAATAACATAAACCAAGAAAGGTAAAAAATATAACCTTTAATTTTTAGATTAAAGAAATTTCACCTATGTTATAGGGGGTTTGTTATAAAATAATTACATTATTTATAAAAACAATTCATTTGTTCCATTAAGCATCACATCCCATTCATCAAGGAAACCATTTTAGAAAACTACCTAACACAACGAAGCATTAAGTAAGGGTGTAAAGGACATGCAATTAATTAATGAATTCTTCCTAGAATTTAGAGGGAAATAAAAGGGATCTTACCTCAAAGAGGAACCGAGATGAACACTTTAGATCTTGATGTTTTCTAACTAGAAGCTACTACTACCCCCTTCGAGGATATGCACACTCACATACATATAAGGACACCTAGCCGCTATGCACCTATTAGTGTGGCCCACTAATATGTGAAAGGGGATCCTTACATATATAATCATATGCATATACCCATCTCCACTCACACACATATTCGTTTTTATATTATACGTATGTACACCTATCCCCATATACAGACATTCACTACCATGGATGAATATACATATAATATGGTAACTTATGTATAAATATTCCCATCGATGCATATATAGTGAGTCATATTTGACTTCAGAGACTTGAAACCACATGAAATAGTCCAACACACTATTGATTAATTGTTCAGAGTCAAAAATACATAAAGACCCTAATAAAAGAGGTGAAAAACAATGTAGTGGAAGAAACCCTCACCTCAAAGCGACGACGACGAGACAAAATAAACTGATCCACTTTTCATTTGGTGTTGGATGTCAGAATACACATAAATACATCCCAAGGGCCTATTTCATGCCATAATATCAAAAGAAGAAATCAAAATCTTGGTTAAACCTGACATTAGGTTTTATCTAAACCATACCGGGCGAATGAGAGGAAAAAAATCATGCAAAAATAGGGAGGAGAAGTGAGGAGGAGTCATTCCTTGAAGAATAAGACCAAGAACTCGGAGAAATATTGGTGAAATCGATGAACGGAGGTGGTGAATAGAGGGTGCATCATGAGACTCAAACGGGATCCCTAGAGGGGGTTTTCTCACTACCCAAGTTGGGAAAGGGTTAACCCACCCTTGGTTTTATTGAAAAATGAATTACAATAACAATAAAATATTAATAATAATTATTATAATCATCATAATCATCATAACAATAAAAGAAATATTATTAATAAAACATTTAATTTTACTTAATTTTATTTTTTTATTTTAATAATTTAATTTATTTAAATAGACCAAACCACACGGCTTGACCCACATTGTTTTGAGAACTGTACGCAAACTATCTGGTGTACAGTGGAAGGCTACTACATCTAAAAACACACCGAGAGGGATAGAAACATGATTTAGAAAACCGTGTGCATCCCCCATGCACCACCAACACCCCCTTTGAACAAGGCTGGACAGTTAGTTGAAGAGGGACACACAGTTTCAGACCAACCGTGAACCATATGCATGTCCATTAAAAATCAATTTTCTAGGTTTGGCACTCCTAAAACTCCTCGGGACACCTGGGAAACTTGTCCAGCCTTTGCCCAATTACAAAAAATCACCTTTAAGTGATACAATTTTAAAAATTCATTTCCAATGCTCAGTGTTAAAACAGGTCTATCTAGTAAACAATAAAATTCAAATTCCTTTGGATTTTCCATCTGGTTCAAAACAAAGACTATTAAAACCTTCCCACCATAGAACTTCTCATCCCCGAGAAGAATTTGGGAACAACATAAACATCACCCGAACCACAAGGTTATTGAATCCTCATTCAAATGGCCGTGTTGAATTTCCAAACTCCAAAAATACCTTTGATCAATATTTTAAGAACATGGGCCTTGAGCCACCAAGACATAAGGAAACATTCGTTTTACAACAAAGACACCAATATGGAACTCACCCGACCCAGTTTAGTTTGAGACACAATATTGTCATTTTATTGATTAACATCATGATAATGGTATTTCCCACATTAGGATTTAACATTTAATAGGGCCGATTTCATGTCACAAAATCCCCACCATTGGAATTTCCTTTCAAAGAACACCCTTAAATATTTCATTGATGCTTCTCACATGATTTCCAAAAATGGTTAAAATAGTCGATTACCAAAAGACCTCAAATCCCATGGCGCGCCTGCTTTTCAAGAAAAGACCCGGCCAATACACAACCACAATAATCTCCACCTGACAATGTGATAGAAAATGGTTCTCCACTGACCATAGAGATTAAAATAGAAGAACCCCAAGTTGAGACATCTCTAGATAACCCTTTATAAGAATGCTCATCTTAGACGACCAGTGTTTTACAAGTAGAACTACCATAACTTCTTCTAAGGAATCTTTAATTCACAAAGAACAAATCCAATGAAGTCCAAAACTGACCTCCAGTGATGTTTCCTAATTAAACCATAAAGGAAACCACACATCCAGTGCGAAACACCCAAATATAAACACATAAAACAATAAAAAACTATTAAAGCTTTAGCATGGCATAAGTACGACACTCCAATAATTTATCATTTACTACATCAGGATAGGTGACATGATTTTCACTAATCATAATACACTGAGAATATTTGAATGGATTCATATAAATTATAACCAATTACTAGAAATTAGAAAGGTTGATCCACCACTGGTCGACTTGAATTGAAAGAGACTCAGCTTCACCTATCGGCACACAAACATTTCACGGAACACATTCCTTTACTACCCAAGACATTTGATGATCATCCAAAATTAACCACCAAAGTCTATCCAATACCAACATTTTTTATCAAAGGCTTCATACACAACCATCCTCTTCAAATTCATGTTGCCGAACAAGCACCAAAATGATTTAAGAATTGGAAGCCCCAAAGTCTTTCAAACAGAACTAAATAGCTTTCAATGGTCCCCTTAGTGTTCCATCTACTCAGAAGGACACATTAACCAAAACAAAAACGATTCTCCCCACCTTAGGAGTGTCTTAGAAATCAAGCGAAAAGATAAACTAGTTACTCATGAGTGCACTAGATCACATTTACCTTAAAGGAATGACTGACGAACCTGTGAGCTCTGATCACCATGACAATCGTACAAGAAATAAAAACCAATGAGTCTTGTGTGTAAAAACACCAAAGTCTTTAGAAACTCCATCCGATGAATTTGGATAAACTTTATTCATTTAATGCTCAGGTCACTAGACTCTAGAGATGAACCGAGACTATACACAACTGAACAATGATTAAAGGTTCAACCGAACTAACACACTTCATCATACCATTTAGCACTTTATTATACGACATACATATATGAATACTACCCAAGGGAAAGAAAAGGGAAATAATGACAAATAAATTAGTCGAACATGCCTATGGAATTTATAACCTACTAAATCCGATCATTTCTCAATGCTTATACCGATAAAAAAGGACCAAGATACCATGAACACTCATCTGAAAATGGATTTCATTAGAAATAGATAGTCCAACAATGTATAAGGACAAATAAACAACACCAAACATCATAAAACAGATGGAACTAGAAAAAATTTCAAGTTCTAAGTGTGCAAGATACTATGAGATATCACTTTACAAAGTACAAGTGTCGACAATAACACTTGGTCACACTAACAAAAGTCACTAGGCTCTAAATCCAATCATCTAGGACATTTCTAAAATAAAGAATGCTTATGGAAAATTCTCATGATTACATTCCATGGAACCTCAAATAATATTTAACAACCCTTACACTAAGGTTTAAAAAAAGGAAACCTCCATAGGTTCCATTTCCAATTCATTTACATTTATTCACATTTAATAATTAATCATTAAAAGATTTAATCAAAACATCATGTACATTTTTTTAAAACAAAACACTAGGTACTTGATTTTAACTAATTCCCCATGGAAGAAATAGGAAATTACATCAATATTTCTTTTAAAAAATTAAAAATTTCCCAGCATCTCATCTTTATTTGGAAATTTATCAAAATAAATTCCATTTTAACATTTAAGGAGAACTACAAGGGTCACACTGAGATATATGGGTTCTCTAGAAAGCAACCTGATATAATTTTATCACATATAGAATTATATAAACACAGAACCAGGGTATCCCATACAAACATTTCACAAATGACCTAATTAGGTCTAGTTGTAGATTTAGGCATTTTAACCAATTCATTTCAGATTAAAAGTAGACAAATCTTACATCTATAACCATTTCAAAGATATCATGGTAATTACATATAAAATGGGTTTCCATTTCCCAATTCAAGAAGTTCCCATACACTTCATGGATTGAAAATTATCCCCCATTAATCGAAACCAAATTCAATTCCGAATTCAATGTGGTCAAAAACAATTGTACAAACTTATAGTTAGACACCTACAAACATATAAATCCCCCATATACTTTATAATTTTCAATTTGTATCCCTTTAGTCAAATCTAATTTACGTTAAAATTTTAATTTTGGAATCTTTCGCACTATAACAATGTTCTCCATAATATATTTGTATATATTCTAATGACGGTCTGAATATACGGGTTACTATTTCCCAGTTATAAGGTGTACATACAACTTATAAGTGAAAAATCATTCCCATTCATTAAAAAACCAAATATTTCCAGTATATGAAACCATTTAAGTATATCAAAACAAAACTATCATGTTATCATTAGAAGTAACGTAGAATCATGCCACAACATAGAAGCATGTCCTATAAACACAAAATCTTCTTATACAAATAGGTATGCTACAAATGCAACAAAATGGAAAGGAACATGCATGACAAGTTAATCCCTATATGCCTATAATGATGAATGCAATGCTTTATCCTTGCTAAACCCAGCTAAGGTTAAATATACCATAATCTATATAAATCAATAATTAGTGAAAAATACTCCAATCACTCAAGGTGAAATCAAATTCAACCATAATAGAAAACAACATGAATATCAGTCCTATTCCTTGCCACATGGTCATTTCCCATAGGTGGGGTGATCAATACCAAGAACAACTATTAACCAAGCACTGAACCATTCACATCCTTCTATCTAGAAACCAGAAATTGTATGAAAAAGGAAAAAAGTTAGATCTAATAGCACTTTGTAACATCCTGATCTGACTTACCATCAAACTAGCAACTAGATCAGTGGGCTAAATGGCCTCAAGAGTGTCTCCCCACACACCATAGGCTTCCAAATAGTAGTGAGGGTCTCATGAGGTGATAATGGGGAGACTATACCCTATTATTAGAGATTCACAATGGTATTACCAGATAGTAAACAATAAAATGTAGCAGAAGTAGTATAAAGTAACGAAAAATTAACAGAAGATAGATTTTACATAACTAAAAAAGTATCAAATGCCAGTTAATAAATTGCATGGATGATTGATGATATAGAAGCTAAAGCATTAAAAAATTGTATGCTTTACATTATTGTAAAAAATGATGAAAATAAAAAAAGCATCACTGGTGATCTCGATGTGCATCTTGAGCACTAACTTGGTCCTCTACTACTAAATCCATGTACAAGAACACATCAATATGCAATAAACCAAGGTATGAAGTCCTATGAAAAAGAACATATACTCAAGTACCCCTATGCAATGGAAGCCTGAGCAGCAAGTGAGATATAAATCTCAGTAGTCCATCACCCACACTGTCCAGCCCAGAATAGAAAGTGCAACATTAATTAAAGCATTATATAAGTATAATAGAATAACTAAAAAGTTGAATAAAGAAATAACCACTTGTTATGGTTCATAAGTGTCACGAGACGACTATACCTACTTCAACTCGTAGTTGGAAAGTTTGTCTGATCATGTCACCACACACACACACACACATATATATGTATATCTATATATTTTATATTTATACATACATTTTTATATTTTGGTATGGATCAGGACATAACCCATAGACATAAAATAGAAGGTAATTCTCACAGTATAACTCCTGGAACAACTCCAAGAGCTCTCATAATCTCTTGGGATACATGTGCTGGAAGGAAAAATACATAACCCACTTTCATCCATCACCAAGGGAATCTCTCATGCTCTAACCCCTAGCCCAACATGGAATCTCTCACAATATACCAAATCAATGCTTATCACTATCCCTTAGAGATCAATGTGGAAGCTCACATTTTCTCCTTACTCAAGGCACTCTTGGTACAATGAAAATCATAATTGAATCTCATATAGTCTTTCTCCCCAAGGGCTCTCATGGTCTCTTGGATTCCCAATCCAATGAAAGGTATAATCAAATATAATATATGTCATGAGGCAAAAAATCTCATGATAATTAATATCCTATATCATTTATAACAATATACAAAAGTCATAACCTCTTATGCACTCCATTTGCCAAGTTCACTTCCATATAAGGCATTACATTTCAAATGATGCATTTAACAAAGAATAAACAAGGGCATGATCCAAACAAACCTTATGTGTCATTAAATTTGATCCATAATTGACATTTATAATATAATTCATAAGAAAATACCTCTTATGCATTTATATAGCCATGTCCATGTCCATAATATAGTACATAAAGAATAACCCTCTTATGATTTTAAATTAAACACCTGGATAGGAATGGTGTAACCAACCCATATATCATGAACATTCAATCCATTTGAACATGTTCAATGAGAAAAACTAGATGTTAAATTAATATGTCTCATGGGAGCACATAGGGGTTTTTTACATTGGTGGGGTAATTACCTACAAGGATGGTTCCCTTTATAAAGAAACCTAAGATTCATATTATTCTCCATTTAACTAATGTATTTCAATTACTCATGGGATAACTATATCTAGGGATCAAATGACACAAAACGGTGTTATTAGAATAAAAAAAATTCCTACATGGTAACTTACATTAATAAAGCAGGTTGTTCAGTCTATTAAAGATGGAAAAGCCCTAAACATGCAATTACTAACCAAGGAGAAATAATAAAGAAAATATCAATTCCATAAACCAAGAAAGTATAAAAGCCTAGAAACTAATTTTCATCACGAATTTAGAGAATCTCTATAGGAGGGGTTTTATTATAAAATCACGACATTATTTAGAAAAAAAAATTCATTTGTTCCATTAAGAATTACATCCCATTCATCCAGGAAACCATTTTAGAAAACTGCCTATGATGAAAAATCATTAAATAAGGTTATGAATAATGTGAAATTAAATAATTATTGTTTTTTGGAATTTAAAGGTAAATGAATGGGATCCTACCACAAATAGGATCCAATTTCAACTCTTCATATCTTGGTGCTTTCTAACTCAAAGATGATGCTTCCCCCTTTGAGCATATTCACCCACACATATATATCATGACACCTAGTACCTAGTCACCTATTCGCATGGACCATGAATCTATGAAAGGGGATCCTTATATGTTTGACCATATGCAGACACCCATATCTACTCACATATGTATGAATTTTCATATTATATGTATGAACACCTTTCCCCATATACATACATTCACTGCCATGGATGAGTATACATATAACTGTGGAACTTACATATAAATATTCATACCGATGCATACACAGTGAGCCGTCTTGGACTCCGGTGACTCAAAACCACCCGACATAGCCCAACACACTACCAATTAATTATTAGGATGCCAAAAATACATAAATACCTAAAAAAAGAGGAGAAAAACAACATGTTTGAAGAAACCCTCACCTCGAAGTGATGATGGGGAGACAAAAAGAACTAATCTGCTTCATCTTTGGCGGTGGATGTCAGAATATGAATAAATACAACCCAAGGAGCCTATCGCACACCCTAAAATCAAAAGAAGAAATCATAATTTGGGTTAACACTATCATCGAGGTTTTTCAGAATAATACTAAGAAAATGAGAGGAAAAAATCAGCTGAAAATAGGGAGGAGAATGGAAGAGGAGTCATACCATGAAGAATCAGAAAAAGAATCAAGAGAAATCTAGGTAAAAAAGTTGAATGGAGGATGTGTCGAGGTGGTGTGTCACACGACTCAAAGGGGGGTCCTAGAGGGGGTGTTAGTATATCCTATGTGGGAATGATAGAATCTCTCCCAATGTTTTATTAAAAACCTAATTAAAATAATAATAATAATAATAATAATAATATAATAATAATAAAAATAATCATCATCATCATTATCATCATAATGTAAATAATAATATTATTATCATTAAAAAGTATAATTTTTTTAATTTAAATTTAAATTTAATTATTTAATTTCATAAAATAGTCCCAACCACACAGTTTGACCTGCACGATTTTCCAAAACATGGAAAAACTGAATGGTGTATTTTGTGAGGATCCTGCCTCCAAAAGAACACTATGTAGGCTAGGTGCACATTTTATCAAACCGTGCATAACCCATGTTCAGCACAACTACCCACTTTGAAAAAGGCCATATGATTAGCTGATATGGCCACAAAATTTCAAATGAAACATGCACCCTCTGCAACTCCTTTAAAACTCTATTTTCTAGTTATGGAATTCCTAAAAAACCGCAGGACACCTTATAAACATTTTGGGACTCAAAAGATTACAAAAAATAACCTTGAAGTGATCCAACTCTTAGAATTTAGATCCAATGCTCTGTTTTAAAAATGGCGTGTCCAATAAATGAAAAAGGTCAAATTCCATTGGATTTTTCATCTGTTTGAAAACATGAATCATTACACAATTCTATGTCTGAAAAAGGAAATGATGTAGTGTAGTTTTCTACACTATATACATTGGTTAGATCAAAGATACCATGTAGCAAAAGTTTTTACAAACTAAAATAGATATATGGAAATAATTTTTTTTCTCCCTATAAAGAGGACCACACCACAATGCATATATGACACCATAAAGGGAGTTCTAAGAACTTATGTGGTTTATCCACTTTTGGTAGGTCCATGTCTTAGAATAAGAACCATACTGTAAGGTAAAAATGTTAATTTCATTTTCTTTAGATTATTATAATTCTTTATTTGGTGGAGTTCATGTTGAACCCTAACCTATGTGGAAGTTTAAAAAATTTTAAATAGAATCAAACTCATCACACCTGAATGGGGTATGCAAAACCAATTTTTTTTTGTATATGGATTTAAATCCAATTTTTATACACGGAAGTCACATTTACATTTGGTTGTTTTTTTGGAATTAAAAAACTACCAAATTCAAATTTGACAATCATGATCTAATGGGAGAAGATCCAAAAACTAAAAATGAATTGGGAGATGTCAAAATATGAATTATTATTTGAATATCACATCTAAAATTAAATTTATCTTATCAAGTATAGGTATCTACATGGTTTGAATTTTTGAATATAGAGATATATAAGACCATTTAATTGATAAACCTAATCAAGAGATTAATGTAAATTAATGACAAGCATGTGCACTAGAAGGTTGAAAGAAAGTGAAGGGAATATTTCAAGAGTTATCCTTCCCAAAAATTTGTCAAATATGTCCATGAAGTTTCACGACATTCAAGGTTTATTCCTTATCATTATTTTTTAGAGATGAATATTATCATATATGGAGAAATGCACACTTATTTTTTTAGAGGCATAGTTTTTTTTCTCATTGTGAATAAGAAGAATTGTGAGTTTTTCTTTGTTTGTGTGTAGATAGTGATTGTAGAGGGTTGGTGAGACTATTTAGTTTTGTAAGAATATATAGTAGTGAACTATATGTTTCATGTGAATATGCCTACCACCTATTGAAAGATCCTTGGATTTTTCTATTTTGGTGAAAAAATATAAAAATCACCTATGTTATTTACTATTTGGTTACTCTAGAACGGTTTTGAGGGAGTGAAACGAAGTGTTAAAATTTTTAAGAGAACAAGATTAGAATCGAGGAATAAATATCACCCAGTTAGGATTCAATCCCTGAAAGGGACCAATTTGTGTTATAAAAAAAGGATTTTTAAGGTTGAATTCTATCTCAAGAATGAATGTTGTTGCGTTTTAACCACAAAGTCATATATATGTCCTAAGGCCATAATTTTTTATTGTGTAGGAGTATAATGCATGATTTTTTAAAATCACTTCATATGGATTCATATATATGAAAACTGTGGTTTTTTGGATTGCATTGAGAGTGGATCTCTATAAGTATCAGATAGTTAAAATTTAGATATAGTCATAAAAACTATTAATCCATTAGGTAGAGTCTTGGAAAACCATATTTACATAAATTTTATATAATTTAATAATTATAATGTAATATTAGTGACTCTTTTGAATATTCATAAATGAGATTCAAAATTATATAATTAATTCTATAGGTTTTTTGTAACAAATATGAATATTTTAAGTAAATTATAACTAAAATGGTTTATGAGTTCTTTGGTTGACATAATTACTTTGTTAAATATATAAAAAAATAAAAAAATATTGATAATGATATTAGTTTTAAATGTATTCTTAGAAGACATCCTCTGAGAAGACTGCATCCATCTTTTAATGTAAAATTCTAGGTTCTTGAGGACAATGATCATAAGAATATTTTTTTATACTTCTATAAATTTTTCTTTTGAAGATCACAAACACTATTAAAAGGGTTAAAATATTTAATTTTAGATATTGGATGTTAGAATCATGGTGAAATCATGAAAAAATATTAAAGGAAGATTGATGGATCCTTGGAGAAGTGTTGATATTCATATTAAACTCTCGGAGTAAAGTTCCCAAACCTTTAGAAGGAATGAAATGAATCTATGGGGTTATAATAAATATTAGACACCAATAGGTATCTCTGATTAGCCAATGTATAGCCACCCACCATCCAATATTGATGAAGCCAACCTCCCTTTATAGAATAATTCCACTGTCTACCTCATGGAGGATAACCGTCTTGCTGTTGCATATAGATAGTAACAACCTTTTGAAAAACACTCTTCAGTCATCAGGTGGGAGATCACTAACCATATGGTAATATCTACTAGTTCTTATATTGTAACTATTTCCCCAATGACCACTTAATATAGGCTACTGGGTATCCAAGGATTTGAACAAAACATCTATGAGCCTTCATTAAATGATAATGATAATTACATAAAAATGTTTTTCTGTGACTTCAATGCCCTTGATGAATTGCAAAGGGTTCTTGAATATTTTGATGGTTATAAATAGACCCATTTCATTCCTTGGTGATGTACTCAATCATTCTCGAATTCCAATGGGTTATGATCTTTAAATTTCTCCCATGTTATTTTATTTTCTATGTTCTCTCTCATCCAATCAAGAGTGTGATATTGATGTAATATTATTCCCAATCTCATCCATCTTTATAATTCCATCTTATTAGTTATTCTTATTAATTTTATATAATTGAGACTCATATAAAAAATTATTTCATCAAGAAATACTCTCTTCTTCCCCTAACTTCAATTATTAGTTCTCACTACCATTATAGTGATGATCTCAGGTTTTCCTGACATAACTACTGAAATGAAAGGTAATTTTTCTCTTTTATGTTTCTATCTATACATGGTAAAAATCTAGGGTAAATTATAATTCTGGTTTCTTTCTACAATATACAAAATAAAGGGAGTTCTCATATGTTGGAAACCATTAAATACAAGGGAATAATATATTAAATCCTCATGACATTGAGCTGGTAGATGTATGGACTCTTCTTGAACTATTTTCAAACTTTTTTACCAAATTATGTGCCTTGTTTCCTTTCCCAATTTTGATTTATTAATCATTCTAATTCACTAAATTAATTGATTGTGTAATCCATAAATTTTATAAATCATTTAGTTTATAATTATCCCATTATTTTATTGTTTGTCTTTTATCAATATATACATTTATGTCATTGTGATTTTTACATTTTTTTACTTTAATGAATATTTATTTTTAAATCAATTTATTAACTATTCTCAATATTTTGAAAATAAATTTTTATTCATTAAAACGTGATTTATATCCTTTTTTATTTGGAATTCACTCATAGTCTTGCTATTTTACCCTTGTCCTACATATATTTGGTATCAAAGTTATCTTGAAAGACTTTATTGAATTGTTTTAAAATTATTTCAAAGAATATTTTGTTATCAAAATAAATAACCATTTTTTTAAAGAAACATTCTTTTTCAAAATGGATTTTTCAAACCCCCATAGTTATCCCAGCAGACACTCTATGATTCATGCTCTCATTTTGATGGTAATAATCATGGTTATTGGAAAATATTCATGTCGACATTTATTAGATCTATTTTTCCCATATGGAAGATAATTATGAATTTTTATATTCCTCATAATAAAAAATAAGTTAAATGGGATCCCAATGATATTTATATTTTTTAATTATAAGGTAAAGTAATGAATGCCTTACATTTTGGTTTAGAACAAAATTAAATTAATAAAATTTATATTTCTGAAAGGTATCCTGAAATACTGAAACTATTATAAGTAACTAATAAAGGGAAAAAAGTTATCAAATATATATAATTAGCTATCTTGAGGATAGACTTTTCAAGTTTTTTTATGCATCCTATTGAATCTATTAAGGAAATATTGACATGATTCATTAACATTTGTAATAGATGGAAGGATCGTGGTGATACTCATTCTACATAAAATTTATTGAAGAAAATAAATTGGGGTTTACCAAGAAATTTTTCACCAAAATTCAACATGATATTAGAATATAAAGATATAAAGAACATTATAGTTAAAGTTCTATTTGGGTCTATGAGGACATATAAGATAACTATGATAAGATAAGTTGAAGAGAAGGTGAAGGGGGAATAAAAACTAGAAATGTAATTTCTTCCATGTCAATATCATGGTATGTGATGATGTAAATTATACTTTTTATAGTTATTAGTATTATACATCTTAACCAACTTTTTTACTTTATAAAGAAAAATTTCATTTTTAGAGACCAACTTAAAATTCAGTTTTATGAACTTGTTTTAAAATGTAGAGAAAATAAAAATAATTTAAATATATTTTTTAAAATATCAAATTTTAGAAGAAAAGGATACTCTGTTTTAAAAATAAAATAGAAAACTGATATAAAAAATTTGGAATCTATAAAACTAATTTATTAATATTAACTTACCAAAATAATTTTTATAATTATTTTATGAAATTTTGAAATCATGTTTATGAATGAAATTGTATAAATTCAATATATGGTCAACCGAAGAGAATTAATCACCCATATCATTTTTCTATTGGAATAACATATTCAAATCAAACCTTGAATCCAAATTCTTTACTGGATATCTTAAGTGGACCTAAGATATGGGTTCCAGAATCATTAGTCTCTTAATATTATATAGGACAAGGGTATCATAAGAAAACTAGGAGACAATAATTGGTATATGGATAATGGGTTCTCAAGGAACATGTTTCTTGATACTTACAAGTTGAATCATATAAAAACATTGATAGAGGACATGTCACATTTTGAGATGATTCAAAGGGTAAAATTAACATTAGTGGTAAGATCAGTTTCCCTAAATATACTTTAAAAATGTTTTTTTTGTTAATGGATTGAAGTATAATTTAACAGATATTTTTCAATGATGTTAAAACAATTTTAAAATTATTTTTGAAGAATATTTAGTAAATATCTGAATTATAAAAGATTTATTTACTACAAGTCATTTTCAAAATGTATATATTATAGATTTAAAATCAATTGAATGTCAAATTGTTAGGGTTTGATGTTCACAAGTTAATGAATAAGGAATTTATCATTAACACCTAGGTTATTATAATCATCACTCTCATATCAAGATCTACCAAAACTGAATAGTATGAGATTTATTGAAATTGTATTTCAAATATATCTTAGTTTGTGAACCATTCCATGTTAGAAAGAAACAAAAAATATTATTTCATATTTAAAATGGTTATATATTATACTTAATCCTTAAAAATAGTTATACTTGACCTTTTAATAAAAACTCAATATTCTTGTATTATATGTAAATGTTAAATGTTATTGATTATATATTTTTATGTTTTATTTACATGGTTTTTCTACTTTTCTTATAAATATGAATCTTGTAATGTAATAATAAACATTTCATGGAAAGATGAGAATGAAAATATATAAATTCTTTTTTCCATTATAAGTGACCATGGTGATGAATTTTATGAAAAATACATTAATCTCTTTCAATAATACCAAGGTTATCAACACCCCTTCTCTAATCAAGGAACACCTCAACAAAATAGGGTTGTCAAATGTTTAAATGGGACCCTCTATGAAATGTCTAAAACTTTCTTGAATGAGTTTACCCATCCACATTAATTTTTGAAATAGGTTGTAAATTCCTCTTATATTATCTTTTATTGATTTCAAATTAGACCCATATTAGGAAAGATCCATTATGAACATTGAAAAGGAAAAATTAATATAGGTGACTTCATTAATGTTTTCTATTATTAATGCACTACAATTTAAACTGAGGATAATCTAGTAATGTTTGAACCTAAATACAATTATTTCTACTTTAATGGGTACTCAAAATCCATTAAATCATATAGAGTCATTAATGATAGTGGCCATACCGTAAAAGTGTCAATTCATATAAAATTTGATGAGAATCATCCTATATCACATCCTTAGGTTGATAATGATGTTTACCATGATAGTTTCACCCAAAATAAAACTCAATATTGTAATTTAAATGAGGATGTTTAATAACCCCTTATACTCATATACACAAGGAATTATTTGAATAAAAAAAACATTCCAGTGAACATGTTATTGGTGAATTATTATTCAAAACTCATAATAGAAGGTTGATCCTAAAAGAGGTTGAAAAAATGATTTTTCGTCTAACCTTGGACCAAATTACTTTGATGATGCTATAAATTATGATAATTTTATGCAGTACATGTAAGGTGAGTTGAACCAATTTCAACAGAATGAAATTTTTACTCTCATGGAACAACCCAATATTCATCCAATTATTGGCACCAAGAAGGATTTAAAAAAAACATTAGGATCATTGAATTATCATACTTAACAAAGATCAAAATATTTATAAAGGATAAAATAAATATTATTTTATTGACTATGGTGAAAAGTTTCACTCGTTTAGTGGATAGAGTCCATGAAAATATTATTGGAATTCTTTTCTCATTTTAATCTTAATCATTTTCAAATGGATTTTAAATGTTTTTATCCAAATGTATTTACTTGTAATAGTGTTTTGGTAGATAACCCACCTGGATGTGATAATCCAAAAATTTTAAATCATGTTTTTTAAGAGAACATCTTTATAGTTTAAAAAAATCAAGTAGGTCTCGGTATGAGAGGATAAATAAATTATTTTTATCAAATAATAATAAAATGGGAATTTTTTTTTTCACTATTTTCATAAAAAAAATTTATAATGATTTTTCAATCATTCTAATTTATATAGATGATTTTATTTTTTGGATCAAATAAATAAAGTATTTGTAATGATTATTATGATTTAATGAATAAAGAGTTTTCAATAAGTATTATTGTAGGACTCAATTTTTTTAATTCAAATTTCCAAAAATTCCAATGTAAATTCTTTAAACAAAAGTGAATATACTAAAGAGATTCTACCAAAGTTTTATGTGGATCATGATAAGTAAATTAGAATACCTCTAAGTAAAACTTATTGAATAATTTTTGATGAAGCTTATATGTTGGTCGACAATAAGCATTATATAGTTATGATTGGATGTCTACTTTACCTTACTGAAACCTTTCAAGAAATATTATTTAGTGTGTTAATTTATGATGGTTTTCAATCAAATCCAATGGAATATCATTTAAAATATATCAAAATTGTTTTTTGATATTTTAAATAAACAAAAAACATTGGATTATTTTATCAAATGGAATATTACTTGGAACATAATTGTTTTCCAAATTCTAATTTTTTAGGATTATAATGATATTGGAAAAGTAATAATAGGAATTTTCACTCACTAGGAAAATAAATGTCTCATGGTGAAGTGGGGAAAAGAATATTTTTTATCTTTCTAGAACTAAAGAACAATTCATAGCCTATGGGTGTTTTTGCACATGAATTATATAAATAAATGTACTCTATTATAATTTTGGATTATATATGATCATATTCCTATTATGTGTGACACACAATTATGGAATTTATATCTTTAAAAATACTATAAAACACTATCACACCAGAAAAACTGGACAAAGGCACCATTTTCCTTGAGATTAATTTCAAAAAGTAAATACCATTATTGAATTTTTTCATGTCAATCAACATATTAGTGATATAATTAATAAACCTATTATTATTCATCTATTTTAATTCATTAATGGATGTTTGGGAAATATTAACTTGTGATACATATATCATAACCTTCCCAAGTATGTGAAAAAATCAATTTTATTATCAAAATTATCATGTTTTCCCCAAAAATGAAATGTTTTATAAATGTTTCTTAACTAAAAATGTATTCAATTTTTTTATAAAATTTTAATGTAAAAAGATACTGAAACTATAAGATAAAAATTCAAGTATGGATTTAAATACTTTTACGTGGTCCTTGCATACATGTACTTGGAGAATTTTATATCAAAATGGTATGGTTGAATTTTTAATCTAATTATCTCCTTGGAAAAGAGTAGTGGTATTTTACTTCACACCTCATTTGAAATTTCTAGTGAATTTTTAATCGTTTATTAACCTAAAATTTTCCAAACATTAATAATGGATTTTTTTTTCAAATATTTTTTTAGCCCTATATTCCTTTTTTAGTTTTTTTATTTTCTCCTCTTATTTATAATTAATTATTTGAGGGGAGTTAATATTTCTCATACGTAAATGATCCCATAAGAGACAATATTTTTCTCAATTATTTTCTATTGTTTTATTTATCTCTTGAGTTTATTCAAAAAAATGTTCAATGTTTTATTCAACACCTGAGATTTATTTTTTGGTTGAAAAATGTTTGTTTTCTTCTATCTTTGGATTTTTTTTGAAAATCACTGTTTTTAATTATTTATTATAAAATTTTCAAAAATAAATTTTTTATGTCTCTCAAAAGATCCTTAATTATGGAAATAATAGTTTTATATATTATTTATTTATTTACTCTAACCTCATCTATAAATTATTTTTAATATTTTCAAAAGGGGAAAGTTGTTTTCTATTTTCAAAGGGGGAAAAAATTTGTTAATTATAGAAATATAAGTTTATTGTTATTATTTTTGTTATTTAATTATAGTGGTGAACTTATAAAAATCCTTATTGGGGACAATTGATCGAAATAATAAAATCTTGTTAATCATATCATGTTTATCTCTCTATACATGTCTTATTATTGTTTTCAAATATTTTTGTTCTAGTATTTTTGATTATCAAAAAGGGGAGATATTATTTTGATTGTAAATATATTTTATTTTAATGATCACAATGACTCTTTAACATGACTAATAATTTCATTTACATGATTAATAGTTAGAAATGTGATGACATCATGTTAAAATCTCAAAATAATTTTGAATGATACTTAGATAAGTATAAATATTATTTTTTAACCATTACAATAATGTTCCTTGACCAATAAAAGGCATGAATGGAAGCAAGGAGTTCATAGAGGTTATTAGATACTAAAAGCCACAATGATCTAGCTAATTCATAGACACCACCCAACTAGGGTCAAAGTTATTATCCTCCCCTTATTGAAGAATTATACCGATTTCCAAATATAGAAGCATCGACTTGCCAGTGCCAATGGAAAATATAAATCCTTGGAGAATATGCTCACCAGCCATTTGTTGGGATAACATATTCCATATTTTAAGTTCTATAGGATCATAGGTTGGAACTGTAGCAACACATGCTGCCTGGATGTGGCGATTGGGTATCATGTGGCTTAGGGACAATGTCTCTAATACAATAATTAATGCTGGTCAAAACAAAATAATAATTATATTAAATGACTTCATTTCACCCTAAATAATTCCAAAAGGATGTAAAAGATTTTTAGGCCATAAATAGACCCCTTTAGTTCCTTGGATACTCACATTCTAAAAAATTCTCTATAACTGACATGCTACAATCCTCAAATATCTCCTACGTGATCTCATTTTCTATGTTAGGCCTCATCCAATAAAGTGTGTCATATTATTGAAATATTAATCTTAATCTCATCCATAATTCTCATTATCTCCAAGTAGTTATTATAAATATTTTGATAGAATCAAGGCTATGTTAAAATGTGATTACATTTAGAAATAATATATTCTCATCCTTTCTTCTATTATCAGTGTTCAATTCCTTTAATGTGAGGAACTTAGGTTTTCTTGACATAACCAATAAAGGAAAGAGACTTTTTTTCATAGATATTTATTTATATATATATTAAAATTCTTGGTCGAATTGTAATTACAGTTTGTAGTTACCATCTAAAATAAAGGGAGTTTTGATATCCTTGTTTTTGTTAATGGAAATGAACTAATACCATAAGTCATAAATCCACTAAGGTGGTAGATAAAGGATATATTTATTATTTATTATTGAAATTCCTGACCCAAATGTGTTTCATATATATATATTTTTAATTTAGATTTATTAGAAATTTTAATTTGTTTAATCTATCAATTACTTAATCCATCAATTAGATAAATGATTTAATATATAAACCATTATTTATTTTATTCTTCCACTTGTATATATAGTGATATCATTGTTCAGTTAACTTTGTTTTAATTTTATCAATTTTTCTTTTTAAATCAACAAAGGATTTTAGTTATATTCATTCTATCAAAAAAAATTAGTCTTTAAAAAAGATTTATTTCAGTTGTTTTAAAGGTAAATATACTCACATATCATTCCATTTTACACTACTCTATTTTACATATTTATCTGGAAATATTATATAGTACCATTAATGAATATAGAATGAGGAATCATGATAATGAGTCTAGAAAAAATGAGAGTTACCAGGATGTGTCTTTTAATGATGGGATTAAATACATGTTGAAGGAAGACCTTGAAAATTTTGTTGTTGATGAGTTGATTCCCATTCTATCTTATACTATAGAACGAGAAAAGGAACATTAAACAAAAATGTCCACATTATTTATTTGGGTGTTAAAATATGGGAAATATTGTGAAAAAATAATATAAGATATATCAAGGGGTTGAAGAATAAGAATTTCCTAATAAAATGTATTAATAGAGATAAAGGAAAATAAAGGTTACAAAGTGATTTATTTTAGAAGAAAAATTTCAATCTTAAGAAGATGACAGAGATAAGGAAAATGAAGTTAATGAGGATGAATATTGAGATGATATTTGGGAATATGGATTGGTGGCTAATGTGGACAACTGAGAAGTTGAGAATAATGATTCAATAATTGATTGAAATGAAGGTATATTTGATATTAAATTCTAATAATAGGAAGCTCTTAAAGAAATAAACCATTTTTCGGGAAATTATTAAGAAGTCAAATGGTGTGGCATGTGACTCCTTGATTTAGAATCTGTAGAAGGAGGAATGAAATTTATAATTAATCACAAAAATAAATTATATACAATATGGAATTTATAATTATTCTAAAATGGAAGTAGATATCAAAGTCACTATTAATAAACAAGCTCATATAATATATGTTCTCACTAATTCATTCAAATGAATGGTAAAAACATTGAGGAGATTAAAGGAGAACTCATATATTTTTTGGAAGAATAGTGATGATTTGGAGAGAGTTCTTACTTTAAGAATGATAGTATGAATTAAAAGCACATTATACTATATGGAGCTTGAGGGAATTTTTGAAGGGTTTAATCAATGTATTTTTTTACACCTAGTTTAGTGGCTCAAGAATAAGTACAAATATACCATGAAGTATTTAAAAAAAAGAAGACAGTCTTGTTAAATGTATAACCTCATGTGTCAACACGATATAGAAAGGTATATACATGAACCTCTTATAAGTGTACCGATTTTATATTAAAAATGAGAAGAAATAACCATAAATATTATGATACTATTTTAGAAAATTGAGACACATTCAACATGAATATTATATCAAAGGGAGATACTTTATCTTGTAAGAATCACAAAAATAGGAAAGAAGGATTTACAATTGTTTTTTTGCTTATAATGGGCACTATAACTATTGTAAAGTTTTTGGGAACAAATTAATTTTTGAAACATCAATTATGAAATGGAAGGTTGAAAATGAAAAATGAAAATATGGAATATAAAAACTTGTAGAATCATCAAACAATATAAAAAATAAAAATGTATTTCAGGTCATATAATTTGAATAATACTCCCTAAAACTAGTGGATGGGGATAGTTTCCCACCATTAGAAAAACGGGACCAATGGTCGTGGGTGAATAAAATAGAAACTGAGAAGTAGAATGTTATTAATATTTCCTTGATTGTAATAGAAAACTCATGATTGTAGAATCTATATAGTGGGTGTAATTTTAATATATCTAAAAATAAATAATTTATCATATGGATTAGGTATGATAATGATTATCTTATTAGGTTTAAAAATTATATTTAATATAACATATCTAGTTCAAGAATAGAAAATGTTGATGAAAGAGATCTTAGAGGAACATATATCCCCTTAGTTAAAGGTCTTTACCATAATGAGTTTAGAATAATCCATTTGAGTGACTAGAGACATATAAAAGAATTAATATAGAATGGTTTCACTATTAAATCTATAAATGGGTTGATCAATAATGTAGGTAAAAAGACCAAGGTGAATCATAACCTTATTGGAAAAGCAAATGTCTGATTGAAATCCAATGTGGATAAAAATAGATTATGGTACAAGTATCTTGATCATTTGAGAAAAAAACCATTTGTGGAACTTGGTAAATAATATCAGATCTTGAGATATACCCCAGATCACTTCTGATTACACTCACAATTGTGATACATTTCAAATAGAGGAGATTTTTTAGAAGATGTAAAAACCAGTGAAAGAGAAATCATCAAAATTACAAAAACATGTAAATGTAGATTAATTTAGGCTAATGAAAGTTGTGTGTAAATTATTTTTAAAAGCGTGTAACATTATTAATAATTATAAACATAGTTCAAAACTCATATCACATATTCAAAATTGAAAAATCAAACATGGATTGTCTTGATACTTTAGGAAAAAATTGATAAATCATTCTTTATGTATATGAATCAACCACATATCAGTCTAACACAAGTTGTGCACGATATGAATCGATGTGTGTGTATTCTATTTAAAAATAATTTTTTATTAATGCATTTAAACATTGTTATGCTTCATTTATTTTTTATAGTATTAGTAGCATAATCATTGTCTTTTATTACATGCACACCCTTCTTTTGTTCTCAATATGGGATGGTGTGCATGGAAACTGGTAGTGAGATTGTGATATTTTGAATGGGGGTTTTCAAGAAAGTGGAATATAGGTAAACCCTTGGTGTTTTTAAATTTTTACAAATGTAATTTTTATTATATATTTTACATTCAATGTGATTATAATCTATTGAAATATTTGGAAGTAAATTTTTTATATGTTTAATTTATTATTTTGAAAATTTATTTGAAATTAAATTTTAATTTTTAATGGGATGTAATAATGTCCGATAAATATAGAGAACATTGTTCAAACCCATGTATTTTATTAGTATAGTTATTATCACTAAAAAAATAGTCTTATATTATCAATAAATATAGAACTAATACAATGTGATTTTATCAGTGTTATTTCAATTGTTGATAAAATCACCATACATTTAAAAATTATACCATTGTCAATAATTCTTTAAAATTTATATTTATTTTTACTCACACTAATAAATATTGTATATATAGTAGTTCTAAAAGTCCCCTCTAATGTGGGATTATCCTTTTAATGTTTAATAAAGAGGAATTTACCTATAATCTGTTTAATGAAGAACAAATAAATTAATATTATATAGTTAAAATACTATTTTTCAAAAAATTATATTTACAATACATTTTCATTCTTATTAAATAAAAAATGGTTTAATTCCCACTTTAATTATAAATTTTTGTTAAATAAAAAATGAATTTTATAGAAAAATAAATGGTAATATTGTTTTTATAAATTTCATCTCTATTCCCAATCCATCATTTTTATAGTAGAAAGGATCACATTTCCATTATCTCTACTCTTCTTAAATTGATTGTCCTTATTACTGAATATTTAATTACTTATGGTCCTCTATCATTTTCCTTGACTTTTGTTTGAGTATATGTTGAGTTTCTCTTACTTGGGTGTCATTGGACTTGGGTTGAATATTAAGGGATCATGCTTTTTTTCTAAGGCCTCTAAACATTGACCTAGATTTCAATGTTCCCCCATTTTATTTTGAATAAAAAATAAAATTTAAACTAAAAAAATCAATTTTATTTCATTTTACATTTTAATAAATAATTTAATATAATAAACTAAAAATACGGTTAGTGATCATTTTAATAATAAAATTTTGTGCATTAAACAATGAACTGTAATGAAATATTGATGAAACTATGACTTCCATTAATGGATTACCAATCCATTCATTTTCTAGAGAGGGGATAATGTACATTATTATAAGGATGCTCTAAACATTTTTTACAACCTATAGGCTATTGTAAAAATATTTTCAAAGTATGATCATTATAATTTTTTCTTAAAATAAAATTGGAAATGATTCAAATATAATTTTGTTTCAGTTTCTATTTCAACTACAAATTCATTATAATAATAAAAAAATTTGGCCGATGAATATTTTAATAACAAAATGTTGGGTAATTAATAATATAATTGAATGATAATAGATGAAAATATGTTCCTCATTAATTTCACTCCCACTTCTTTTCTAGACAAGGAATGACTATTTCAATAATTTACATGAATATCAACATCATTAGCATTGGTAATGTTCTCTCCACCTTGATTCTGATGTGTAGGATTATCTTATCCAATGTTTCACTACATTGAGGAACCCTATTTCTCAGTGTAAATCATATCATTCTCTACATGATAGACAATAATTATCATGTCCAATATTTTAGCGTTCTCATATAAAAAATCAAAAACTAAATTCATCTATCTTAGGTATTTTTTCTATAATAATTAATTCATGTATAACACATGACACCTCATTTTAATCATGCATCATTATTTTACCCTAATCACATTATTTAATAGGAATGTACCCAAACATTGCATTAAATTATACATCATGACCAAAAGGCATTAATAACCCATACATGCATTATTTTTAAAAGGTATCATATGTTATAAATTCGTTTAACTATGATAAAATTCATAAATCAAAAGTTTGAATTTACACATGAAATGAAAATTAAATTTAAGAAACATTATATCTTTAAATGCAATGTTGATTTTTAAATAAACATAATTTATTATTACTCTATCATTTGTTGGAGTTTTAGAGTTCTTCATTCATTTATGGGAGCATGTGTTGCATTTTTTTTGGTAGAGAACAAGGTGGATGAATTTTAAATGTGTTCCATGAGTTCATAAGAGTTTATTAATGTTGTTAGATGATCTCCCCATGAGTGAATGAAACAAATTTAATAATTTATCTACTATATTACCAATGTTGAAGTTTAATCTCCTCCCCATTTTGATTTATTTTCATTTATGTATTTCAACCCCTTCTTTATATAAAGTAATTAAACATATAAATGTTCATGGGAGTATATATATATAATACACATTTCCCACCACGAATTGAGATTTTAGGCCAGGTATTGGGCCATTGGACCATCAATACATGTCAGTTCATTTCTATTGGAGCATCCTCGGGATGAAAAATTTGATCCATATCAATCACCAGATAGAGCTAGATGGACATAGGACAAAACTAAGATGATGATTTTATTTTTAACAAGAATGTAGGAAATTATTAATAACATCTTTTAATAATGACTTACTTATAATAAAGTGGTTTTCAAATTGTTTAAATATATATATATCTGTGTGTGTGTGTGTGCTCGATTACATCTGCCAATATGGGAACCAACACAATGAAATAAATTGAAATAAATACACAGTCACCAAGACTTTACCCCCTGACCAACATATCATGGTGTGTGTGTGGTGGAAAGGTGGGGAGGATGAGTCTTTAACTCATTGTAATCCTAACACATTTCCTTCTAATCTATCCCCTTTCTACTAATTTAGAAATTTTCCTAGTGTTAATTGGATGGGGAGAAATAAAATATGTTACACAATTGGGTGAAATTGACTGACATTATGATCATGTGACATTTCCAATTTGTCCAGAATCAATGAGTTTGCCTTTTTATTTTACTTTTTTCCCTATCCATCATTTGTACATTCCTTGGTTTAGTGTGATAATCTTCCACCTAAGTAAACTAACCCCAAGATCTTTTTTTAATCGACGTTTTTATCTTATTATTATTGATACTTTTTTTATATTTGTTTTTAAAAAGAAATTAACTCTCCTATGTTAATTATTAATTTTTAATATAGGTAAAAAATGACTAAAACCATTAATGTAATTACATTAGATGGAATGAGTTATCATCTCTAACAAATTCATTCAAAAAGTGTGCTAAAGCTCATGAACCATACCTTTCAAAATAAATAATAATATAACTACTATTAATTAATTTTAATTATTCAATTGATAATATTTAATAATAGAATCATTATGTTTAGCACAAATAAAATTTTGAAAATTAAAATTGATATTAATAATTATTTAATTTAAAATTAGATATAACTAATCTGATACATTTGTAGGGCATGAACTACTATAGAAATAGATTTTAAAAGTACTTGGAGAATCATTTATTAGTGTTAAAAAAATACTATTAATCTTAGTGCAGATAAAGGGAGACCTATATGAGTGCTGATAACACTACCATAGTTTTTCCCTTTAATAGTGCACAAAAAGAGATTTAACAACACTAAACACGAAATGTTTCCCTCAGTTTTGTTAAAGGGTGGGGGGAACCCCTTATCAGTGTTAAAAAAATAACTGATAATGGTGGTATTTAATCACACTAACAAAGTTGGACACTGTAACAGTGCATAAAAAGGGGTCAACCATTGATAAAAAGCACTATTTTCCTCATTTCCATTTAAGGGGAACCCTTTATTATTTTTTCCATTCGAACTAAAAAAGGGTGGCCTTTATCTGTGTTAGAAATAACATTGACAAAGGCCCTACATCTGTAGTGTGATATTTTTATAAAAACACAATGCAACAAATACACTTAGATCAGAAAAAATCTTACATTGATAAAACTATAAATATATAAATTAAAAATAATCATTAAATAATTCATTAATAAAATGTTAATTTTAAATAAAATGACACTCTAAGAGTCATACCAGTCACATATTGCATCATATCGATGTGGGGATTACCAATACATGTCACAAATGACTTATGGATTGTTTTCATAAATTATCGAAATAATCAAAATATGTTTAATCAATTTTTGAGTATGTCATTTGCCTTTTTTACTAAAATTACATTTTAAACTGAACACACACACTTTGAGTCATACCAACCACATCATATGTCAGTTTGATGTGATAGTGATTAAAAAATAATAAAAAATGACATAGGAATCATTATCTTAAATTATCAAGACAATCTGATCACTTCTTCTTGGTTTTTAGTCAGTGATTTATGTTTTGAACTAAAAAGTCAATTCTAGATTAGTAATGAATAGTTTGAGTAATGGTGGGATCACAGTGTATTAGGTTGAGGTGAGGATTATTCCAACAAATCAAAATTTACATATTAGTAATTTTATTAATGTATAAAAACAATATGAATGTGTTTTCTCTTTTTGATTATGTCACTTGTTTTTTCCCTAAAATGTCAATTTGAAATAAAAATACTCACTTAGAGTCATTCCAGTCACACCGTGACTTTGGTCAAGGGGATATTTACTACAAAAAATCAAAAATGACATATGGATTGTTTTCCTATATAATGAAAATAATCCAAATGTTTTTTCTTGGTTTTCAGTATTTCACTTGTGTTTTTTTTACTAAAATCACATTTTTATTTTAAAACACACAATTCAGGTTACACTAGTCACATCGTGTGTCATTTTGATATGAGACTAATAACTACACATCAAGAATGACATAGGTATAATTTTTAAAAATTATAATGAAAATCACAACATATTTTCTTATATTTCAGTGAGTGACAATATTTTTGAACTAAAATGTGGATTTTAAAATAATAACAGACCCCTTGAGTCATACCGGGAACATGGTGTATTATATTGAGTTGAGGCCAATTCCTACACATCCAAAATTACTTATGGATCATTTTATTGAGTTATGAAAACATCCTAATTTGTTTTATCAGTATTGGGTATGTTACTTTTCCTTTAAAATTAATTGTCAATTTCTAATAGAAAGATACATTTGAATCCATCTCTGTTACACTATTTGTCAAATTTAGGTGAGGGTGATTTATGAACATAAAAAAATTCATATGAATAATTATCCTAACGTATCAAAACAATTCATATTTTTTTCTTGGTTATGATTTTTTCACATGTCATTTTTACTTAATTTAATGACAATTTTAAATAAAAAAACCCACATGGGGTCATACCGGCCACACTTTGAATACGATTGATTTGAGTTAATTATTATAAAACAAAAATGAATTATTTATCATTTTATTAATGTATCAAAATAATTTTAATCAATTTTATATGTTTCAAGTTTTTAACTTTTTCTTGTTAGTAAGATTAATGTTAATTTTAAATTAAAAGACTCACAATGAGTCATACTGGTCAAAATGAGTGTTTTATTGAGGTGAATAGGATTCTTTCATGTTACACATTATATATGGGTTGGTTTAATGAATTATTAAAACTATATGAATGAATTTGTTTGGTCTTGAGTATAAAAAAATTCCAATTTACTAAAATTAATTTCAATTTAAAATGAAAAGACACACTTGGAGTCATACATGTCATATCACTACAAGAAATTTATGATATAGCCATAGAAATTTAGCCACGGTTTTATAGTTCCATGAATATAGCTTATTTATAGACACAATTCAATTATACGGCTGTGGCTAAAAAATTTACCTGTAATTTTTTTCTAATATGTGTCGGTATCCTCCTCTATCCTCCCCTGATCCCTGACCCTCTGAACCCTTGAACTCTCGAATGGAGGTGCCCTCCTCCTGAATACCCTTTGCATGTGACCCTCCTTCCCTGACCCATCACAACCTCTCCTCTCCCCGATCATCCTCCACTGATGGTTCCCCTCCTAGCCACTGAACAAGGAACCCCCCTGTGAGCCGCTGCCACTGAACTCAGGACACCTCACCTCCCCCCACTAATGCTGCTCCTAGGTGGCCTACCTACCTCCTCCGGTATGCCTCCGACATGGTCAATGCCCTCTAGGTGATCCTCCTCTTTTTTATGAACAATTATGTGTACATTTCTTTATCGGTGTGTGTAGAAGTAAACTGGAAAGGTTTCACATGTTGGAGTATGGTAAATATGTTTTGGAATTATATACATTATTATAATTATTATTGATATGTGTGGAGCGAGGGATATGTATTTTTCAGTGAAGAGCCTATTTTTCTAGATTGTGAATCTTTATAGTGGAGTTGTGGACAGTTGGAATTGATAAAAAATGATGATATCAAATTTTGATTGTAAAAATGGGAAATATGGGATCATCCTAGATACTTCTTAAGGGTTGTAATTCCTATGGTTGGGAGTTTTTAATGACCCAAAAAATTACATGGTCTTTAATTTTGAATGAAATTTGATTTTTTTTCCTCTATAAGGGATATTTTTTGTGAATAGGGATAAGAATTGGAATTTCAAGAGTTAGTACATCTATGGGATGTGTTTTCACTTGAGGATAATGGTTATATAGTGGTTTGGGTGAAAAATATTTTTCTGGTGACTAACATAAAAAAACTACAGTAGTCATTGGGTTTTTGATTAGGAGGGATTATGTGCCTCTTAATGGGTTTGTAAAAAACTACAGCCTTTATAAGGTACCCGTTGGAGGGGTACTAGAAACATGGTGGGCTAAAAAGTGTAGTGGAACTTTTATAAGGTCCATCAGGTATACAGTAGAGGTGGATTTGTTATCTAGTAGGGATGGGTGTTATTTTTTAATGATAACAAAACATTTATTCTGGATTCCACCTTTAAAAATGCCTTATGGGGTTCTTCTCATTTAAATGGCTAGAACCATGGGAGGGGATATCCCTTCTCCTCTCATTTTTTCATTTCCATTATGAGTG
The DNA here is from genome assembly GCA_963277665.1 of Viscum album. NCBI lineage: Eukaryota > Viridiplantae > Streptophyta > Magnoliopsida > Santalales > Viscaceae > Viscum > Viscum album. The sequence goes on from OY728160.1 coordinate 1,405,185,026, forward strand.
TGTAGAGATTTGAGATTTTTTCATCATGAAAGATAGAGGTAAATATTCCTCTTCTACCTCAATTATTATTTCTTATTCATATCATTTAATATTTAGTTTTTTAGGTTAAGGTTTATGTCAGATTTCACAAAGACATGGTGAAATTGGACCTTATTATGAGGCTTCATAGAGTGGTGGAATAAGTGTGATTTTTTAACATACTCCCCTCTACCAAATCAACTAATTAATGCATATATCGTAGGATTAGTCACTGAAAACTTAGATGGTCCTCCCTGTATTCCAAAGGCCATCCATTACCAAATATGGTGATGTTTCCATGATTTATTTATTTATCAATGCGTGATAAATACTATATTATATGTAAATATTGTTTTATTTTTCTCATTATGTTATATACTCTAATTTATTATTATTTATTAAATCTATCCTTGATGAAATCATTACATTATCACCATTTCCTCATAGAATGTGGTGCAATGACATTAATATTCCACAGTCTCATCATTAACCAAGATTTCATTTGATCTTATTCTCTCTTATATTTTGATATCTTTACCCAAAAAACTTTCCAATTTATGTAGTATATGTTTACAAGCATGATTATTATTCATCATGGTTGATTACCTGGATAAATATTTACACAATAGTGTTTCTAATAATTTATATGTCAATACTATTCTAATATTTCTTGGATTCTGGTTTGAGAAAACATGAACAAGATGTATCATGAACATATTTTGGTGATATATTTAAAAATATAGATGTTATGGAATCATCATCAATATAATGGTGAGCTCATAGAATATTCAGATCTATTATATACTGATAAAATTGATTATTTAAATTCTGATTATTCTTTATTGGTTCATCATTATTAGATTTAAAATTCTCAACAGCGATAATGAAGTTACCATCATTGAAGCTAATTTGTGATGACATGGGCCCAATGATATTCTACATGCATGTAAAATTTAAAATGTTACATCTCCCTCTTTACCTATTGTTTTCAAAAATAGTATTTTATAAAAGACAATAAATTATTTCATAATTTTGAAGCTAAACCTCAAAACATGTCAGAGTGAATTGATGTTCTTATAGATTTTCAATTTACTACTTTCATAAAAATTACTAAAATAAAACATAGTGGATATGTGTTATTTTTATTAAATTTCATAACCTAGTTTATAAGACAACATAATTACTTTTCATTATCTGATACAAGTCAAATCTTAACCACTTATTTTAAATAGAATATTATAAATGGATGGATGTGATCCTTGTAACCATATAATACTAATGAAATCCTACTAGTTTATTCAGGTATCCAAATTATGATATAAGTATCCATCTAATTTTCATCAAGATGTGGTGTGCTATAGGTTAATGAGGAATCCATTCAAGAATAACATTTATATTTTCACTCAGTGTTCCCCATATATGGACTAATTTTTCTTTTATTTTTAAGAATTATAATAATTTCCCCCATTCGTGAAATCCATAAATGAATGAAAGTATAGAATAAAAAAATCATTAAATAAATATAATTTAATATTTTAACTATATCAAAATTTGATTATTCTCTCATTCTTATTTTATTATATTTTGAAAATTAGACTCTTACTATTTCTCTCTATTCTAAATATCCTTCTTATTTATCTTCAATTTTTTTTTCACAAATCATCATAAAGAAGAATATTTCAATGTTTACATTAATTAAATGTATTATAATTTGTATGCATTTTTTTTATCTGAGTATTTTATTGGTACAAAAATGATATTATATGAATCGCCATATAAACCTTGAATGTTTTCAATAATAAAATGTGTTCTCATTTTTATGCATTAGGTTTATCAGGATTCTTTGTTCCATCCACATATTTTGATGAATAAACCAATAAATATTTCAATGATCATGATGATGGTGGTGGTGGTGGTGGTCTGAGAGGAGGTGTTAATGATTTTGGTGTTTCTATAAGAGATGATGAGGGTCATGATGGTTCTGTTTATGCTGATATTGAGGTACATCTCAGATGTAAAATTTATTCTTGGTTTATACATTTAATATTATAAAATAGTTATTTTTATTATGATGATATTTATATTGAAATTATATATTGTTTATATTGGAGATAGTTTTAATTCTTATGATATATATTGTATTATGTTCAAGTTAATTTTTTTTGGAAGTTTGTTTTTTTTCACGTAGTTAGATGATACGAATTTTGCTATAATGTGTAGCTATTATAGAGGAATTTGTTGATTAAATATAGCTGGGTAGGAATAAATTTACATGGTTATTAACTATGGCTGTAGGGATTATTTTCCATGGTTTTGAATGTGTTATTAGGGACCAATATCAAAGGTTTACCCATGGATGTAGTTAAAAATTACCATTGTTAATACCAAGGATTTATCATATAATTTCCATGGAATTGAAAATGGTATTACACAATAATTGAATAGGATAAAAAAATACATGTACTAATTCCATAGTTAAAACCATTTATATACATGGAATAATTCCATGGATTAAAATGCAGAAGTTGAAAACCCCTATTGCAACAGCTTTATTAGCCACAGTTAGGGAAACCTTTGATATAACCTATTTATATGGATTTTTCACATACTACTATAGTTACATACCACAAATATAGGTTATTTTTCTAATAATGATATAAAATGGATCATGAGATCATGTGTCTGAGAATCCAACCCTAATTCTTGGAAAATGTAACTCACTACCCTAAAAGATTAGACTGTAAGAATTATATCTCAAATTCTTGTGGAGGAAAAAACCAAAGGTTTTTGAAATGTGAGTATCAAAAAAATTTTGGAAACCCACTGATGGATGAATTGTGTATCTATGTATATCGTAGATTAATAGTTCCAAAAATGGAGCACAAATGTGTGAAGGGATAACTAAAAAACAGCAAGTGTGTCTAGTAGAAAATATCTTGTCAAATTTGATCAATAAGGTAAATGGGACCTGCAGGGTATTGTCTGTGTTGTTTGAGGTTTGGTAACTTGATGATATATTTTTTTCACAAAATTTAAACCTATTAATGTTATAGGATACCAAGTTATAGGGTAGAAAATATGTAAGAGTGAACAAACATGCTGTAAAAATGAAATAGGTTTCACAGAATAAGAATAAATTATCATTGAAGGAATAATTATAAATTCATGAAAAATTCTATGAAACGGGAAACATATATGGAAACCTATATGATAAATTTTTTTATGTTCCAACCATCCACTCCACTCATGATTATAATATAAAGAGGCAAAGATATTAAATGAAAAATAATAATGAGAGGAATGAAAAATATTCCTTGGGAAATCATACAACTCCCCAAAATCCAAAGAAGGATTAAGAGGGTCTTTAATAATAATGAATTAATAACTACAATAAATAATTTTAAACTATTAATAATAAGCATAACTAGTATGTCACAAAAAAATATAATAAGATTCTTACATTGTGTTAGTGATTTCCATTCAAGATTTTTTAGGAAGAGTGCATGTGGAAAAAACACTATTAAAACATGTGTTAGTCCATGAAGATAATAATTCTTCAAATAAGTAACCATAATAGATCATAGTTCATGATTTAGAATGTGTTATGGATGTCTTTAGGGTGACCTACTTGGAGGTTTTTAGGAAGTGTGAGTGTGAAAAAAACACACTCAAAAATTATGTATTGATTTGTGAGGATAGTAATTGTTCTAACAAGTTGTTTCTAAAAGATAATAGTTTGTGGTCAGCTTGATAATCATATATCAAGTAATATGGAAATTAGTTTTAAAACCTATATTTTTTACACATATTAACATGATTTTCAAGGATATATCAGATGATATTTTACATTTTGGTAATTTGAATTTGATTTAATGCTCTTAAAATACAGTTTCTATATTATTTTTGAATATTCCACATGACATTATGTTTGTTCATCCATTCTATTAAATTAGCAATTTTATGTACACTATATTTATGAGTATAGAGATCTCACAATCAAATAATAAAGGGGAAAAAATTAGCAGGGGGTTGTGGGGGTTGGGTGGGTGTTGGGGGTGTGTAGGGGGGTAAGGGGTGTGCCGGGTAGGAGGGGCAGGGGTAGGGGTGCTTGGGATGTGCAGGGGATTTTACATGGGGAAGGGTGTGGTGGGGGGGGGTGTAAGTGGGGTGTGTAGTGAGGAGGGGGACTATGATGTAAGGGTCAGAGAGAGGGTGAAGGTGGGGCACAATGGGTGGGGGTGGGTTAGGGGGGCAGGTGGGTGTGGAGGGGGTAGGGAGGGGGTGTAGGGGGGGGGGTACAAGGGGGGTGTACAGTGAGGAGGGGGTAGGGGGTGAAAGGGGTTGGGGATGGGTGCAAGTGGTATGGGGAGGGTTCATGTGGTTTTCAAGGGGGGAGGTGGTGGGGTAGGAGAGGTGAATGGGGGGAGGGGTAGGGGTGTTCTGTGGGAAGGGGTAGGGTGATTGGTGAGGGGGTGAAAGGGGGTGTGCATTGAGGAGGGGGAAGTTGGGGTGCTTGGGGAAGGGGGAGGGGTGCAAGAAGCAGGGGGAGGATGTAGGTGGGGGTGTTCAAGGGGGGAGGGGGTAGGGTGAGGGGGGGTGAGGGGGGGGTGTAGTGAGGAGCAGGAGGGAAAGGGTGATAAGTGCGAAGAAGGTGTGTAGAAGTAGGGGGTGGGGGTACTGGTGAAGGGTAGGGGGTTGTGGGTGTGGTGGGGGCGGATGTTGTAGGGGGGATATGTGCAATGGGACTAGGGTTTTATTTCATTTTTGAGTTGGTTTAACCACAAGGTATTGTGTTTCTCGGGCTTATAGATTATTCCACTTCAATGCAGCTTTATTTACGATATACCAATTTTTTTTAAAATTGTATTCCATTATTATATAGCTTTTATTTATTATTATAATTTATTCAATATCCAATTGAATTAATATATATCTGATATTTATGATTTATCGTTTTTCATGATCCCCTTGAAACTGTGTTTTGTGTATACATTTTCTCACATGTGCATTTTTGTTATGATTTTATCCCATCTTAGCATATGCTTATGCTTATGTCTAGTTCTTTCATATTTATACATTTTTGATATGTTATCAATGAAAACATGTTTCCTTCTTCCTCTATTATGGGTTTCATTCATGATTTCGATTTTAAACATACATAACTAAATTAGAAAATAATTTATCTCTCCTTTGACAACATTGATTACAATAGCAATATATGGTCTTTGTATTTTCAAAATTCAAGAGTCTAGACTTCTCAAAAAATCATCCTGAATATAAAAACCATTGAAAAAGGTCTAATTATTCTCTCTTTATTATATTTTATTATGAAATGTATGAATTATTTCCAATCTTTTTCCGGACATTCAACAATCAATGTGGGTTTCCATAAGAGAATAATGTTTCTACAGAAAAATAAAATACATTAGATTTCTCAGAACATCAACATGAATATAAAAATTATTGAGAAAGGTTTGATTCTCCCCTCTTCTTATTTAGTATAAAAGTTATGAATTATTCAGGAAAAATTGATTTTTCTATCACACATTGATATTAAGAGTCTATATTAGGTTTTGTTTTGGTTATCCTGAACTTTTTCTCTGCTTCTAAAATATTTAGTAGCTTATGTAGGGGGAGTGTGCAGGCTGGGGGTCTGTCTAGGATGGGGGGTCTATCCAATGATGGGTGTGAAGGGAGGAGAGGGGATTTATATTGGGGAAAGGGGTTGTAGTGTGGGGTGGGGTGGGGTGGGAGGGGGATGTCCGAGGGGGGGGGGTGAGGGGGGGGGGGCTATCCAGGGGGGATGTGCAGGGTGGGGTGGGGGGCTACCCTAATGGGGGTTGTATAGGGAAAGGGAGGTGGTGTTGTCCATGGAATGGGAGGGGGGCTTCAGGGGGAGTGGTGTTGGGGGGGGGTGTCTAGGGGGAGGGAGGGGGGCTACAGGTGGAGTGTTTGGGAGGCTGTATGGGGGTGGGAGGGTGGGGGGAGTGGTGATGTACAGGGGGTTGGAGGGGGATACAAGGGAATGGGGATTGTCAAAGGAAAGATATGGGGCTGTAGGGGGAGTGGTGGTGGTGGTGGTGTGTGTGTGGGGGGGGGGGGGCTGTCTACGGAAGGTGGATGTCCAGGGAAAGGGAGGGGGATGCAGGGGGAGGGACGGGGGTTGTCCTGGGGAAGGGAGGGGGATTCAGGTGGAGTGGGTGGGTGGGGGCTGTCCAGGGGGGATGTGGGAGGGTGTGAGGGGTTGTCCAAGTGGGGGGGGGGGGGTCACTATAGGGTGGGGTGGGGGGGGGGGTTGTCTAGGGAAAGGGAGGGGGTGTGGTGGTGGGGGGAGGGATTTTCCAGGGGAAGGGGGATTCAGGTGGAGTGGTTGGAGGGGGGGGGAGTCTAGGGGGATGGAGGGGGGTTGTGTAAGGGGTGGGAGGGGGTTTTCCAGGGAAGGAGGGGCTGTAGTGGGAGTGGTGCTGGTTGTGGTTGTGGGGGGGGGGGGGGTTGTCTAGGGGGTGGAGGGGGGTTACAGGTAGAGTTGTGGGGCATGTCCAGGGGTGGGGGTTGTCCAGGGGGAGGGGGGCTACATGTGGGGGTGGGTCTATCTTGGGGGTGGGAGGGGGCTTCCTGGGGAGGGGGGGTGCTAGTGGAGTGGTGGGGGGATGTCTCTTCAGGGGGAGGGAGCGGGCTATCCAAGAGGCTTTGGGGGGGGGGGGATTTTTTTATGGATTTATAGACGGTATATCCACAATTTCTAACCATTGATATAGGTCTATTACCACAATTTTTAACCATGTATATAGTTATAATGTAATGGTTAGATAACGTGGAAATAATTTGGGCCCATCTTGTGGTAAAGAAAGAGTTATAAACTGCATCTTTTGTAATGTTAACATGTTGGGAAACATAGTTGTATACCTATTGCCACAGTTTGAACTTCGGATGTAGGCCGGATTTCCAATAGGGTATCATGCATCATATTTATGTGTGTTTGATTAATACATGTCAAAAAATACTTATGTATTTTTTTTGAATTATTAAAATAATAACAATGAGTGATCTCAGTTTTTAGCATGTCATTTTTCCTTTTTATTAAATTTAAAGTAAATTTTAAATAAAAAGACACACATGGAGTCATAATTGTCACACCATGCACCAAATTATGTTGTGTATAATTCCTAAATGTCACAAATGAAATAATTATCATTTTACTAAAGGATCAAAATAATCGAATGTATTTTTTTTATTTTGAGTATGTTAATGTGTTTTTTTGAAATGCCATTGTAGACTTGAAACACACATTTTTTGTCAAACAGACCACATTATGTGTTGGAATTACACGATACTCCTTAGTACACACCAAAAAATATTTATTAAATATGGTACTAAATTATCAAGACAATCAGAGTGTTTTTTATCAATTTTCTATGATTGACACCATTTTTGATCTAAAATTTCAATTTTAAACTAATAACAGAAAATTAGAGTTTTAACAGGCACAATGTGTGTTTCACTTTGGTGGGGGTAATTCTTATTAATGAAAAATGAGTTATGGATCATTTTACTAAATTATAAAAACATTATGAATGTTTTTTCAAGTTTATGAGTATATTATTTGTATTTTTTACTAAAATTAATGCCAATTTTAAATAAAAATACACACTTTGAGTCATACCTATAAAACCATGTAACAGATTAATGTGTGGATGATTAGTTCACATAAAAATGATATATGGATCATTTTAATAATGTATAAAAATAATCCAAATTCATTTTTTTAGTTTTTTGTATTGCTGGTTTCATTTTTAGTAAAATTGATGTCAATTTTAAATAAAAAGACACACTTTGAGACATAATGGTCACACCATTCATCATATTGAGGTGAGGATGATTCCAACACATTCTACATGACTTATGGATCATTATATTATAGAATCAAAATAATTCAAATGGTTTTTCTTTGTATTGAGTTTTTCACAAATGTTTTCTCTAAAATTAATATCAATTTAAAATGAAAAGACATGCTTGGAATAATACCGATAACATTATTGGTCCAATCGAGGTTAATATAATTCCAAAAAATATAGAAATAATTATGGATCATTTTAAAAATTTAAAAAAAAAATGAATGTGTTTTATTATATTTTACTATGTGATGTTTTATTTGAACAAAAATTTAAATTATAATCTAAAAACATAAGTTCTAGTTATACTGAGTAAATTGTGTGTGAGATTGAGGTGAGGATGATTCAGTATGTGATGTGTTTTTTGAATTAAACTATATACACTAAGAAAATTAATAGGGAACTTTTTCCATTTTGATAGAAGAGGAAACCCCGAGATTCTTGAAACACCTCATCCAAAAGAAAGGTGTTCCCTCTATTTTGCCTTAGTGTAGAATGCTGATAGAAAATTATGAGTTCCCAAAAAGAAAACAATTCTATAATAAAATAATTATTATGTTATTAATACTACAAATAAAAAAATTAAACAAATATATTAAATAATGCTTTAATAAAATATCATTATTAAACCAAAACGACACATTTGGAGTCATATCGGGTACACCGTGTCTCAGATTGAGGAATGGTTGATTAAACCATATATTTTTATCCTATAACGCATTATCACAGTATAGTAGTGAGTCATCCTTATTGATAAATTAATTTATTCATGATCTCTATGAAAATTAACAAAATAAGTATCACATACAAATTGTGATTAAATTAACTAAAAAAGTAGATTAAATATAGAGAAAAGAAACTGACTAAGTACTAGGATGTCACATCATCAAGATATATGTATACAATTTCATACAAGGTATACTACCCCATAAGTTTCTAAACCAATAAATTTTATCATATGAATACAAGGAATTTGGATAGTCATGTTAGTACTAGAAAAATATAAATACACCAAAGATTAATAAATATTTTAAATGAAATTGTAATTATCTTCAAAAAATGCCTCTTTGGGGATGCTAGCTTATTTATAGTATATGATATCTATAATAAATTTTCATCATAAATGACATCAATATTTTTCATTGGTTTTATTCATACACTAAAGACACATTGATTAAAATAAATAATTTGTTTTGATAGTGAAATCTTATTATATATACCCAAATTCATATCCACTAAAAAAATTGATAGACTCATTTTACGCATGGAATGTCCTCATTCTATGATTTTTATAATAATTAAATACTTCCATATCATTTCCCAATTCTTTTTAAAACATTATATAAAATTTATAACATAAATTGTATTTCTAAAACATTATATGTAGTGTATTAAAATATTAAAAACATCATTATCTATGGTTGGTTTGTTTGGTATCCATGTTAGGAATCGAGAAAACAAAAATTTAGATTATCTATATTGACTACCATAAGTATCTAATGTTTCCTAAAAAAGTAATAATTAATGTAATTAATGAAAATGTAGTTGTTATGACTAAATTTGACATTTTTACACCTACATCATTGGTAATAAGAAGAGTGGATTGTCTATAAGTTTACTTTCAAACGCTGTGACTAGTTTTTCCCCTTCTACATCAATTTGATCAGAATCCAATGTGGTTATTTTTTTAGTAGTTATGTGAGGACAAATGAGTCCATATTTATGTTCATGGGGTTTTCCATTCAAATATTATTGTTATAAATACATTCCAAAAATATGAATTGTATTAATAAATCTGCATATAAAAAGTGGAACATAATTATGTTTTTGTTTCAGGTAACCAAAAATAATTATAGTATATTTAAAATACATATTTTGTTTTCATGATATGATTACCCCATCCTTGCTTTATGATTGGGTTATGTTGTCATTGTTTCCTATTTCTTATTTTTATCACTTAGTTATGGTTTCATAAATTAAAATTTCTTTATCAAATTGATTAATAAATGTATTTTCAAACAATGTATTACAAACCCCAATTTGCTAGAAAACATTTCTCCTCATGGAGGCTAGTAAAAAAATCCCATGCTTATTGAATTATCAAGTGTGCATACATATTTGAGGTGTTAGGGTTTATTTTCCCTTCATCATCATTGAGATAAAACTTCTTTAGAATTTTGTGAAAGCTACTATGAGGCATTCCAACAAGAATTGACACAAATTTATTCGTGGATTCATATATTACAAATGCAGTTTTTCTAGGATAATGAAGACTAAGTCAATGTTCCATTATTTTATTTTCTTTGCCATGTAATGAAAGAATAAAATAATGTAACCCTAAAATCATCCCAAATAAATTTATTAAGTGTGAGAAAAATATGGTGCCATGAATTTACATCAACTAGCATATGCTACAGAGTGGTGATCCTAATGAATCTACTAAACATAGCCCTTTTGTGGTTAATAGGATGGTTGTGAACATTCTATCCAACCTCAAATTTCATTCATATGTATTTCACCATAATAATTTTTTCTAACACCATCACACTGTAGTGATCTTATTTTTTTTAGACATCAGTTCTTCATCTTCTTCCATTTCATGAAGTTTAACATTTTCAATAAGTTGTTCCTCTAGATTGGTAACAACGACATGTGTCAAAGTCTGTGGTTCCTCTACCCTAGTAAAAAAAGCAGGATGAGTTCCATATTGCATAAATGAAGAGGTGAACAGATAATAATTTGAGGTAAAACTACATATATTACAAAAAAAATATAACCTCAATATTGAATTAACTTTATTAATGGTTGGATGGATTCCACCCCTCTATTGCATGCATAAGTCCCTTTACTGTGGTCACCTTTTAAATACAAAGAAGTGTTTACAATGGGAATGATACAAAAGGATTAAACCATACCAATTAAAGGGTTATCCTTAGTTGATTTTTCATCTGACCATTTAGTTGTGTGGGTCGATAACAAAACAATTGACCACTTAATGATTTTAATGATTGGGGAGGAAGCCTCAATTTATTATTAAATTAAAGACCTATTTTATTCTGGGTAGATGGAGACCCATTACATTACCCTATGGCCCAAGGCCATGTGGCCTAAATACAAGCCTTTAAATCCGATTTTTTGGCCCAAAGGACCCCTCGGTGAATAGTACTGCTATGGTACCCACATTGCTATAGTTTCACCACCTCTATAGTCCGGCTACAATGCCTCCACCGCTATAGTACCATTGCTACTACAGTGCCCTACTATAGTACAGGAATTTTTTCCCAGCATAGATTTGATCCTGGGTCTTTTGGATTCCAAGCAGGGGCTTGTACCACTTGGGTACAAGCTCGTTGTCATTAACCACTTTATATTTTGGGGATCTGTAACATAAAATACTTGTACTACCTATGATTCTATTATAAACAATTCATCATTTTTCCCTTATTTAGTGAATTACACTCTCCCAAATCCCAATTCATATATTTTAATTAGACTCTTGTTATCAACCAACCAATATCAAAAAATAATCTCTTGGAATATTTTATAATTCAAATCCCATATTTGTTTGATGATGCTAAAGTATGACATATTCACATAATTTGTATTTCTTTCCTTAGTACTAAATACCCACCTCAATTCATCCATAGGAGTATCTCTATTATTTTTCATTGTACCACCTTCACCATGTTTAGTTTTATAGAACATATTAACTTTAATTGCATAACCATTATAAGATAATACATGAACAATTGGTCCTTTGGATATCCATATATGTTTTTCTAAAACTAAATCTAGATTTCTATATGAATATCTAAAAATATTGTTTTGAAATCATCCAATAATCTATTTATTATGTTCATTATAAATCCATATTTTAGTCCATGATAGATTCAAATACCAAAGAATTTATTTGTGGGTTTCAACGTATTCAGAAACCACTAAAATTTTATGAAAAATAGAATGTTGGGTCAATTCATAATCTATAATAGGGAATGTGAAAACAATTATTCAAGAAATTATTTCACACATAAGACTCCCAGTGTGATGATATTTCCATAGACCAATGTACTCCACACTGAATTTATAGTTAGTATTGAATTAAATGGATTCCTTGATAATATAACACCCCCCAATACAACTCTTTGGCTGACTTCAATTATTGATATTCCCTTTCAATTTTCATATACTATTCAATGGGATACATCCATCTATAATTTACATGTCCACATAGTAAAATATATATTACCAAATGAACCATATATATAACCATCATATCCAAGAATGTTGGTGGGAAGAACATTTCATGTTCACATAATAAGATGGAAATTTACTTTTCTATAGTTAGAAATTTTTTAGGTATATAACAATTTTTTCATATATATTTTAATAATAAATATATATTGATTAATTTATGATGGAAATTGTTTCAAAAAACTCAATATAGTTATACATACATTAGATCTTGCCTAAAAACATTACAATCATAATATCTCAGAACCTTTGCATTTAAATCTATCATGGACATGATATTATTGATATTCGATGAACACCCATTCTAGAACCTTTCATTATTAATGGTGTTGAAAAACCACTATATCTCATGTTTGGAAAGAGAGTAAGCTACTAGAGGAAGAAAAGTCCATTTTCACCCTTCACTATTTCCAAGTCTTCCCATATTCCCATATTAGTCATATACAACCTAACAATATTTCTATCCTTTGGTTACCTAGTATATTTAGTTATATACCAATGAAAGTATCACATATATGTTTTTAAACATGCATAAAATCATGAAATTTTTTAACGCCCAAGTAATTCGAGTATGGTAATTAAAAAAACACTTTTCTATTTTTCCAACTTGTTTTCATAAGATTTTTCCAAAAATTTTCAAAAAAATTTTGTCCACATATTTTATTTTATCATAATGTTGATCACTTCTTAGTGGAGATGATGTTTAATGTTCTTATTAACTATTATCAAATTACATCATCCAAGAATATATGTAATCTCACTTGATTAGAAATCAATGATTTACTAGTAATAAAATATTTGATGAATGTTTAAAACTAATGTATTGCGTACCTTTTTCAAAAAATTGGACACCTTTGGGTTCCTTTAGTTCTATATCTTGAAAAATATCTATTATAATGAATGCCACATGTAATCACCTACAACATGGATCTCGTCCGGAAATACTCATTTCTCTAAGAATTATAAAATTTAACACCTGAATCCCACAATAATTTCAATTCGTTGGTCAATGGATCCAAATAAACATCAATATCAGTACCCATTATTTTGGGTCCTGATATAAGCATAGATAACAAAATGTATTTTTGTTTAATGCATAAACCCAGGGGTATGTTATAATTTACCAAAAAAATTGGCCTTATAATCTTTGAATTCATTTGAAACTGAAAGGATTCACTCCCTCTGTAGGTAGTTCAAGGTGAAGGGTTTTCATCTCTTTTACATATTTAGGATACTTTGGGTTAATTCTCTTCCACTGAGGAGACTCTTATAGTTGAATTTTTTTCCCATATTTGTTTCTTGTATCTATATCCAACATCAATTCCCTTGGAGTCTCCTGAATTGCATATAAGTTACATAACCTTGCAGTGATTGGAATGTATGATACATCTTTTTTATAATGTGATTCAACATTCTTTTATCAACAATCCCCAAACTGTGGGTATTCATTAAGTATTTTTTGGACCATTTGAAATAGTATAAAATTCTTTGGACATAAATGTATTCTTTCATAGATAATATCAATTGAATGTAGCTGTCATTTAACAACATATGTACATATTGGAAGCTCATGGACTTCTAGGGTCATATCATTCAATAGATCATGTAGTTTTATAAAATGAGCATCACCCAATCCATTTACAGATTTTAAATTAATTTTTTTTTTCATATTTAGTATAACCAGCATATGATGGATTATTTTCACAACTATTGAACTTCTAAAACTGATTGAAAAAATTAAGAAGTTCATCTTCAACTATAATTATCCATTCCTCAATTTTATCTTCATCATTATTCACACCTATAATCAAATTCTTCATATTGTAGTTTTCCTTGTCCACTCTTTTTGTCATAGAAGATGATCCATGAAGCATAGTGTTCTCCCAGTTACAAGCTACATTCACATTTTCATCATTTATAGTCAATCTTTTATAAATTTGATATATTCAAGGATTAATCATGTGTTCTTATAACTCCTATGGTATAATTATTCTAGAATCACAGCAGTGTAAAGACGTAAAAATGGTTTAAGAAGTGTAATATATATGATTTTTTGGAAACTTGATGAACACTTTCACCTTATCTTCAAGCACTATAGCTATATGATTAGAATCCATTCATTTTTAATTCACATCAAACCGATTTGATTTGGTAATAATAATATTTTAAAAATTAAAAATATACACAAAAAGGATCCATTCAAACAAGGGGAACCCAAAATTTGAATGTTAAAAATAATTACAATATGTTTTGAAGTAAATGGTAATTGAATTTAATAAAATAATTACTCCAACAGTTGTAGTTTTATCCTCTGAATTTGTCTACGATGATCGCCAGTACATGGTATGGTATAGAAACTACTCAGGGTAGTTCAAGAAGCGTAGGTTTATTTATAGAATAGACAGGGGGTTAGACTGTAGAAAAAAGTAAATTAATAACTATTGAGGATATGAATTTGATGGGGATGACTTTTTTCTTCTTAAATATAAATTTTCTCAAGATGGGTAGTTAGAGAAGCACAAAAAAATTCATATTTTGATGTCTAATGTTGAAAAAATCAACAGTTGTAGTCTGATGCCAACAAGTTTCTCCATAATTGGTGAGACCATGAGAAGGATTAGATGGATGGTCCTACACCCACTCATGATGAGATAGAGTATGCTCCAGTTTGAAAAATAGTTTTAGAATGCTTAGATAATGAGGATATAGATCTATCAAAGGCCAATATATTTGAATATTTCTTTCAAATAAATTTTCTGTTTAGTTTAATTTTTTTATTTTTTATTTATCTTTAGTTTATTTTCTTGATATTCATCTCTGTAAATAGAGTTTCAACCATTTTCAAGATCCATGGTTTCTTTGCATAATATTTTTAAAAATAAATTATTTCTAGATGTGATTGTTCGATTGTATATTGTAGGGAAATGTTCATTTTATGTGGGACATTATTGAGGTAAAATTATTCAAACAAAAGGGTCCTAGAGTCTTGGATATATCTACCATGTTTTTCATTGTTTCTGCAGACTGCAGATGCATAAGTTCTATTTCATTATTCTCAAGTAAAATATATTTTTTCCTACAACTAAAATAATTTTATTCATGAAACATTAATGTCTCAATTATAAAAACATAACTAACTCTCGGATAGTTTATGATATAATCTAGAAAATGGGAAAATATATTTTCTGTTTAAATTTAAAAAAATTATAGTTTCAATTAGTAAATAAGTATTTAAATCTAATAAAAAAACAATTTTTAACTAAAAAAGAAAATCAACATAAATTTTTGAAATGTGTAATTTTTTTCCAAAATTTCAATTTTTCAAACAAAAAAGAAACAATAATTTCAAAAAAAAATATTTATTTAAATAAAAGTAATTTTTATTGCTGAAAAAACATATACAAAGTGGTTATGTAAATCTTTAAAAAAAACTAAACCATGTTCTAAATGATGCAAGAGGTTTGGTTAACTCACACTCAATAATATCATACATCTAAGAAAACAATTACATAAGTCGATAAATATATAAAAGTAAACAATTTGAGATATTTTCTTCCAGAATTTAGTTATAAATTTTATTTTATAAAAACAAAACCACTATCAATTTTTGTAAAAAATATTATTATAATTGATAAATGTTGTGTAATTTCATAAAAAATACCATAAATATGCATTAGAAAATATAAATTTAATGTATTTTCACCCCTTTATGATTTCTAAATTGTTTACAGAAAAATAATGATTTTCTACCACTTAATTATTATTTTTAAAATATAATTAAAAGGTGTTCTGTAGAAAAAACACTTGGTTTTGTTTTATCAAATCACTTAATCATGAGTAATGATAATTATAAACTCTTTTATGTTTTTTAAAATTAATCTAATGAGATCAATTCAATTTGTTTTGTAGTGTTTCATGGAATTTTTTGATATCACTTATTTTATACCACTTATCACTTACATAATTTTTTCCATGCAGATTTTTTTTAAATTTTTTTTAAATATCATTTAAAAATATGGAAATAGTCTCACATGAAAAACTTAAAAAGTGATTAAATAATTTTAATCAAATGGAACACTGAAGGTGACACTATGTAATTAAGTCAATAATTAGGGGATACAAACCAGTTATAGGGTGGAGTAATCCATAACATCAAGAAGGACCCCAAGCATTGTTGGATACTACCAAGGACATAAGATAAATTATCTAAACTGGAGATACAAAACCTATGTCAACCTATAAAAATATTTCTTACTCAGTAGTGTTTTCAATGTAGTATGGGACAATAACCACCCCAAGAGCCTAAAGATACCATGGGTTCTCATCTAGAAGTGCTCAAATACCACAGTTCCAATATATATCCAGACACAAGGTATGGCATATTTTTCAATCATAAATTCCATTTAGTAATTCCTAGGACTTCGTGATATCAATAAATAGAGGTAAAAAATCACGAAAAGTGAAAATAATAGGCATTAAGAACTCAAACTAATCCTCATATCCCCTTCTATACTCTCATAAGAAATGTAGAGTTTCATAATCATGCATAATAATTCTATAAAATTGATAAAATTCCAAACATCCCCCAAGATCTCACAAGGCATAACTAGATTATCAATCATAAGGGAATTAATTGAGGGTTTCAAAAGTTTTAGAAAACAACTTCTTCAAAAGTTACAACTGGATTCTTAAAAGAATCTTGATATTCCAAGCCATGTCACACCATTTTAAATCATATTTAGAAAAATGCCTAGAAATAAAATACTTTAATATCCCGTTGAAATTTATTTGGAAACACTATATTTTCCTCTAATAAACTTAAATATTTATAAGTAAGTTATAAATCTATAAAACACTTTCATTTGGTTCAACACACCCCTTCAAAATCACAACAACAATCTTATAAAATGTGTCGATGATAAATACCTATTTAAAAAAATTGAATTTTATTTAATGTTCCATTTGGACCTTCCATAAAACACGTGATATTCATTTAAATCAATTCAAAATATAACAAGATAATTACATTTGGAAACTCTCCCGTGTCAGGCATCAAAACTGATTTGGAAAACATTTCCAACCAACTACACGTATACCATATTATTATGAATTTATATGAAAATATTTCAAACCACAATGAATCAGAATATATAAATTATAAGGGAGGTTTAATTTTATAAAATACATAAAATAAATGGAAACACCTCACCTTTTATGGTGAACACCTAAAATGGAAAGGAAATGACATTTTCAGTACTAAATGAATGGAGCTCAGAGGGGGTAAATTAGTAGATCAAATAAGTGATTAAAGATGATAGGAAATAATATAGTTCATTAGATCTTGAGAGGATTGATTCGTTGATGATGATTGAATAGGGTTCAAATCCATGAGGGTCATGTTACACTAGTGATCATTCATGATAGTAGAGAGCGACAATGATGAATGGGAGTGATGGAAAGGAGAGTGGCAATGACAATAGTATGGTTCTGAAATTGCATGAAGGCATGAGCTGTGAGAATACTCTATTCGTATTGGTTTTATAATATCATAAAAGGCTTTTATCAGCGATTTTAAAAAATAATTGATAAAGAGTAGTTTTATCAGTGCTAAAACAGAAGGTAGTCATAAAACAACTCTTTATCAATACCTTTTTAACACAGATAAAGATACTCCTTTTGTAGTGAAAATAACACTGATAAAATGATTCTTTATCAGCACTATAATTCTTGCACTGATGAAGAGTGATTTTATCAACATATTTCTAGTGTTGATGATGTTATATCTTTATCCACACTAAAAAATCATTGATAAAGATCTAATCATTGTAATATATATATATTTATAATAATAATAATAAATAAATATTCTTAAAATATTTCTATATATTTTTAAATATTTTTATATATATATAAATATATATATATTATTATATATATTTATAAAATAATAAACATAATGAATATATTTAATATATATATATATATATTTTACAATTTTATAAGTATTCGTATATAATTATATATATATAAATATCAATAAATAAAGATACATATTCATAAACCTATAATAAATATACTTCTTTTTTAATTTTTTGTAATTTTATAATTATTTAAATATATATATATATATATTATTTATAGTTATAATAATGAATAAATATATTTGAAAATATTTCTATATAATTATATATATATTTATATATTTATAGAAATTTATATAATTTTATATCATTGTCCACATCACTTTCGTATATTTATATAATTATATATTTATATATAACAAGGTGAGGCTCAAAGGACCATTTATTAAAATGAAAATAAGAGAAGGGATACAAAGGGATATGTGAGAAAATAAAACTGAAACAAGTCAATATACAATGAAAAACAAGCCTGGCCAGAAAAGACATAAAACCACAAATTAGTTGGAGAAAATCCATCATATGCATCAATCACCAATGCTTGTGAGCACCACATGAAGCATACAATCATTAAAAAAAACTTGAAATTTTTGGGATATTGTAGATTATCTTGCATGTGAGTGAGTTACCATATTGTGTAGAGAAGCCCAACATCCACCTGCATGAGGACGGTGACCTCACCTCCTTATTTTTGTAAGTTGTCAATGGTTATTCTGGTCATCCAAATCATCCTCTGTAGGACCATCTTCCAGGATGGGGGAAAAATACTATTTTAGAAGTCCTTAACATAGTCTCCCCACCATTAGTACAATTTACAGAGTTTAAAATTTGAGTACATTTTGAAGGATCTTACATTGGATCAAGAAAAACCAAACAATTACTTGTAGATTCTTGACTCAAATCCTAAAATGGTTGTGTAGAACCAGTGTTATATTTTGAAAAAAATTGTATTGAAGAGGCTATTCAATCTAGAGATGTAAGAATTTTATACATTGAGTTAAGTTCCTTTGAAGCATTTAAACAGGAAGAACCATAACTAGCCTTTAGAAAATAAGTTGTAAACATATCCTGGGTAATAGGCCCACTTAATGAAAAATCCATTACTCCTTACTTGGAAATAATTCCCTACAAAACTTGAATGGTTTATTAATCCATTTTGTTAACGATTCCACATTTTTAGGAAAACCTAGTGTAGCAGAATTCAAACCCCGGGATTTTCATGAGCTCATGTAATCTGGTTTGAGAAACCATAACCTAAAGAAATAGTGGTAATGTAGTTTTGTACAGTATGTTCATCATATGGACACCCAACCTAATTTCTAGGTGAAAAAGATCCATCATCGACTTTTTTACCATTTTATTAATAGGAACACTGATCCCAATAACTAGATTTTTTGTACTTCCAGAGTCGAGAGCCTTAGATTTTCCGGATTCATTTCGAACCAGATATTACTTCTTTATCAATTTGGTAAAAGATATCCCCCCCTTTTTCACTGGGATCCCCTATAGTCTGAGCCAAGGGTGAAGATTGATTGACCATGACATGGGGATAACCCTTCATCGATTTACCTTTTTTTGTGAAATTAGTAACAATTTTAATATTTCCTTTACATTTTGAATTCAGTTTATGTTACTGTTAGTATTGGTGGTCCGCCACCTCCCGTGCATCCAAATAATAAATGGAATTTTCATTACCTTGATCATTTTTAGCATGCTCATTCTCAGAATCCACAACAATGACATACTTAAAATGAAAACCTATAAAATATGATGGATTTCCTTCAAAAAAATCATCCCATAACATATCACTTTTTCCCAGAGGGTAAAGATTGTGGTAATCTTTCCCATACTTCTTCTGAGATGAAGATCTAGATTTAGACAATTCAAACACAATTTGTGATTTTCCTGTAGTAATAAGAGCAGTAACCTCTATCATTACCAGCGGTTCCTCCTAAATCAATCTCAAACTGTGGGTTAAATTCCCAGTTTCAACTTCCACATGGGATACCCATACCCTATCAACAACTTTACCAACCTAATTTGGATATTGGTTATTATTAAGAATTTTATTTCATAATTATAAGCCTGATTCTTCCTCCTACAGATATTTTCATCATGACCCTTTAAGGAACAAAATGATCATGACATATCGCTTCTCTAATCAGCATTTAGATTCCCCATGGATTGAAATGATATGTAAAAATTTATGACACTTCTCATATTTTATTACAAGATCAAGATCATCCTCATCCGGTGACAACGGTACCTTATGAAATAGGGTGACACTTAGGCCATCTTAAAAAAGTATTCTTGCATAGTAACCAAAATGAGAAACCCTTTTGGATATTTCCATTTTAACATATATAAAAATATCATATTTTATAACAAAAATTATGCAAAGATGCCATAAAATCAAATTCAATCTAATTATTTTAATCCAAATTTGAGCATAAGAGTTCATGAGGCTTAAAGTATTAAAATGGAAGTCCTAATACTTGATGGAAAGCCTTAAATGTTCTAAGGAAATTGAACCATTACCCCATGAACATATCTTTAGTTCATCTGAAGGATACAATAGATGAAAATAACCATTACTATGTGGAATACACCTCCAGTCCAAGAAGCCAAAAGTGTTCAAAAGAATCATCATGAGGGCGTCAATGCTAAATGATTTCCCACTAATAGGTAGTACGAGACATGTCACAATAGAAAATTGACAAGGATGAAGACAATATATGGTTTCATACTAATTCTGAATTACTTGTGTCAGGTATCCAATATAAACTACTCTCCATGGAAGGGATTGTTCGAGTGAAGAAAAATGTCACATTTTAACATCTTCAGTGTTCCCATGTCCACTACATGCCTATAAAAATCCATCATTAAAATTCCACGAGTGTAGACCATAACAATTTAGGTCCCAAGATCCACCCATAACAGCATTGTGGGAGTTGAATCGACTTTGAGCAAGGAAGGTTTAACCAAAGAAACTCGATCTCAAGAGGCCATGAGTAAAAAAACCCTAATCGCCATCAAGAAATCAAGAGAGGTTCTCCCACAGACCTCCCATCTCCTCATCAATATAAAAATATATATAATTATAACTATAATAAATATATTTATTATAATTTTATAATTATTTTAATATATATATATATATATTTTATAATTATAATAATAAATTAATATATTTAAAAAGAATTTACATATAATTAGAAATATATATATATAAAATATATTTAGTATTTAATTTTATTTGTTATAATTTTATAATTATTTAAATATGTTTTTATTTATTTTGAATTATACTTATAAATAAATATATTTAAAAAGTGTTTATATATAATTACAAATATAATAAATATATTTATTATTTAAATATAATTATTATAATTTTATTATAATTTAAATATATATATTTTTTATAATTTCATAAAAACTTTTTAAAAAAATTATATGCATTTTAATTTTATAATTAAATATTACAATTAAAATTTCATTAAAAAAGCCTTTTAAATAGTTTAATTATATAAATATAAAAAAGATTTTAAATGTTAAAACATAATATTAAATTCAAAATAATAATACTTTTATAAACTACAACATTTTTGAAAATAATAAATGTACAGTAAATAAATATTTGTATAAATAAACATTAAAAAATGATTAAATATATTTTTAACATTATGAATGAATATATAATTGTAAATGAATAAATTAAATTACCTAAATTATAAAATATAAAAAACCAATTTCACAACATTTATGCGAATTAAAAACATATATATGTACACATAAACATCAACACACACAAATATGCATAAAAACAACTATATACAGACATACACATACATAAATGTAGATATAAATGTAGACATATTTTAATTTATTTAATATCAATATAAATATATATATATACATAAGTATAATCATTTATAAATTATTTAATTTATTTAAATTTAATATTAACATATTATATTAATTTTCATTTTATACACATTTTTTAATCAATGTATATAAATTAACTATTAAACATTTTAACTAATAAAATATATATATATATAATTATAAGGATAAAATTCTCTTTTTCTTAAAACATATATTTATATACTAATTTAGATAAATATATAGTTATTATAATATTAATCATATATATATATATATTTATAATTATAATTATAAATAATTATAATTATAATTATAAAAATATATATTTATAAATATTTGTATATAATTACAAATATATTCATATAATTATATTTTATATAAAATTATGTGTATTTATTAACATATAAGTATATATGATTGAAAATATAATAAATATATATTATTTAAAGATATTTATGGTAATTTCATATTTATTTAAACTTATACATATATTTATTTATAACATTATATATAAATAACTGTATTTTTAAAATTTTCTATATAAATAATTATATATTTCAATAATTATATATATTCAACTAATTATATATATATTTAATATTATATAAATTCATATAATTGGAAATATAATAAATATATTTATTATTTAAATATATTTATAATAATTTAATATTTATTTAAATATATATAGAATTTTTAAAATATATTTATTATAATTTTTTAATTATTTAAATTTATATAGGTACTTATTTTATACTTTTATAAATACTATAAAGCATTATATATATTTTTTAATTACTAAAAATATGTATTAATATATATTAATTTTTTTAATTGTAAACATGATTTTTTATTAAGGTATACAAATGAACATTATTTTTGAATATAAATATGACAATTTTGTATATATTTATAATATTTTTTATTAAAAGGTTTATCAGTACTAATAATAACACCGATAAAGGTCCGCCTTTATTGGCGCTAAAAAACATTGGTAAAAGGTACTCATTTATTAATGTTTTTAGCACCAATAAATGTATCCTTTATTAGTAGTTTTTTCTTGAGATGATAAAGGTGTCCCTTTTATCAGCGCTTTCGGTTTAGAACTAATAAAAGGATGTGCTAATTTAGCCACGATCTATGGTAGTCACAGTGCATGTTTAGCACTGATAAAAGTCCCCCTTTACCGGAGCTTGAAATAGCACTGATAAAGGCCCCACTACGGTAGTGTACAATTTGAATAACATTACATTGCAGTAAATACACATGTATGAAAATACACTGGTATACAAATTCATAATTTAATTGAAATACAATTTACCTCACAAATGAAAAAAAAACATTTTTATATACATTTCAAACAATGATTTGTCTAATTAATATTACTATTAATATCCATAAACATTAAAAAACATCAATGTTTCAACGTCTTTGGTACTCCTGACCCCCTCTTATAAAAATTCATACCATTGTATGAGTTTTTGAACAATTCACCCCAACCCAAACAAGTGAATCCACCAATATAAGAAAAAAAATCTTATATTACTAAATCTATAATGAAATAAAATAAACATAAATATGAAAGAATACATTAATAAAATTTCAATTTTAAATAATAGGACACACATAAAGTTATACTAGTCACACAATGAGTAAGATTGATGTGGGGATGATTTATACAAATAAAAAATTATATATGTATCTTTATCATAAATTATCAAAAAGATTCAAATACATTTTGTTAGTTTTCAGTATGCCACTTGTATTTTTTACAAAAATGTAATATCAAATTGTAGACCTACACTTTGATTCAGACAAGTTACATCATGTGTTATTTTGATGTTATAATGATTCAATCATGTCACAGATGACTTATGAATCATTTTCCAAAAGTATGATGATAATCTAAGTGCATTTGATTATTTTTGAATGAGTGACATACATTGTGAACTAAAATTTCAATTTTAGACTCATAAGAGACACTTTGAGTTATACCAGGAACACTGCATTTCGATTTATGGTTAGAATTATTCTTACATGTCAGTAATAACTAATGGATCATTATTTTAAAATATCAAGATAATATGAATATGTTTTCTCTTTTTTCAGTATATCACTTATGATTTTTACTAAAATGCAAATTTTAAACAACAAGACACACTTGGAGTCATACCAATCACACTTTGCCTTAGATTGAGGTGTAGTTGAATCATACATGTCAAAAATTACATATGGATCATTTTACCACAGTATCAAAAGAATTTTAATTCATTTTATTATTTTTGTGTATGTCACTCGTGTTTTATACTAAAATGTCATTTTAATCTGAAAACAATTAATTTCGGATATACTAGTCACATCATGCATTGTTAAGACATTATACTAAAAATTAAACATCATAAATGAGTTATGAATCGTTTTCTTAAGTTATCAAGGAAATTGGTTTGTTTTTCCTGATATATTAGTGAGTGACAACCATTATGATCTAAAATGTCAATTTTAAACTGATAACAAACACTTTGTGTCATACTCGGTACACAACATATCAAAACAAGGTGTGTCTAATTCCTATATGTCCAAAATAACTTACGGATCAATATCCTAATGAATTAAAACAATCCTAATTGGTTTTATTTTCCTTGATTATGTCACATGTCCTTTTTACTAAAATTAATGAAAATTTTAAATAAAAAACACACATGGAGTCATATCGGTCTCACCGTGTATTAGATTGAGGATCAGTTGATTTCTACCTGTCGATAAGGACATATTGATCATTTTACTATAGTATCAAAAAAATATGAATGAATTTTCTCTATTTTGGGTATGTCAGTTGTTCATTTTAATTAATTTAATGAAATGTTTTTTTTCTAAAAAATCTCACTTTGGGTCATATCAGTCACACTGTGCATGGGATTGAGGTGTTGCTAATTCCAAATAGTCAAAAAAGGCTTACGATTTTTTTTCAAATGTATAAAAACAATCTGAATGTGTCTTATCATTTTTTATGTCACTTTTCTTTTTTAGTAAAATGTCAATTTAAACAGTAAAAACACACTTTGATCCATACCAGTTACATTGTGTATCATATTGATGTGAGGATAATTTATATACATAAAAAATGTCTAATGAGTAAATTTATTAAATTATCATTATAACTAGAGAATTATTTCTTGGTTTTTATGAAGTGATTTTTTTGAATTAAAACGTCAAATTTAAACTAACATCGATCAATTTGGGTCGTACCAGAAACATCATGAGATGGATTTAGGTCAATGTGACTCTCAAACAATAAAAATGACTTATGTATAGTTTTACTAAATATCTAAACAATCTGAATGTTTTTATCAGTTTTTATCATTTTAATTATGTTTTTTTTACTAAAATGTCTTTTGAAACTGAAAACAAGAAAACTGGGTGATAACAGACACATT
Organism: Viscum album; assembly: GCA_963277665.1. Classification (NCBI taxonomy): domain Eukaryota; kingdom Viridiplantae; phylum Streptophyta; class Magnoliopsida; order Santalales; family Viscaceae; genus Viscum; species Viscum album. Next base: position 1,405,210,427 of record OY728160.1, read on the forward strand.
ATGCATTGGTTTCACGTGATATTAAGTCCTTCATTTAAAAAATGACTTATGAATCATTTTCATAAATTTTAATGATAACTAGAGAGTGTTTTCGTGGTTTTTTAGGGTGTGCAACAGTTTTTGAACTAAAATGTTAAATTTAAAATGATAACGAACACTTTGAGTCATACCAGACACATGGTGTTTAAATTTTCGGTGATGATGATTCTTGGACATCAAAAATGAATTATGGATCATTTTGCTAAACTATAAAATCATCCTGATTGAGTTTTCTTGGTCACGATTATGTGTCTTGTCCTTTTTACTAAAATTAACATCAATTTTAAATAGAAAGACTCACTTAGAGTCAAACCAGTAGCACCATGATTCTGATGGAGGTTCGATTGATTCTTATATATCAAAAATGAATTATGGATCATTTATATATAGTATCAAAACAATTTGAATTCGTTTTCTGAGTTTTGAGTATGTGGATTTTACTTTTTAATAAAATTAATGTTAATTTTAAATAAAAATACACACTAGGGGCTTGTTTTCTTTGTATTCAGTGTCTGAAAACATTATGAACTAAAATTTAAATTTTAAACTAATAACCGACACTTTGAGTCATACAAGGGAAACAATGTATCATAATAAAGTGATTTTAATTCCTAATTTTCAAAAATGAATTTTGAATAATTATCCTAAGGTATTAAAACAATAATTTTTTTTCTCAGTCTTGAGTATGTCACCTGTCCATTTTACAAAAATTAATGTCAATTTTAAATAAAAAAATTAACATGGAGTTATACTTGTCACACTATGAATCAGATTGAGGTGTAGTTGATTCCTACATATGAAAAACGACTTATGGGTCATTTTCCTAAAGCAAAAAAACAATATGAATGCATTTCCCCAGTTTTGAGTATGTCATTTTTTAGTTTCATTGAAATTAATGTAAATTTTAAATTAAAACACAAACATGGAGTCACACTTATCGCACCATGCATCAGATCAATATGTGGTTGATTACTACCGATCAAAAATTTCTTATGGATCATTTTACAAATTTATCAAAAAAATCCAGATGCAATTTCTCAGTTTAAGTATGTCAATTCTATTTTTAAATTAAATTTCATTTCACTCTGGAAACACACACATTGAGTAATACTGATATCATGGTGTGTCAGCTTAAGTTGAGAATGATTCCAACATTCCAAATATTAATTAGGAATTATTATATTAAATTATCAATATAATCCAAGTGTGTTTTCTCTATTTTAGTGAGTGATACACTTTTTTGGACTAAAAAGTCAACTAAACCCTTAACAGACACATTGAGTTACATCGGGCACACCATATATTCAATTGATAAGGGTATGGTTCCTAAACCAAAAAAATATCTTATGGATCATTTTAATTGAGTATAAAAACAATATTAAATTGTTTTCTGAGTTTAAAGTATGTCACTTTTGTTTTTTTAATAAAATTAATGTCAATTTAAAATAAAAACACACACATTGAGACATAATGGGAACACCATGTATCCTATTGAGGTAAAACTACTTCATAAACATCAAAAAAAGAATTATGGGTCTTTTTTCTAAGGTAAAAAAATAATATTAATGTGTTTTATTGGTTTTGAGTTTGTGAATTTTATTTTTAAATTAAATTAATGTCAATTTTCAAAAAACAAAATAAACACTTAGGGTCATAATGGTTGTATCATGTGTCATATTCTGATTAGGATGATTCATACATGTAAAAAAGGTCATTTGGATCAATTTTATTAAGTATCAAAACAATACAAATGTGTTTTCTTAGGTTTGGGTATGTAAATTGTATTTATTCACTAAAGTAAATATTAATTTTAAATGAAAATACACACTTTCTATCATACTGGTCACACCATGTGTCTGATTAAGGGGAGTTAGATTCCAAAATGTTGAAAATGACTTATGGTTATTTTTCCATATCTATAAAAAATGAAAATTTGTTTTTTCTATTTTGTGTATGTGATGTGTGTTTTGAACTGAAATTTAAATTATAAACTAAAAACATACAGCTAGGGTGATACCAAGAAAAGTATATATCAGATTAAGGTGAGTATTATTGGGTATGTGATGTGTGTATTTCTTTCAAATATCTTCACGAAGGAGGAAAAGAGAGAACAATTTGATTTGTTTGGAAGAGGAAACCCCATGTTGCCTAAAACGCCTCCTTAAAAATCCACATGTTCTCTATTTTTAGGATTTTTATAGACATGTTAATGAAAAATATCACTTCCTAAAAAGAATCCAGTAGTATAAGAATTTTTTTTTATGTTATTAATACTATATGAAAATTAACTAAACATAAATATTAAACAAAATATTAATATAAATTTTATTTTAAATTTAATCCACACACGTTTTCTCATACCAAGTAAACCAAGTCTCAGATTAATGTATAGTTGAAGCCACCATGTATTCTTATCCTATAGTTCATGAACATAGTACATGTGTGAATCATCCTGGTTGATGAGGTTATTTCTTAATGATCTATGTGAAAATTAACAGAATAGTTTTTAGAAAAAATGATGATGAAATTAACTAAAAAATATAGATTAAATAATGAGAAAATGAACTATATAAGTAGTAGGAAGTCACATCTTAATGATATATGTATACCATCATAAACCAAGTATGCTTCAGAGTAATTTGTATAAAAATAATTCATCTTGTGAATACAAGTACTTTATATAATCGTGGTAGTACTGGAAAAATATAAATACAGAAGGGATTAATAAATATTTTATAAGAAAAAGTAATTATCTTCGAAAATACCTCTATAAGGATGATAGGTTTTTGTTTTTATATGATATATCTCATAAATTTGGAAAATAAAAACCACAATCTTTTCCATTGGGTTTTTAGGACACTACATAAACATTGAGTAAAATACGTAATTTGATTTGATAAGTTATTTGAAAGTGAAATATTGTTATATACACTGATTCTTATCCACATGTAGTAGTCGATAGAGTCTATGTACACATGGACTATCCTCATGCCATTATTTTCATGATATTTAAACAACTCTATATCATAATATAATTTTTATTAACATATAGTATAAAATATTTACCTTTAATTTTAGTTCACACACATTGGACGTAGTTTATTACAAATTAACAAACATGATTAGGTGTGGTCAGATTGTTTGGTATCCATGTAGTGAATCCAAAAAATAAATATTTAGAGAATCAAAATTGACAACAATGAGTATCTAATGTTTCATGAGAAATAATAAATGTCTAATTAATTAATGGAATGAAAATATATTTTATATGATTAGTCTATGGTGTTTTACCCCTACATCGTTCTTAATAAGAAGTGTTTATCACCTGCAAGTATGATTTCAAATACTGAAGCAAGTTTTCCACTATTAAATGAATTTGAAATGAATCTATTGTGGTTTGTTTTGTGGAAGTGATGTGGGGACTAATGAGTCCATATTTATGTTCATAGGGGTTTCCCTTCATATAGTAATGATATTGAAACCTACAAAAAATATGCATTTTAATTGGTCATAATTAACACAGTAGATTATCAATTGGAGATAATAATGAGAATAAAAGTCATGTATATGTTTACAACTAGGACTCCTAGCCATTCATACTAGATAATTTCATTGACAGTATTAAGAACAATTTGTTTTTAATGTATTCTCTATACATATGTTCATCAAAATAAACTATGACATTACTACCATTTTGGTAACCTTCTATCTGTATGATACTTCAACATTAGTAAATGCGAATATTGAAAGGGAAGGGTAAACGTTTTTTGTGAAGATATTATAAATTGGTTGGTTGATCCTTTATAATGTTTTTATTCAATTTTTTTCAACAACTTCTCATTTTCCATTTGTAATAACATTCATTTGTTTATACCTTTTGTAAAGACCTAGAAATTCCATGTAAATTTTATTTTAATTATTTGGTATTATTTCAATTATGTGAAAAATGACAGCGCTTAATTCCGAGGCCATGTGTGCTTGAAACATAATTTTGAACTTTTTTTAAGGTACGTTCAGTAAACGTATGGGATACATTTTCTAAACTTTGGACTGATTCTCAAAATTGAAATCCAAGGACACCGTTGAATCCAAAGTGCCAAGATTCTATTAAGGGAGGATTCACTGCGACCGCACTTGGCCGGTAGAAAAATTTAGTTTTCAAGTTTTTTAAAGAATAATAAAATAAAAATAAATTGTTATTTTATTTTTCTCCTACAGTTGAGAAATGGTGGCGGGACCGCTGGGCTGTCAATCCATTTAATGGATTGAATCATCTATTGTGTCACCACACCACGTTCAATTAATGAGACTCATTAATTTCACTAATTAATGGGCCCTTAATTGAATGATGAATTCATTCCTTAACTCTTCCTTTTTTTATTGAAATGTGAGAAAAGGTAGATTTGGGGGGGAATTTCATGGTGAGCTTCGACAGAGTGCCAATGAACCTTATTCCAATTAAGAATGGAGGAATCAAACCAGGATCGACGAATGCTGGTAGCTTCAAAAGAGAAGGATTCTTCATCCACCACCATGACATCCTCAATGAATCTCAAGGTAGGGGTTATTATTAAAGTTCATATTTGTTGAATTAAATTTCTTTCCGCTTGTTATGATGCTAACACAGAGGGTGCTGGCGCAACAAATAACGCCCAGACCCTCCACCTCTTTGTTCTTATTGCATTCTTTGGGTGACGAATTTTAAAATTCTACAGAACCATGAATCCGGGAGCCACACAATGACAATGGAACCCCGAGAGGCCTGTAGGTGCGAGGGTAAGGGAAAACGGACCACCAGAGTTCATCTGGTGGCCCTTTGAAGATCCGCTATCATGGAACCGACGTGGCGGAACTAGTGGGACACGCCAGCACTCTCCAGTAGCTGAATGGGGATGGTGCCGCTCAGCGCCATAGAGGATGGACAAGTGGCTGACTCTCGACCAGCCGAGGAGGCGGGAGGCAGCGCCCGATCGCGCACCATGGTAATGCAGGACAGAACTTCGAAGACCCGACGAAGAAAGGGGACCCGCTCCCTACGGGTCCCATGGATAGCCAGGCATCACCACCTGTCAACACCAATTAAGAGACAAACGACTCTTTGAGCCCTTCAGGAGGTGGACCGTGCGACCCATGGATGGGTCATGCCAGCTGGGAGGCCTGGCCATCCTGGCCCCACCCAGCCAGGGTGGGCCAAGCAGGACTATGGCCAAGCTAGTCAAGCCTGCCATGGCGTAGCCCAATTGGGCTATCCCAAGCCAGTTCGGACCGGGCTGGACTGGGTCAGACTGGACCCGAACCCCTTTCGGGCCTAGATATGCTTAAAAGGACGAATCTTGCAAACCAGACGTTTGTTTGAAGAACCGTCTATGGTGTTGGGTTCCTTGGAGTGATATAGTCCTTTTGAGATACTCCACCTATGTTTTTGAGAATGTTAGTGTATAACCGGGTAGGATCGTACCCAAATCCAACTGGGCCCTCATCACTAAAATACCTATAACTCTTAGAGCGAGCATCCGATTAACATGCCATCTATTGCATTGGAACCCTTATGAAATGACAGATCATTGGGTTACTTCTTTGTGGGACTTCATTTCGGGTGAATTATGACCAATAAATTGTGGAAAAAATCCTCCTAGAATCAAGCGTACTATATATGTGAATCGTGTGGTTGGATGTCACTTTATAGGGACCCTGTGTGGTTTAGCATCATAGCGACCCTGTGCGAATCACCATCATAGAAACCCTGTGTGGATCAGCAACATAGAGACCCTGTGTGGATCAAAATCATATCAACCCTACTTGGATCATCATCATAGTGACCCTATGTGGATCAAAATCACAGAGACCCTATGTGGATCCGCAAGATAAAAACCTTTCTTGGATCAACATCATAGCAACCCTGTGTAGATCAACATCTTAGAGACCCTGTGTGGATCCGTATCATAGGGATCCGATATGGAATAGACATAGAGTGGCCCATCGTGGATCAGGTTTATAGAGACCCTATGTGGATTAGCATTATAGCGACCCTGCATGGATCAAATTTATACTGACCCTGTGTGGGTCTTGCGGGAGATAGTACTTACCGATCCTGTATGGGTCTTATGGGGGTTAGTACATACCGATCCTATGTGGGTATTTCATGGGTTATTACCTACCAATCCATTGTGGGTCTTTCTAGGGTTAGTACCTATTCATCATGTGTTTGTTAGAAGTGGAGCCACTTACTAAATAAGATGACCTAGCACTACAACTAATCATCTATGCTTATGTACTTAAGGTATACCTGGTTTGAGTTGAGACTTTTTCATTGTGATTTGTGATTGAGATCATTCATTTTGGTATTCCCTTCATTAATTATATGTGACCTTTAGGGGTCTTAGGGTATCTACTGAGTACTGTTACACTCCCCCCTACACGAGCTTCGCCCAAACATTGTTGTGTATTGTGCAGACGACAGACAGATAGACTGTGTTTTGAGGAGTCATGGCTAGATGGTCCTCAGAGGTGTTTGAAAGACGGTTCATAGAGGCAACCAATTCATATGGAGAGCCATAATGACGAGCTGTACCAACCCTTAAGGTAGGATCCTTGGTAGAAGACTTTAAGTGTTTTTTTCCCTTTTTGATGTATTTCTATTTATGTTGGGATGGTATTCTGTCCCCCTCCACTCCAGTACATACTTTTATACTCTTGGTGGTTTTTGTAGCGGTTTCACTTTTATTCTTCTGTTGTGTAGTACTTGTGCATAGTGTACCCTGTTTGATTGTACACTGGTTTTGAGGCAATGACTTCCCGTTTTTGGGAAATTTCTTTTTGGTGCCAGTCGCCAACCGCTGTCCTATGGAAGGCGGTCTAGGTGTAGTCATGACACAGGACATGTGGGATGGGTCATGAAAATATGGTATCAGAGAAGTTGGTTCTACAGGAAGAAGTAAGAGTCTATGTTTTTTATTGATCAGTAGTGTTAAGTGTCTTGAGAAAGGATTTCAATCTAGGGAGTCCAGTGTTTGTGCAATAACCGACGTATCAATACACCAGGACCCTGGATTCTATTTTCCGACTCGGTAAAAAATAAATAATGATAACGTGTGTTTTTGAAGTGTTTTTATTTTGATATATTTTGATTCAGCTCAATAGGTGTAACTTATTGACCATGGTTCATCTTGGTTCTCTATCAAGATGCCTCCACACAGACATCTGGCCAAGATTCTAATGCGTGACCATGAGGATGGTTCAAAGTGTGATGAGGTTTCTGTACATGGACTGTTGTCAGAGATGGAACCTTTGGGAACAGTCCCAGTGATACCACTACCCGTTGGTAAGGAGTTAGTACCGGCGCTACCAGTAGAGGAAAAATGTAGGCTCAATGCCTTACATGAGTTTTAGTGATAGATACCTCTCAGGTTCTGAGGCTAGCCTAATTCATAGGCAAAAAGGGTAGTCTTGATGTTGTGACCAAGTTTCCATCTATCCAGGGCACCATTAGATCGGATGGTGGTCCTGGAAGTGGGTATTCTATGTGTCTTAGTAGAGTGATAGCAGGGTTTAGGTTACCCCTATCTTTTGATGAGGTGACTTTTCCATGGCCAGATCTTGAGAACATTTCTACGAGAATGGGTCTGTTGCCATAAAAATCTAAGGCGTATGTGCTCCCAAGAGCTTCTACAGCTTCGACAGGATGACATGTCAGTGGCTAAGTATTTGTCGAGGTGTACTGATCATTCTAGAAACTCGATGAATACGATACGAACAATGATTTAGGGCTCAGACCTCCTAGAGAGATGTGTTTAGGTACATCTGAGCCAACACTATTCATCTAGGAATTACTACTTGTGTTAGGGGGATAGAGAAAACCATTGTGGTTGAATGTTATTTGGTTGAGAAGATACTAATAGTGGATTTTAGTAGTGTGAAATCAGGAAAATGATTCCAGTTTCAGAGACTTGGGCATGTAAAATTTTTTGGGAAGAGGAAGTGATAGGGACGGATGAATCTACAAGGAAGAAGATGTGGAAGAAGATCTAGGAGATCAACATGAGGTGGTATAAAATTTTACATGTCGTAACCACCACCCCAATTTCATCACCACAAGACTCAGGGAGATGTTGGATAAGGTAAGGGAGTAGCTACATATAGTGAAGGAGTGTGACCCAAGGGCTCCACGAATGATTTTAGGTATGGTCTATGTCTTCTACTAGCTATTGTAATTAATAAACATAGTTATTAATCATTCCTTTTCTTCACAAATCTTTTTCAAGACCAAGAGTTTCTGGTTAAACCATTCACTTAACCCTTATGCTTAGAGATAACTATTGTAGGAGAATCTATAATCACACATATGCTGACGGTGTGATCTAAACCATGAGGTGAGAGTTTCAGATCCTCTTGGTGGAAGCATCGAGGCCTTACGACATTTGTTTGGGTATGGACTGGTCATCCACAGTTCATGTTCTGATTGTTTATTTTTGGAAAAATTATGTGGTATATCTAAAGCATTGGAATGAGGTTTTCTTTAGTTGGTGAAAACAAAAACCTAGGTAGCACGGGATTAACTCATTCATAGGAGGGTACAAACATTCTCTCTTGTGTTGGAAAACCTTAGCCTCATGGTAGCAGGAGTTTAGAATTTTCAGATCCCAACAGTAGTGGGAGAGTGTGGGAACATCTACTATAAAGATATTTCCAATATTACCTCCCCATAGGGAGAGGGACATCAGCATTGGCTTGTACCCATGGGCGACACTGATATCTACAACAGCATATCATTTGGTTCTGATATCTACAACTACATATCAGATGGTTCCCATGGTGCTTTGGGAGCTGAGGGTATATTTTGGAGACTTGCAGAGGAAGGTCTTAGCAAGACCTGGTGTTTGAGGTTATGTGTGGATTACCGAAACTTTAACTAAGTGGCCATAGAGAATGAGTACCCACTACCAAAGGGTCGATGGCACACCAATCAGTTAGAAGGGGTATCCTTTCGAATGGATAAAAAGGTTCCTGTAGTCCTTACAAAAGTTGAGACAGTTGTGATGGATGGAGTTCCTCTAGGATGATGTATTTGAGATATTCTTCACTCTTGGGAAGAGGAATGTTGTGGGAGACACACTCAGAAGGAGGTCTGGTTTACTACTGCTAAGTGAGGTGACAGAGAGGATAGCTGTGATACTGATATCCTGCGTTGACAGTAATGGAGCAGCTTACATCCAGTATATGAATGTCCCTACCACCGTTTACAGCAATTTGGGGAGGCGAAGCTTAGGAATGTTGACTGGGAGGCCCGACGTGCTCATATATTATCAGGATAGGCTCATGAAGGATTTTTTGAAGTTGGAGAGAACATCTTATTTTTCAGAGGACGAACCATGTTACAAGTTATGTAGTGAGAGGAGTTGTTGAGGGAGTTCCACACATCCCCTTTGTTGGTACATCCTTCTCTGAAAAATATTTACAAAGAAATATAGCATCAGTACTGGTGGTCAGATATGAAGAAATAAGTAGAAGAGTTCGTATCTCAATGCCTCACTTCTCAGAAAGTGAAGGATGTGCATCAGTTTCCAGCAGGCTTTGATAATCCACTCGAGGTTCCAGAGTGGAAGTGGGATGGTATCTCCATGGAATTTGTGATAGGGCTAGCACGTACGTCCAAGGGCTACGATTCCATTTGGGTGATCGTTGACCAACTAACCATGTTATCCCACTTCCTACCCATCTGAAATCAGTGATTAGTAGAGATATTTTTATGTCTCTAAGTACAAGAGATTGTATGACTGCATGGGGTTTCATCGATGATAGTCCCAAATAGAGATGCACTTTTTTCCATCCTGCTAGTTGAAGGGATTTTAGGAGGTTTTCGGGACGTAGCTATGCTTGAGCGTCACCTTTCACCCTCAGAGAGATGATTAGACAGATCAGACCATACAGACACTCAAGGACATGCTCCGTGTTCATGTCCTCGATTTTGGTTGCAGTTGGGAGGACCACCTACCCCTGGTGGAGTTCACATAAAACAATAGTTATCACTCCACTATCGACATGGCTCCATTTGAGGCCTTTTACAAGTGACCATATAGATCACCTCTTTGATGGATAGACCCTGGGGAGTCATCACGTATGGGCCTAGAGTTGGTACAAGCTAGCACAGAGAAGGAGAAGATCATCCAGGAGTGGATGATGACTGCAAAGAGCTAGAATAAGTCGTATGCCGTCGAGATACAGAAACACATGGAATTTGAGGGGGGAGACCATGTATTCCTATGGGTCTCACCCTGATGAGGATTACAGAGGTTTGGCTGGGGCATCAATCTATCTCTGAGGTTTATCAGACCTTTACAGATCCTCAGCAGGTTAGGGGAGGTGGTGTACCCTCTAGATCTTCCCCCACAGATGAGACGGGTCCATAATGACTTCCACGTGTCGTAGATGAGGAGGTATATGCATGATCCATTCCATGTTATCGACTGGGGAAAGCTAGACACTGATTATGGGGTGACATTTACAGAGTTCCCTGTGGAGATAGAGGATCGATAGGAGCAGATTCATTGTGGGTGGTTGATTCCTCTGGTGCGAGTTCATTAGCAGCATGGGAACCTATAGGAGAGCACATTTCAGTGGGAGGCTCAGATACTGCTCAGTACCCCCATTTATTTCCATTGTTTTGTTGTAGCATTCAGGGAAAAAAATCCCTAATGTGGGGAGAGTGAAGAGTCCTGTTAATTCTATGTAATGTTTTTAATTATTTGGTATTATTAAGAGTCAGGGAAAACTGATGGAACTTAATTCGGAGTCCTGGTGTGCCCGAAACATAATTTTGAACTTTTTTAAGGTACGTTCATTAAACGTACGGGCATCATTTTCTAACTTCTGGACCAAAGCATGGAATTGAAATCAAAGGACACCGTTGAATCCATAGCACCAGGATTCACTTATGGGAGGCTTCAATTCAACCACAGTAGGTAGGGAGAAAAAGTTAGTTTTTTGAGTTTTAAAATAATAAAAAAATAACATGAAATTGTTATTTTTTATCTAATTATTTAGCGCCGGGGAGGGACCACTGGTTTGTCTAGCAATTTAATGAATTGAATCATCTATTGTGTCACCACACCACGTTCAATTAATGTGACTCATTAATTTTACCAATTTGTGGGCCCTTAATTGAATGATGAATTAATACCTTAACTCTTACTTTTCATTATTAAAACGTGGGAAAAGGGGGATTTGGGAGGAATTAGGTTGTGTTCTACGATGAAGTGTCGGCAAACATTCTTCCAATAAGGAACGGAAGAAAAGAACTAGGATAGATGAACCCCAGAGTCTTCCATGGAAAAGGATTCTTCATCCACCACCGTGAAGTCCCCAATGAATCTCAAGGTAGTGGGTTTTATTAAAGTTTCTCTTTGATGAATTAAATTGCTTTCCACTTGTTATGATGTTAACGCGAAGGATGAATTCCAAATTTACAAGGCCTGAAACCTCCTCCAATTTGATATTATTGCATTATTCAGGTGATGAATTTAAAATTTCAACATAACCTTGAATCTGGGAGCCACGTAGCAATGGCGGTATCCCCGGAGGCCCGTAGGCATGAGTGGAAGGGAAAACCTTCCATCGGAGCTCACCTGGTGTCCCGGTGAAGATCCTTCGGTGTGGAATCAGTTACTGACGATGGAAGCGAAGGAAGAGGCCGGCGTTTTCTGGCCCCAGAAGGGGGACGACGACAGTCAGTGTCACTGTAGACGGACATGCGGGCGACTCTCGGCCGACTGCGGAGGTGAGAGGGGGCACACCATCGTGCGCCGTGATGAGGCAGGCCACAAAATTGAAGCTGTGAAGAAGGGAGGTGATCCAATCCCTAAGGGTCCCATAGGAATCCAGGCGGTGCCACCTGGAATTTCCAATTAAGAGCCAAACGACTCTTTTATACACTCAAGAGGCAGACCGTGTGACCTTAGCGTTGGTCACACCAGCGAGTCGGCCAACCGCCGTGACCCAGCCCAGCCTGGCCGACCTAGGCCTATTCGGGCTAGGCCCAACCGGATCAAACATGGATTGGGTCAGGTTGACCCGAACTAGGTCAGGTCAGCCTAGGCCAGATTGAGCCGGGTCAGTCCGACCGGGTCAGACCAGAACTGGACCCCTTTCGGGCCCAAATACGCTTAAAATGATGAATCTTGCAAACCAGAAGTCTGTTTGGTAAAACATATGCGGCATTGGGATATTTGGAGTGATATGGTACTTTTGAGATACTCCATCCATGTTTTAGAGAAAGTTAGAGTATGGTCGGGTTGGATCGTACTCAAATCCAACCGGGCCCTCGACACTAAAATGCCTATAACTCTCGGATCGGGCATCCGATTGACTCGTCATCTATTTCGTTTGAACCTTTATGACATGAAATATCATTTGGTTACTTCTTTGTGGGAATTCGATGCGGTTGATGTTCGAATGATGGATTCCGGAGCACACCATCCCAGAATCAAGCATACTGAATACAGGAATCCAGTGGCTGGATGGAAGTTTATAACGACCCTGTGTGGATTAGAATCATAGAAAAACTAGTTGGATCAGAATCATAGAGACCCTATGTCAATTGATGTCAAAGAAACACTGTGTGGATCATCCTCATAGAGATCCTGTGTGGATCAGAATTATATAAACCGGGTTTGGATCAGCAACCTAGCGACCCTGTTTGGATCATCATCATAGAGACCCTGTGTGTATCAACATCATAGAGACCCTATGTGGATCAGCATCATAGCGACCCTGCATGGATCAACACCACAAAGACCTGGCGAGGGCAAGCCATAGAGTGGCCCATCATGGATCATCTATATGGAGACCCAATGTGGATCAACATTATAGTGACCCTGTGTGGATCAGCATTATACTGACACTATGTGGGTCTTTCGAGGGTTAGTACCTACCGATCCTATGTGGGTCTTGAGGGGGTCACTACCTACCCATCCAGTGTGGATCTTGCGGGGGTTAGTACCTACCAATCCTGTGTGGGTCTTGAAGGGGTTAATACAAATTGATCCTGTTTGGGACTTGCGGGGGATAATACCTATCGATCATGTGTGGGTCAGTAGTGGAGCCTCTTAATAGAATAAGATAATCTATCCTTACGACTAATCATATGAAATTCTGTACGTATATTATACCTGGTGTGAGTTGAGTATTTTTCTTTGTACTTTGTGATTGAGATCATGATTTGTGGGTTTCATTTGTGGAATTATGAGCGCAATTCAGGGGTATTGGGGTCCCTACTGTGTAATGTCATACTCACCCTTGTATGGGCTTCACCCACATCTTGTTGAGTCTTATGCAGACGACGGACAACTTGACTTCGTTTTGAGGAGTTAGGGCTGGATGGTGCTTGGAGGTGATTGATAGATGGTGCAAGGAGGGAAAAAGTTGACCTGGAGAGATGTAGTGACGATCTGTTCCTACCCTTCATGTAGGATCCTTGGTGGACGACCTCAAGAGATGTTATTCCGTTTTTCTGTATTTCTATTTTAGTTAGGCTTGTATTCATCCCCTTCTACATTAGTACTTACTATTATACTCTGTGGTGGTTTTTAGTTGTGGTTGCACCTTTCTTCATCTGTTGTGTATTACTAGTGCATAGTGTACCCATCTTTGTGTGTACATGTTTTTAGGCAATGCCTTCCCATTTTAAATAAATGCCTTTACAGTGCCAGTTTCTAACCCCTAGCCTATGGAAGGCGGGATTGGGGTAGTCATGACACGAGCCTTGGGGGACGGGTTGTGAAACCTTTTTTCATTTATTGATATTTATTTTTCATGAAAAATAATTTAGAAATGAATACATCCTTTGTTGAAGTTTTTTTTATACAAGATATAAGGTCTATTCTATGAATGTTATAATAGATTTACGAAATTTATGAATATTTGTGTCATCAAGTGGAAATTGTATCTAGATGCTCTGCTCATGAGCTGAGTTAATCCCCACATTCACATGAACTTTTTATTGTTCCTGGTTTTTATAGTATCTTATTTGATATTGTACATGATATCCCTCATAACATAGTGATGGGTGAGTATTGATATATATAAATCACAATCATTTCCATCCTGTAGAATATCAATACATGGAAGGTATCAAGGTCTGTGTGATTCAAATTTTACATTAACAATTTTCATAATATTGATTACCTCATATTAGAAATCTCTTTTAATGGGAAGGATCACCTCAAATATGGTTGGGTTGGGTGGGGGTGGGGGGGTCATCACATATTGGTTGTTTTTGAGGTTTTTTCTTCCCCCATGAACATTTTCTAGCAACCCAAATTACCAACGAATTTTTCCTTTCTAGAGAATCCAATTATTCTTGAATCAATTTAATTTTTTTATATTTATACCCATATTCATTTCATTTCTCAAACAATGTTTAGAGGTTTAACAAAAAACTAACACCTCTAATGTGTCCATATAGTTCTATCCCCTTCAAGGCCACTGATAGTAGATATTAATATGATATGGTTGACAATGATTCTTGTTGCTAGTTTGTATAAAAAACATATAAAAGAAGTAATTATTTTTTTGTAATATAAATTTAATTATATTTTTTATTATGTCATACTCACACATGATTCCAAAACATTTTGTGTGTTTTCATCTATTATAATCCCATCTTTATTTACAGAAGTCTCCTTCCATAACCGAATACATGGTATAAAAGTGGATTTTTATTTGGATTCATAAATCTATATATAAATAGAGGAATATAATTATGCATTTGTTTCGTATCATATAAATTTATTACAACAGATTTAAAATACATGCCAATTTTTTTCAAGAGCAGTGTACGTCATCCTTGATTTATAGTTGGGGTACGTCTCTTTTTATTTCCATTGATTATTGTCTTCACTCAGTTATTATTTTGTAAATTAATAATTCCTAGGAAAAGTGGTAAATACATATATTGTCAAACAATGTTTTACTGGCCATAATATACCTAAAAATTTGTCTCCTCACGTTGACCAGTAAAATCATCCCACCATTCTTGGTTTATTAGGCGTGGATAGGTGGTATAGCTTTATTTTACATTCATTAGGCTTGAGATGAAACTTCATTAGAATTATGTGAAATTATTTTTTAGAATTTATGGAATGAAATAATAAAAATTTCTTTCGTAAGTCATCTACTCTAAATTCACTTTTCAAGGGACAATAATGAATACTGAAAGGTTTTATTATTTTATTTTTTAAGTAAAATAATGAATAAATAACATAATGTTACCCAAATATCTTCCCAAATCAGTTTCATAAGCATGGGTACAACATGGTTCCATGAATCTACATCAATCAGTAGGAGATACCGAGTGGTTAGAATAATAAAGCTACTAAAAATGGATTTTTTTAGTGTTAACAGGTTTTCCATATGCATTCCATCAAACCAAAAATTTTATGCCTTTGTTTTTCTACATAATATTTTTTTATAACATCATATTTATTTGGATCTCCTATTTTTTCTAGATCATATATTATTCATTGTCTACCATTTTCATGGGTTCAACAATGTTAATATGCTATTCATCTAGATTGGCAGCATTAACATGTGAAAAAGGATGTTTTTGACATTCACTTGGAGCACTAGCAGGTTGAGAAATCTATTGTTCCTCTGTATTGGTAACATCAACCTGTGTAGAATTCATTATCTACAAAATTCTTTCAACATTTTATTTTGATTATGTAAATGTAGTATTGAAAAATAATAATACGTGGTAACACAATGTATATTAAAAAACATAACATGATTATTGAATTCCCTTTTTTTAAATTTGAAGGTATTTTAACCCTCTACTGATTTTACAAATATCTTTATTATGGTATCCTCTGACATAAAATTACCTTTCTATATTGTAAACATTGAAGAATTATTTTGATTTCCGAATGAAAGGGTCAACCACAATTGAATTTTCAACTGAAACTTCTTTGGTTTTGGTCTATAAATGATCAATTTTACACCTTCGATTATTAGGATATAAAATATAAAATAAATTTACTACAAATGATGTTATTATAATTGGTTCTTTTATGTAATATTCCTAACTAAAATCAACATTCCTCTATCCCAATTCATCTATTTTTACATCACACCTCTTATTAAAACACATTCATTGAAAATTATCCAAAACAAATGTTGTATAATCCAACATCCATATTTTTTTGATGATGACAATGTATGATATATTCACAGAAATTGGATATCTATTCGAGGTACTAGATACATTCATCACTTCATCCATAACTGTAGCTACACTATTTTTCAAGGTACTCCTTGCATCATCTTCATTTTCATTGAAATTATAACCATTAGGGACAAAACCGTTATAAGATAATACAAGCACATTTGTTCCGCTGAACACCCATAAAAATCATTCTGAAATTTTATCAAAATTTTCATCTTACTCCATAAAAATATGGTCTCGAGACAATACTATAAACTACATATTTTATTTATTTGATATCCATATTTTAGTCCTTGATTGATTAAAAAGACTAATTTTTTTACCGTTTTCACCAGATGGGGAAAACTCTAAAATGTTATGTAAAATGTAAAGGTGGGCCTACTCTCAATTTGTAATAGGGATTATTACAATATATATTCCTGAAATTCATTTACTCATAAGCCACCCATTGTTATGGGATTTCAATAGACCAATGATTTCCATATGGGATACGTAGTCAGTACATAATCCAAAATTTTTCTGAACAATATATCACGGTGTAATACAACCCTCTGGAAATTTTTTTTCTGACATTCCTTTCATGACCCGCCTTCACCAAGATGAGGGAAGGGACAAAAAACTTCCAGAACATTCTTCAAGTTGAAGGATATAAAATGAAACCCGGATTCCTGCCTTCAATAGGCCTCAGAGTGGCGACTAGCCCTAAGGGTATAAAATAACACGTAATATAGAAGTCATTAGCCCTTTTATAAAAAAGATCGAGAGATAAGTTGGTAAAACCCAAACAACTCCAAAACTGAAAGTAAAAGTAAATCCAAAACCCATTCCCATATGCATTTTCAAAGATAAACTGACACAAAGTACAAGAAAACACTAGAGAAAAGTACTAAGAGAAAAGAAAACAAAAACAACAACTTTCCCAACGTCTGAGCTAGTACGGTCGTGCATGGTCCATGAAGTCCTCCTAGAAACATGAAAGCAGTTTTATATACGTAGGGTGAGTATATAGGTATAATCAGTAGGGAAAACCAAAATCTCTCATACACAAGTGGGGAGGCATTCTAATGCACCATGAGAAAGTAGAGGTAAACAAAACACCTAGGAACAAAAACTATCCACCCAGCTTCACCAAGGAACACTCCCCAAATAACGTAAGTCTGGTAACGTAATAGTAATAGCACATTGATATTTGGGTACCCCACCCCAATTTCACACTAGTTATTGAAGACATCAAACACATTAGACCTCCCCCTCCATTTTCCCTGCAATCCCACTGCCTCCCCAACAACAACCTTATGGGCCACCATAACTGCACATCCCACCCACAGACACCTGGGAGACTACCACCATGCATCCCGACTGTAGAAACCTGATCCACTACAACCACACCTTCTGCCTGTAGAAACCTGGGCCACCAAAACCATATGTAACCATGCTCACAGACACATATGCCAGAATAACTACCGCCAGGCTCGACAACACCTAGGCCTCATCCAGATGACACTTGGGAAACAAACCTGAATACACACACCTGAGAAAACTACCAAAATGTACCCTGACCGAAGAGTCTTTGGATATAATAGACCTCAAGCCGTTATAACATTCCTGAAGTGTCTTGGGATACCTATTATAGGATGAAGAAAATGAGATAATAATAAGCCACTCATAGAAATGGTGGGGAAAACACCCTCCCACATGAAATGGGGGTGTTCAGAATGAAGATCTAAACCTGGGTGGGGTTCGTATAAGAAACAAAAAAAACTAAACATTTTACATATAGGTAGTCAAAAACTCATCCCATCCAAAGGGTCCCAAAGCACAACCGCCCTCATTACTATTCCTACGTACAGACACACACACAAAGCACAGCCAGAACCAGAGCACAACCCATTTATGGAAATGAAACCCCCCATTTTACCTGTTCTCATTGTCACGTTCAAGTGATTCCATTTAAATTAATTCTTCACTACCCAGAAACTAATCATGCATAACCACAACCAAAGACAACAACTGAAACAAAACAATAAAACATTATTTTAAGCATTCCAACCCGTTTCCCTTGTAAATTCCCAACAACAAAAGGGATCTGTAAGATCCCTCAAAGTACTGGAACCAAACGAAGCCCCAACATTCTATCATAGATCCAAAAAACAAAAACTGAACAGCATGAGATCCCATCCCCATCCACATCACCCCACAAGAAACAACGAGAGTATAAACACATATTACCAGGACAAAAAATGAAATTTATAGATTTTTCCACACCATTCATTATTTTCCTTCATGCCATTTGGTTAACCAGGGTAATCAAACAAGGATTATTATTTATTGGGAATCCATTTTATCAAACAAATTTACTTGATTAACAAGATTCCATGTTACATCCATTCAATCAAAAGTTTATATAGAGAAAAAGAGGTTCATTAGTGTGCATGAAAGGACCACCAGCGACCACTATTTTCATTGGGCATAATCCCATAAAATTCAAAACATATAAGTGAAAATGAAAGAGTACAACAAAGTCACCATCAATCACACCCCTACATTATTTAAAGTCTTTTTAATATCTTCGTTAAGGTTTTGTTTCTTCCACATCCTTAGGGAATATTTATTGTACCTGCCTCGCATGATACATAGTAAAGAGAGATGAAGGAAAACCCTATTTGGATGATCAAGGATCGATGTTTTTCGGCTCGGGCCAAGAATTGGGGATGCAAAACTTGTAAAGGAAGAACTCCAAGGACTCCAAGGATGAGTGGGAAGTGCTCCAACATGGGTGCATGATTCTTCATCAAAGGAAGTCTACAAGCACACTAAGAGAGATCAGAAGGAAAAACGAAGAGAGGATCGTGACTTAAGGAAAGGCCATATACTAAAATTCGGGAGATGATTTCAAAGTACATGAAGTTAGATCATTGCCTAAATAAAAGGTTGGGTGGTTTCACACGTTATAATTTGTTAATATTGAAAATATCCTATCAAATATAGTGAAGATAGTGGCTGTGAGTTAATAGATATCTTCTAAACAGAGAGAAACCATATAACAAGGGTGAAACTGGAAAGGACAGGAAAATGTGTGACACTTAGGAAAAATGCCACACATTTTGGTAAGGATGATTCTCACGGATATTGGGGTTTAAAACACTTTTTATTGTATTTAAATGGAATTGAAAATTGAATTAAAACACATTTACATCAAAATATATGTTAACAGGGCATAACTGGAAGAGAATTTGGCAATGGGTGGGAGACACTATAATGGTTCCACCGTAACAGTGCCACCATTTTGGTGAGACACAGCAAGCGGTACAACCATTTTGGTGTGCAACTGTGATTGTGCCACCGTGACCAGTGCCACCACAATTGTGCCACTGTTCTACTAGAACCATTTGGTCGAACTGAGTATTTGGAAAACTCTCGGGCAAGAATCACCCCTAAGAACCCTACCAATACAAGATTTTCCCAAGGAAGGGGCTTCAGAAAATGATTCATTACATCAGATACCTCTCAAACTATTCTCCTCCCGGAGAATTCAAGGGTAAACCTAAAGAAAAGAGAGGGGTATGAACAACCACCTCGCAGGATACCTCTTAGGGAAAACTACCTTAGAGTTGTTCAAAAGACAGAACATGCCATGATACATATGAACACCTCTCCCTCATCTATCTCTTGAGCAACAGGGGAAACACTGAAGTTTCGCAAAGACACCTCTACGACATCCCAGGAACACCTCCCCCACATACTAATCAACTGTATAAGCACTACCACCCCTCACCCTAAGAAACCACACAGACATATAAAGGTCTCACTATCCAGACATATGGGTTAGGGAGTCCCATCCTCCATGTCAAGATATTATCCGATTTAGGTGGCACTGACTCGACTGCATGAGTTTAATCACATCCTAATTAATGCATATTTATTAGGGATCATGTCCTCCCCTCTCCACATTTAGGACTATAAACAGATTTAGAGAATAATGAAATTTCCCATCCCATAGAAAACAAGGTTTAACATTAACCCACAACAAAGCACAAGGAAAACACAAAACCAAAACTCAAAATATCTTTGGGTAATGGGAACAAATTTGTTCCTCTCGTTCCCAGTTACATTCCATGAAGTTACCATGCCTCCACAACACATGAACCATGGGAATGATTTTCCCATGGATAACCTTCTTCTCAATATCTTTGATTATTACTGGTCACTCCACGAATGTCGTATCATCTTCAATATCCAACTTTTCCCAGTTGAGGATGTGTGAATAGTTGTGTTGATATAGACGGATCTGAGACACATGGAAGATTTCGTGGTCCCTCTATAGTGGAAGTGGTAGCGCCAACTGATAAGCCACTTCGCTGACCTGTCACAACACCTCGAAGGGTCCAATGAACCTGGGAGAAATCTTACTCCTCCTTAAGATCCTTCTTTTCCAATGCTGTGGGGAGACCTTTAAGAAGATATGTCCCACAACCTAAAACAACAAGGGTTTCCTCCTATGATCAACATACGACTTCTTCCAGTCATGAGACACCTTAATCCACTCATGCACAAGATGTAACCTCTATGTCGTTCTCTACACCACCTTTGGGACAAGAACGCTTTCCTCCCCAACCTCTATCCAGCACACAGGTGAACGACATGGTATTCGAAACATGACATCAAGCAGAGCCACACCAATGGTAGAGTGATAGCTATTATTGAAGGAAAACTCTACAAGTGGAATGTGTTGCACCCTTGATCCTTAGAAGTTTAGAACACATTCCCGTAACATGTCCTCCAACGTCTGGATGGTATTCTATGTCTTCCCATCTGTTTGGGGGTGGAAAGCAGAGCTACGACATAGATGGGTGACAAAAGCACACTTTAGTCCCCTCCTGACTCAAGAAGTAAACCATGCATCCCGATCTGAGAC
This sequence comes from Viscum album, assembly GCA_963277665.1. Lineage (NCBI taxonomy): Eukaryota > Viridiplantae > Streptophyta > Magnoliopsida > Santalales > Viscaceae > Viscum > Viscum album. The sequence goes on from OY728160.1 coordinate 1,405,231,597, forward strand.
TATAGACCTCAGAAATCCATGAAAACACACCACCTCATTCATGTAACTCTATCCCAATGCATCCACACCACTGAACTCCTTGACTGCCCAGAAGTGATCTGATTTCGCCATCCAGTCAACCACTACCTAGATAGCATCACAACCTCCTTGAACATTGGGTAGTCTCATGATGAAATCCATCAAGATGTTGTCCCAAATCCACTTCAAGATTTATAAAGGATGCAATAGACCCCCTGGAACATGTTTCTCAACCTCTACCTACTCTCAAATGAAGCACTTTTCCACAAACTCCGCCATTGCTCGTTTCATCCGAGGTCAGAAAAACTGACCCTTTAAGCCCTGGTATATCTTGGAAACTCAAGGGTGTACCACGAGGGGTGAGTTATGGAACTCAAAAAGAACTATCTCACACATTAACTCTGGTACAAACTACATCTGGCAGAAAAGCTTCCGATTTGGACCATCTTCTGACCTTCCTTTAAGAGCATTTCCCTGGCTAACACAATCACGAATTAATTCATCCACCAAGTCCCCCCCACTGAGACTCCTCCACTTGATATACCAAGGAATACTGCACTTTCATATGAAACAGTAATTCCCTACCATCCTTCACCCTTACATCCCAGTGGAAGGTTGCCAACTCCCCCATTGTGTTTCCTAGAATCTGCCGACTCCCGAACCACAACCTTCTGTGAATTCCTGCTCAAGGCATTAGCCACCATGTTCCCATTTTGTGAGGTGTAAGTGATCTCAAAGTGATAGACCTGATGAAACTCCATAAACCTATGTTGTTGCTATTTTATGTGTCGCTGAGAAAATACATACGTCAATATATTTTGATATATGAAGACCACAAAGACTTCCCCGATGAGGTAATGCTACCAAAACTTTAACACCATCACAACCGCTGCAAGCTGCATGTTTTGGGTGGCATAGTTACATTCGTGAGGACATAACTGCCAAGATCTATAAGAGATCACTCCCTGATGCTACATCTGCAGACACCCCAAGCCTTAGAAGGAAGCATCTCAGAACACTTCAATCATTACCCCTTCCTCTCACAACCTCAACACTTAAGAACTGAACATCTTCCTCTTCAGATAACTAAAGGCTGCCTAAAAATGATCACTCCATAGGAATTCTTGGTATTCCATGGTCAAGACTATCAATGGTGATGCAACCTGGGAGAATTCGAGCACAAACCTCCGGTTGTAACCATCCAATCCCAAGAAACTAGGAGTCTCTGCCATGTTCTTGGGTGATCCCCCAGTAACAACTACCTCAACATTTGACAGGTGCACCAGTATTCCCTACTACGACACCACGTGTCTGAGGAAGTGAATTTCTAATTTTCAGAACTTCCACTTGGACAACTTCCCATAGAGATGGTGGTGTCAGAGGACCTACAAAACTGTCTTCAAATGCTCGATGTGATCCTACAATGATCATGAGTTGATCAAGATGTTGTCGATGAACATGACTACAAAACTATCCAAATATTCGCAGAATATGGAGTTCATGATCCCCATGAATACGGCTGGTGTGTTCATAATTCCGAACAACATGATCACAAACTCAAAGTACCCATATCTAAACCTGAAGGAAGTCTTTGAGATCTCACCCTTAATTACCCTCAATTATTGATATACAAACTATAGGTCAATCTTAGATAACCATCCTTCCCCTTCAGCTGATCAAAAAGGTCATTGATCCTCAGAAGGGGGTAATGGTTCTTCACCGTCACCTAATACAGTCTTCGGTAGTCTATAAAGTGACTAATACCACCTTCCGCCTTCTTTGAAAACAATATTGGATCACCCCATGGAGACACGTTTGGTCAGATAAAACCCTTCTTTTTCAAGTCAACGACTTGAATCAAACACTACCTCAACTCATAAGACACCATCTGATAGAGAGACATTGAAATTTAATGGTGACATGGTTGTAAGTCTATTATGAAGTCAACATCATGCCGAGGGGGTAGAGTTACAACCTCCTTGGGGAAGATATCCAGGAACTAACTGATAATCCCTTGAACATCCACCACCTCTGAGTCTGCTGACTCCAAAAACAGCTCGACGAACAAGGAGAGAAGGGGATCCACCCACCAGCTTCCCTCTTGGTAACCCCACTCGACAAAAAAATCTATATGTTTGCTTCACATATATGAGAACATGACCCTTCTTCATCAATTCATAGACTTGAATCTATAACTCCCACAACTCAGAAGGTGTCGTCTAATAGGGAGCCACCGAAATAGGATGTGCACCTAGTTGTAAGTCTATTACAAACTCAACATCACGTCGAGGGGGTAGAGTCCCAACCTCTTCGAGGAAGATGTCCAAGAACTCATTGAAAATCCAAAGAACATCCACCATCTCTAAGTCTGCTGACTCCACATAAATATTGGACAACAATGAGAGAAGGGTCTCCACACATCGACTTCAAACCTGGCAACCTCTCTCTTCAATAAAAGATAAACAATGGCCGCCCACATCTAAGAGAATGACCCTCTTCCAGAAGTATTCGATAATGGTGTGCATAGAAAAGAGCCAGTCGACACTCGGGATGATATCCTATGGCTTCATTTGCAACAGAAAGAGATCCCTACTAGACTGATGTGGAACCATCATCAGTCTACATCTTCTACAAACATCAAATAGGCTACTCTGATCTCCAATTGGCATACTCAACACGAGGGGAATGTATAGTCTCTCTATGTCTAGAACCAAGGCATGGTATAGACAAAGTTTAAAAAAGGATTGAAAATCTCATGAATCCATCAAGGCACAAGCAAAAGTAATAAACAAGCTAACTGTACCTTGAACGACATCTGACCATACGAGAACTACTGCCTCTACGGTGTGTAACTGCCCAAAACTAGCTCCTCTGCCTCTCTTCTTTCAGCCACCTCCAAGATAAAGCCATGGCCGACATCCCTGAGGAGTAGCCTAGGGTTACCCTCCTCTGGAACCATATTCTCTTGGCTGAGAGGGAGCTCGCTGCCCCTACCACTTCTGCTAAAAATGTCTAGCTGGAAAATACTACTGCTGAGGCGGGCGCTGAACCTGCCCACCTCCACTGTACTGCACTCAGTCTAGGAACTAGTTCTAGAGATTCCCACAGCTACCACAGATAAATCACCTCGGTTCTAGGCTCATAGAGAAGGGGAGAGGACTAGGAGATCAAAACCAGAACAGCTTAGGCCTACTCCTTGCCTACAGAAACCTAGAAGGCCCTCATGCTAGAAGCCTTCTATTAACAGCCTTCCCCTTTGACGAGCTCAAATGGTTCCCCTCATGTGGCACACCTCCAAGTGTGTGCATCCTATCCACCACTTCATCCTTCTTCTGAACCTACAGGTATGTCTGTAATGTGAAGGGAGTGACTGCATACTGATGGGAGGGTCGGAGCACCTCCTCTAAGTGTCTTTCCAATGACTCCTCATTTGGGAAGAGGTTTGGAGAAAAATGAAGGAGATCCTTGAACTTGATCCCCAAATCCCTCGCTGACATACTCCCATGCTGGAGGGAGAGTGACTTCTGCCTCTACTCAGCCTTCAATTTAGAAGAATGGAATTCTTCCTCGAACTCCCTCTCGATGTTGGTCCATGAAAACTCAGCCTTCTTCTCCTCCTTGAGATAGAGAATCCAACAATGACGTGACGCCCCCGAATCTGGATCACAACTAGATGAAACCTAGTATTCTTTTGGAGCCCGGATCAAGATGGAAGCTATCACCAGCTCCTCAAGCCAGATCTCTGTCTTCATGTTTGAGACACTGCCCTCGTACTTCCTGGGGGTCAGACCCTGAAAGGTACAAAGAATCTTCTTCTCTTAGTCAGCCTCGTCCTCCCAATCAGTCCTCCTATAATCATCCAAATCAGCCTCCTTAGACTCAATCGCCCACACTACTAGTGGACATCATCTGGGTGCCATATCTATAATGTAAACAAGGAATACCTAAGCCCGAGTATTGTAAAATATTTCATTTAAATTTTGATTAACACGTTATTCATTTTAAATTTCCAAAACACCCAGAACACACAACAATTAAAGTCATTATGATTCATGTAACATTCATAGGGTCTCTACCCTAAAATGAGTGTAGCCTCACTCAAACGTTCAGTAGGTCTAGAGTCCTTGAATCAGATCTCAGGGGTCCCTAAAATCATGTGTTATAGACGGTCTCCCCTAGAAAATTTCACACACCAAGATTTTCTAAAACTGTTTTCCTATCATCCCATACAATCCTCTCTGAGCCTAACCCCAAAATCCATCCTATCTCTCAACCTCCTTTTATACCATTCTCTCAAGACGCGCCTTCCCCAAGATGAGCGGAGGGACAAAAAACTGCCAGACCCTTCCTTCTTCAAGTTGAAGGAGAGATAATGACCCCTGAGTCCCGCCTTCAATAGGCCCCGGAGTAGAGACTAGAACCATGGGTATAAAATCACACACAATATGGAAGGAATTATCTTTTATATAAAAATATCAGGAGATAATAAGGTAAAACCTAAACAACTCAGAAATTGAAAGTAAAAGTAAAAACAAAACCCATTCCCATATTCATGTTCAATGATAAACCAACACAATGTACACAAAAACTCCGGAGGAAAGTACCAAAAGAAAAGAAAATAGCAACAACAACTATTCCAATGTCTGAGCTAGTATGGCCCCACATAGTCCTCGAAGTCCTCCTAGAAACCTGAATGTAGTTTTATATACATAGTGTGAGTATACATGTATACTTAGTAGGGAAAACCAAAATCTCTCATGCACAAGTGGGGCAGAATTCTAATGCCCCATGAGAAAGTAGAGGTAACCAAAACATCTATCTTGGAAAAGTATCCACTCAACCACACCAAGACACACTCCCCCAATAATGAAAGTCAGGTAATGTAAAATTAGGAGCACATCGATATTTGGGTACCCCAAACTGCTTTCCCACTGGCTATTGAAGACATCCTACGCATCAGGAATCCCCCTCCTTTTTCACTATAGTCCCTTTGCTGCCCAACAATAACTTTATGAGCCACCCCATCCATGCATCCCGCCCATAGACACCTGGGACACCACAACCACACATCTTGGCCACAGATACATGGGCCACGAAAACCACATATCTCAACTGTAGACACCTGGGTCACCAAAACCATACGTAACCACACCCGTAGACGCTTGGGCCAGAATAACTACTACCAAGCCTGAAGACAGCTGGGCCTCATCCAGAGGAAACTTGGGAAACAAAACTTCCTGCACAAACCTAGTCCAAACACAAAAAATGTACAGTACTTAAAGAGTCTTCGGATATAATGGACCTCAGGCCATCAGAACCTGCCCAAAGAGACTTGGGATACCCGAGAGAGGGAACAGAAAAGGAGCTAATAAATAACCACACAGAAGAATGTTGGAAAAAACACCCCCCATAAAATGGGGGTGTTCAGCATGAAGTGCTCAACATTGGTGTGGTGCATATAAGAATAACAAAAAATAACCATTTTATATATAGGTAATAAAACACTCATCCCAACCTAAGTGTTCTAAATCATAACCACCCTCATTACTATTCCTACATGCACACACACACACACACAACATCCACAACTAGAGCACAACCCATTTCTGAAAAGAAAATCCCCATTATACCTATTCTCATTTTCAAATTCATGTGATTCCATTTAAAATGATTATTCAATACCAGTAAAATAAGCAGGCATAACAAAATCCAAATCAAAAACCGAAACAAAACAATCAATCATGCTTTTAAGCATTCACACCTGGTTCTCTTGTAAATTCACATCAACAAAAGGGATCTGTCAGATCCCTCAATTTAATGGAACCAAACCAAGCCCCACAATATAGGCACAAATACACAAACCAGAAAATGATGAACATGAGATCCCCTCCCTATTCACATCACCCCACAAAAATCAATGATGGAAACCATACATATTACCAGGAAAGAGCTTGAAAATTACATATTTTTTCACACCATTCATTGAGTTCCTTCCTATAATTTGCTTAACTAGGGTGATCACACAAGGATTCTTATTTATTGGGCATCCATTTTATCAAGCGAAATTACGTGATTAACTAGTTTCCATGTTATATCCATTCCATCATAAGTTTATACAGAGAAACAGAGGTTCATTAGTGTGCAAGAAAGGACCACCACACACCAATTTTTTCTATGGGAATAAGCCCATAAAATTCAAAACATATAAGAAAAGATGAAAGAGTACAACAACATCACCATCAATCACAACCCTTAATTTATTAAAGTCTATTTATTATATTCAATAATGCTTGTTTTAGTCCACATCCAGAGGAAAAAATTATCATACCCTCCCTACATGATGCACAATAAGTACTTGGATGATCAAGGATCAATGTTTTTATCCTCATTCCAAGAATTAGGGATGCACAACTTGCAGATGAAGAACTATGAGGACTCCAAGGGTGAGCGGGAAATGATCCAGAACAGATTCATGAATCGTCTTTGAAGGAAATATCAAGGCACACTAAGAGTGATCATATGTAAAAGGAATAGAGGATATCAGCTTAAGGAGAGGACTGGTCCTAAAATCAGGGAGATGATTTCGAATTACATGAAGTCAAATCATGGCATGACTACGTGGTTTGGTGGATTCACATGTTATAATTTATTAAGATTCAATATATCTCCTTGGATACAGTAAAGATAATGGTTGTGAGTTAATGGATATTTTCTAGACAGAGAGAAACCATATAATAGGGGAGAAAATAGAATGTACGGGGAAAGGTTTGACACTGACTAAAAATGACACACGTTTTGGTAAAGAAGAGTTTCCTGACTCTTTGGGTTTTAAAACACCATTCATTGGATTTAAATGGATTCTAAAAGGATATTAAAACACTTTTATGTCAAAGCATACGTTACCGGTGTAGAACTGAAATAAAATTTGGCAATGTGTGGGAGACACAGTAACGATGCCACTAGTTCGGTGAGATGATGCAAGCGGTGCCACTATTTCGGTGTGTGAATGTGATGATGCGACCATGAAGGTGCCACCAAAACAGTGCCACTGTTCTGGTGGAACCCCTTGGTGGTACTGAGTTTTGAGAAAACGTTGGGCAAGAAGCATCCCTAAGAACACTACCAACACTCGATTTTCACATGGGAGGGGGTTGGGAAAATGGGTAGTTACATACCATTAAAAAATATTCATATACCATTCAATGGGGTATATATATCTATAGTTTACATGGCCAAATAATTCATTATCTTTAACTATGTGAACCATAATGTGAACCATCGTGTCAAATAATTTTGAAAGGAAGAACTTTTCCAATTCAAATAATATGAAAAATAATGTCCTTATACATATTTAGAAATTCTTCCTAGTTTATAATGTTGTGGAATATTACTTTGAAAAATGAACAAAGATTGGTTAATGTTTGATGAAAATTCTTTAGAAAAAATAATCATAAAGCTACAAACATTAGATCATGCATCAAAACATGAAAATCATGTGATTTTAGACCCTTTAACCTTAATCTAGTCATTGAAAATTTATAATTGATATATGATGAATACCCAAATAGAAACATTACATCATTACAGAACATGAAAAAAATTAAACCTATCCCGCCAGGAAAGAATGAAGAACCAAGAAGAAGAAAAGTCCATTTTCACTCTTCATTGGTGCTGAATCTTCATGTATTCCGAGATCAATCATGTACTACCAAGCCTAAATTCCATTCATGGTTTTTCGAAGTGATATTATAAAAATACCAATGGCACTATCACATATATTTTTTTCAACAAGAATAACATCAAGAAAATACTTGATATACCAACAATTCAGGTATACACATTAAAAAAATTGACCACTTTTTCCAACTAGTTTTCATTAGTTTTTTCAAAAAAGGATTACCAAAACTAGTTTCCATATATTTTACTTTTTCAAACAGTTGAGTACCTATTAGTGGAGATGGTGTTGTATGTTTTTCTGAAATCCCATCAAATTATGACATCTATGATCGGTACTTATATTGTTTGGTTGAAATATGTGATGTCTTATAAACATAGTCTTTGATGAATGTCACATCCTAATTTATGGTATAAAACTTTTAGAAATGGGACACCCTTGGGATCCTCTATATCCTGAAAAATTTCCATTAGTATGAATGTCATTTATTATTATATAAAACATGGATCTCTTAGTGAAATATTCATTTCAAGAAGAATAAAACATCATAGAACCTAAATCACATAATAATTTCAAATATTTTATCAATGGAGAAAAATAAACATCAATATCATTACCTGAATATTTTGGTCATAATTTAATCATAGATAACATAATGTATTTTTTTTTATGCATAAACACAATGAAAAGTAATTATTTTCAAATAGAATTGGCAAAACACTATGCATTCTTATTTGAAATCCAAAATGATTCACTCCATCTATTGATAGCGCAAGCCGAAGGGATCTCAGATCATTTCCTAATTTAGTGCACTTGTAATAAACTCTTTTCAACTGAGGAGAGTCTATTTGGTGATGAAGTTTCAAATCTTTATTTATTGTATCTATGCTCCACATGATTTTTTATAGTCATCTCACTTCTATATAGGACCCCAAACCATTGAATGATTGGAAATTACCAATAAAATTTTGTAGGACCTGATTAATCTTTCATTTTTCAATAAGAACCACAATTTAATATAATTTAAGTGATTTGTGGTCCTTGAAAAACAATATTGAGTCATTTGGATTGACATGTATTGTTTTATAGATCATAACCACTGAACATAACATTCATTTAGTGTCATATGTTTGGCTAGGAAACTCATAATATTACGAGAGAATAGAATCCAAGAGAGAATGTAATTTAGTACAACTGGTGTCACTACATTATTTTCTAACTTTTAAATTATACCACTTCATTACAGTTAAAAATACTATATATTTAGTACAACAAGTATATAGTAGCATCTTTTCACAACCCTTTAAATTCTAAATTTTTTTTGTATAGTCATGAAGTTCATATTTACCAGTCATTTTCCTTTCCAAAATATAATATTCATCATCAAAAAAACCAATATTTATTTTCTCAATACGATCTTTTTCATGGTTAACATTTGAAATCATATCAGGTGATCCATAAAACATAGTGTTATGCACATCACTAGAAATAATCAATTTTTCACTTTTTTAGTCCAAACATTAAATCATAGATCTTTTCCATGACATACAAAGTGTTCTACCAACTCCTCTAGACTAATTGGTCTTAAATAATATTTCCACAAAAAATTATAAAGGAATTTTGAAGGATTATATGCAGGATGTTTTTCGAAATTGATAAACTCTTTCACCACATATTCTTACTGTTTTTTTATAACACTAGCACCCTTACATTTTACATTCAGATACATCCAATTCGATTTAGAAAATTTTATTTTTAAAAAAATAAATAAATACACAATATGGAGTCTGTCAGATAAGGGGAACCCAACAATTTATTTTTTTATATAATTTTAGAATTCATTAAAGGAAATGGTAAATGGAACTTAAGAAAATAATTTCTCCACCGGTGGTAAGTGCTATCCTCTAAATTAATCCTCAATGACTACCAATACCTGGTATGGAATGACTACCTCTAAATTTAGTTCAATAAATTTTGGTGCACGTCTAGAAGAGATGGGTGATGAGTCTCACAAAAAAATGACATAGTAACTTTTTAGGAGATGAAGCTAATGACGATGACCATTTCCACTTTAAATCTAAATGTTCCCAGGTTGGGGAGTTGGTGAATCACCAAACAATGTTTTTTAGTTTTCTATTTAAAATCATTAATGTTCCTTTGGTTTGTTTAGAGTGGATTATCTTCTTAGATGATACCATGGTAATACATTGTCACATTTTATAGTTTCATTATTCATATAAATAAAAACAATCCCTAATTTTATAGATGAATTTTGATAAGTCATAAAAGACCAAATTTAACACCTTATTCAAGTGGGAGATTCTATAAATTAAATCAACTTATGTCATAACATATGAATCCAATTATGTAATAAAAAACATGATTATTTTATCCAAAAAACATGATTCAGATTACATAAGGAGAAAATCATTGGGATGTTCCAATACTAATAAGAGACATGGATATGATATTCTCTACCTGCATAATGGGATAAAATGGTAACTGTTCAAATAATAATTTATAGATAAAATCTACCCAATAATATAATATAATTTATTTATATAATTATTTAACTGTGAGAAATTATTCAAAAAATAGAGATAAGTATATTATTTCAATTATTGAAAAACTTAAATTATTTAAATATATTATCATAGTGAGATATAAATCATAGTATCTAAATTTTTTTAAATGGTTTTGAAGAAATTTAGAGATGGGTTGTAATTTTTTCTTATATATGAAATGAATAGAAATAGGTTTGAATGATGAAGATTCTTGAAAGGACATAAAAAATTCCCATCAAATTTAATATTCATAGACATGAAATTAAGGAAATCATATTCTATTATTTAAATTTATAATGTTTTCCTATGATTGGTGGGTGGTTGGAATAAAAGGATAATGGAGAAGAAGCATGGGATAGACAGAGGACCCTATGTAATTTTAGTCCAACCTTAAGATTTATTTAATCAGTTTATCATAGTTAAATTTTGTAGTGGTATTCTCACATAGAAAAATACCTCATAAAATTAAATATAAGAAAATTATTAAACATTCTATTTTTTTTATGAAAAATACCCTTTATTAATATTTCACATCCAAACACTATAAATGTATATATATGATAAAAAAATAAACATGAAAATCATATTTTTTCAATTTAACACACACACATATAAATTACATAAATAATAATTAATCATATTTAAAATAAATTTAAAACACCCCATAAAGACTATTAAAATTATTTTATTTATGAAACACACTACCAAAAGAGTTTTCTTAAATAAAATTAAAAAGTAAATCTTTAACCATTTTTTACAGATAAAATATTTTATTAAAATTATGATTAAATTTTTTTGTTACACAATGGGTAGTAGATTCATACATTCTCTATGTATTCAGATAATTATTTATCTTACTTATGAAGTGATACCCTCATTCATCTCTATGATTTGACTCAGGACTCAAGGCATGCATGTATAATTCCAAAACCCAATAATCATCTATCTTGTTATTAACTCTTTTAGTTTCAACGTTTACCACAATTGATGAAATAACATAGTTTCTCATAACACATTTCCTAAATCTTTACTTGATATCAACAAATAAAAAATTAAATTAAATTATAGAGGACATGTAGTTTAAGAGGAATGCCCTAATTTTAACCATGTACGTGATGTTGGATGCATTGTAAGTTTAGGAGTTGAAATGGGGTTAAACATTAATTCAACTTTTTATAGTAGTGTACGTTTTTGGAGAAGTCTTAGTGGTTATCTTGGTATATGGATTATATTTTATTATGTGGGATGGAATGTTAAATATTTCACCAAAAAAATTATAAAGTATATTGGGGTTATTGATGGTTATATTAAATTGAATGGTTTTTTTGAATTTCATAAGGAGTTTATGTTATAAATCTTTTGGGTTTTTAATAAATTAAGATAATCATATATCTATGATTATTTATTAATAGTTACCTCCTATCAATTTTCTATTAGTTTGAGTTTTCAATTTTTTATCTATAATGAGTTTTTTATTAATTATATATATTTTTTAAACAAAACATAAAATTTTTTATAGAAGAGAAAATTTTGGTCTTTTTTTATACATAGTACCCGAGCCTAAAAGCCTTATCAGTATCCTTTTGTACCTCCCTCAACTTTAATTGATTTTAGATTCCTCTTTGTCACTCTTATTATTTCCATAAATATTTTCCACAAATCTAATTTACATGATATTTGAAGATATTTTGATTCATTTTAGATGTCATTTTACTTGAATACTTATTCCAAAAATCATATACATACATTGTTTTCCAGATGATATTTTCGTTAAATAATTGGGATGATATCCACTTTTGAACCTATTTTGACATAATATTTCATTTATGGGAGACTATGAAATAAACATAACTAAAATTGGAACATTTTTTACAACAGGTTTAGAATCAACTAAATTGGAGAAATTTATGTGTGAGTAACATAACCTTTGAAGGAAATTTATCATCATAAGTTCCATTTTTTCCAATTATTGAAATGTGATAGAGTATGATCTAGTTTAAAAAATAGTTTAAGAATGATTAAATATGGAGGATATAGATCTACCTAACATTTATATATTTTAAAATGTTATTCGTATATATTTATCTTTAGTTTAAATATTATAATATATATTATTATGAGTTTTTAATATCAATATTAATCTCTATAAATGGAGTATCAACATTATTCAAGTGACAATGTTTTATGGTGTAATTTTTAAGAATATTATTAATGATGGTTATGAGTGTTTGGTTGTATATCATTAGAAAATTCATATCATATGAGGAACATTATTGAGGTAAGAGGATTAAAATAAAAGTGACCTTAAGTCTTTGTCAAAAAAAAACATGTTTTCCATTATTTTTGTAGTTTGTAAATTTGTAAGTGAATTTTCATTATTATAAAATAAAATATTTTTTTCTACTAAAATATTATTTAATTCATGAAACTAGATTGTTTTAATTTTATAAACAGAAATAAATTTATGATAGTAAAACAATGATGATTAAAATGGGAAAAATATTTTCTGTGTAAATTATAAATAGACACTATAGTTTTAATTATTAAATTAGATTTAAAAAGCCATAAAATAATTTTGAGGAAAAAATATAATCAAAATAAATTTTTGAAATGTAGAAAATTATTTTTACTAAAATGGTTTTTTTAAACAAAAAATAAACAACAACAAAAAAACTTATTTTTTCATTGAATAAAATTTTCATTGCTAAAAATTCTTAAATAAAAAGATAAGGAATGTTTTTAGAAAAACTAAACTATGTTTTAAATGACGCAACATGATTTTTTAATTCACACTCAATAATTTATTTAAACATAAATTAGTAATTATAGAATTCAAGAAATATAAAAAAGTGTATAATTTGAATGACTTTCTCCATAAATTTAATTATAAACGTTATTTGAAAAAATAAAATATTAATTTTATTAAAAAATATTATAAGTGAAAAATGTTTTGTAATTCCATCAAGCATATACTATAGTTGAATTTTTAATTACTAACTAATAGTATTATCATACCATTATGATTTCTATTTTTTTCTCAAGATGAATTATTTTCTACAAGTTATTTAATTTTTTTTATCAATTATTAATAAAATTATTGTTTATAAAAATCAGATAAAATGTTTTTTAAATCACTTCATCAAGAGTAATGGGTGGAATGAACTCTTTTAAGTGTTATATATTGAATCCAAATCCAGAAATTTGTTTTTTCATTGGTAATGTTGCTGGAAATTGTTTGATATAACTTAATTTATACCACTTATCACTTTTATAATTTTTTTCCATTTTGTTTAAAAAAACTTGTTTAAACATCACTTAATAATATTAAAACAATCACAAAAAAACAGTAAATAAGTGATTGAATATGTGATTCCAAACACAATCGTATCCATAAAGTAATTTATTTATCAATTTTTATGGTTTTTTAATAATGAATTATATTGAATTATTATCTTAGTTTCTTATATCTAGTTTTAATTCAGTGACTCATGTATTAAGGGTTCTTGGATCAAAATAAAATGTGATTAATGATTTAAACATTGAATTGAGTTTAAATTTCAGGTGGATTGTAATTATTTATTTTTTATTTAATGAAATTTGTCTATATAATATAAGAGAAATTATATTTGTGTCGAAGAAAATGAAAGTGGATTTTTTACTTTGGAATCATAATAAAACAAGGATAGGATTATAGAATTATTATTTCACAAAAAAAACTCCCTCATATAATTCAAACCTTCCAAGACCATAAACAGTTGATAAGGGGGCAAAGGGTAACATTGACAACACACCCTAGAGGCTTACACATAACCTTTAACTTCACAATTAATAATCATAGGGGTGAATTCGCTCCAAAAGACATAGACCTAACCAAATGTAGAATTCAAATAGAATGATTGGGAATTAAATGATTTTTCATAAGAAGAAGAAAAGAAAAATAAAATTTGTGGTGACAAAAACCAAAACCAGAATCACAAAAAAATATAGGAAAGTAAATGGACAAGAGTATTTACATGGTTTAGAACTCATCGGTACTATATGAATAGAAGTTGGAGGGAGTAAAAATTTTGATGGAAGAAGGAATTATAGATAATAATAAAAAATCCCAAACCATAGATATTTAGAGGATTGATTCATTGATGAATAGTAGTGATTCATTGATGAAGAGTGTTGAGGGTTCAGTTCCATGAGGGTAAGGTTCTGCGAGAGCCCGATGGAGCGCAGAGAAGATGTATCCATTAGGGTTTATTATATAAGAAACTGTAAATCTTTTATGAGAATTTTCAAAGAAGTGTTGATAAAGAGTAATTTTTTTAGGAATAAAATAAAAAGCGTTGAAAAAAATACTATTTATTAGCGCTTATTAGTGCTGATAAATATACCCCTTTATCTATGCTGAAAAAATACAATCTAAATAATTTATTTATTTATTTAAAAATATTATTTAAAAATAATATATTTAAAAATATTTCTATATATTTATAAATATTTCATTATAATTATTAATATATTTATATATAATTAAATAATTATAAGTGTTTATAAAATTTTAAATATAATAAATATTTTTTTATATTTTTATAATTATTTGAATATATATTGATTGATTAGAAGGGAAGAGGAGCTCTGGGGAATCATAGCGATTCTGTGAGTGTTTCAGATTTATTTTCTCCACTGATCTTGCAAAATTCCAACATTTATACAAGGGTTAATTTTCCATCTCATGGTGATCAAAAAAAGGGTTTGGGTGGGTCGGTTTGTCCATTGAAGCCCCTATACTATGATATGGGATTGGATTTGAATGCATTTACAAGGGTTGATCCAGTTTTGGCTAGTCTAGAACTGAATTTTTTGTCAGAAATGGTAGTTCCAACTCATGTTTTTAGTGAATGGGATAGTAATCCAACTCTTGGTGATCACAGACAAGGTTTGGGTGGTTTCGTTCGACAGTCGAAGCCCCTAAACAGTGATATGGGATCGAATCTGAATGCATCAGAATGTGATCCAACCTAGGTTTTGGGTGGTCCAGATCTAAACATTATGTCTTCAAGGGTTTCTCAGGCTCAGGTTTCAGGTAGTCTATTACACTCTCATCTATCAAAATCCCTGCGTAGTAGTATTTCCTTTTCTGTTATCCATACTTGCTCGAATATTCAAAAAAACATAGGTTCTCATGCGATGATGATGTACCTTGTGTGGGTTTTTCACCCCTATCTTCTAGATATAGGCTTGGGTCCTTCATAGTTGTTGAAAATCTAGGCATTAATATGGATCAGTTAGATACATGTATGTTTTCTGTAATTGGGTGACATATTCTTTCTAAAGGTGACAAAACAAAGAACACTGAGGAGGATAAATTGAGGTTCTCTCGGATTTGGGGCATATCTAATAAGAAAATTTTCCCCATTAGAAGAGGATATTTTTAGTTAATTTTTTCTAATTTATATGATTGGGCTTGTTCTTATAGAATTAGTTTATATTCTCTTAATCCTGGGGTTTTTCGTATCTCTACATGAGATCTGAGTTCCCATCCACATTTTCAAGAGCACACAATTACACAAATATGGACCTAAATTCATGGTATTATATGGGTGATTAGGCATCTTAAAATTCTTAATTATATTTTCTACTATATTGTTCTCCCATTAAAATGGATAAAAACATTGTCGAAGGGATATTTGGATACATTCCTAGAGTCCTTGTGGATTTTGAAATGCTAAATCCTTTTCCTAAATCTAAAAATCTGGTGGAAAATGGTGATTAAATTGATGTTAATTTTGAATAGGATTTCATCCCATCTGACTGTAAATTCTGAATGGTTTTAGGGAATGAGGTCTCCTACATTAGGAATGTTTGAAGTATCGACGTCAAAAATGTTGTTACCTTGCATCCTTCTGGTAGAATTTTTTTTAGGAAAGATGCTGTGAATGTTCACACCACTGCTGAGATTGGTCACTTGGGAAGAAATACAGATGCTGACATGAATGGGAATGAAATCCCTTCTATGGATGAAGGATCTCCTGTTGGTGATGAAAAAAGTGATGAATATAGTCAAGACATTGAAAGTGGTGGTGTTTATTTAAACTATGTCCTTATTGGTTCCAATCAGGACCCAAACATACTATGGATGAGCCTGTTTATGATATTGTTGTCCTTAGTTAGACTGATTTTTAAAGGGATTTATAGAATGAAGTGGATGAGGAACTAGCATAGGAGCATTCCTTATCCAGTAAAGGAAAGAACGAGATAGAGATTGAAGTCTCCCTAGTTCTCAAGGATGTTTAGCAAAGGGAATCTCGTTAATTGAAAAATTATAAGGGGAAACATCTCATGGAGAACACCCACATTCAGAGATAGATAAACCAGATGGGTATTTGAAACAAACTAAGACATGGAAACACGATCGTCATAAAAAACATCATGATCGAGGACGTGGTAGAGATGATTGGGTTGTTATACATGGGTTTGGCCTGTCATCTTCTTCTTTGGAGATCACTCTAAAGAATGTTAAACTCAGGTAAAAGTACCCAATGTTTTTCAATCAGAATAATTCATATCCAGAATGGAAATCAGCTAATGACAACTCCGATTATGGAGATAGTCACGATTTTACTAAATTGTTGTTATTTATTTTTAGATGAGTGTTTTTCCTTGGATTGACCCCATCCATTCTCTTATCCATGTTCACGCCTTTAATTTTAAAATAAATTTTTGTAGGAGTAGGTTCTCTAAGATCATACACCTTCTGGATGTATATATACATATAATTGTAATTATAATATAAAATAAATATTCTTTTAAATATTTGTATTGAATTATAAATATATTTAGAAATTAATATATATATATATATAATTTTAATAGAAATATTTATTATTTGAATATATTTATTGTCATTTTATAGTTATTTAAATAAATAAATATATATATATCTAATTATAATTAAAAATTAAAAACTTGTGTTTGATCCAAGATGGCTCAAGGGGAACCGGGTGAAAACCCTAAGCCTGATGATGAAGATCATTCCTCGAATACCAATCAGGGGACACACACAGATCATACTAGTGATGAGAGACCCTATGTTGAGCCATTCAGCCACAGGGAGATGATCTCAATTGCAAAGAACGATGAGGCTATCAAGGTTGTCTCTTCCAAGGAACCTACATGGCTTAGGAGAAATTTTGAGAATTTTGTGAGCAATGCGGTGGGACCATACTTCTCAGTCTTTGAAGAACCCCCACCCGGGAGAGTGATAAGGAAAGGGAGGGTTTCCCATGTATCAGCCAATCAGGAAGCAGTTGAGGAATGGGTAAATCTCTGTCAGTTTTCTATTATTGCGAGAGTCATCATTCAGAAGGGTGAGCATCTGTGGAAATTCCAGGACTTGAATAAGAGGGTTTCAGAGGTTTGGGGTTTTGATGATTGGAGAATTATTATGATTGGAAGGGGATACAATCATGTGGTCTTCCCCACGGAAGAGGGTAAGCCGAAAGCATGGAGTAAGGGCACTATCTCCTTGAATCCTAGTTTTCTGAATGTGCAGGAATGTGATCAAAATTTTGATCCCATGAATATCCAGAATACCCACACTCAATTATGTATCCGAATTTACAAGATAAATTGGTTTTACTAGCATCCAAGGATCCTATGGGACATTTATTTCTCTATAGGAAACCCCATTCGTATGGTCCGACAGACAGACAATCTGAGGATTGGACATTATGCGTGAATCTTGATGGAGGTTAACATGTCGAGTATGCTGGTCGAGGAGGTGGTTCTTACAGGAAGGGATGATAGCATGAAGTTTGATATTTTTTTATGAGAGGAATCCAAATTTCTGTTTGAGCTTCTTATTCATCATTCATACGATGACTGAGTGTAAACAGGACAAGGAATGCAATGTGTGTAAGCCGAAGGGCCATGATGAGAGTATGTGCAGAAGAAGGAAGGGGAAGGAGAAACGTTCTCTGGAGCCCATCAAGAACAAAGGATACTACCAAGGAATTGATCCTTGGTAGCATGAAGCTCCCAATATAGGGGCTCTTCATCTGCTGCTAGGGAGACTGATCTTCCTACCAATGAGACACAGATTAGTTTTGCACTTGAGGTGGAGGGCAGGGATGAAGAGAATCAGACATCACATCCTCCCTATTTGGGGTCAAGTGGTGGTTAGTCCGACTGTCCTAACATAGTGTGCCACTGTAGAGATGGGTGCACCTGATGAGACGGGGGGTGAGAATGAGGAAAAATGTTGTGGATCACCTATTCTAGTAGAATCTGATATAAATGGCAGAGGTTAGGATCGTCAGCCAGCTTATGACCCAGTAGAGAGTTTCAACCAGATTTCCCCCTCCAAGGCTGCCCGAAAGAGAATTGCGGTTGGAAGTGACCCCCTCTCAATTATGGGAATACCTTCATTCCCCTTAGTGGAAGGCTATGGGATGATGAGGTGGAAGAGGATCATCTTATTAAATCTGATATGCTTATGATAGGTGGTGACATTTCTGCCTCAAGTGGTGGGCCGGATGGGCTGCCAGTTGATGATAATGGTTCTAGGCATCCTGAAGACACAACCTGCCCAGGAGAGAGTGGAAGTGAACTGGTTGGGCCGGTGCATGATGACAAAAAGAACAAGCTGGTGAAGGGGAACCAAGGCGCAGAACATGCTGCAGTTGGCCCAGATGGGGATGCTGCTATCCCCAGTGACAGGTTGGAGGAGACGGGTACTTATGGTCCACCGATTCATTACACTAGTCCAGAACAAGGAGACAGAGGGGCACACCAGGTGACCAAGTAAACTCGGAGCAGCATTGCTTCTGGACAGAAGCAAGGAAAAGGTGGTCAGGTAAAGAAAGGGAAAAAACATGTATCGCTGGAAAAGAATGGGGGGCCTCTGACAAGAGGCAGGGCCAATAAAAAATGAAGATCTTTTACTGGAATTGTCAAGGGCTGGGAAATTCCCACACGGTCTGGGCCCTTCGACATTATATTATGACCTATACACTAATGTTTGTTATTATTACTGAGCCAAAAGTCCTCATTGTAAAATGGAAAGGTTTCAAATAAGGTTCTCTAGGATACATATTTTTCTCTAATAACCAGCATGCATCTCATATTGACCACTTATGGTTGTTAAGGAATGATGACACTAAGATCACTTCCTATGCTAGTGGGCCTCAAAATGTCCTTGTCGACTGTACCTTTTCTGGGCAGGACATATCAGTTTCTTTTTTTATTCCTCTAACTCTTATATCACAGGGAGTGAGCTATGGGAGGATCTAAAAGCCACCTCTAGAAGGATGGAGAAAAAATGGATGCTAGTGGGTGATTTCAATACAATGCTGAAGCCTGAGGATAAAATTGGAACAAACATCAATAGGGTTTCTGTTGCTGAATTTTCTGAGTGCGTTGACTATTGTAACCTGGAACAAGTTACCATAGCTGGTTTAGATTTCACATAGTGCAGATACATGTGGGAGGGGATGCAAGCTAGTAAGCTTGATAGGTTCTTCTTTTGTATCGACGATCATGCTACAACTCATGGAGTTTCGGGATTCACGCTCCCTAAGCACTATTCTGATCAAAATACAATGGTTATTGATTTAAATATCCAGCTCACAAGGTCATCCCCTATTCCCGTTCGATTCAACAATGAATGGCTTGTGACTACAGGATGCAGGGAGATTGTCTTGGAGGCATGGAAATCAGAAATCATTGGAAGTCCTCTTCAGAGACATGATATGAAACTCAAACACCTTGAGGGGATACTGAGGGAATGGAGTATGAAATCTTTTTCAAAGATTGATGAGGATATCAGGAAGTCCAAGGAGAAGCTGGCCAGGATTCAGTTTTTTCATGAGCAGCACCCTACCTTATCCCGAGAGGATGTATAATCCCATAATAGGCTTGATGATATTTTAATGGTAAAGTAATGATTACTTTGAAATCAACTTTATGTGAACTGGTTAAAGGATGTGGACAAAAACTCCAAGTCCTTCAAAAGAATACACCAGAAAAAGAGGGCGCGTGCAGGGAATAGGGTAATCAACATTGATGGGCCCCTCTATAATGAAGAAAATGAGATTTCTCTAAATGTTGTTGAACACGTTAAGAGAATATATTCTAATAATGGTCAGTCTAGCTTTCACTACATGGTTGATAACATCAGCCCTTATATTAATGATCATTCAAATAAGTTTCTAATTGCTCCCCCATGCAAGGAGGAGATCAGATCTACTCTTATATCTCTCTATCTTGAGAGTTCTTCAGGTCCTGATGGCTTCACTAATACATTTTTCAAGTTCTACTGGGATATTTTATAGAATGATATTGTGAAAGGAATGAAAGATTTATTCATACATTCATATATGCCCCATGGAATGAATTATTGTTTCGTTTCTCCCATTACTCAGAAGGAGAATGCACTTAATATCAAGGATTTCAGGTCAGTTACACTTGGGAACACAATACCCAAAATTATCAGCATGGTTTTGGTGAACAGGATGAGTGGGTTGGTTAATGGCATGATCACTTCAAATCAGTTTTGATTTGTCCCTGGGAGGAGCATCCAAATGATCCTATTTATGGCTTCTGAGAGTGTTAATCTTATGAGAAGGAAGACAAAGGATGGGAAATTTTCTCTCAAAATTGATATCTCCAAGGCTTTTGACACTCTTAAATGTTGTTTCCTTCTTGATGTCCTTAGAAGATATGGATTCTCGAGTGGCTTCTTGGATTTGATATGTATCATACTTGAGTATTCCAGGTTATCAGTTCTTATCAATGGTCCTTCGAGGGGATTCTTCTCTTGCCCCAGGGGGTATGGCAAGGTGATCCGCTTTCTGGTCTGCTTTTTTCCATTGTAGAGGCTACCTGAGTAGGTGTATTAATGACCTTGCCCAAATGGGACTCTATAAGAGGATTAGGGCTGATGTGAGTGAGTATGCCCCGTCTCACTTATTGTATGATGATGACATCTTGCTCCTTGGTCAATCTTTAAGGGAAAAAAATTTCATATATTATATCCCTTTTCAGTCATTATGAGGAGGTCTCAAGCCAAGCCATCAGTTGGGACAAATCGTCCATTGTTTTTGGGAATGGAATGTCAGTTGGGAAAAGGAACAGAATTGTCAAGCTTCTTGGGGTGAGGAGGGGATCCATACCTTTCCAATACTTTGGGGTCCCACTGTTTTGGAGAAAAGTGAAAATACAATACTTATAAGGTATTTATGTTGGAATTATACATTAGATGGCCAGCTGGAAAGGGAAATCTATGTCCCTGGCTGGGAGGGTCTGTCTTATGAACTCAGTGATCACATCAAAGTTTGTCTATTCCATCATTATCTATAGATGGCCGGGAGGACTTATGAAGGAACATTAGAGAATGGTACGTAATTTTAAATGGAGTGGCTCACCACATGAGTGGATTCTGATTGTAGTTGCATGGAAAGGGTGCATCAAGCCCGTGGAGCTGGGTGGTATAAGACTCAAGGACCTTCGTACCATTAATGAAGACTTGATTGGGAAATTTACTTCAGACTTTCTTTCTCATGAGGCTGATGATAACTTTCTTTCAAACAGAATCACAAGGAGGCTTTTAAATGGATACAAATATTATCTTGCTTCATCGGTTTGGGCCTCTATCAAGAAGCCATATTTCAGAATTATGAAAGATACCTGATGGCTTGTTTCAGGGATTCCACACTAAATTTCTGGAACACAATGTGGCTCACAAAGCCCCTTTGTGATCTAAATATACCACCTGAAGCATCCCCTTGGTTTATTTTAGGCTTACTCTCACAAATGAAATATTCAAATTTTAGTGTTCCTGTGCAGGTGGAGACTGAAGTCAATAATTATGTCTTTATGGAATATGACACATTGATCTGAACTCATAGTAGAACTAAGAAATTAAATTGTAGGGATTACTATAGAAATATATGTGGGGGTCAATCTCCTCCACCTTCTTGGCTTATGAATTTTAGAACCCAGTTTATTAGGCCTTCCCGATTCTGTTTAATCTGGAGGATCTAGAAAAATCGACTTCCAACTACTGATGTTCTTAAAAGGGCCGGCATTCAGATGGCTTGAATGTGATCCATATTCAAAGCTGATGAAGATTCATTTTAGCAAATCTTTATGGGCTATTGTCAAGAGAAGTAGCTGTCGGCATATATTGGTTCTCTATTTGGGTTTGTATTTAATACCTATGGGTCGGTTCTGCAATTGCTGGCCAGTCTGTCTCATGGCCACTTCAGCGAGCGTATTTCTAATCTGCTTTTGGATGCTATTGCTGTAGCTTTTGAAGCCATTTGGGAAGCCCAGAACACTATAGTGTTCTCTGGTGTGCATTCCACGATTCAGTAAGGAATGATAGCAGTTCACAGAGATGTCTATGATGCTTCTGTTGGGCAGGATGGCGCCATGTCTAATACAGTTTCTGGTATTCAAATTTGGAGAACTCTTGGTGTTTCGGGTTGGGCACAGAAGCGTCAGATGCTAAAGTATATTCGACGGATCCCACCCATTGGACCTTGCCTCAAGGTAAATGTTGATGGGGCCGCTTTGGGTGCACCAGGTCTGTCGGGTTGTGGGGGAGTGTTCCGCACCTCTCGGGGGGTTTTTAACGGATGCTTTCGTCACACCATTGGAGTTAGCACTGCCTTTGAGGCCGAGCTTTGGGCAATGATTTATGCCATCAGGTATGCTGTCCGATTCAATTGAAATTATATATGGATTGAGTTGGACTCTCAGACTGCAGTCCATGCCTTGAGCACCAAGACACGACAGGTTCCTTGGTGTATGCTGCCTCAGTCAATTGGATTCCTTAGTGATATTTCTCAGACGCAGGTGGACGTTTCACATTTCTACAGGGAAGCTAATCAGGAGGCGGATGCACTGGCAAAGCAGGCACTCACTGATCCTGGAGAGATGTGGTCTTTCATGGCCCCAGACTATTGTGCCCCACTAGTGGAGGCAGATAGATGTGGTGTAATGCACACTCGTTTATGTAATAACCCCTCGTATGCATGACTCATTTTCTTTTTATTAAATTTTATTAGGACCGGATTCCACCGGTTCCTGGCTTTTCTGGTATAATTAAAAATTAATTTATTTAAAAAAATCTGTATTCAATTATATATATATATTAATAGAATTATATATATAAGTATAATTATTCAATATGGTCTGCACTTGTTTGGTATATTTATATAACTATATATATTTATATAAATTTATAAATATATCTAATTATAAATATAATAGGTATATTTATTATTTAAATTTATTTATTATAATTTTATATGTATATAAATATATATTTATGGTTTATAATTATAGTTATAAATAAATATATTTTAAAAGAATTTATATATAATTAAAAATACAAAAAATATATTTAATTTTTAAATATTTTCATTATAATTTTATAATTATTTAAATATTTATTTATTTATATACTTATATTTATAATTATTGCTAAATATACATAAAAAGTATTTAATTATAATTATAAATATATTAATATAATTTTATATATTTGTTAAAATATAATTATAAATATACTAGATATATTTATAACTTAAATATACTTGTTATAATTTTATAATTATTTAAATATATATTTCATTATTTGTAATTTTATAAATACTTTTTTAAATAACATATATATATATATTTATTATTTTATAATTAAATATTAAAATAATTTAATTATTAAAAAAATCTTTTAAATAGATTAACTATATAAATTTCAAACATATTTTAAATAGTAAATCATAATAAATAAAAAAGATTAAATTTTATTCATATAACTTAAAAATATATTGAAAATATTACGTGTTTAGTTAATAGATATATGTATAAATAACTATCACAAAACTGTTAGATATTTTTTTAACATTAATAAAAAATATATAAAAAAATAAAATAAATTAAATAAATTACAAAAATATTAAAAAGTGAATTCATAACATTTACATGAATTAGGAACATACATATATATGCATACAAGTCTATAGACACATATACATACAAACATTAACATTCACTCATAGAGATACAAACATGTTGTTGTACAAGTACATATATTTTAAATTATTTAATATCATTATAAATATATATCTAAATAAATATATTCGATTATAAATTATATATATTTTAAAATAAATTATTAATATATTATATTTAATTTTATTATATACTCATTGTTTAATCAATGTTTACAAATAAATTATTAATCATTTTGAATAATATTAAATTTATAAATTTTTATATAAAATTATGAAAATAATATTCATTTTTTAAGAAAAGTCATCTGAATCATATTAATATATTATTTTAATATATATATATATTCTAATTGTAATATAAATATTATTTAAAAATATATAAATAAAAAATTATTTATTTATAATTATAATTACAAATAAATATATTTATAAATATTTGTATATAATTATAAAAATGTTAATATAGTTATATATATATATAATGATATATATTTATTAATATATAAGTATAGATAATTATAGATATAATAAATATATAATATTTAAATATATTTATTATTACTTTGTAATTATATATATATATACTTCTAATTATAAATATATACATTTATTAATATATGTATATAAATATAAGTACATTTATGTTATTATATGTAATTTATTTAATTTATTTAATTATATAGTAATTTATATATATAAATATATATATATATATTAATATAATTATATACATAATTATTAATATATAAAAAAATTAGAAAATATCTGGTTCTAAGCATGTCTGTCAGTAAAAATATATTAATTAATATAAACATGGAGCAATCACAAAGTACGCGACCCATGAAATTCCACCAATACATGAAAGTGTAGAAGTAACCTCCCAAAAAAAAGGTCATGTCTCCAGACCCATTTAAAATGAATAAAGATGCACATCAAATAGTCTAAAGGCCCAGAAATAACAACACAGTCTGAAGTAGCCATGATCTGGCTGATAACTAATGACCCTGAATATCTGACGCACCCGACCACATCGATGTGGTTCATCAGAAACATTCCACTCGATTTCATCATCTTGGATGCTGAATCATTCTCACAATGGACATTTTCATGTCATTCAAAATCATTTCTCATGCGATAAGACGTCCCCAATGCCCTTTGTCAGAGGTGTCGGTGTCAACACATCATCCACAAGAGATAATCATTGTCGAAATCCCATATCTACAATAACTCATGGTACTCAAGATCATCACCCCAATCGTTGTCCCATACCACTACTGGTCATTCCATACCCGCCTGCTGATTATCATGCGGGAAATATCCCACCGACAGGAAAATAAATAAAACTAAAAAATTGCCAAAAATGGTCCAAAAAAGGCCAAAATCCCATGAAATAATGGCCTAACCCTACGGTCCAAAATAAGGCCAATCATAGGGTTGTTTAAAGCTATCGAATGATGATGGGGTCATGAATTTGTTTATTTAAATTTTATCAATGCTTCCTTAAAAACATTATATATATATATTAATATATCATATTTATATTAATTATAAAATTTAGTTTTTAACAAATATATATAATAAAAAAATTATATTTTTGAATATAAATATGATATATATATATATATATATATATATTAATAAAATTTTTTATTTAAATTTTTCATCAGTGCTAAGAATAGTGCTGATAAAGATCCACCATTTTGAGCGCTTTTATCTAGGGCTGATAAAGGTGGCCCTTTTATCAGTGCTTTTTTTAGCACTGATATAAATAGTCATTGCATATGCCGCAATCATTGGTAGTGTATTGGTGGTCTATTATCCATTCTATTTTAGCGATGATAATGGTTGTACTACTCCAGTATGCTGCTAAAATTTGAGTACACTGGACCATGAAAATACACATATATATGGAAAATATAAAATATAATTAAAATAAAAATTACATCCATAATAGATGGAAAAAAATCTATACTATTGATGTTTCAAATATTGGCTTTAAAATTAAATTATCAATTAGTATAACAAACATTTAAAAACATAAATGGCCATTTCATAGCCCTTGGCACCCAACCCCCTCTAATGAAGCCCAATCTGTGTATATGATTCCCAACACTCAACCCCAACTCTTGAAAAAAATAAAAATATACATGAAAATAGTTCTCATGTTAGTAATAATATAAATAAATTAATTAAACAGTAATTTGAAACAATATAGTAATAAAATTTCAATTTTAAATAAAATGACCTAGTTGGAGTCATACTGGTCACACCATGAGTCAGATTGACATGAAAATGATTCATACATGTAACAAATGACTTAAGTATCATTATCCTAATTTATAAATAAACAATTAATGTGTTTTTTAGGTTTGAGTATATCACCTTTGTTTTATTCAAAAATGTTAACTTTAAATTAAAACACTCAATTTGATTCATACTAGTCACATTGTGTTTTGATTTTATGTGAGACTGATTCCTACACATCAAAAATCATATTTGAATCATTTTTCTAATGTATCAAGACAATATGAGCATGTTTTTTGGTTTTTAGAGTGTGGAACATGTTCTGGACTAAATTTTTAATTTTAAACTATGAACATACACTTTGGGACATACCTAGCACCCCGTGTAATGGATGGAGGTGAAATTGATTCCCTCACATCAAAAATGACATATTGATTTTTTACCTAAAGTATCAAAATAATCTTTACATGTTTCATTTTTTTGATCATATGATGCGTTTCTTTGAACTAAATTTCATATTTATATATAAAACAAATTCGGAGTCATTCTAGTCACACCATGTGTCTGATTGATATGAGGTTGATTCCTACATGTCAGAAATTGAAAAAGGATCATTATCTTGAAGTATCTAGATAATCTGAATGTTCTTTCTTAGGGTTGAGTATGTCACTTGTCCTTTTTTAAAAAAAATATTAATTTTATCTAAAAACACACACTTTCAGTCATACCAGTCACATCATGTGTTAGTTTCATGTGATACAAATTCCTACACATATAAAATGACAAATGAATTATTTTAATAATGTATCATGAAAATAAGAGTGTGTTTACTTAGTTTTAATTTAGTGACACATGTTTTGAACTAAATTGTCAATTTTAAACTAATAACAGGAATTTTGAGTTATACCAGGGATAAACCTTGTCAGATTGAGGTGAGGCTGATACCTACTCATCAAAAATGACTTACAGATCTTTTTCCTAAAGTATCAAAACTAGGTCAATGAGATTTATTGGGTTTGAGTGTGTGAAATGTGTTTTGAACTAAAATGTAACTTAAAAAAACAGACTCAGAGTCATTCCAGTCATACAGTGCGTTGGACCATCCTACAGCTGATTCATACACATCACAAATAAATTACAAATCATCTACCTAACGTATCAGTATTATACAAATGATTTTTATTTGTTCTGAATATATCACTATCCTTTTTTAGAATTTTTTTAAAATAAACCGAAGTTTCAGACTATGATTCATACTAGTGACATCATACATTGGTCAGACGTCAGACTGATTATTACAAGTCAAAAATGAATTATGAATATTTTTAATATATTATCTAGAAAATTTCAGAATGTCTTGTTTGTTTTCATTAAGTGACTCGTATTTTAAACTAAAATGTTAACTTTAAGCTGATAATGGATCTTTGATTCATACCAACCCCACTGTGTATATGGTTGAGGTGAATCGGATTCCTAAACATCAAAAATGACTTATGGATTGTTTACCTAAAGTATAAAAACTATCTTAATGCGCTTTCGTGTTTTTTAGTATGTGATTTTTATTTTTAACTAAAATGTGAATTCAAACAGAAAACACGCACGCGGAGTCATATCTGTCACAAAATGTGTTTTTTTACATGATACAAATTCATATATATAAAAATTGACTCACGAGTAATTTTATTATATTATCAATAAAATAGGATGGTATTTTTTTTGGTTTTGAATGAGTAACATATGTTTTGAACAATGTTGTCAATTCTAAATTGATAATGGACACGTTCAGTCATACCAGACACAACTGGTACCAATTTTAATTAGATATGATTTCTACATTTCACAAATGAATTTTGGATCATTGAAGTAAAATATCAAATAAATATAGTTTTTTTATTATTTTTGAGGGTGTGATGTGTATTTTTTCCAAAAATGTCATTTTGTGTTGAAAACATGCACTATGATCATACCAATCACATAATTTGTTAGTTTTATGTGAAAAATTTCCAATAAGTCTTAAATGAATTGTTAATTGTTTTCATAATGTTTGAAGACAAACTGAACATATTTTCCCAGTTTTTATAGAGTGAAACATGTTTTGAACAAAATTGTCAATTTTAAACTAAGAACAGAACCTTTTGAGTCATACTGGGAACTCCATTTATCATATTGTGGTGATTCATCCACATATATACTATAAAGTATTTATAGATCATTGTCTTAAAGTATCAACATAGTCCAATTTTTTTTCTTAGTTTTGAGTATGTGACTTTTGTTTTGAAGTAAAATGTCTTTTTAAAACTGTATACATGAACTTTGAGTCAAACCGTATGTACCATGTGTCAAAATATGGTGTGACTGATTTATACATGTCACAAATTATTTACATGTCATTATATTAATGTATCACAAAATATGAATATGTGTTCTCAATTTTGAGTGTTTGATGTGCGTATTGGACTAAAATCAAAAATATTAACTAAAAACACGCACTTCAATACATTAAAAGCACATAGTGTATCATATTGAGGTGCATCTGATTAAAGTGTGGCTGATTCATATATGAGTATGTGAATATTCAAACGTATGACAATATTAGTCAGACCAGGCACATTGTGTATTAGATTTATGTGTGGCTGGTTGTGACATGTCAAAAATGATTTATGAAATACTTTTATAAAGTATAAAAAATATATATGTGTATGATTGAATTTTAGTTTGTAAGGTGTGTTTTGACTGAAAATTTAAACTTTAAACAAATAACATAAACTTTCAGAAATACATGGCATAACATGTATCATATTGAGTTGTAGTTGATTCATACAAATCACATAGTATCTTGTTATTCTTCAATCCATTTAACATTTGGGGTTTTCTAAAAAACAATTGATTGATAACCCAAAATGATTAATACAATGTAAAATGAAAAATAAAATTACATAACCATGATTACATCCTCCACATTGAGTGCATTATCATAGTACATGAGTGCATCCAGAGTGTATCATCCTTCTTCATGATCTATATGAAAATTAAGAATATAAGTACCAATTAAAAATGATAAGGAAATTAACTAAAAGAGGCAGATAAAATTAATAGAAGAATAAAATAATAATTATTAATAAGTCACCTCTTCCTGATGTCTTTATACAGTTGGACACGATGTATTATTCCCATTCATTTTTAAACAAATATATTTCCTCTTGGGAATACAAGGGATGTCAATTATCCTTATAGAACTATAAAATATAAATAAATAAATGTATAGTAAATGTATATATATATATATGAAATTATTATTATAATCAGAAATACCACTTTAGGGATGTAAGTTTGTGGACATAATATAATATCTTTCATTAACATTCAAACATAATAACCACAAGCTTTTCCATTAGATTGTTTTGGAAACTGTAGAAACTTTGACAAAAATTCATATTTTTTTGATATATTTTTTTATAGTGATATGGTTTTATATAAACCCTAATACATTTCAATTTTTAGGTCATGGTTGGATTTTTAGGCTCATTAACTATGCTCATGCCATGATTTTGAGGATATTTAAACACCACCCTGTTATAAAAAATTTTCATTGAAAAATAATTTAAAATTTATTACTTGCGGTTTATTTATAAAAGGATTATTTTAGTGTATTAGAAATTGATAAACATCTTCACATGTGTTTGGTTTGTTGGGAATCCATGCAGTGAATCCATACAAGAAATATTTGGAATGTGTAAATTGACTGCAATGAGTAACAAATGATTCCTACAAATTTGAAAAAGAATAAGTAATGAAATGAATGAAAAAATATTTGATATGATTAAATTGTAGAGTTTCACCCCTATATCATTGGTATTAATAAAATTCTATTGCCTATATGTTTTCATTCAAGCATTGTTGTCAATTTCTCCACAATTACCATATATTTATTTAGATCTAATGACAATAGTTGTGTAGAAGTGATTTGGGGACTAATGTGTCCAAGTTTATGTTTCTAGGGTCTTCCCCTCAAATAGAATTGATATATATTCCTACCAAAAAATGGATAACATTTAGTCATAATTAACATATTATATCAACTATAAGACAAAAAAACCCTTAAATGACACCTTATATATACATTTACAACTAGAATTCCTTATAATTCACGTGTAAGGATTTCATTTACAGTATCAAGACCAATATAATCTGTAATAGCCTCCCAATGCATATATTATTCAAAATAAATAGTGTTTTTATATCCACTTTCTAGCACTGTATCCCTATGAACCTATAATATTAATAAATATAGATGTTGAATGGGTGGTGTGAAGGCACTTTGTGAAGGTTTATTCTATTGGTTGGTTTATCTGTTTGGGTTTTTTGAATTTAATTTCCATTTCAAACCTTCCAATTTTCTGTTTGTGAAAAAATCATTGGTTTATTACATTTTCATTTATTTTTAAATAATTTTCATGAAAAATTACTTTTAAATGAATACCTATTGTCAACCTATATTTTTACAAGATCTTATAACCATGCTATGAAAATTACAATATCGTTCTCAATCTTATGAATATCCATATCAATAAATGAATGTGGTAGGACAGTGCTCAGCTCATTAAAAAAATGAGGACCTAATCTCACAAATCTATTAAATGTTTTTTTTAGTGTTAAATATGTCATTGGATATTTTACATGGTATCCATTATAACATGGATATGGGTGGGTGTTCACAGATATAAATTACAATCATGTTGAACCTAAAAAATAGTAGTATTGTAAATGATTCATTGTGTGCCTGATTAAATTTTCATAGAAAATACTATGAAAATATTGGTTACCTATTTAATGATAGTCCATTTAGAGGAATGCCTAACCTAAAAGTTGGTCGTGGTGGGGTGGATGTTTACATACTGGTTATTCGTGTTCTAATTCTTCTTTCTCATTCCCTCCCACAATAATTTTAACAACATTTAATTAAAATTATTTTTTTGTTATAATGAAGCTAATAGTTCTAGTAATTCTATAATTTTCTTGTCTTTATCCACTTGATCATTCCTTTTCTGAAAATATATTCAAGGTGATACCCTAAAACCCACACATCAAACATGTTCATATTCTTCTGACCAATTATTGGGTATGTATTTTTGTGGTTCATTAGGTACAACTGATAGTGATTCTTCTATCCAGATAGGATATGAAATATAAGATATGCGATCCTTTTTATGTAATATAAATTCAAAGAAAACTAATTTTTTATTACTTCATAATTACACATGATTCGTGCTATTTTTGTGAGATTTCATCTACTTATATCCCATAGTTATTTACAAATGCCTCCTTCCATGGCACATGATGTGGGCTGGAAGTGGATTTGGATTTATATTCATAAATCTTCATATAAACAAAGGAAAAAAATAATGTTGTTGTTTCTTGTCAGATAAATGTATTTCTATAGATTTAAAATACATACAATTTTTTTCATGTGATGTGTACCCTATCCTTTCTTTAAGGCATGGGTACATTGGTTTTTCATCTAATTTCTTACTTTAATCAACTAGTTGTTATTTTATAAATTAAAAATTATTATTTAATTTCATTAATACATGTATTTTAAAGTAATGTATTTCTAGTAAAAATATACTTTAAAACGTGTCTCCCCTTGACGAACAATAAATGAATCGTAATCTTGTTTGTTTATTAGGTGTGCGTACATCTGTGGTGGGTGTGCGTTTATTTTCTCTTCAGTACCTATGAGATGATACATCATAAAAATTATGTGAAATCATATATCATACAATATAGAGATCTCTAATACACATTTAATTTGTGATTCATCAACTATAATTTCAATCTATAAGGGATAATAAAGAGTAAATCAGTGTTTTATTATTTTGGTTTTTAGTAATATAAAGAAAGTATATCATAATTTCACCCTAATATCTTCCCAAATTATAGTTTTAAGAACATGAACAACATTTTTCAACCAATCTACAGTAATAAACACATGAATTTAAGTTCTTAGCCTAATGTAACTAACTAACATGGACTTTTAGGGTTAACAGGCTGGTCTCTTACATTCCATCCAAACATGAATTTGACAATTTGGTTTATAACTTTAATAATTTTTTCTAATACCTTCACACTAAGACACTAAATTTTTTATGGGCCATATGTTTTTTCACAACATACTACTTCCTTGAATTCAATATAATCAATATGTTGTTTCTAGGGATTTGTAGCATAGACATATGTAGAAGGTTGTTGTTCCTATACATTGGGAGAAAAAAACATTTTGAGAAGCTTGTTATTCTATAGGATTGTAAGCATTGACATATGAAGAAGTTATTATCTATAGACTTGGTTGAAAATTTAATTTAGAGTATGTAAATATTGGAGTGAAAGGATGATAATATGTGGTAACACAATATATATTAAAAAAAGTATAATCTGATTATTAAACATTCTTTTGATAAAGCTTGAATGGATTTGTTGCCTCTATCGAGTTTCCAAATCCTCTAATTATGGTATCCAATAACATACAAGAACTC
This sequence comes from Viscum album, assembly GCA_963277665.1. Lineage (NCBI taxonomy): Eukaryota > Viridiplantae > Streptophyta > Magnoliopsida > Santalales > Viscaceae > Viscum > Viscum album. The sequence continues at coordinate 1,405,264,643 of OY728160.1, forward strand.
ATCTACATTAGGATCATTGAGAAATGATTTTAATATCCTAATTAAAGGTTCATCCTAATTTCATTGAAATCTGACCCTTCAGTGGTTTTCATCAATAACAAAAAAATTAACCAATTCTAGTGTGAAGGGTCTAAAACATTTAATACTTATACTCCCTATGATGCCAATATGAACAATTCATCTTTCTACCATTCCTTACTAAAATCCACATTCATAGTTACAAATTCTACTATTTTAAATTAAATCTGATTATCATCCCACTTGAATTTAAAAAGCGTAACTTTTAATTCAATATAACCTAACTCCCGTATTTGTTTGATGATGCCAAAGTGTAAAATATTCTCATAAATTGAATTTCTATCATTGGTACCCGATATTTGAATCGCCTCATCCATAAGTGTAACTCCCCTATTTTTCATGGTACTAAAATCATTATGTTCTTTTATATAGAACATATGGCCATTAATTAAATAACCATAATATGATTATACTTTCACACATGGTCCCCTAACTAGTCATTGAAGTCAATCTGAAATTGAATTCCTATTTTCAATTGACACCTTATAAATATGGTATCAAAACCATCACAACAACTGTTGATTATATGTATTTGATATCCATATTTAATAACCTGATAGATTTAAATGCCTAAGAATTAATTGTTGGGTCTCAAAATATGGTTCAACCTCTAATGTTGAAGTCCACATAGTAAAATCTCTCTTACCAAGTAAACCATCAAGTGTACCATCATATCAAAGAATACTAGAGGGAAGAACATCTCTAATTCCAATAATATGGTAGATATTTCCATTTCCATATTTGGAAATTTCCATGGGTCTATAAATTTGATGCATATGGTTTTTAAAAATAAATAGATCTTGGATAATGTATGATTTTCATTCTTAGGCCAAATGAAACATTAAGTTACATGCATGAGATATTGCCTCAAAAAATGATAGCCATGTTATTCTAGACACACATTAAATCAGTTATTGATAGAAAATTCTATATATTTTATGGATACCTCTATGGAACCTGTACATCATTGAAGAAGTTACAAAACTAATATATCACTATCCGGGAATGAGTGTAAGAAACTAGAGGATGGAATGTAAGTTTTTTCACTCTTTACAAGCACCAACTCTTCCAATATTCCCTTGTCAATCGTTTCTAACCTGGACTTAATACCATCCTTTTTTTGTTGGGATAATTTTGTAATTTTATAATTACACTATCTTATAAATATTTCGAAACATGCTTATCATCAAAAAAAATTATAAAATACAAAAAATTATAGCACGGTAATAGAAAAATCTAATTGCATTTTCCAACTTGTTTTTGTACAGTTTTTCAAAAATTGTATACCAAAATAAGTGTCCAAAGTTTTACTTTATCAATAAAAATATCACCTATTAGTAGTAAAGGTGTTGTAAATTATTCTAAACTACTATTTAATGGCATCCTCCTATATTGGTACCTATATCTATGGGGTATAAATCCATGATATTCTAGAAACACTGTCTTCGATGAATGTTTAAACATAATTTATTGTATAATTTTTTGTCAAATGGGAGACCCTTTATTTCCATTAATGCTATAAACCTGAAAAATTACCATAAGGAATTAAATCATTTTTCATCCTATAAAACTTGGATCTCAACCTAAAATCTTAATTTCTATAAGCATCATACAATGTAACACCCTAATCCCACAATAATTTCAAATCATTGATCAGTGGAGTTAAATAAACATCAATATCATTACCTCATTGCCTTGGTCGAAAGATAAGTAGAGATATAATAACGTATTTTCATTTCAGGCATAACCAAAATGGAATGTTATTATTTAGCACCATAACTAGACATGTACTGTGAGTGATACATTGAAAACAAAAAATATTCACTCTATATATAGATATTTCAAGAAGAAGGTTCCTCTACAATTTTCCAAGTTCACTATACTCATGATTAATTATCTTCCACTTTAGGAGAGACTATTGGGTGGTGAAGTTTCCCATATTTATTTATTATATGTACATGCCAAGTCAATTTTCTTATATTCCCTTCAAAAATATATAGCTAGAATGATTGGAATTTACAAATCAACTTCCATAGGACCCAATTCATCATTCTAGAATAAAGAAGCTCCGCTCCTTTGGCACTTTTAAGGGATTTTTAGTCCTTTTGAAACTATACACAATAACTATTATAGGAATGTACTTTTTGAGAGATCACACAAATTGAACATATTTTTCTATTGGTATCCAATGATAGTAATGGAATCTCATTATCTTATGGGAGCACAGAATTCAAGAGAGAAAGTTGTTTAGTAAAACATTCATCACTCCATCCATTCCAAACTTTAGAATTATTAAGATTTTATTACGGATGATGATGATATATATATTGGTAAAATAGCTTACAATGCTATAATTTAATAACTCTATAACTTTAAAAAAAAATTATACAATCACCGTGTTCATATTCAAATTTCATTACCATTTCTTAAACATGATCTTAATCATCGTTCACACCTATAATCACATCCTTGATACGATCTTCATCATTTTCAACAATTGTAATAATATAAAATGATCTATAAAACATTTTCTTATCCTGGTCACTAGGCCCATTTAGCTTTTCCCTGGGTTTAGTCTAATATTTATAACATTGATCTATTTCTTGATTGATGAAGTGTTCATCCAACTACCATGCACTATGTAGACTTGAATAAAAATAATGTAAACTAGTAAAATGGATTTGAGAAGGGTCATAGGCATGATATTTTACAAACATGATGAACTATTTCTCCCAATACTCTTACTCTTTTTTATATAATTTAAATCTATCCATTTTCAATTCATATTAATGATATTTGATTCAATAATATTTATATTTTACAAAATAAATAATTTCATAGAATGTATGATCTTGTAACACATAAAATCCCATTCATCAATAATGATTTAATTAAATGAAGTCATTGTTCTAAGATAATAAGAGTATAATTATTGGTATATAGATTGTTTTATTATTGTGGAATTTATTGAAGGAAATGATTGTGTGATATTTATAATGTTACAATGAATCTAATTAAATTTTCATTTATTAAAAACATAGATACCTCACATACGATAAATATGAAAATACCTAATATGATTAAATAGATAGAAAATAACCAAAAAAGTAGGGATCAATTAGAATCAACAAGAGAGAGGAGTTGGGTTTTATTTATTTATTCACATTATACATGGTAGTCTAGGTGGTGTTTTAGTTACAAAATTCGTAATAGAAAGATTTGACTTTTTTCAGATGATGAAAACATTTATAGGAACCAATCACAAGGTCTTGAGAACCCAATGCTTGAATAAACTCTTGAATTTAAATTAAATGAATCAGATGTTTTGAATTGGGTCTCCCATGTTCTATTCCCATTTCATAAAGTTCATATTTCATTAATGGGTACTTTCATACATCCATTCCAAGAATTTCAATTCATTAAACCCCATAGTCCACTTTAAAACATTACATTTCTTAAATCAAATTAAAAATCATTAAACAACCCAAGTGGAATAAAAAATAACACTGTAATTATAATAAGGTTTTAACCAATTATGTCACCATTTATAAAACCTCACATGAATGTAAAACAAGAGAATTATGGAATTTTAATTTTAATGGGCTACCAAAATTTTAAAATAATATTTATAGAATTACAATTTTCAGAAAAAAATTTAAAAACCAAGTCCAAGATATAAGATTTCAGTTCCAAAACCACCCTTTGTCCTTATACATGTATTGTAACACCCCATATTTTTATGAATTTTTTTATTAAATTAAATCCCCATGATGTCTTGAATTTCATGATAAACTGAGTCAAACATTCTTCATATGCCCCAACATGTTTATGTTGTCCTATACATAACATCATTTAATCATGTGTTACATGCAACACTGAGTTTCTACGAAACAATAGTTTATTATTATTACTATTTAAACAAGACAACTATAATATAGCAATTAAAATTTTAAATATTAATAGAAATAACTAATTTTTAAATATTATTTATATAGTTTTACAATAAATAAAACATATCTATAATGGAATATATAATTATCGGTAATATCTATATGTTTTCAAAAATAATTTTTTCTCAAAAGGACTGCTTTTGATATCCTTTGGTGAACTATAATAAAATTAATTCTAGACACTTATAAATTGAATTTTATAAATAAAATTAATTTTTGAATTCAAAATGTCATAATTATCTTAGTTTGTGTTATTAGACCTTTCAGGTATATTTCATTTCTTGGATGAAAAGTAACAAATACCAAATATTAATTGAAAACTCTTTTTTAACTAATTTATTAATAAAGTTAAAATATTTTTTAATTTGTTTTTAAACTAAAATTAGTTCAATTATACATTAATTAATCCAATTTAGGTCACTATAACCAATTTCACAATGAAACTGGTAGAAAAAACATTTCATCATTTTCACTTTATAAACCCTCTTTTGTGACACATCTATATGATAAATTTTAAAACAATATCTACCATGTATGAGATAAGAATTTGGAAAAATGAATTCCATATTTTGAATCATAATAATTTATAATTATTAATATGTTTAAATTATATTTTTACCAAAGGGATTATTGAATTTAATTAAAATAAATTATAGTGATTATGGTAAAAGGGCGTTTACATAGTGGTTAAATAATATTTTAAGGAACCAAATAACATATAAAAAAGTACACAATAAATATTATGGAAATATTTAGACCAATTAACCTAATTGGTATAAATTTAAAATTATTTAAAGCACATTATGTAATGGATACCTCTCACGTGTTATATCTTTTTATATTTAGAAGAATTACCCTCCTCCCCACTATAAAAAGGGCACCATCCCCCACACATCTTCAAACCTACAAAGAACATTATAGGGTAAAGATTATTCTTTAATATCCTCCAAAATTACATCCCTTCATCCATGAATCCTTCTTTTGGGAATTTAACCTACCAAAAAAGCCTTTTGGTGGAGATCAAAATGAGTTACCCATGAAGATGTAAAATTGTTCAATAAGGCCTTTTATTTTATTTATTTCTCCACCCCCTAAATTATTATTATTACATTATTATATAATAAAATAAGTATCATAATTATATATATATGTTGTTATAATAAAGGAAATACATATAATAATATAGACTTCCATCACATTTGATACGTAATTATCATTCATGTTTATGGTGGACTATCGCCTGGCGAACTGATGTCTTTAATTCTTGAATTTCCACATTTCATGGTTGGTAATAATTATAAGGACCCAGAAATAAAACATTACATAATCTTGAATTAAATGAATAAATAACATTGAGGATCTTTTCAGGTTTAGAGTTTTAGGCAATTAGGACATAACTATTACATCACAATGATTACAAAGTAGAAACATCTATTCAGTTTCCATTTTTTTACTAAATAGAAACTCTTGGAAAAAATAGTCATGTCTAGTTCTATGTTTTAGACAGCATGAAATTTCTTTGATCCAATCCTTGACCCTATTCCACTTTATTTCCTGTGAAAAACATTTCAAAAAATTGGGATGAGCATAAAAATCTCAGTAGGAGATAAAAAATACGGAAAGAAAACATTAGTCAATGTTTAAATAAGAATCAATAAAATCAAAATTTTCTCATAAAACATAAGCACTTTAACATACCTCATGATATCATAATATTTTTTAAATACACTTAGAAATCACAAGACATAAAGGTAACTTGTGGCATTCATAACATTCTTGCATAGGGAGTAACCATCATGGTTTCGTTTGGAACTCCCATCACAGTATATTCCTTAAATCTCTTCAGAGAAACCTTTGATTTTAACTCCTTTTCATTACCCAATGCATTGAAGAGCTATATCATGCTCACCCACCCTTAGTTTATCACAAAACCATCCGATATCATAAACAATTCCCAAGAAACATAACATAATCGTATCACAGAAAACATGCATAAAGGAAATATAGCATTTACACATTTCAATCACAATATATCAATACAACACATTGATATAATCAATATAATATCAGAACCATTTTAAATACGAAAGTAAAATATAGTATTTATTTTTCATTTAAAAAGGTTATGGATTGTAGAGGAAGCTGAAACTTAAATAATGGTCATTGCGGCGGAGGAGTTGTTGTCACCACATACGTAAGACAAAAACATTCCTTTTTTTGATTAGTAAAACTCATCATGTAAAAAGATTCCTTTTGAATGAAATAAAAATTCAAAAGGGTTTTATACACCATATAAAATAAAGTCGTGTAGAAATCAAAAGATGCCTCAATGAAAGAAGATTGAGACAAAGTCCCTTACAAAGATGGTATCCTTAGATTAAGGATAATCAATTACATAATTATGTGTTACAAATATAAATAAACCAAATATAAGTGGATATTAAATGTAAAACAATCAGCGATCATCCACACATATTCATAGTACGACATAATCAAAAAGTAGATGTTTAACCCAAAGAATTGAAATTGTGTTAAGAAGTTCCCTTACAGAAATTTGACACCCTAACATTGTCACTTTATAATTCAGAAAATGAGTTGATGATAGATAAAAAGTGTATCTCATCACTTGGAAATAAAATTTATAGAAATAAGGATATATAATAATATCTCCCAACATAAGAAGATGTAAATTAAAAGACCTAACAAAAAGAAGTCTTTTAAAAAGAGGAGGGTGAAAGGTTCCATTACAGATTTGGATAACTTTCGAAACGTACACCCCATGAATGAAGGACTATACAATGTTGATGTAAATACCCATGACCGAAATTATATTACAGAAAGAGTAGAATAATTTTCAGTACATACATCACTCAAAGGAGATAGTGACAAATATAGCAGGAATCTCATGTGAATAGAAAGTGAGATAAACCCCTTACCTCATTGTAATCAATCAAGTCGCATGACCAAAAGATAATAAGAACCAAATTAATCACATAATAACATTAATATAAATAGAATCATGATAATATATATCAAATGGATTTACACAATACACCGAATGCAATAAATAAGTGGAGAACAATTGAAATCTCACAGAATTAAAAGTGAGGTAAGAAATTCCCTTACCTCAAGTCCGACTTGTCTTGTTCGTTTCGTTATATTTATGAAAAATAAAAATTGGTAAATTTATTATTTCTTATGGAATTCTTTAAATTTTATTATTCAATTCATATCACATATTATAATGTTATAATAATAAGTTAATTATGTGAGTTCATATCATACGTTTTGTCGGTGTTCAGTACCTGAGTAAACAATTAACTTGTTTGAAAAGAATTGTCCATGTAGTTATAAGTACATCATATCTGGAAAGGTGTTCACAATTTAAATATAATATATATCCATTATATGTTTATTTAATAATATTAAATAATGTTTGGAGATAATAAATGAAATGTACCATTTATGGAGACGATAGGCCGTATGTATGTATGAACACTACTTTTATTTTTTTGTCATATTGATAGACTTTAAAACTAAATGAGACCAAGATATATAATAATTCCAGTATAATATATATGTTATATAGGTAAAATATGTTCATTAATTAAATTATTTATAAATTCCATGTTTGGCATGAATGAGTCACATCACTTGAGGGGGCAGTTGTCCACACTTCCTCATATGAAATTATCACATTTTCACAACATGAAAAGCATAAAGGTATTTTTTAAATATAAAATAAAGAAGCATTAAGAGGAAATAAATATAATAAATATAATATATAAATATATTTTATCATAATTTCCACCATGAGAGGTGTTACAAGAAGATTGAACAATTATCGTTTCGTGAGACAATAATTCGCCACCCACAGAAATAGTATGTTCTTTAACCATTATACGGAGGTGTGTGTAAGTGTAGGTAGAATCCTTATCATAACAACATTCTAGTATATTTTGGATACTGGTGTATTTATGGGATCAAATAATAAGAATATAGTAGTGAGTGAAGAAGGAAATTAAAATAATGAAATTCGAGAGAAGACATTACCTCTAAATCGGGTAACTCATTTTGATTTGAGCCAAAGGCTACCTAGGAAAGACTTCTGCCCAAAGTGAGTCTTCTAAGAGTAATAGAGGGATGTGGAGAGATAATATTAGCATAGTTTGGAAGATCCAAGTTATTGAGAGGTGTGTGTAAGGGGGTAGAGGTGGGGGCCTTTTATAAGAGGGAGGATGGTCACTTTTGGAAAGTCTTGAAATGTTACTTTATTATGAAATGGTTTTCTGATTTTATAGGTCCCAAAATGATATATTTCTAGGATAAGGTGATAAGGGTTTTAAATAAACCCATACAATAGGTTTTAAATATGTTTAATTCATAGATTTTACCTTATCTTTTTATTTTATTTAAATCGTTCATTAATGAGGTAATCACTGCATCATAATGTTGTCATAAAATTTTTTTTATTTAATGTATAAAAATTATAAAAAAAAATACCATGATGTATGAAATCTTTTTAGATTTAAAATGAATATTTACAGTATAAGATATAATTTATGTAAACAAAATTAAATTTTTTTTACTTATGATATACAAACCTTTGTTATATTTCTCTTCTATTTTAAAAATAATGTCATAGATGTCACTATTACACCCATGTGACTCCATGGGGCCTCAAGATCAGTAAAAAGATTACCATGGTCGGCCATGACTCAACCAAGAGGATTTGGACACTTTTTGGGGTCATTTTATAATATTATGATATTATTTTATTACCCTTAACTAGCTGATTACTAATTAATCACGATAATTAATGATAATTATCGTCGTTACTATTCATAATGTTCAAAAAAAGGTATTAATTACATAATTTAGACCTTATGATTCCAAATTTTGAATCCATTTTATCAAATTCCAAACACAGAAATTTCATTAATTAATTTAAAAATAATTCCTATTGTCACAACCAAAGACAGGTTTTTAAGAAGTAAAATTTATCAAAATATTGACATGTTTTTACATCCAATTGAAAAGTAAAATTACTTGCAATGAAAAAAATTGTATTAAGTGATAGAAAATAATTCAATTACCCTTTAAGCCCAATTAAAATAACAATCTAACTATATAAAAAAATTAGATGAAAAAGCAGTTTTGAAGTAAAATGCAGTATTTTTCACTATTCATTAAAAATTAACATTTGTCAAAAAAATACCAAATATTTATCCAAATTAAATTTGATATTACAAAATTCAAAATTATGTGAATTTTATCAAATTCAAAACAAATAAGTTTCATGAATTAATTTTATAATTAATTCTCGTGGTCAAAACAAATAGCGTGTTTTTGAGAAACAATATCTATAAAAAGATTAACACTTGTTTATGTCCAATTTCAAAGTGAAATTAATTAAAATGACCACCATTGAATCAAATTGTAAAAATATATTCTAATTAAACATGAAAAAAATTAAAAAGATAATCAAACCATATAAATAAATTATATTAAATGGAGGTTTTGAATTAAAACACATCATTTTTCACTACTCATTTGAAATGAAGTTTATCAGAAAAATAGAAAAAATTTACACAATGTACATTTTTATGTACTGATTCTAAAGAAAGATTTAATTTTTTAAAATATAACATAAAAAATTGAAAAAAAGTTATTTTAAAAAGGGTTATCCATCAAAAGGCGGTTAATCGACCTTTTAAAGAATATTAGAATATTTATGATTAATGTTGGATTCATTTGTATTTTAAGCCTCTACCATTTATTGGGTAATTGTTAAAATATTTAACAAACATATATAACCATTTTTTAGTTATTTTTGTTCATTCCTGCCATTATAACAGTAAGGCGTTAACTACCATTTAAAATAATAATATTAAATTATTAGTGTGCAAAGTAAGATTTCAAAGAAACTCATTGTTGCGTATTGGGTACGCCATCGAACATAGCAACCCATTTAAAGTATTATTAATATTTAATCAAAAATATAAATATATATGAACATTTCATATTCATTATTTACCTGGGATGTTACATCCTTCCCCCATTTTGAGGATGTTGAGATACAACCCATGGATTGAGGAGTAGATTCTTCTGAAATCAAGCACACTACGAGCAGAAATCTTGCGGCTGACTGTGATGAGATGGAAATGAAGAGTGAGTCCCAGTGACCCAGTAGGCACAAGTGATGATCTGGTCTAGGTTCCCTAGTATTCCCATGTGACGAGTTGGTATTGGTGACCAATCTGGTCCAAGTGACGAGGGGATTTAGGTGACCTAGCTGGCTGAAGTGGCAAGCGAGTCTGGGTGACCCAGCTAGCTGAAGGGACGAGCGAGTCTTGGTGACCGAACATGCCTAATTGATGAGGGGCTAGGAAACCCTATAGGCCTAAGAGACTCATCAGGTTTGAGTTTCTCAATTGTACAAGGTGTAGATTGTTTATGATAGATATCATTTCTTTTAATCTTAAGATTATATGTACGTGAGCTGAAAACACATTGTGCTTACATTAATTTGTGGTATTATCTTTTTGTTTCATGGGCCTTACTGAGTTTTGCGTTACTCACCCCTACACGGGATCCCACTACAATTTTCATGTCTTGTGAAGATGATATATGTGTCGTCAAATACAATGGTTGTCCGGGACTAGGTGGCGATTATTGAGATCTGACCGACGAGGTGTACTTCGACGACTTCATGTGGCTGCACCATCACACACCCTTTAGGTTGGTTTTATCTTAGAAATACTTCAAGAGTTGTACTTTAATTTTTTGAGTTTGTATTCTGGTCCCTTTACATTCATTTTTGTACTATACTCCTCGTGGTTCTCTTAGTATCATTTAAGTTTATTTTTAACCATTTTGGTCTAGGGATGTGTGTGTGCATGCGTACATGTACATGGAAAATGCCTCCACTTTAGGGATAATGTCTTTAGCACTAATCACCAGCACCTGGCCTTTGGGAGGTGGGATTTTGGTAGTCATGGCATAGACCCTGGGGGAGGAGTCATTAAAGAATGGTATCAAAGGGAGGTTGGTTATACATTAAGGGATGAGAGTCTGTGTCTTTGTTTTGTTGAAATAATTTTGAATGTTCGAGTTTGACTTTCGGGATTGAGGTGTCTAGTGTGGGTGATGTGGCTGATGTATCCATACACTAGGACCCTAAATAATAAATTTAGACTCAGTACATTAAAACACTGGTTTAATGGATCATATTGGAATCAATAGTGTTGTCATATCCATCTTGAGTCAGAGTGAGCTCACCCATTATAATCTATTGACTGCAGTTCATCTTGATCAGTTTCAGGATGCCTCTATACAGATAGCCAGATAGGATTCTTATGCGTGTCCGCAAGGACAGTGCACCTAGTGATTAGGAATTTGTTTAGGGACCAGTATCAGAGGTAGCCCTACTAGGTACTGCACCATTGTTACCACCACCCATCGGTTAGTAATTTCTACCAGCTTTACCAGTAGCAGTTGCATGCATCCTTAGTGCCTTACACGAGTTATAGTGGAAGAGACCTCCGAGGTTCGTGGGTGAGATTGATCCCTAGCTCTATGAGGACTGGCTGGATGTGGTTTTGTGAGTATTCCGCTAGTGAGGAAGCCTCTCTACCAGACGGTTGTCTTAGATGAGAACCTTATTTAGGGATTGACATAGAGATGGTGGAGCCTAAAAATCTAGATGCATGATGAGGCGACCCTCACCAAGACAGACTTTGAGCGCCTATTCAAGGAGGAGTTCTATCTGATGAAACTATGTTATGTGCATATATAAGATCTAATGCACCTGTATTTGGGTAGCATGAAAGTGGAGGAGTACTCACCGAGATTCCCAGAGCTAACTCATTACTCCACATATATGGTGCGAGACCAATTATTCCAGTGCTTGTGATTTTGAGTAGGGACTATACTGAGAGATCTGGGAATCCATGGTATCACATAGCATCCCTAATTTAGACGATGTGCTAGAGAAATCTATTCCCATGAAGTGCTTCCTATCTAAGAAAGAACCAACATCAAGAGCTACCAGTATACCTTGGGCGGTAGAGTCTTTGGTGATGGGTAATAGGCATCATACGTTGGGACCATAGCTGGCCATTTCACTCAGAGGGTTGACCCCAGGACATAGGGTCAACAGTATGGGGCTCCTAGGGCAGAGGGAGTCAGCAGAGTGCGATGAACATGGGAATATTGATAGTTATTGCCCGAATCTCCTTGCAGATGACTAGCATATGGTTGAGGGACTACCCAGGAAGAGGTAGAGGGTTGAGCACGGTGGTCTGTAGAGTGGTAGATGTGGAATGAGAATAGGAAGAGTGGTTAGTGGTGGGAAGATATTTAAGGTACTACTGGCACCACCCCCATGTGGTCAACCAGGGGCTCCTGGAGCAGGTGGAAAGGGGCGGGCCCAGATTCAGGTGATATAGTCCTATGATCCTAATTCTCTAGAGATTATTAGAGGTATTATCTATGTCCTCTCCACCATTGTCGAAGTTATTATAGATAGAGTTTCTAGTAACTCTTTCTTTTCCATACACCTTGTTTGAGGCTTAAATATTCTGATGGACCTGTTGGATCTATACTTATTATTAGAGACTCCAACTATAGGGGATTCGACGAATACACATTGATTCCGAAAGTGTGAGAATAATTTTGGAGGTGAGAGATTTGGATGAGATTTTTGCGTAGAGGGGTCAATTAATTACAATGTCATTATGGGTATAGAATGTTCACCTGGAGTCCAGCTCTGATTGACTATTTTAGGCACATATTACGGTGTATCCATGGAGATGGGGATGAGTTTTCCTTCAAATATGAAATGGAAAATCATGTAGTCTAGGATGGACTCACTCATAAGGTCCACCTGATCACTCAACAGTGGTCTAGACTTACCCTCAGTGCGATAGATGAGAGGAGTCCTCAATTTACTATAGTGGTGGAAGTGTACAAGGGAATCTTCCCTGAGGAAGTTCTATGATTACCTCCTCCTAGGGAGGTCGACTTCTACATTGACTAGTACCCCAGGATGACACCAATATTCACACTGGAATATTGGATGGCTCACAAAAAACTCTATGGGTTATGTTTATAAATAGTGGACCTACAAAAGAAGGGCTTTTCAAGACCCACTGTTTCACCTTGTTCAGTCCCAATATTGTTTTCCGAGAAGGTAGATAGAATCTTGAGGCTGTGTGCAGATTACCAGTACCTGAATCTGGTGAATATGAAGAAAAAATATACTCTACCAAGAATCTAGGACTTTTTGACCAAATTAAGGGAGCGAGGTGGTTCTCAAAGATAGATCTCAGATTTGGCTATCATTTTCTTCGTGTACGGAATGAGGATCTACCAAACATAGACTTCATATTTTGGTATGGACACTAAGAGTTCATGGTGATACCATTCATTATGACCAATGAACTAGAAGTGTTCATGGGGATCATGAATAGGTTCTTCAAACCATACCTTGACCCCTACATCGTGGTCATGATTGATGATATCCAAGTGTACTCGACATCCTAGGAGGAGCATACGACACACCTACAATGAGTTCTGGATACACTATGAGAGGAATAGCTTTATGGGAATCCCTCAACATTCCAGTTATTGATTCAGAAGGTACACATTCTGGGACACATCATCTCATAGGATAGAGGTGCAGTAGTCTCAGTGATGATAGTGGCAACAAATTCTTGGGATACACTGAGGAACGTGGCCGAGTTTTTGTGATTCATGGGTTTGGATGGATAATACAGGAGGTTTTTGATAGAAATTTATAGGGTAACATCACCCATATCAACTTCTTCATGGAAATTATATCCCTTCATGTGGACGGAGAAGTGCCAGTAGAGTTTCCAGGAGCTGAGTCGGAGGCTGATGAGTGCCCCTATCCTGATATTTCCAGAGGATGGTGTTCGGTATATAGTGTTCTGTGATGAATTAGAGACAAGAATAGGTAGTTTTTTGATTCAAAGACAAGTGGTGATTGACTATGGTTCCTGATATTTGAGGAATCATGAGAAGAACTATGAAAACCATGATCTTGAGCTAGCAGTAGCGGTCATTTCATTGAAGATTTGGAGGCACTACTTGATGGGTTAGCGGTTTACTCTCTACTCTAACCACAAAAATATTAGGTATATTTTCTCCTAGAAAGACATGAACTTAAGGAAGTGGTGGTGGCTAGAGTTCCTCTAGGACTACAAATTCGAGATAGTCTATACTCTTGGTAAGAGGAATGTGGTGGTGGATGATCTCAACAAGAGATAGAAGTTACAGTTGGTGAGTGAGGCATCAGATCAGTTATCTGTGATGGATATATCCATCATGGATGGTAATGACATATCTTACCTTCATCTGATTATTGTCACTCCCCCACAATTATAGAGAGTTAGGGAGGAACAATTTGAGGATGTCAGTAGTCAGGCCCGACATGTTCAGTTATCCATAGGGCAAGCCCATGATGGATATTCGATAGGTGGGAGGCACCTTATCCTTTTCAAAGGGAATACCATTGTATCAGCGGTGTTGCGAGAGGTTGTACTGGTGGATTTCCACACCTCCCCATTGGTTGTACATCCATGGGTGGAAAATATGTAACAAGATCTTCGATGACTTTTCTAGTGTCCATGGATAAAGAAGGCAGTGGTGGAGTTCATTTCCAGGTGCCTCACTTGTCAGCAAGGGAAGGCATAGTATCAGATTCTAGTAGGATTGGTTCCACCATGTGAGGTACCAGAGTTGAAGTGGGATGGTATATCGATGGACTTCATGATGATTTAATCACATAGGTCCAGGAGACATGATACTATCTAGGTGATCGTTGATCGAATCACCAAGTCGGACCACTTCCAACCCATCTGAGATGAGGCTTCAGTAGAGATATTGGGATGCTTATACATTCATGAGATAGTTCGAAATCATGGGGTGCCTTTGAAAATCATTTCAGTCGGTGATGATCACTTCACATCCTGACTATGGAGGGGATTACAGGGGGCATATGGGACTCACTTGTGCCTAAATATGACATTTCATCCCTAGACCGATGGTTATATAGAGAGGACAATCCATGTTTTAGAGGAAATGAATTGTGCCTATATCTTGGACTTTGATCACAGTTGGTAGGATCAACTACCAATGGGGAGTTCACGTACAACAACATCTACAACTATACCATTGGAATGCACTATTAGAGGTAATGTATGTGCGACCAGACAGATCATCCTTATTCTAGACAGACCATGGGGTGTAAGAACATCTATTTTCAGAGATAGTATGGGCTGCCACTGAGAAGGTGTAGATCATCTAGGGGAAGATGAGGACTACACAGTGTAGGAAGAAATCTTATTTTTTAGAGATGGATGCCCATGGAGTTTTTGGAGGGATACCATGTGTTCATTTTTGTATCACCTCAATAGGGATTGTGAAAATTTGGTCTGGTTGATATGTTATCTCTGAGATTCATCGACCCATTTGAGATTCTATGAAGAGTTGATGAGGTGGAATACCACCTAGATATTCACCCACCAATTCACGAGGTGCATGATTCTTTTCACGTGTTGAAGCTTAGGAGGCATCTGCATGATCCATCCACATCATCGACTAGGGAAAGCTGGACATTGAGAATGGGATGAAGTTTTCAGAGTTTTACATGGAGATTGAGGATCGACAGGACCAGATCCTTCATGGGTAGTCAATTTGTCTGGTTCACATTTGGTGGTTGGATTGGAATCCCAAAGAGATCACCAGGGAGAAGGAGGCTCAGATTCATGTCCAATACAGCTATTATATTTTTATCTCTTATTTTGGATTTAGAGGATGTATAACCATAAGGTGGGGAGAATGTAATGTACCTGAATTTCCATGGAATTTTTTAAAAAATTGTATGTGATTATTTTGAGACCCAGCTCTTAGACGGAACATGATTCTGATCCCTGGTGATCCTGAAATATGTGTGTGAACGTTTTTTAGTTATTTAAAATAGTGCACGTGCACAGGTTTGGAAACATCCAAATGGGTGATTGGATTATAAATATGATGATACTGTTGTGTTCAAAACAATGACAATGCCTAAGAGAGGACCTAACCTCGACCGATGTGGGCTAATAGAAAAAGTTAATTTTCAAACGTTTTGATGAAAAATAAAATAAATCATTGACTGTTTATTTTATTCTAAGATTTTGAGTTAGCAGTTTCATTTCTTAAATGAAATACAGAAATGTCACTGAAACTGAAGAGTTACAGAAACACTATTTTATTTCATAAATGAAATAGTATAAAAATGTGACTACTCAGTGTAACAAAAATTCTAAAATGTATTTCATCAATTAATATCCTAACATGGAAGTGGGATATTTACAATGATCATGGAGTTTTTCATTGAGGTGTTGGAAGACTCTTTCCAGTGAATGACGAACAACGACAAACAATCTTCTTCCCATCCAACTAATTTAATGGATCACTAATGAAAAAGTAAAATCAATGGACCACCAATGATAACAGGGCACTGTAGATAAAGGATCAATGAATGAAAGCGTGATAATATATTCTTCATTGACAAATGTTCTAATTCCAGGTAAGGGGGTTTTGTTTTTGGTGTGGCCCCTCTTCCCCCATTCTTCCTTTCTAAATAATGAATGCAGGTCAATCCACTAAAAACTTGACCCACAGATCAGTTGACTTTTTTGGAATGGGATTTTATATGCATGAATTAAAGAGGGGATTATATCATAGTGACTATTATAATGTCTTCCATTTATTTTCTAATGCAAAGAATGAAGGCCAAATGAACAAGGATGACATTCGTTGACTTGGGTGTTCATTGTGATATCCTATCCCTCTTGCATTCCTCACGGACTGACCCCCGTGGTTGCGTTAGATTTTATCTGTTAGATTATGAACGTGGACAGACCCCCATATCGATGACGATATGTCTTGGAGCACACAGAAGTGGAGGTGTATACCCAAAGATAATAGTGGATCTTTCAGATCAAAAAATGGACCACCAATGTTTTTTTAGTGGCTCACTGAAGAACCCATCATTCATGGCCGTGTATGAGAGGAAGAGCGCACCATACGTGTGGCGCGATGGTGAAGGAGGCCCTCTATATCCACCACAGTTGGTGATTAATGACCATAGGCAAGTGGCCGACTGTGGTGCGGGTGGACATGGCAGTCATGCCGCATCACAAGGCTGGAGGCCACGGTCCAGCTGGACTGATGTGGCGAACCATGATGCCTACAACGTATTGGGAAGAGAAGACCAGTCCATTCAAGTGGATGGGTTGGACGGGAAGGTCAAGTTATACCTAGACCATATCAAGTCGATAGGGTCATACTGGACCCAAACCCAGGTGACCCCTTTTCACTAAAAGGCTCATAACATTTAAACCATATGTCTGATTGATAATGCGTTTGCGCAGTTTGGACCCTCGAGACGAGGTGGTCCTTTTGATACAATCGATGTGATTTTTTTTGAAGTTTATACACAACAAATATATTGAGGATTATATTATTTCATAATTAAGTGTGATATGAGCGGGAATCCTACGACTCGCTATGATGAGAAGACTGTGATGAGTGGGCCTAGGTGACCCAGTATGGCCAAGTGATGAGTGGGTCTAGGTGACCTAGCAGGCCCATGTGACGTGCCAATCTAGGTGAATGAGAAGGCCCATGTGGCGAGCAGGTCTAGGTGACCCAATAGGCTAGAGTGATGTTCAGGTCTCAGTTACCCAGTTGGTTGAAGGGATAAGCGGGTCTTGGTGACCTAGTGGGCCTAAGTGATGAGCGAGTCTAGTTGACCTTGATGGGATATGTGAATCATCGAGAATGATTGCCTCAATAGTATAAGGTGTTAAGTGTTTTTGACTGAAAATCATAATTTTCATACTTTAGATTATACCTGCTTGAGCTAATAACACTCTGTTCATACTTTCCTTTGTGGTATTACCTTTATGTTTTGGGGAATTTACTGAGTATTGTGTTACTATCCCCTACACGAGCTGTGCATCCACATATTGTGTCTTATGAAGATGATAGAAACATCGACAAAGACCTTTGTGTTCCAACACCAGGTGGTTCCTTATGAGATCTGACAGACGAGGTGTACATCTATATCATTAAGCGGTAGCCCCTTCACCTACCCTTCATGTAGGGTTTACCACAGATAGACTTTTGGAGTTTGTACTTATCCTTTTTTGGGATTGAATTCTTTCCCCCTTACTTTCAGTTTTTTTACTGTTACTATCAGTGGTTTTATTATTGGAATGCATGTTTTCTTCTGATCATTGTGCACTGGGTAAGTGTGTGTGCATGTATACAAGTACACGGGAAAATTCCTTCCACTTGCGGGATAATGCCACTCACGCTAGTCGCCAGCCCCTGTCCTTCGAGAGGTTGGTGTGGGGTAGTAATGCCATGGCCCCCGAGGGATGGGTCATGGAATTATGTTTGTAGGATAAGATAATGGAAAGAGCCCCATGTTGGATGGATGAGTTGGGATTCGGGATTGAGCATGATGGGGGAACTTTACATGATGTTGGGACCCACTTGGGGGATGTCTTTGTGTCATTATTTTTAGTTTTTATTTGGCAATTGATGCATATATGTCTTGATATATCTAATTATTTGATTTATGGCCATTTTATCCGACTTTTGGGATCATCCAGATTTGTGTGTCACTATTGGTTCTTTTATTATTTTGTCCATTTATTATTATACTATCATGGTTATTTTAAATATATATTTCCACTACTGTTTTTCATTGAAAAGATGTTATAGTATCCCGATGTGAATTATTATACACTCACTACTAATCAGTAGCCTTTGGAATATGAGGGGGCATGCTTGAGGTAATGTGGCCAACCAACTCATTGATCTGGTATGCAGTATCTGGTTCAGGGCAAGAACAAGTTGTATCCAGAATGATTTCTTTTTTTTTTCAGTTGTATTTAAATTTGGGTATGATAGATAGGTTAATAATATGATTTGGGGCCTGGTCATGAGTTCATGCATGGGAGTAGCTGACCCATGTTCTGGGGAAAACCCAAGTACCCGGGGTTGTGATATTTTTCTTGATGTTTTCTATTACAGTTTAATATTATATCACCACGGGTGTTGAAATTGTTGTTTTATGTAATTGATTTATAAAATATTCATCATGCAGTACTATGGCATACGAGTTGAGTATGAATGAATCATTCTAAAAACTACGGATGTTATGTGACATGCATCATATTAGGTACACATAGATAATCATGTTATAAGTGGGCTATGGGGAACACAAACTCTTTTACTTAGGTGAGTAATTTACAATAAATGATGCCTAATAATGAATAAAAAATGGTTAAAATATGTTAAATTTGGTAATTTGAAATTGTTGAAAAGGGGTATCTACTAGGAAACATGTAAGTATAAGAGTTATTTTCTTTTTTTTAGTCATGACCCTGGTCAGACATGGTTGAGTGTTGGGTATGTTCCTTTGTTTTAATCATGTAGTGGTGTATGCAGGATTATTTTTTATAACGTTTTGTGAATCCTTCTAATGTAAATGTGATAATGATGTGTTATGTGTCCTAATACATGAGTTTATAATTATAGGGGCATCTATCCATGAAGATGTTTGTTGGTTGGATAGTATGAGGGAATTGATTGAGGAAATCATCCCATTGTGAGACAAGGGGCCTCAATATTGTTCAAGAGAATGAGTGGGATTGATGTTCTGGGAGAAAATTTATTTCTTTATGCAGGTCATGGAAAGAGACCGAGGGAAGGCTATACAAATTATTTCAAATCTTAACTAGGAGTTACATTTATAGAACCCTCTGAGCATCATTTTAGATGGTGGAACTGAGGTAGATGAGTTTTTTATTGATTTTATGTAGAAAATTATTGACCATTTAGATACTAATCATGAAAAAAAGTCATGTCAAATGATTATATGTTACAAGGAAAATCATATTGCATGTGGGATATCTAGGATCGAAAGGAGTAGTTGGAAAGAATGGTATAGAAGGAATTCTCGTAGATGTTCCTAGAAAACGTTTACTAATATGCACTGAGATAGGAGGGAGTGGTAGAGTTTATATGGTAAATCCAAGGAAAAATATCCATGATCGAATATTCTAGTCATTACAATAATTTATATTTTATTTATCTAGCACTGGTAGGAGATGCAAAAATTAATATGAGATGTTTTCATGATGGAATTAATTGTGATATTAAGTCCAAGGTTAACATCTTATAATTGAAAAGTTTTCTTAAGTTGTAAATCATGCTCTTTTTTCTAAGGGGAAAATAAAGTTGGATTCTAATTAAATAGAGTGGGGTTTTTATGGATTACCAAATGGTGTAAAAATTGTGGGTATGAAGCATTGATATGAGAATATTTAATATAGTAGTGGAAAATAGAGTTTCCATGGAGAAATATCAGTTACTCATTACAGTAATCAAGCATTCTATCGTCAGTATGGTACGACGGGTCAATGTAATTGTTAGATTCCTTAATCACTGGTGGAGTTACAATATTACGGAAGGATAAGACACTTATAGAGATATTACAAGAACCATTGATTGGTAGGTACCGATATAAAAGCTTGTCCAAACTAGAGCCCTGAAAGGGGTTTATCCACCCCGTACCAATCCGACAGTTAGAGTTCTCCCAGAAATTTCATTTAGGGAAGTGAATGTGGTACTTTAGGGGAAGAGTACCCATATAAGCTGTGTAGTGCAACAGAAGGTAGTTATACTGGAGGATAAAGAATAGGGACATGTTAGTGACATGCAGCTCATCCTACACTTGTTGATAGTTAAGATGATACATTGATGGTCCTAAGTAAAATTCTTGTATTTTCTATACTTGATAGAGATATATTTTATACAAGAGCCACAAATTATTTTTTATATACTCAGATTGTTAATGATTTCACCATGATGGTGGAGTTTGTGAGTGTGTTTATGATGATTGACACACCATTGGGTGTACGGTCGAAGGAAGCCTATATATGTTATAGATGTTCTCCCAAGGTTGTTGGGTATTATTTATATTGATAACAATAGGTATTTGATATGTTAGGTTGTTTCTTTATTTTGGGTATGTATTGGTTGGTATCATACCAAGAACACATTGATTGTAACCTTAGTTGAATGAAATTCACGACTCTTGAGGGTAACAAGTATACCATTTGGTTATGTGATCAATATATTTATGACACTTCTCCCCATAGAGGTAATGCCTCAATATTTTCTACCTGAAATCATGGCTTCTAGATTTAGTTCATGTGTGGGAAAGTTCTTCTCATGATATTTCAACTTCTATGAGGCATATGATACCACTATATCATTTTTCATCATACAAAACCTGATCCATTCTATAATGCATCACTTTATACAAAAAACTGTTCTCCATGTATGAGCTGTATAAGTACTGGGGAAATGATTATCATCTTTTGAGTCTCTTTGAAGATGTCCTCACATTTTCTGCTCTATAAAATTTTTACTCCCTTCTCAGTCAGATTAGATATTGGCCCTGAAAATCATGTTATGTTCTTCAAAAATCACCAGTAATACCTAGCTAGACCAAAGAAAATACTGATCTCTATTATATATACTAGTCTAGGGACCTCATTAACATCATATGTGTTAGATGGGTCCATAGAAATACCATTTTTTAATAAGATGTCCCAATATTGAAGCATCCTCTCTCCAAAACTACCATTTACTATACAGTTCCTATAGTTTTTCTCTTCACAATGTATTTCACCCAACATTAATATATTCCTCATGATCCTCCTTGCTCTTGGAGTATATCAGAATATCATATATAAATATTCCCACAAATTTGTTATTGTAATTTCTAAAGACACTATTCATTATGTCCATAAAATTCCTCCAACATTCTTGCATCTGAAGGGAATCAGTTTGAAATTATAGTTTCAAGACTTTGTTTAAAAGGAAATATTGTTAATATCTTCCTTCCTCACATTAATTGGTGATATCCTAACTGAGGTCCACCTTCGAGAAATACATGAGCTCATATAGCTAATAAAACAAGTCATCAGTCTAGGGAAGCATATACTTGTTCTTTATCATAATTTTTTTGAGGTCACGATAATCAATTCAAAGGTGAATTGATCAAACCTTCTTCTTGAAAAAGAGGGCTGACATGCCCCATGGTGAGGAAATCATTTTTATAAAAGACATGTTGAAATTCCCCTATAACTACTTCTTCAGTTCCTCTAACTTAATTGGGGACATCATATATGGTTTTCATGATATGGGAAGATATCTAGGTATGAGATAATTGATAAGTTATCCTATTATTAAGGCATAAGACCAATCAATTATTCAGTGAACACATCTGTGTTGTCCCTCATAATGGGCATGTGTATGACCATTATCATCTCATTTTTCACAATCATTTTATCTATATATTATTATTTATAAGGCATTCAAATCCACAGTTGAGATTATAATTCAGAAGCTGATTAATCCTCCTCCTTAGACTTATATATTATTGGAGGAAGCCTTGGGATGTGATAAGTGATCTTCCTTTTCTAAGAGTTGATGTTGGATTAGTTTATAGATAGCCAATTCATGAATATTATTGCCTAAAACTACAAAAATGGATGTTAGATGAGATTTTATGGGAGGTTTAGTCCATGAAGATTAACATGGGAGGAGTTATATACTTTAGGTTCAATAATTTCCCCATTCTAAGATCTTACAGATAAACCAACCTTCAAATTTTGAGGTGGTGTTTGAATAGTGGTACTAAAAAATGTGCTATGAAAGAATGCATAAAACCTGAATCAAATTATACCTTTTGTATTCCTATGTGAATAACTAGCATACCTATCATCCCATAATTATAAGGAATCACCTTGGGATTAGTGATAGAAAATTCCTATCTTTCTACATTGTATGTTGTTGTCGTTGATTGTCTCTTAAATCATTTTTCATAATGATTTGGCTGATATAAGTCCCATGATCCTTATGGTAGAAACACTACACTATAGGTTGAGTGTTGATCTGAAACTTTATTTCACCTTCCACATTAGTTGGATTCCTCAAATACATTTTCCAATAATTAGTCTTATTCGCTTATCTTCCACATTTAAATCATCTCTTAGTTCCCAATAGATATTCCTTGGGATGCTTCCACCAACAATATTAACATGTTGGATTTTTTGTTTCCATGCCTTCATGTGATTTAACTTTTTGTACTCCCATATTAATCGAAATTATTTTATTTTTATCTCTTATCCCACAAGAAATCTAAGAGTGTCTGATCTATATTTCAACCTTTAGGGAACAACATGCAATCTCTTCATAACTATCAATGTCTTTAATATATAATGATTATTATAGACTAGATTTTAATCCACTAAATAATAGAATGAAAATACTTTCAATTTTCATGAAAAAATTCAGAGGCGTATCATGAAGTCCTTGTAATGTTTTCCTCATACATCCAAATAGATTATTTTTCCTTTTACAAAAGTATGAGGAACACCCTCTTAATATTATGATCTAGAGTTTGGTGAAAATATTTAGGGAACAATATTTTCTTGAATACTTCTCAATACATTGAATAAATATCCTCCTTAGAATTTGTTTTTTATCAGTTTACACCCCTGATCAAATTCCTTATCACATTGGTAGACCTCTTCTGTAACATTATCATCTTCTAAGAATTAAAGGTTATAGAATATATTCTTAATGGAATGAATCCATCATTCTACGATAACAGGGTTTGAAAAAACACTAAATATTAGAGGCCTTTTTCATATAAAGGATTAAACACAAACATTATCTCTCTTAAGAGAAGGAGGGAATTATACATGATTCATGTTATTATTGATAACTGAACCCAGTTGAGCTAGTACTATCATGATATTCTAGGATCTCATTACCATTAGGATTAATATCTCAATAGGACAGTCATCATATTTTCCATCCCATTGATTGCAGGAATGGGTCCTCTAATTTCTGAATATTAACCAAGAAAAGTAAAAAAATACAATTAGGGGGCTTGGATACTTAGATAATGATATTATTAAATGGTTACTATGAAAATTGGAGGAATAACATATAACCTAATATTATATCATAACTTATGATTTAGTATGTTTCAATTGAGGTTAACAATTGTGATGGAAATATCCCAAGGATAGAACTAATTTTGTTCTAGACCTAACCCCCTAAATAACTTAATCTGGCTCTAATACCAACTATATCTACCCAATCAGGTTAGGAATATTGTTGTATTATTTTAATAATAATTATTACTGAAATACAAACCAACGATCGAATAGATTAGTGTATTTGGAAGGCTAGGTACATGACATGAAAACATTAACCAAAAAATTAAGAAATCATTTAATAACATCAATAATGAGATCATAACCCCCTTTGAGCTCTTATAAATTCATAAGATAACCACATGAATATATATAATGAAGTGATGATCTAAAAATCCCTATAGGGTAATAAACATGGAAACAAAGCATATCACATGAGTTAGAATGCATATCATGATAACATAAAATGAATGGGTTATGAATAAAACAAACGGATCATAACATCTTGAACTAGGAATCATATGATCTTGGAAATATTGGAATATATTAGAAACATAAAAAATTACACAAACACTAGTCAAAGCTCATTGGAAAGACTAAATCACATGGTGGAAAATGTCCCATATTGGATTTAGTTTACTCCCTAATCCCATTTGTGATGTCTAATGAGGATAAACTTCACCAATTAATTGGAATAAAATCTGTTTGCACACATTATAAAATTTCTATGCATATGTTTTCCAAATAATGAATCAAACAAAAGTAATAAATGTAAGGTTTACCCATGGAAAAAATGATTTTTGTAATCATGTCATAAGGCATAACCCATGGGTGAATAATAATAGTATACATGAAATACAGAATATAAACAATTATTGGACAATAATAATGAAATAATAAGAATATTTAATTAATAATGATGTTCAATTGAAGTGGAAACATGAAAAGGGGGTTAGGTTACTTTAGAAATGTTCTACCTAAGTGAGGTTTTAGGGAAAAGAATAAAGATTCATTAAAAAGAACACAGACATACATGTTTATATAAAACCAAAAATGAAAAAAATAGATTTTCATGATAAAATTATTTATTTTTAAAATTATTATTGTCTAAAAATATTTTATTTTGTGAACTTTAAAATGGATGAGAGATTGAGATGTCCACTTTAATCAGGTTTTGTAATTGAGAGGAATTAAAAGGGAACATTTTTAAACATGTAATTCCTTATCAATGAATGATGAATTATGATATATAAATATATATTGTACATATAAAGAGAATAGTTGATAATTATTTAAGAATAATAAAGTTATAAATTGTGTAATAAAGAGGGAAAGTGTCACCCAAAGAAAAATTTGAGGTTTTGAGAGATCCCTTAGATTTTGTCGGGATGTGTTCAAAACAAGCACATAATGTCATGGATAATCAAATTTGTTTCAATAATTGCTTAATTAAGAACCTATTATAGATTTATTTGAATTATTTTAAATTTATTTGGTTTATTTGTGGCCACTTAGATGAGTTATAGAGTTCAATTTCTTTGTTCTGGGAGTTTTAATTTCAAGGGCTTAATGGTGGGGTTTCTTGCTTATAATTATGGAAGTTGTTTTTAAATGTGAATAATTATACATAAGTGATATTTTAGGGTATTAATTCAATTAAATTTTTTTAAATGGTCCCATATATAATTTTTATTTTATGAAGGATAATGATTCAATTGATAAAACATTATCGATAAATGTTTAGTTTTTTTAGGTGGGTTTTCCAACCATCACAAAATAGTTTCGTTTTATTTAATATAATGTTGATATATTAGTTTACAAACATGAAAAAAATGATAATATACATATTACAATATTTTGTAACCATTATAATTGTTTTATGACGTATCATAAAGGTTGTAATGGAAAATGGTTAATCGTTATCCCTGGATAAGTCATGCCATTATAATTTGGACAACAGTTTCATTTCATTCAATAAAAGGAGATGATACATGTATTAGAATTTATAATAGTTGTATGAACATAAGAAGGTTGTGTGGTAAATGATATATAGAATAATTTATAAAGAAATGGTGCACTTTTAATGCTAGATGTCATTAGATCAATCTACAAGGTTAACAGACTAAGAAAAATATTTACTTTAATAGGGTAGAAAATTACTACTTTCAATCCAAAGTGGAGTAAAATAGATTGTGTTACAGGAAGTGTAGTCATATGAGAAAATATAATTAGGAATCTGGGAAAATAATAATGGAATTTTAGATATCCCCAACATTACATGTTGCATTTTTGATACATGTCAAAAAGAGAAGATTGTTTGGAAGATATTAAAAACAATTAAAGAGAAGTCATAAAAAATATTCGATATTTTAAATGTAGTTGAACATAGTAAAATTTTAATTGTGAGGAAAATATTATTGAAAAATTATTTTTATCAAAAATTAACATTTTATTTCAAAACCCACATCACATATTCATAATTGATAAAATATGATTGGATTAGCTCAATACATTAGGAATATAGTCTATAAATAATTTTTCACATATAGAAATATACCACATATCAATATGACACATGGAATTCCTGATATTACTTGATGAGTTTAATTTCTATATAAATATTAAAATTTGTTATTGAATTTTAAAATTTCCATGTTTTATTATTTCACTATTGTAATAGAAACATAATCATTTTTTTATTATAGTTACAATCTTATTTTATTCTACTAATTGTGTGGTGGGTTTGGAAACTAGTAACATGATTGTTATCTTTTGGAAAGGGGACTCAAAGAAAATTGAATATAGAGAAACCAATGGTGTTTTTAAATATTTTAAAATTTTAATGTTTATACATTTTTTTAAAACAATGTGATTGTAATATATAGAATTATTATAATGGTAGACCCTTTATAATTTTATTATATTATTATTTAAATTTATATGAAATTAAATTTTAATTTTTTAAAGGGCTGAATTAATGTGTTATAAATGGTGGGAACATTTTTTAAACCTATGGATTTTATTAGTGCTACTATTATCAGTAACGTAGGGATCTTTTATTCATTCTAAAAAGATCACCAATACAATGAAACATTATTTTCTATATTTCTAGAGTTCATAAAGTCACCTGAATATTAAAAGTTCTTACAGTGTTAGTGCTTTTTAGCACTGGTAACAACATTTTTTTGCTTTGAAAAAACATTTATATAAAATAGTTCATGAAAGGCCTCTAAAAACATTATCCAAATTCCTACAGGAAATCATGAAAATATTTTCAATGAATTCCCATTATCATTTTAACCAAAAAATAAATCTTAAATAGTTAAAATCTTGATTTTCATCCGTTTCTATTTATACTCAAAATTTATTCATATAAAATAAAATTTTATTTTACTCACATTTTAGTAATAAAATGTTGTAGAAAAAGATATTAAATTTAGATAAAAATAAATGAAAATGTGGATGTAATTTATTTCATGTCTATTCTCGATCCATCATTTTTAGTGTAGAAAAGTTCATGGTTCCACTATCATTATTCATGTGTTATTATTTGTTCTTATTAATTATTATTTCCTTTCCAATGGGCCTCAATTGTTTTTACATAATATGTTTTTCGAGTTTGTGTTGAAATTATCTTAATTGGATGTCATTATACTTGGATTTACTATCTAGGAATCATATATTTTCTTCTAAGGACTCAAAATAATGACCGAGATTTCAATGTTTTTCTATTACGTTTTGAATACAAAATAAAATTTAAACTCCTAAAATCCAATTTATCTCTGGTTTCCATATAAAATATAAATATACTATAATGAACTCAAAATTTGGTTAGTTCTCATTTTAATGATAAAATTTTGGGGATTAAATAATGAAATGTAATGAAAAAATTGATGAAATATGTATCCCATCAATGGATTCACCACCCACTCATTCTATAGAGAGCGGCTGATTTTTTTTCTTCAACTTCTTCTCTAAAATTTATTTTACTACCTATAAGTTAATGGAAAAACATTTTCAATGTATGATCGTAATCATATTAACAGAATATAAAATTTGGACTGCTTCAAATATAATTTTTAGCCCGTTTCTATTTCAACTCAATACTCATTCTAATAAAGTAAAAATGTGGTTGATGAACATTTTATAATAAAATGTTGGGAAATTAAAAATAAAATGTAATGAAAATAGATAAATATTTGATCTTCATCAATTTCACCGACCCCTTTTTTTAGAGAAGCAATGACCATATAAATATTTAATATGAATAGAGACATCATTAGCATTGAGAATGTTCTCTACACCTTGAGTCTGAAATGTAGGGTTCTGTTCTCCAATTTTGCACTAAATTGAGGTACCATGCTTATTAGTATAATCATATCATTCTCTATGTGGTATAAAATAATCAATAGTCTAATATTCTATCATGCTCACAATATAAATCACATACTAAATACTTCCGTCATAGGAATTTTGTCTATAACAATCAATTCATGTATAACACAATACACCCCATTTTAATTATTCATCATTATTTTCCCTAATGACACTATTTAATAGGCAGGTAATGAAACATTTCATTTTTTATACATGATTAAGTACAAGAATTCATAACACCAAGATGCTTTATTTTTTAATTGACTCATACGTAACACATTAATTTTACTATATGTAGTTGGGGTTTGTCTTAGTGGTAGGCACCCCTTAATTCTACATGAAAAATGGGGGGTAAAAACCCATTGGGTGCAGTTACTATAGAAGTACTATAGCATAATATTGCAGTTGTGGAACTGTAGCAATGATGGGCACTGTAGCGGCGGTAGGTCACTGTAGCGGCGGTTGAGTACAGTAGCAGCGGCGGGTACTGTGCAACACTATTGCAGCGTGGGTACTGTAGTAGTACTATTCATAGAAAGGGATTTCAGACAAAAAATGTGCCTACGTGCCATGTAATGGGCTAAATTCCCACAGGGCCTTCAGGCCATGTAATGGGTCTCTCTATACCTAGTTAAAGAGGTTTTTGATTTGCTTTAATATTAAATGAGGCTTCAACCCCAAACATTAAAAAACATTAATTGAACTATAATAAACTACATAAAACATATGTTCAACTTAACACATGACATAAAATTTCATTTTATGAAAAACAGATCATTAAACGAAAATTTTATTACTTAATTAACATTATGCATTCTTGGACTATCATTTTTTGGAGTTTCAAAATTAAAATTTCATTTTTCATTATTTATGTGATATTACTTTTCGTTTTTACCAAAATTCCTATCATGACCATGTATGAAAAAATTATCCTAAGAAATATTTAGTGTATTGGAGGAGGTTTTAATGACTAAAAAAATTAAAATGGGTTTTAACATCTAATAAAATATTCATCAATAATTTTTTACATTGGTGGTGATTTAAAACGTATATATATATACACACACATTACAAACCCTATTTAATAAAATAGTTTAGGTAGTAGGGGTTTCAAATAAAATAAAAACACACCGACATACAAACCCAAGGACCAAGTAATAATAATAATGATAAGTCACTTTTTATTATTTTTAAATTTAATTTTATGAAAATAAAAAATTGATTCATTATTGATTCACAATATTTTTTTATTTGTTTTAAACTCTTTATTTTCGTGATTATATATATTAAATAATATAGTTTTGAATATAATAATAATAATTAGATGAAGTAGTATGTGGTGTTTTTATTTTTAATAATTAAAATGGATAATTATTATAAAAATTGAGTTATAGTTGAAATTATTTACATAACACTAACTCATTATAAAATATTATTTGACATTTATAAAGGGTAATTGATAATTGATAATTTATAATATCTAATTAATTACTAGAATTTTATAAATAATAATGAAAATATCTAATGATTTGAGTAAAATATTAAATTTTTATATAAATTTATATAATATGGGGAAATACATATTATATGTAATGGTGCTTGGTGTGCTTGGGGATGGGTAGAGAGAGACCACATTGGTCTTCCGAGAGAGTTTGGTCGTAATGGTTTTAACTATGGGAAGGCAGGTACAATGGTGATGGGAATAGAGGAAGGAGACATTGGTATAGTGGAGAAGCATCAGATTTTAGACATTAAAGGTTAGGGATGATGTAAATACATGTATTATTATTTTTAGGTGACATAGTTCAAAAATATGAAGCCATAGTGGTTGGGTGTGTTGTGTTTCTTGTTGTGTAAAGCCTTATTGTTGCAATTTAGATGCGTTCCATGTCATCCTAGGAGTTCTGTAATGTTGATAGAGAACCTCCCAAGGACAGCATGGAACACATTTAATTATTATTCTATCATGGAGGTCCTCCCTATGACATCCGTACTATTTCTTGAGGATTTCAAAAATGACTAGGTTAATATATTTTATCCCCTCATCTCTAATTCCTACGATATTTCCTACATTGCTACATGCTCTCCTTCCCAATTTATTATTTTGATTTATTTCATTTAAAAACTTCTTTAAATAAAATAATTAAAAATTAATATTAGGATGGGAATATATATATTTTTAGATATATATTTATATAATAAATATATCCCATCCATACACAAGAAAATAACCGATTTATTTATATAAACAAAAAAAATTGATGGGGCATATGAAAAATATAGAAAATTAGTGGAAATTGTGTTAGGGGCTGTCACGACAAATTTTAACTTTTTTTATAAAATAAATTTGAAATTTCCCCAAAAAATTGTATACATTAATAAAAATTGAAAATTTTTAGATGTGGTTAGAAATCAGTAGTAAATTTATTTTTGGATAAATTTTAATTGTATCTCCTAACCACTATTAAAATTTTTCAATTATTTTTTGAAACCCTACAAATCAAAAAGGTCACCCATAAATACTGCTACATGATACTAAAATATACCTAGTATATTTTAGAAAATACATTTTATGAGGTTTATAGCCCTCTATAATATAAGAGATTAGCGGTGGTTATAAACTATCACTAAATAATCGTCATTAACAATTTTTATTGTTTTTATGGATATTAAATATTATTTATATTTGACTATATGTCCCGTATGGGCATAGCCTGGTCGTTGCGACATTTTTGGGTCTCAATATTTTCTATTTTCAAGTAAAAAACTGGTGTTGATTGATTTCCTCTGTCATCTGTAATCCCCCCAACCAGTTATAAATATATAACATTACATATATATACAATAATTAAGAATTAATAATTACTAATAATAGAACTTTTTAATCATATTAATTAACAATTTAATAATTATTCTTTATTAAATGTTAAATATAAGTTTTTTGTATATTATTTATTATTAATATATATAAAAACACTCATATATTTCTTTTATTTTTCTTTAATTAATTAAATGTAAAATTTATTTATGGTTCAAATTAATAATAAAAAATCACTATTAAATGATAAATATTTTTAAAAAAATATTACCTTGAAAATTAAATGAAAACTTAAATTCAATATTTTGAGATAATGTAAACTATTGTTAAAAAACCACTATGAACTGGTGCTGATTTATAGAAATCATGCCTAATAAAATATCGAGTAACATTTAGTTATAGTTTTGTAAACCACTACTACGAATCCCCTATATATAATCTTTTTCTTATATTGATTGGTGAATGGATTAGAGAGGAGAGTAAACAACCATAATCAAACATGTTGAATATAATTAATGTTATATTAGTAACTCTCTATATAGTCAGAAAATAAATATTTTTTTAGTCAGGTGGATTTGGACTCCTTAATTTTGTCATTTAATGACTTTACTATAAATATGTGTTGTCGTGTCACATATACCTTGCATTCAAGTCATATGATTTATTTTTTCATCGTCTATTAGTTGGATATATTTAAAAATCAGGTAAATTTATCCATTCATTTCTACCTTTAGGAATTAAAAATTACTTTTCTTTTCATAGTTAACAATTAAAAGATTATAATCTAAAAATATTACCAATATGGTTAGCCAATAACTATATGGTGGTTGAATATATTATCTTCCTCACTCTTTCTCTCAATTACTAGATGATTTTAATTCCTATTAATATAAAAATAAATTTTTTATTTATTACTTTATTATTATTCTGTGGAAGTATCCACTTGTAGTTGAAGTGTTGAGATTCCATAGAGAGAAAGTGGGTTTTCATAGTGGGATGCCAATTTTTCGTGGTGATATGTAATCTTATATATCATCTTTGATATCTAAAATATACTTTGTGATGTATTTTGTAGATGTGATATTTGTTTCTAAATCTATCAGTTATATTACGGGTCATTGTTCTTTCAGAAACATTAGAATAAATGGTTTAATTTTTTTACTTGGTGAAGTATTTTATTCATGGATAATGTGATGCATTTTGTAGGATCATATCATGTTTAATGTTGGAAAAAAATCAAGTATGTACCCATTATCGAATCAAAATATGATTAAGAATACAAAACTAAATAGACATACCTCAATCACAATCATATCCATCTTTATTAATAATGATAGAGTATGTTTGATGGAGCTCACCAAGTTAAAGATGATAGACTCTTGCCTCCTGAAGGCGTCACCTATCACTAGGATCTTTATTCATTATGAGAGGACCCTACAAACACAAATAGTGTATTATATCATGTACTTCCATAAAAATACAATGAGAAACATGAGAGGATAGAGCATTTCTTGTGGTTGGATTGTGTTACTCACCAAACATGAAAATATATTATCCCTTGATATGGGATACATTTCATTTGATGTAGAAAGTATATTGTTAGTTACCATTACTTGGAATATTATATACATTACTCAAAAATTTATGTTCATTTATGTTTTTTCTTACTAAATGATTCACATATAATAAAATGTATATAATTCCATAAATAAATCATTATAAATACACAAAACTAAAGGAAACAATATGGAATATATGGATGAAACCCATGTACCAAATATCCTATATAATAATCCACTCATACAATATGATGTTCTCTTATAAGGTCTCTAATGAAATATCCAAATCATATCAAATTATAGGCATCATATGAATATCGAAGACTATGATATAGATAAATTGTTTAATATAATTTATATAGTTTAGTGTATTTAAAACACTCTCCCACTTCCACAAAAATTCTGTACGGGCTTTATGTAAAATTGATTTCCTATTTGTGAATCCGTCAAACTCAATTGGATATAGTTTTCTATATTCCATTAATTTTAAGTAAAATATTTTTAAAAATGTTTCCTTATTCTATGGTTTAATTCTTTATCCCAATAGGATTTGGTAGCATTAAAAATTAATACAAATTCTATAATTCATAGATGAATGTAATGAACAGTTTCATGAAAAATATCATTGCTACTCAATCTACATAGGGGCTAGGTGTGTTCTTGATCAAGAACACTAATATCACTATATGAATATGTCCAACACAATATATATAATATACATCATATATATACTTACAAAATCGATTTTTACCTGACACTGAGTGACCATTGGGAATTGAACATGTTAATCTAGTATATGCCATCTTATTTATTAATGATTATTTGAAATAGACTGACCATTTAGAGTAGACCCATTACATTTCATTCATCCAAGTAATTGAGTTCATCACATGGCTTTCAACTAGTCACTGCCATGCATCTCTTAAGTAGAATTCAATTAGGGGATCTGATGTGTTTTGTTGTCTTACAATTAAAAACAATCCCATCTTCATTAATCTGTAACAGATACAAGGTTTAGAAATATACAAAACCAACCACTAATTAGCTATGCCTAAAATATTTCTTATGAAAAATATCAAAATATGTAGGATCCAATTTTAGGAATCTTTCCAAATTCAACTGATGGGGATTCATAATAACCATACAAACATAAGTATATCAATGAATGTGACAACTTATGTTTTTGATATATTATTAATTTTATATAAGGTAATGTTTTTCATAGATATCTCCTCACGCAACACTGAACATAAATGAAGCCTTGATATATTTAGATAAAATATAAATCATTAATTTTGACTTTTATAATCCAACCATTGAAGTAGAATGAATGAATACGAGAAATCGCTTAACAAAATATATTAAAATAAAGATTACTCTGAATATGAATATTTTAATTAATTCATCAAACGAGGCGGCCTGAATGGTGGAATACCAAGCTATGACAGCCCCAAGACAACATCTATAGGAAAAGGGTTAGCGGAAAGCACTGAGAAGAGAAAATTATAAGTGGTGGCCTTCGATTAATATACATCTTGGAAGGTAAGAAACCATCTCCCTGAAATGGTGATGATGAATAATAAAAAATGATAGTAAATCTAGAGTAATAACCATTCAAGTAACAAAATCTAAGGACGAAAAGTGAGTGAGAAAAAATAAATGTAAATTAAAAGAGAAAAATACACAGCCGCCCAGAAAATATGTCCCAACTAGAAAACTTTTAGAATTTTTTTTGAGAGAGCTCGACTCTAGGTCTCCATGCCGAACCACCTACAAAGTCTATACACTAGTGTATCCAATAAGTGAAAATGAAAAATACATACCCACCACGCTAGTGTAAATAAATAAGAATCTATAAAAATACATACCCACCAAGAAATTGTAAATGAATATGAATAGATAAAAATACACACCCACCCAGAAAAGATGATCCAACCATAAAACTTATAGAAAGGAAATACTGAGAGAGATCGACTCTAGATCTCCATACTGGAGCACCATACAATGTCTATACACCAGTGGGTCCCTATGTTCCACCAATTCCACTGCCAACCTATCTGTCATCTTCATAAGAAATGACACATGTGGTAAAATCCCATAAAAATGATTATATACACACCCTGTAGGATTTCTGAAAAACTGAAGAGTGGAAATAGATGAAAAAATAGATTTTGTTTTCTCAACACAAAGATAGAGGAAAACACCAATTAGCATAGATATATGCTCATGTAAAAAACATGGATTAGTAAGATAAGGAATTTCCATCCCATAGGAAAACCTTGGACAATGAGTATAGCTTCATATCCAATGGTCCATTATTGATGCCCACCATCTCATGTGTCTTTCCAAGGAATTCATGAGGAGGTCTCCCACCTCACCACAACTCCACAGATCATGGGATTGAAATGTCAAAAAGATACAGGACTCTCACTATTATAGTGGACTTCCATCTCTACTAGGAATAACGATTATAGAAGACTTGAAACATGGTGCAACATGGGAGTACACTACTTGAAAATTAAGTTGTAGGAACATTTTATAACAGTGGATATAGTCCTTGAATCCATGGATATCAGATATAACCACGGTTTGGATGGTCATGGATCCTATTATCTTGGAATTAGGGCCATAACTCTATATATAGTTTCAAACCAAAAAAATAGACCAATTTCAATGGGTTTGGACAAGGATATAGGTCTATATTTATAGTATCTAGTATGAAAATACATCTACCACCACTTTTGGAAACCATGGAAATTAATAATCATAAGAAACTCTATTTCTATGGTTTGAAACAATGGAAATAAGAAAATATATATAGTTTAAACCATTAAAATATCCTTATAGACATGGTTTGAAACCATATCTATTTTTTGGTCCATACATATTATAATGACGCTGTTTGTAACCATGGATATATCACCTAGAATCAATTTTTTTTAAACTGCTGTAATTTAATTGATACCCTATAAGAAGCATTGAAATAGAACTCAAACAAGATTATATCACAAGAATTCAATCAATAAAATCCCTATATATAATTTTATGTATAAAACAACATGCTTAACTTAAATCCCTACCCAACCTGTAGATTACCATAAAATAAAATAACAAAAATTCAATATAAATAGAACTCAAAAACTAAAATACCTACCTAGAATAAAATATATAGTTGAACCTACTGCACATAAATCTCTATCCTGTTTGTAGAATTAATTTTTTTTATTAGTAACAATGCAAATTTTTAACATAAAAAAAACCAAAACAACATGAATTGAAAATATATACTAAAAAATAAATACACCACAATATCTAAACCACTAATAGAAAACTCATAGAGCAATTCCCTTATCACTCCATTCATTATTTTATAAATTTTATTCATTTATTCACAAAATCTTTCAATTTAATCATTTCATAATTTCTTAAATCACATAAGTAATGTCCAATCTTATAATAAATTTTATTTTTATAAATTTTTAGTCATAGAGAAATTTCATTGGATCACTATTTTGGTCCTCATATATCTTCGACATCCTTAATATGTTGCCTCTATTACTTGCTATAAATTTATTTTTTTAGGTTTAAAATGTTCCAATTAAATAATCCATATATTTTTAATCAGTATGAGGTCATTCTAAACCCTTCAATGATAATGTTTGACCATTGGATCTAAAGGGGTAATTTCTTCTATAATGTCTTGGGGTTTTTAATTTACATTAATGAATGGATATAATAAGACCTATGCATGTTGGTGGTGGTGGTGGGGGGGGGGGGTTGTGTTGGCCTTGAGAGTCTTTGGTATTGTGTTTGTGGGGTTTCTAGTTAGTGAAATATTGCGTTCATTTTAGAAAATAGATTCAATGGTTATTTTTTGCAAATAATGTTACTTTCATTTGTGAGTTCCTTACTTTTATAGGTGTTACCCCCTATTATTATGGGGTGGTATCCTCATAGTAACTATTTTATGTGTAATTTAGGGCTTCAATTCAACCTATTTTTCTAATGAGGATTGAATTAGTAGAGAAACCAATTTTTTTGAATTTATGAATGGTTGAGGAGGTTAATAGTATGATGGTTTCATAAGTAATGTTTAATGATGATGATACAATATCGTGGATTCGTGTTTCATTTATTTTTGTGCTTTTCAAGTATTGTATTATTGTGGATGATGTATATGGTTCATCAAACAATTAAAAGTTCATTGCATGAAGTGGTTTACACTGGTGGTTATTGAGTAGGTGTGTTTGAAGTACATCTCCTTGGGTTTTAGTGGCTATTTGGCCTTTGGTTTGTTGCAAGATCCTAAGAATTGCACGAATTAAGGTATAAGTGGTTCTCTTAAATGAAATCTTATGACCCCAGAATAGTGTTCGTTTCCCCATTTTACATTTTTCATTTATCTATTGTCTAGTGTTTTTTGGTATTATTCTATCTTTCAAGCCTGATTTGTTTTTGTGTTTATGTATTTGTTTTTTCACAACCATGAAATTTCTATTATATACGTACCTGACCAGAAACACTCAAACAGAACTCAAACCTTATAGATTAAAATGGTATAAAAATATAAAATATAAATAGAAGAAAAAAATAATACAACATATATCAAAATAATTCCAACACTTAAATAAAAACCAAGAATAAAATTTATATAAAAACCATTTGAACATAAATGCCTATGTTTCAAGAAACACCAAAATAAGACTCAAACCTTATAGTTTACAATAGAACATAATAATGAAAAGAATTCAATATAAACCGAACTCAAATAGATTACAATATATATCACATGAATAAATAAAATATCTAATATATTCAATATAAAAATTACATATCAATATTATCATAATAAAAAACATAATGATAAAATTAACTATATAAACCATGAATAAAAATTAAATATGAAATGTACATCAAAATCAATATCACTAGAACCTTAATGACCCTGATCCTATCCTAAAGAAACTCCAAAATCATTATCACCACATATTGGAACACAACCATCATCATCATCAATATGGGAATCGATATCCAAATTGAATTATACTTCTAAATTAGTGGCGAGGGAAGTAGATTACTCACAAACCAAACAAAAATAAATTATAAATCATTTATTTAATAAAAAAAATACAATGGTTGTACAAAGAAAAATTATACCAATCATTAATTTAACACATTTTAATATACCTAAGTTGTTATTAATACAAATATTTTATATAAATAATCCTTAAATTAAACCTGTATTCCAACATGTATTTTCCCAAGAAGTGGTATTAGGGAATTTTTCATTGGAATTATTTTTGAGATAGGTAATGTCGACACATCTGTAAACCATTCATACCATATGTATTTTCTAATGGATAAATGATTTCTTTAATTTTATAAATATGTTTAAAATGAAAGGAAAATTTCATAAATTATTTAATTAGTTAAATTTTATTGCTTACATCTTAATGAATTTTTTCATTGAGAAAATTTAATAGATATCATTTATTAGATATTATGTAAGAAATAATATTTCAAAGAATATGTTTTCATGATATTTTATATATTCTATGACTATTGTATAAATATCTTCGACATGTTGATATGGTGATGAAAGAAGAAAAAAAATTATAGATTTGATAAGGAATAATGACTTTACAGGGTATAATTTTGGTCGAGATTTTGGAAATTTATTATGATAAATTATATCTATGGTAAGAATACCATTGATGAAATATTTTTAAAAAATTAGATAATTGTAAAATATTGAATGATGAAATATAGTTGAAAACTAAAAATTAGTAAGTGAAAATGTCAACAAGTTAAATTAAAAAAAATATGATTGAAAAGCGACTGGATGTAGTTCGATTCATAGTTCCATTCCTATGGAAATAACATCTTCATTAGATATAAGGATTCTTCTCATAATATTTTAGTCACTATATAGCCAAAAACCATAATACAATGCACTTATACTATTTTAGAAGTAGATGAATAACACTAAACTATTGAAAATGAACTATATTTCATATTGAGAGATTATAAATGTTTTTAGCTACCAATGAATAAAAAATAAAATCAAGATTTTCTATAATTATCGTCAATGTTAATGAAAATTAAATATAAAATAATGGTTGATTTAACCCAAAAAAATACTAAATAAAAAATACTCACCCAACAAGTCAAAGTATTCAATCCGATATCATTTTAACGGATAAATAAAAAATTCAATAAAAGTTTTTGTTTAATTACTTATTGTTTAAAACAATGAAATACTACTTTTTAACCCAGATTTCTAAATGAAGATATAAATTTTGAAATTTTACTATTATCAAGAATATCATTGGATTTAGGTCATGAATCAGTAGCTTTAATTAGTTTTTACTTCATATTAATTATTGAAAATATGAAAAGAATTATAATAAAGATAGACCACAAAAGAATTATCTAAGTTTAAAGCATCATTTGTATCTTTATGATAATGATCCCCAGTGTCCATGTGCTCTCTTTTATCATAAGGATGATTCTAGAACATTTATATTTGTATTTTTAAAAAAAATTTAAAAAATATTACCCTGTAAATTGAAACAATTCAATACAAATAACATATAAACTCATAATTTCATGATAAAAATTTCAAATAGAACCACTAAAACATCAATAGAAAAACAAAAATATAATGTGAAAGGCATATTTTTGAATTATGTTTTAATATAAATGGATATAATAGATTAAATAAATTGTTACATATCATTAGGTATAATTGCCACACTCATAAGAAGATCCTTATTCTTATACTTGTTAATGGAAACAATGCATCCTCAATCGTGAACTTAAATCCCAAAGCGATTCATATAATTAAAATTTGTCTATTTATTATGAATTAACACTAAAGCATTATAAAACCATTAAAATATTTTTTCCCACATAAATATTAACTTTTGTGGGCATAGAGTTGAGGTTTTTTAATCATTGATGAACTATTTGGAGGCTAGTGGATCAAATTGGGTTTTTGTCAAATATGTTATTTGTAATGATTTTGAATAATGAAGTGGATTATATTATTTGGAGTTTTAATCAATTCCAATGGGGGTTATTTTGGAAAAATAAGCCCTTCTGAGTGGTCATATTTGTTTAGTCAATATAGTTTTTCTTATGAATTTTCCATTCCTTCATACTTTGGAGAGAGTGTTAAGTCAATAAGGTATCCTTATGACTTTACCATTCCTTCTTGTTTTGAAAATTATGAATACCTTATTTCAAGTAAAAACTCATTTTAATCCTTGTTTTACTTCTATAATTTTTTTCCCTTACCTAAGGAAATTTACCATTACCAATATTTCATTATTCATATCAATATTTTTTCTTATGTGTAAAATTCAGATTGTAACCAAAATCATTAGAATGATATAATTACCTAGATATGAAGCATTCTGTTTTAGGATCCGAATTCTCAGAATTCTGGTTACGAAATCTTCTGAGATCTGACTCCGAATTTTGAATCAGAATTCTGGTCACGAACTCTTCTAAGTTATGAATCTGAATTCTGAATTAGAATTCTGGTCACGAACACTTCTGAGTTCTGACTCCAAATTCTGAATAAGAATTCTGGATACGAACTCTTCATAGTTATAACTCTAAAATCTGAAAAAGAATTCTGGATACAAACTTCTCTGAGTTCTGACTCTGAGTTCTCTGAATTTATACTCCAAACTCTTATGAGTTCTGAATCCGAATTCTCATGAACTTTGACTCTGAACTTTGTAAGTTCAGGTAACGAATTCATGTGAATCTGGATTCTGAATTTCCTTGAAATTCAGACATCATAATTATATAGAATTCAGGTTCCGAATTCATACAAAAAAAATCCGAATATCCTGGTATTATCGACTCCAAATTCAATTTTTTTACTTAGAATCTGAACATTCATCTTCTTACATTCCAAATATCATATTTTAGATATACATACACGTGTTCTATTTTAATACGATGCCATTCTTTCAGTTACTGACTCACTGTTGTATGAGTGACACGTGTAATGGTCCCTCTAAAATTCTTGGAAAAATATGACCGTTGGGGGAGGGAGCCGACCGTTGAAGCCTTTCTTATAAATAGGAACTCATTTTAAAGTGCTAATCATAGTTCTATGACTCTAGAGACAACATGATGTTGAAGCGATTTCTAGAGAGATACGTTAATTGCTTTGTGCATACTGAACTACTTGTTCAGCTTTGCTTCGTGCGACTCCGATTGTTGTTGTGTACAATTGATGGATTACAGGGATAGGAAGATAGAGGTGTCAAATACCTTGAAGTTGATGGTTTCATTACCATGGAAGAAAGATATGCTGACTACCTGATAGTTGAGGGCATGCGGGGATAACAAGACAGACTCAGATATTCATATTGAGGGATTACCCTAGTGTGGGTAAGACAGACTTTCTTGAAAGTAAAAATCAAGGGACCTTTATCCAAGGTTGTTTGATAGAATTTTCTTTAGTTAAAAATACTTACTACATGTTACTTACTTTGTTACAAGTTTTCTGCTGCATTTGTATTATTGAGGAAAGTATAACTATCTTATACTTCCTTATACGTGTACTCTGATTTAGTTAGATTCTATACGCTTTAATGTAGAATCTTAGTTGTTGTAAACTTTTTTTAAGTTTCATTTCTAGAATCACATTTCTGGAATTAAGCATGTTATTAGAATTTAAGGGTTTTTTGAATTATCTTGTTTTAACATGTTAAACATAAAAATCATTAAATGTTCCTACAGAATTTTTAAAAGTACAATTCACCACTCTTGTATTTTAGGATCTCATGTTTACATATTCAATCATACATTTGGTATTATAGAGTATATAATACTCACATTCCATCTCACAATTGGTATTGTAGGATTGGTTCAACCTGAATTAATATCACTATTAGATTCAGAAGATAATTTTTGGAATTGAATTTCCAGATTCACACTTTTTGGAATCTTTATTTTTGACTCATACAGTTCGGACTTATTTTTTCTTAAAGATATTTTTTTCTATATTTTCCTTGCTTAGGATTATTTTCATTGATTATGAACTTTTACTGTTAACATGTTTTTGTGGAAAGGATTTTCTTAATGATGACAAGAATCAATGTTGGTTCCATAGACAATCTCAATCCAACTAGACCACCTATCTTTGATGGAAATGATTTTGAATATTTGAGAGATCGTATGAAGACTTTCATTATCAATACTGGTGTTGATAATTTTGTTATGCTTACTGGAGGTTATAAAATCCCTGACAAAGAAGTTATTACCTATTCTAATCAATAAAATCATGAATATAAACTGAATTATAAGGTACGCAATACATTGCTTTACTCCATGACTAGAAACATATATATCCAAATTTCATATTGTGAAGTAGAAAATTCTCTATGGATGAAACTTTATGTTACTCACTTTGGAACTTCCAATGTAATTGAAACTAGAAGAGCCATGCTTAGAGCTGAATATCAAGGTTTCTGTATTCCTTAGGGAGAACCCATATGTAAGGTGAATCAAAGATTTATGAATATTGTGAATATTTTACAATCAATGGGTGAGAATGGATTAGATGATGAAGATCTTGTTGATAAGATCATACACATCATGCCCAATGAGTGAGAATCTATGAGAACTACTATTGATGAGAACAGAAAGGTTACTCATATTTTCTTAGATGAGTTGTTTGGAACTCTTCTTCAGCATGAGACTAGAATGAAGAGAGATGCTGATAATATAAAAAAGAATAATGGAAATGGAAGTTTTGCTTTTATAATAAATTCTAATCATATGAAATCCAAGACTCATGACAGAGTTACTATATCCAAATCTAAGAAAGTTTTTATCCAATCCGAATCTAGTGGAAGTGAATTTTCAGAAAATGAATTATAAAATCCTGCTCGAAGGATGAACAAGATAACTGGATATAGGAACATTCAATCCAGATATAAGAAATAAGAAAGTAAAGATAAGAAAGTTTCAGAAGTCACATGTTATGAATGCAATAGAGCTGGACACATAAGACCAGATTGTCCTATGCTTAAGAGAAAATAATTAAAGGAAAGGAATTCAGAGAGATATAGAAAGAAGTATTACAAGTATAATGCTATGAAAGTCTTGAAAGCTAATGAAACCAGGAGTGCCAGTAGTGGAGACTCCTCAGATGAATCTTCAGATGATGAATCTTCTGAAAATAAGAATCTTGGTCTACTAGCCAGACTACCTATTGAAAATCATTTTTTAATGTCTAAGGTACACAATGCTTAATCAATGACCAATGTCTCATTAAATTCAAATTATAGCAATAATAAATATTATAACTCTTCGAATGAAGAATCATCTTCTGATGAAGATAATACTTTACCTCCTATGAAGAAGTTTCTAGATTTTCCAAACTTCTTGATATTGAGAATTCAAAACTCATGAAAAAACATGATAAAGAAAATTCTAGGAATACTATTATTACTAAGTAAATTCTAATGTTCTTGATAAGAAAAATTCTGATTTTGAATGTATTTCAAAAAATCTTGAGGAAGTAAATAATGAGAAGAATAAACATTCTAAAGATCTCGAAAACCTAATTTCTAAGAAATTTTTTTTGAGCCTAGATTTAGTTCAAAATCAATTTTTTTTGAAGACAAAAACTTGGTTATCAAACTCAAATATGAAATATTTTCCTTGAGGAAGTTTTTTTCAAACTTTACCTTAGGTAAATAATGTTTTTATAAAATGTATTCTCAAATCCCACCTCTAGGGAATAGTTCTAGTTTTGGTTATACTGGTTGTAAACTGATTTTTAGCAACAATTACTTTGTTCCTAAAAGTGCTCCATTATGTAATAAGTGTCAATGTGGAGGACACTAGGCAAAGAATGGTTATCTAAACAAAACCTAGTCTTTAGGATTTCATAAACCCTATTTTTCTAAGTAGATGTTGGTGCCTAAAATTTTTCTTTATGAAATTTCCAATCCATGAAAGTTTGGATTTCGAAAGTCTAAATTTTTCTTATTTTCACGAAAATAGGTAATGTACTAACAAAAATACGTGGTACATGGATAGTGGATGTTCCTGACATATGACTGGTAACAAAAACTATTTTGAAAAAATTATCAAAAAGAAAGGAGGAAAAGTAACTTTTAGAGATAATGCTCACAGAGAAATTATTGGTATAGGAAAAATCATTATTGTTGGAAAAACATTGATTTCAAATGTATTATTTGTTAAGGTTTTTAAGCACAACCTCATTATCATATGTCAATTATGTGATGAAGGCTACCTTGAGAATTTTAAGAATGACAAGTGATTAGTATACAATTCCAAGTAAGGGTTTGTTCTTTCTGCCCATAGGCAAGAGAATGTTTACACACTAAACTTAGAAGACCCTAGGATCCAAGATCAACCTTACCTTAGTAAAATAGAAGATATTTATTGGTTATGGAATAGAAGGA
This sequence comes from Viscum album, assembly GCA_963277665.1. NCBI lineage: Eukaryota > Viridiplantae > Streptophyta > Magnoliopsida > Santalales > Viscaceae > Viscum > Viscum album. Next base: position 1,405,308,992 of record OY728160.1, read on the forward strand.
TAGGTCAATGTAAACATAGGAACCTATGTAAACCTTCTAAGAAAGGATTAGTTAAGGATCTACCAGAGCTTAGATTTGATTCTTCAAAAGTTTTTGACCCTTGTCAATATGGCAAGGAACATAAATCTTGTTTTAAATCATTCGGTGAGGTCTCAACTACTAATGCATTACAGCAAGTGCATATGGTTCTTTTTGGTCCAACACAAACTGGAAGCATTAAAGGCAAGTACTATGTATTTGTTTTGGTTGATGATTACACTGGATTGACATGGGTCTATTTTCTAGAAAAGAAGTCTGAAGCCTTCTCTTATTTCAAAAGTTTTAGAACCCATGTTAAAAATGAGAAAAATATTCCATTGAAAACTCTTCATAATGATCATGGTGGAGAATTTCAAAATTCTGATTTTGAAACATTTTGATGTAAAAAGGTATTACTAACAACTTCTCAACACCCAGAACACCTCTACAAAATGGTGTTGTTGAAAGAAGAAATAGAATTTTTTGAGAGATAACTAGAACCATGTTGAGTGTGTATTATATAGCCAATCATTTTTGGGATGAAGCTGTAAGTAATGCTTATTACACTATAAATTGTGTTTTGATTAGACCTTTTCTTAATAAAACTCTATATGAGTTATGGAATGGTAGAAAACCAAGACTTTCCTACTTTTAGGTTTTTGGATGCAAGGAATTCATTCTGAATACTGAAGCTAATCTACATAAATTCGCACCAAATTTTGATGAAGGAATTTTCATTTGCTACTCCATAACTTCTAAGGAATATAGAGTATTTAATAAAAACACTTGTACTATTGAAGAGACAATACATGTCCAGTTTTATGAAACTGATCCATTTGTTTTTAAACAACCCCAACCTACCTCCTCAGATGTGTTTTCAAAAACTGATTATCAACCTTTGATAGAGGATCCTTCTGATAAGGAAAATGTTCTAGAAGATACTACTAAAACATTTACCCTAGAATATTTCCTACCCTATGTTGATGAACATGTTTTACAAAACCCAAATCAGTTGTTTCTAAAGAATCATCCTAGTTATAGTATCATTGGTGATGTGAACAAACCTGTAAAGACTATAAGTTCCTTTAGAAATGAAATAGAACGTCTAGGCTTCCTTTCCCAATTAGAACTAAAAATCACTAATGAAGCTTTAGGTGATGATGATTGGATTAAATCCATGCAAGATAAACTAAATGAATTCGAAATGAATAAAATCTAGACCTTGGTTGAAAGACCTAAGGAAACATCTGTTATTGGAGTAAAATGGGTCTTCAGAAATAAGTGTGATGAAAAAGGAATCAATGTTAGAAAAAAAGATAGATTTGTTTGCTAAAGGCTATAATAACTAGAAGGAATATACTGCGAAGAAACCTATGCTCCAGTAGCTAGAATTGAATCAATTCGTATTTTACATTCCTTTGTAGCATTCTTCAATTTCAATCTTTTTCAAATGGATGTGAAAGGTGATTTCCTTATAGGTTATGTTCAAGAGGAAGTTTTTGTTGAACAACCTCCAAGATTTGAAGATAAAAAACATCCTGATCATGTTTTTAAACTAACCAAAGCTCTCTATGGACTTAACCAAGCCCCTCGAGCTTGGTATGATAGACTTACATGATTTTTTCTTCAAAATAAATATGTTAAGTGAAATGTAGATCATACCCCCTTTTCATAAAGAAAGGTAAGAAAAATGCTTTGATTGATCAAATTTATGGTGATGACATTTTATATGGTACAACTCAGTAATCTTTAACCAATTCCTTTATGGATCTAATGAAATATGCATTTGAAATGAGTATGATGGGTGATTTAGCATCTTTCCTTGGTTTTCAAATTTCTCAAAAACCATAAGGAATCTACATATCCCAACATAACTATATTAAATTTCTTCTTAAAAATTATGGATATGACAACACTAAGAGAATTAGTACTCCCATCGGTACATCAAACGCACTTGATCTTGATGATGCTGGAAAACTAGTAGATCAAACATCTTTTAGAGGTATGATAGAAAGTTTACTATAATTGACAGATAGTCGTCGAGAATTAATGTTTTTAGTATGCATATGTGAAAGATATCAATCCAATCCTAAGGAATTTCATTTAAAGGTTGTGAAGAGAATTTTTCACTACTTAAAGGGAACCATGGATTTAGGACTCTTTTATACTTCTGGAAATGATTTTGTTTTAAAAAGATTTTCATATGCTGACTTTGGTGGATATAGAATGGATAGAAAGAGTACATCCCAAAAATGTCATTTCTTATGCAATTCATTAGTTTCTTGGTCTTGCAAGAAGCAACACTCAGTAGCACTTTCCATTGCTGAAGCTGAATATGTAGCAGTTGGAAGTTGCTGTGCTCAAGTGTTGTGGATGCAACACACTCACAGACTATGGTATGAGTTTTACTAAAACAAAAATTTTGTGTGATAACACAAGTTACATTTCCCTGAGTAAAAATCCTGCACATCACTCTCATGCAAAGAACATGGATATTAGGCATCACATTTTTTAGGGATCACACACAAAAAGGAGATATCATTCTTCAATTTATCAGAACACAAGATCAACTTGCTAATATTTTCAAGAAATTTTTACCCTCCGATAGATTTGAATACATTAAATTGATGTTATGAATGATAAACATAAGGTAATCCTCCCCATTAACTTCATGTTGAACCAATCTCCTTACAGTAATAAACTTCTCCTCATAGGGGGTGTACATTATCTCGTATGTTTTTCATATTTTTCTTAATGATGTTTTTCATATTTTTTGTAATGAAGTTTTTCATATTTTTTGTAATGAATTCTTTCATATTATTCATAATAATGTCTTTCATATTTTTCGTAATGAAGTTTTTCATATTTTACATAATGAATTCTTTAATATTTTTTGAATAAAGTTTTTCATATTTTTCGTAATGAAGTTTTTCATATTTTTCATAAGTTTGTTTTTCAGATTTTTCGTAATGAAGTTTTTCGTATTTTTCATAATGAAGTTTTTCATATTTTTCATAATTATGTTTTTCATATTTTTCGTAATGAAGTTTTTCCTATTTTTCATAATGATGTTTTTAAAATTTTTCGTAATGATGTTTTTCATATTTTTCGTAATGAAATTTTTTGTACTTTAAATATTTCGTAATGAATTCTTCGTACTTGATATTCTTGTAATGATGATTCTTGTAATGAAGTTTTTCGTAATGATGATCAGTGTACTCATTTTTCTTCTCATACTCAAGTTTTTTTTCCAAATCTAAAATCCTTTAAGAAGAATTTTCCTCAATACTAATAAGTCTCCTGACAATATGAAGGGTATGAATCTTTCTTGAGTTTTCATAATTACCTTTTACTTATTGGTAGTTTCTTTTTTTTTTAAATTTCTCAAATTCTAGTTTCCATAAATCCGATTTTTTTTTATAACCTCAAAAGATCAGATCCTACCATGTTTTCTTTGCGGCTATTATTTCAACCATCAGATCAAATCAGAAGAATTATCATCCTTTGGATTGAAATGGGAAGATGAATCATCTCTTCAACACCTATAAAAAGGGGACCCTCAATGGTTGTCCCACATTGGTTTTCAAAGAATTTGCATGTCGAAGCTCTGACCAAATTCAAAAGCTCGTTCCAAATTTTTAGATTTTTTCTCAAGTCCGAATGTCTGCTAAAATTCATTCTCAAGAAATGTCTTCTGTCAAGCCGATTTCGGAGTGGAAAATATATAGGTAGAGGTTGGTGCATCCGAACTTCTTCAAAAATAATGAGTCCATTATTTCAAATAATATCAAACTTAATGGATGGGAGAGAGTAGCTATTTCAAAGACAAGAGCTCAAGATGTAGTGTATCCAGATTTTCTGATAGAGTTTTATGAGTCAGCTTGTTTATTTAAGGAAGATGGCAGAGAAAAGTATTCCATCAAGAGTTATGGTAAGATATATGAACTTTCTTATACCAAGGATGCTAGCTTGGTAGGGCAATCATATGAAGGGGAGGCAATATTTTTTTCTCACAACCTCCTAGATGCTCAATGTATTTTTGTAAAGGTGAAGGCTATGGAATTCCTTGGACTTACTGATGTCAAGACGACAAATATTTCTCATTGGTCTACCAACAATCGGATCCTAAAGCTATGGGTTCAGGTTCTTATCATACCGAGGAAGAGTGATGAGGAAACCCTTAAGAAAAGTGACATGTATATCTTAGATTTTTTTGTAGACCTAAGGAAGTTCAACATCATGAAACAAATTCTCATTACGATAGAGAAATCAAGAATGGGAATATGAGATATCATATTATTATGTATCTTGCCCTACTCTCCAAGCTCATTGTTCGGTGTCTTGAATATTTCATGATCCCCTACTGTTCCAATCCGAGGAATTTCAAAGTAATGATAATCAGTGATGATACCCTAAAGAGGATGAAATTTCGGTTTTCTAAGGATTCATGTGAGGTTTATGATCTACCTGAGGATGAGGTAGAAACCGTTCCAAAAAATGTTGAAGAAGATGAATCTTCAAAGAAAGCTATAATGAAGAGGAAATTAATAGAAGTTGAAGTAACAGAGAAAACCCCTAGGGCCAAAGAAGCTCAATCCGCACCTCCAAAGCCCAAAATTCAGAATGCTTATCCGAACGAAGTGGTCGCTAATTGAAGATAGGATACGAAAAATAACAAAGAAGGGTAACCACATTTTGGCTTGGACCCTATAGAGGCCAAAGCATTGAAAGAGAAATCTGCTTAAGAGCTTGAAAAGTATGCCAATGAGAAGAAGCTAAAGAAGAAAATGTTTGTGGTAGAGGTTGTGAAATCTCTTTTGAAAGCTAATTAAGTAGGACCCAAGAATATCCCAGTGCCGAAGTCTTTTTTGGTGGAACCATTACCTTAGACATTGGTCAAGAGGTTTATGACTCTGGAAAAACAACAAGATAATACTATAGAAGAGAAGAAAAATGAATAAGAAGTACAAGAATCTTAGAGTAGTGGTGGCTCTAAAGATGTGATTAATAAAGTTAAATATTATCCGGAAAAGGAAAGTGCTTCTGAAAAATTATCAATCCTGAATTCTCAAGATAGATATTCAAAAATTGCTACTCCTAGAATAGATAAGAAGGGTGAAGAGGAAGTAAACAAGTTATCTGAGTAAGAGTGTCATAATCATGATTTCATTCTTCCTAAAGACATTGAGGCAAGAGCTGAAGAAGAGAAAATTGATGAAGATATGATTTTACAGTTATTAGGAAGTGAGCATGAATCTCCAGATGAAGAAGATATTCCAAAGATCAACAAGGGGAAACAAGTCATTGTTAATACCCCAACCAAAGATATTATAAGGAAGAAGGAAGCTAGAGAATCCTCTAAGAAGAAGCTAGTAGTTCTAGAGGAAGAACCATATCTATGTAAAATGTCAGATTTAGAGTAATCATCTTTAGGACATGATTTTTTTGTTCAGTCCCTAAAGAAGCTTGTGGAAACCGTTCTGATCTTTCCAATAATTGATTCTAGATGCCAGATGCTTCATCATAACATGAATAAGAAATAAGACACTATATCCATGGTGATGGATAGGTGTGTTAATAATGAGGATGAATACCAGAATTTCCTTATCAATTATGAAGCCCACATAAAATATTACAAGAAAATGACAAGATGGTTGAAGAAAATTGTTGAAGATTTGGAAGATCTTGATCAATTTCAAGATAATGTCAAAGAAGCTTTTGATACCGAAGACACAAAAATCAAGGACCTTACAAATAGATTTGTGGAAAATCTAAAACTTGAAAAAAATTCTCAGATTCAGTATGTCAAATATCTAAATGGAAAGTTGAATTTTGTTGTCCAATGATGGAAAACAGAGAGGGATCTCCAAATAGAGATGGAAGAAAAACTAGTGAAACAAAATGACTTACTGAAGGCTCAGGTAGAGGCCCTGAAGGTTCAAGAGGATATGATCACAGACTTGGAGAAGCAAGCAGAGGAGGATCACAAAGAGCTGAAAAAGTTAAAGACAATTGTAAAGAAGCTAATGCCCAAGGAAAAAGAAGCAAAATAGACAAAAATATAATCTTTTGTTTTATATTTTTTTCATTGTACAATTCTTCCAATTATAATGTAATTGTGGTTACTTGTTTTGTTTGGTTGTTTGTACTATTATTTCAGGTACCATATTTTTTTCCATTCCCCCAAACTCTTTTTGAAAATCACAATGGGGGAGAAGGAAAAATAATTCTAAAGGCGAGAAGGAAATATATTTATAAGTATAGAAGAAATATCTCTACGTAAGGGGTAGTTTATCTAAGGGGAGTTTTTCATTATGAAGATTCCAGTACCCAAGATAATAAAAATCCCATTCTAGAAATCGAGAATACGATCCTTAGAGTTCTAAAGCCTAAGGTAGAGTTAGTCGTATTCATCTTTTCCAATGTGAAAAGGGAGATAAGTTTTATTTTCTAATTCCAAAAAATTTTATCTATATAATTATATCATTTTTCGTAAGGATTTTTGTGCTTTCCAAAAAGGAGGATATTGTTGAGTCAATAAGGTTTTTCTTATGACTTTTCCATTCCTTCATACATGGGGGAGATTATTAAGTCAATAAGGTATCCTTATGACTTTACCATTCCTTCTTGTTTTGAAAATCACAAACACCTTATTTCATGGAAAAACTAATTTTACTCCTTGTTTTACTTCTATAAGTAAAACTTTCTTACACAAGGAAATTTACCCTTACCTAGATTTCATTGTTCATATCAATATTTTTTCTTAAGAGTAAAATTTTTTTTGTTTCAAAAAACCTCAAAATCTTATAATTACCTAGATATGAAGAATTCTATTTTAGGATCTGAATTCTCCAAATTTTTGTTACGAACTCTTCTGAGTTATGACTCTGAATTGTAAATCAGAGTTCTGGTTACAAACTCTTCTAAGTTCTGACTCCCAATTCTGAATCAGAATTCCTATTACAAACTCTTCTGAGTTCTGACACTGAATTCTGAATACGATTTCTAGATACGAACTCTTCAAGGTTCTAACACCAAATTCTGAATACGAATTATGGATACGAACTTCTATGAGTTCTGACTCCGAGTTCTCTGAATTCAGACTCCGAACTCTTATGAGTTCTGACTCCGAATTCTCATGAAATCCGACTCGAACATTGTATGATCAGGTTCCGAATTCTTGTGAATCCAGATTCTAAATTTCCATGAACTTCAGAGTCTGGAATTCTATAGAAATCAGGTTCTGAATTCATAAAAAATAGAATCTAAATATCCTTGTGTTATAGACTCAGAATTCAATTTTTTACATATAATCCAAATATATATTTTCTTACATTTTGAATATTAGATTTTAGTTATACTTACACTTGTTCTATTTTAAAATGATTTCATTCTTTCAGTTACTCACTAACCATTGTTTGAGTGACACATGTACAGGTCCCTCCGAAATTCAATGAAAAATATGACCATTGGAGGAGGGAGCCGACTGTTGAAGCCTTGCATATAAATAAGAGATCATTTGAAAGAGCTCATGATTGTTCTATGACTCTCAAGACAACATGATGATGAAGTGATTTCTATAGAGAGATATTCATTGATTTGTGCGTACTGAACTACGTGTTTAGCTTTTCTTCATGCGACTCCGATTGTTGTTGTGTACAATTGAGGGATTTCGGGGATAGGAAGACAAAGGTGCTGACTACCTTGAATTTGAGGGCTTCTTTACTGAGGAAGACAGAGGTGCTGACTATATGATATGTGATGGCATCCAGGGATAGCAAGACGGACTCTGATCTTCGTATCGAGGGATTTCCCTAGTGTGGGTAAGACAGACTTTTTTGAAAGTATTAATCAAGGGGCCATTATCCAATCTTGTTGGATACACATCCTTTTGGGTCAAAAGACTTACTACTTGTTACTTACATTGTTAAAAGTTTTCTGCTGCATTTTTATTGTTGAGGAAAGTATAACTATTTTATACTTCTTTATACATGCACTATGATTTAGTTAGATTCTATATGCTTTAAGGTAGAATCATAGTTGTTGTAATCTTTTGTTAAGTTTCATTTATAGAATCAGTTTTTCAGAATCAAGAAAGTTATTAGAACTTAGAGGTTTTGTGAATTATCTTGTTTTACCTTTTTTAACATTACCATCATTAAAATTTCCAAAGGAATTTTTAAAAGTACAATTCACCCCCTTTTGTATTTGAGCATCTCATGTTTACATATTCGATCCTACATTAGTTATTATTTAGTATATCATACTAACATATCTTCTCACAATATTTTGTGTTTATTAACATTCTTGGTGAAGTAATGTCTAAAACAACTCAAAAGGGATAGATGAGGACATATAATACAAGTTTTGGTTTTGTACTAGTGAAATTATGAAGTAGAGTGGTTCATTTTATGGTTAAATATGTTTATGATGTTTTTCTATGCTAGAATCAAAAGGTATATAAAATAATTCATAATATTGATTAGAATATCAATTTTCATGGTCCACTGATGTCATAAGATAGATTTTGAAAATTTATAAGGTTTTTTTAAATGACATTATATGGTTGATAAGGGAAATTTCTTTTTCTATTTCACTAATTATGTATGGTTCATTAGGGAAATTCATAAGGTTGATTTCCATTGGAAACTATGGAAGTGTAGAAGAAATTTAAGGGAAAATTTATAAGGTTTACTATCTTAATATTTCATGATAGATAATAAGACTAAGTAGTAGAAATGTGTTTTATTTATCAGAAAATATGATTAATAACATGGCCAATTATGTAAAGAGAAAATCTTGTTGGATATGAATTAAGAATACACTGCATGTTACTAGGTAATTTTATAAATATATATATTTTTGGTTTTTGAAATAACATCATTGCTCAAAATATCATTCCACATGTATTTATGAATATGGAAATTATCAGTCATAATATATAATTAATATATTAGTCATATTTGATTGAAGGACCCAACATATTTTTTGCGTAATTAAAGAACCTAATGTACAATCCTTGGTATTAGGCTTCATGAGGGGTGTATAGTCATTTCTATGAGACTAAAGTTTCCACTGAGAATATTCAAGAGACAATGCGGATAGGCATCGAGTTGGAGATGAACTATCTGAGACTAGTGAAATCAAATCTTATAGTATGAAATTTAATAAAAAAATTAGATGTACATAAATTTAATAATGAATGAAAATATTTTTAGAGATGGTGGATTTATTCAACATTGTGATTCGCGATATTTTAGGTTTTTATAAGTAGTTGAGATAATATAATAATATCTAGAAAATTTGACATTAAATTAATCACAATATCATTAATGAGGAAAAGATCACATCATTAGGGTGATAACTAGTGTGGAGAAGGAGGTGGGATGGCTGGGGGGATGTTCACTAGTTTATATATGGTACTGTCACACCCCGTGATTTTATGAGATATATTATTTCTAATTTCTTTGATGTCTTATATTGTACACTACACCAATATTAGCTTGTACTATACACAACATCGTATTAGTTTGTAGTATACGCATCACTATTCTTGCCTCGTGTTACACACAATTTCATGTTTGTTTTGTAGAAATTATTCTATGCAACATTAAGTATAAATTTTGTTTAATTTATAAATGAAATAAATATTGATTATGTTATACGCAACACCAAAGGGATCTTGCACTACACGCAGCCCTGACTTGGCTTGCCTTACATGCAATTGTGACCTTCCTTGATAGCGTGTGTAGTACGCAATACGAGGTTTCACTAAACAATGATATATTGTTATAATATTATTATGAACTAGCCGTTATGAATAGTATTAACTACATTTTGAGTTTTATAACTTTATCATTCATCTTACACATTTTCTAGAACATGGTATGAGAACAAAATTTATTTTTCGGGTAAAATAAGTACTTTTCAAAAAACGCAGTTTTGCCAACTTTTGAGGGTGCACCAACTTTAAATTTAATTTATAACAAGTTTATATGTTAAATTTTACAAAATAAACTTCTTCTTATGAATCAGGATATAAAAATTTATTTTGGATAAATTTTTAATATTTTTCTGATAACGTTCATATTTTGATGAATAGTAAAAACACGCTTTATTTTTAATAAAATTTTTTTTCATCGTAATAATTTATAGGGTTAAATTATAATATTGTATGATTTTAAAGAATTAATAGAATATATTTTTACCATTTAATATAATGTAAGTAATTAGCATTAGTTTTACACTGAATTTATATGTAAAAACATTTCAATTTTTGCATCTTTGTAACTTTTAAAACTCGTTTTCTTAACAACGAGATTAATTTAAAATTAATTAATGAAACTTCAGTGTTTTGAATTTTGAAAAATGGATTCCATATTTTGAATAATTAGGTCAAAATTATGTTAATAGTCTACTTTTTATTTGTAGACATTATGAATAGTAACTACGGTAAATTTTATTTACTAAAGTTAAAGGTAAATCGGGTAATTAAGGGTAAAAATAAGATTATAAAATTAACCTGACACATGCCAAAATTATATTGGATTTATAAAAGTTGACCCATATCACCTAAGGTTTGAAATTGAACCATTTAATATATTTTGACCATAAAAACGACGTAATTATTATTAGAACCAAAGAAAGTGACAACATGTCACTCTCTAATATATTATGAGTGTAATAATTTTAATTTAGTGATAAACATCATAAAACCACCAATATAAATAGTATCAAAAAAATAATCCAATTATTTACATCCTGAAAATCTATTTATTATCTTTAGGGATTAAATAATTATTATTAATTGTGACGGAATAGTGATGCAAAAATTGTTTATTTAGTGAAAACTCAATAATACATTTTTTATTAAACTAATAGTGACAATAAAAGGCACAACAACCAGACCAAAACTTTTTTTTATGTACATGTAAACCAAAATCATCCTATGGTAGAATATTTGACCATTTAGAGAATTATAAAAGTGATTATGACACTGATATTATTTTATTTTAAATGAAGTCAAAGTTATCACCTTCATGATTTAATAATTATAACAATATAAATGGTGTGGTTTTTAGATGATAAAATCGAGTAAAAGTATTATTATGAAATATATTAGATTTATCTACATCACAATATATTACTTTTATTTTTTATGAAACAAATAATTATATTAAATAATTATAAAAAAATGTTGTAGTAATTATTTTATTAAGGGATATATCAAATAAATGGTTTTGAAAATATTAAAATAAATGTTATATGAATAAATTAATGTGCTACATGAATTTTTTAGATTAATATGAAATTTTAGAAATATATTAAATATTTTGGTTCAAATATATTTTCTGTGTGGATTTTATTTAAAATCAAAAAAATTAATTGTGTGAAAATTTACCCGATTGTTATTTTATAAAAATAAAAAATTATTAAATTGATTAAAAATAAAAAAATAGTTAAAAAATAAAAATTGAATATTATATGGTCTAAAAGTATTTATTTTATCCAATTATGGAAAATTTACAACATTTAAGTATGTATTTATAACAATTTAAAATTTATAATTTTATTACCACAAATAAAATTAAATAGATTAAATAATGATAAATCAAGTTGATAAGGTTTAAAATAAACATAAAACATGTCTAAATTTTATTGGATGATGAGATGACAACCCTATCTCATCTTATTTTCTAATTGAGTCATTTTTGGTTGTTTTTAATTGGGGTTTCATTTTATTATTAATTAATATTTTCCAGGTTTCCAAAAGTGCCTCTCTCCTCCATTATATAAGGGCACCTCCATCCCTCTCCTCTTCACACACATTTAAGCCATAATTCTCGGCCAAACCTTATCCATTTCACTTCTAAACTTCCATATAAACCTACTAAAGGTCGTTTTATTATTTAAAGACCAACTTTTGTGCCCCAAGAGGAGGATAAGAGGAGCCGCGTCAAAGAAGAGGTAATCTCTTCTACTAATTCATTCAAGTTTCTTTCTTCTTCAACTTCTTATTATTTAGTTGTTTCATTATAAAGAAATAATATCAGTATCAATAATATACTGATATGTTATTATAAATATTAAACAACCCCATTTCACCTTATATCCATCCTACGGAAAACGAAATCACCGCGCGTGCGTACGTACGGAACACCGTCTCCATGCCGTGGTGTAATCAGTTTTCCACCACCACCTTACTTGGATGGGTATAATGGTGTAAATAATAAATATATATGGTTATTATAACATCATACTGATTCTGAGATATTATATCATCCACTCCAATTCTATTCAATAATTATGGGAATGATATCATCGCTCGTGCATACGTACGGACTACCGTCTCCACGAACGCGATGAGATTTATTTTCCATGATTAACCATTCAAGTGTGATTATAAAGTATATATAATAAATAATATTGAAAGATATCACATAATAATGATACTGGATTTATGTACATATATGTTTCATTTACATAATTCAATATAATTCAATAAGGAAACAAAAACAGCGTTCATGCGTACGTACGACCTACCATCTCCATGAACGGTGTATCTCATTTCATTTATCAATATACGATATATTTTTATATCCAGAAAATATGATTTTTATAAATCATGTTTTACATTATGGAATTAAGTAAATCAGGATATAAGTAATAATATCATGAACAACAAGTCGAAACACGTACGATAAATGAAACTGTTTTACCCAAAACGCCGCTTTAACATGGAATTTACAAAAGAACAGGTAATATAATGTAATAAGTTAACCATATATGATATCATAACAATGAATGTGATTATTTAATAATTCAATGACATTATTTAAATCATTATACAGGGGATTTGGATACATACGAAGCATATCAGACTTAAGGTAAGGGATAATTTTGCAATCTCATTTTTATTCGAGATTGCTTATACGTAAATTTTTACTAGGGTTATATTTTTGATCCATGTCCATAAAAATGTTTTTCATAAAGTGTTTAATATTCTTCCATTTATTTTTAAAGTCATGTTTATTCCCCTTTGAGTTTTACACTGTGTTATGGAAGGAATCTTTCTTTTGTTTACCATACGATGAACTTTTTTGAATTTTCCAGAAAAAGTAAGAAGAGAATGTTTTTTTAACATATACGACATGAATGGATTTTTATGGCTTCATAACGCCTTATTTTCATGAAGCTTACTCTATAATATTTCATTATTATTTTCAACAAAATACTTTTCATTTAAAATTGCATGGCATTTTGTGAAAAGAAAATTATTTTGAAGAAGAAAGGATATTTTCCTCAAGAATTCAGTTCAAATGTTTTATCAAAACCATTTTCCATCTATGATGACATTATTTCATATGTATATGTTTCTAGTATAATTTCTATAAGATTTACATGGTTTCATTTTTACTATGATGAAATGATATCCATTTTTATATGGATTATGTTATGATGGGATGATGTTTATGAAACCCATTTTATATGTTGGGTTATTATGAATGATGTATGTTTATTTTGTGGCACACATAAGAATGATTTCTTTGTGATATGAGTGGGAACTATATATTCATCCAATTAATTGGGTAAAGATTTATATCTCATGAGATAGACATGGTTATAAAAACAAGTTAATCTGGTTCAGTGATACTAGACTGGAATGAGGAGTGAACTCGATTCAGTAAGGGACTTTGTCAACTAAGATGGTCTTGGCAGCAATGCCATGGAAAATATGGAAATCATATCATGTGCTTAATGTTTTTCCACAATTATATGTTTTATTCCAATGCTATTTTATCATGATTGATGTTCCATTATGATCGATTCCTTATGTACTTCCATGTTTTATGTCATTGCTCAAGATTTTGATGTTTAAACATTATGGTCATGTTTTTAAGTTAAAATATATATGGCTTGTTTTATTTTCTCAATTTATACCCTAACTGAGTGTTTTAGCTCTCCCTTTATATGTTTTCTTTTCCCCAGGATATAAAGAAAGGTTTTAGTTATGAAAACAAAAGGGGAAGATATTTATAGGATATGTTGAAGATCTTTCACCATAAAACAAAAGGGGAAGATCTTTGTGGGAGATGTTGAAGATCATTCACCATGATTAGAATATTATGTTCTGAGTTTCCAAAGACACTAATCTATTACGATCCCTAGGTGTTGGTTTTTGTTATGTATTTAGTATTCCGAAATAGTAATGTAATTTTCATGTATGTCAAGATTTGGGTCTCTACAGTTGGTATCAGATGGAAGGATTATTCAACCTTTAAAAACTAGGATGTGAAAACTTTAGTGAGATCCCGAGATATATTTCTAAGGTATTTCTAGGGATTTCCCTATGGTTAAGTATAAGTATAGGTTATAGTCCTAAAAATATGGTTACGATCATAGAATAAAACCTAGGATCATAGATATTTATGGTACAACCCCTTTATTGTGTGGTTTTCCGTGCATGATTTTTGTCTCTCAGACTATTCTTTTTGGGTTTTATAAAATGGCTGGAAATAGGAAGAATCATGTTAATAGAGAATATGATGGAAAATGGAATGATATTCTTCATGAGCTTCCAAATGAAATAGTATTTGGAAGGAGAAACATCATTATTATTCCTAATCAGCAATCTCATAATATGATCAATAATCTAAACTTTGGTAAGAATCATGACTTATCTAATAAGAGAATGATGGAGTTTTGTGATGATCATGGAGGAAAGAGAGTTCAATTTACCTCATGCAAGTCATGTGGGAAGAGTCATCAGGAAGAATGTTTCAAAGGCACTTGAAGATGCTTTGGGTGTGGAAAATAAGGACACAAAGCTAGTAATTGAAAAGGAAAAGGTTTAGTTAACACAATGGACAAGGATAATAGTATTTATAAGACATCAACAATAGTTAAATGTTTTTAATGTGGAATGTATAGGAATTTTGAAAACCAATTCCCTAAGAGAAAATCTCATGAAGAGAATCTGCATGGTCGTATGGGTAGTATTTATGTTGATGATGATGAAGACACTACAAATGATATATGAGATGAAAGAATTGTTGAGGAATAAAATGTTGAATCTTGGTCAATGGTTTGAGAAGGTAGTGTAATGATTTCATTTTTATCAAGAATAATGTACGGTACTATGGAATAAATAAAAAACATTAGTATTGTTACACTATTGTCTTTCCTTGAGTATTTGAAAGTATATGATGTATGGTACGAGTTACCATGAAAAGTGATTGAAGTATTTTATGAAAGAAGATGATATGAGAATAATGAAGGGATAAGGATGAAATAATATTTTTGATAGTATGACTAGGCTTATTACTGATAAAAGGACAAAGTGATATCATGGCTTGAGTATATAGAAATTTTGGGATTTTGGTATGTGGAAAGAGTTACCTTTTGACAACATTCATGTTTTCACTAAAGTTCAATGGTAATTTATGTTTCAAGAGAATACATGATTAAGGTATTCACATGTTTGGAATGAGATCAACAAGATATATCTTATGATATATGAGGGAAAAATTATGGTATTCACGTTCTTGTTATGTGACCTTTCTAGTAATTGTTTTCTTTATATTATGACCTTGGACAGAAGTATTTTAGATAAGCATAATTATTTTAATGAATTAAGTGAGACATAAGATATTATCGTTTAAGGATAGAATTTTTTTTGATATTACTACAGGAATGTTATAATAATGTAGTTTTTAAAAAGGGGAAAACCAACAGGATAGGCGACAACCCGTCGCGTCGAGTAAGGATATGGGAATCGAACCCACAACTGAAGTGTGACATGCCTTTATCACCTAACACTGGCCTATAGGATGTCCCTTGTTTGTCTAAATTAGTTTTATTTTATTAAGAGGTATGATAGATGAAGTATAAGTCCATTTTAGGAACCATATACGATTAATATTAGCATAGATGGACTTATGTATAATTAATAACATGTGATATATGTAGATGGAATGACCTATCTTTCTATAGCATGATCTGTTAACACTTCATGAATGACAAATTCAACTTTATTTCTTTAAATAAGAGATGAAGTGGAAACTGTTCATAGGATGACCGACAATGATATTACACTGAAATCAATAAAGTATTTATTCTAATTCAAAGTTTTCATCTTTAGAGAAATGATATTGAAAACCAAAAATGTTTTCTACTATTCTTATATCTGATGAATCATATGGTACCTTAGATCATCACAAATTTATGGCTTTGTGATTTTTGGATTTTTCATAGCCATGATCTCTACCACCCACCATTAGAACATGATGGTTAGATTTCTCTTCCATATCCATATTTTCAATTAAGTTCTCCTATGTGGAAACCCAATGATGAGTTAATTTGGGTAAATTTTATGCTTCATACTTCACTTTTAAAAAATAAGTTTTAGTATTCCTTTTTACGATGTGGGTTTCTATGAAAGAAACTTTCAAGTAGTAAACGATTTATAACCCTGACGAATTTCATACGTGAAATTCATATTAAGGAGGTAGAATGTAACACCCTGAAATTTTATGTGATATATTATTTTTAATTTCTTTTTTGTCTTGTATTGTACACTATAACATGATTTTCTTGTACTATACGCAACACCGTATTAGCCTCCAGTATACAAAACACTATTCCTGGCTCGCGTTACACAAAATTTCATGTTCCTTTTGTAGAAATTATTCTACGCTACATTAAGTATAATTTTTTTTAATTTTTAAATGAAATAAGTATTGATTATGTTATACGCAACACCAAAAGGAGTTTTCACTACGCGTAGCCCTGACTTGGATTTCATTACACGCAATTGTGACCTTTCTTGATAGCGTGCGTAGTACGCAATACGGGGTTTCACTATACAATGATATATTGTTATAATATTTTTATGAACCAGCTTTTATGAATAATATTGGCTAAATTTTGAGTTTTATAACTTTATTATTCATCTTACACATTTTCTAGAACATGGTATGAGAAAAAAATAATTTTTTCTGGTAAAATAAGTATTTTTTAAAAAATACAGTTTTCCACCTTTTGATGGCGCAACCACTTTAAATTTAATTTTTTAACAATTTTATAAGTTCAATTTTAAAAAATAAACTTCTTCTTATGAATCTATATATAATAATTTTATTTTGGATAAATTTTTGATATTTTTCCGATAACGTTCATATTTTGATAAATAGAAAAACACGCTATATTATAATTAAAAAAATTTTTTTTCATCCCAATAATTTATATGGTTAAATTATAATATTGAATGGTTTTAAAGTATAAATATAATATATATTTAAAATTTAATATAATTCATGTTATTAGAATTAATTTTACACTGAATTCATATGTAAAAACATTCCAATCTTTTACAACTTTTTAACTTTTAAAACTCGTTTTCTCAACAATGGGATTAATTTTTAATTAATTACTAAAACTTCTGTGTTTTGAATTTTGAAAAATGGATTCCATAATTTGAATCAGTAGGTCTAAATTATGTTACTATTATACTTTTTATTTTTAGACATTATGAGTAGTAACTATGGTAAATATTATTCACTACAGTTAAAGGTAAATCAGGTTATTAAGGGTAAAAATAAGATTATAAAATTACCCTAACACCTACCAAAATTATATTGAATGAATAAAAGAAGACCCATATCACCTAAGGGTTGAAATATAATCATTTCATGGACTTTGGACCATAAAAATTATGTAATTAATATTATAACAAAAGAAAGTGACAACATGTCACTCTCTTATATCATATGAGTGTAATAATTTTAATATAGTGATAAACATCATAAAACCACGAGTATAAATAGTATCATGAAAGATAATAAAACTATATACATCATGGAAAGTTATTTATAATTTTTAGGGTTTAAGTAATTATTATTAATTGTGACACAATAGTGATGCAGAAATTGTTTATTTAGTGAAAAATCAATAATACAGTTTTTATTAAACTAATTGTGATGATAAAAGGAACACAATACCTACCAAAACATATTTTTCATGTATATTTAAACCATAAGCATACTATGGTCTAATATTTGACCATTTATAGCCTTATAAAAGTGATTATTACACTTATATTATTTAATTTTAAATGATGTCAAAGTTGTCCCCTTCATGATTTAATAAATATAACAATATAAATGTTGTGATTTTTAGTTGATAAATTTGAGTAATAGTATTTTAATGAAGTATATTAGATTTATATGAATCATTGTATTTTATTTTTATTTTTTATGCAACAAATATGTATATTAAATAATTATACAAAAATGTTGTAGTAATTATTTTATTAAGGGACATATCACATAAATGGGTTTAAAAATATTAAAGTAAATGTTATATGAAAAAATTAATGTGCTCTATGAATTTTTTAGATGAATATGACATGTTAGAAATATATTATATATTTTGGTTCGAATATATTTTCTGTGTGGATTTTATTTAAATTCAAATAATTGAACAGTGTCAAAATTGACATTATTGTTATATTATAAAAATAAAATATTATTAAATTGACTAAAAATCACAAAAATATTTAAAAACTACAAATTAAATATTATATGGTCTAAAAGGTTATAAAGTATCTAATAATGGTAAATTTAAAACATTTAAGTTTGTATTTATAACAATTTAAAATTTAGAATTTTATTACCACAAATAAAATTAAATAGATTAAATAATGACAAATCATGTTGATAAGTTTTAAAATAAACATTAAACATGTATAAATTTAATAGGTTGATGAGAATAAAACCCTATCTCATCTCATATTCTAATCGAGTCATTTTATGATGTTTTTAAGTGGGCTTTGATTTTATTATTGATTAATATTTTTGAGGTTTCCAAAAGTGCCCCTCTCCTCTCCTATATAAGGGCCCCTCCTTCCCTCTCCTCTTCACACACATTTGAGCCTTCATGCTTGGCAAACCCCTCCAAATTTCACTTCTACACTTACATAGAAACCTACTAGAAGTCCAGGTCTTCTTTAATGTCTATCTTTAGTGCCCAAAAAGGAGGATAAGTTGAGTAGTGTCGAAGAAGAGGAAATATCTTCTACCGATTCTTTCAAGTTTCATTCTTCGTCAAATTATTCTTATTTAGTTGTTTAATTGTAAAGTAATAACATCAGTATCACTAATATACTGATATTTTATTATAAATATGAAACAACCTCATTTCACCTCCTTTCCATCCTACGGGAATGGAAATCACCGCGCGTGCGTACGTACGGAATACCGTCTCCACGCCGTGGTGTAATCAATTTTCGCACCACCACCTTACATGGATGGGTATAATGGTGTAAATTATAACTATATATAGTTATTATAACATCATTCTGATTCTGAGATATTATATCATCCACTCCAATTCTATTCAATAATTATGGAAGTGATATCATCGCTCGTGCGTACGTACGGACTACCATCTCCACGAACGCGATGAGATTAATTTTCCTTGATTAACCATTCAAGTATGATTATAAAGTATATATAATAAATAATAATTAAATATATTACATAATAATGATACTGTATTTATCTACATATATGTTTTGTTTACTTAATTCCATTTAATTCAATAAGGAAACAAAAATAGCGTTCATATATACGTACGACCTACCGTCTCCATGAACGGTGTATCTCATTTCATTTATCGATATATCATATATATTTATATGATGAATATATGTTATATAAAAATCATGTTTTTAATTATTGAATTAAGTGAATCAGGATATAAGTAATAATATCATGAACAACAAGTCGAAACACATACAATAAATGAAACGATTTTACCCAAAACGCTACTTTAACATGGAATTTACAAATGAATGGGAAATATAATGTCATAAGTGAACCATATATGATATGATAACAATGAATGTGATTCTATAATAAGTCAATGACATTATTTAAATCATTATACATAGGGATCAGATACATACGAAGCATATCAGACATAAGGTAAGGGATAATTTTGCTATCTCATTTTTATCCGAGATTTCTTATACGTAAGTATTTACTGGGGTTATATTTTTCATCCACGTCCATAAAAATGTTTTTCATAAAGTGTTTAATATCCTTACACATATTTCTAAAGTCATGTTTACCCCCTCTTCTACTTTTACATTGTGTTATTGATGGAATCTTTCTTTTGTTTACCATACGATGAACTTTTTTGACTTTTCCGTCAAAAGTACAAGGAGGATGTTTTTTTAACTTATACAACAAGAAATGATTTTTATGGTTTCATAACTACTTATTTTCATGAATCTTACTCTACAATATTTCATTATTATTTTCAACAAAATCTTTTTCTTTTAAAATTTCATGGAATTTTGTGAAAAGAAAATGATTTTGAAGAATAAAGGAAATTTTCCTCAAGAATTCATTTCAAATGTTTTATCAAAACCATTTTCCATATAAGATGACATTATTTCATATGTGTATGTTTCAGGTATAATTTATCTATGATTTACATGGTTTAATTTTTATTATGATGAAATGATATATAATTTTTATGTGGATTATGTTATGATGGGATGATTTTTATGAAACCCATTTTATTAGTTGGGTTATTATGAATGAAATATGTTTATTTTGTGGCACACATAAGAATGATTTAATTATGAGATGGGTGGGACCTATATATCCCTAAAATGCATTGGGTAAAGATTTATATCTCATTAGATAGACATGGATGGAACGGAAAGTTAATCCAGTTCAGTGATACAGGACTAGAACGATGAGTGGTCCCAATTCAGTAAGGGACTTTGTCCACTTAGATGGTCTTGGAAGCAATACCTTGGATACTATGGAAATCATATCAAGTGATTAATGTTATTACACAATTACATGTTTTATTCCCATGATATTTTGTCATGATTTATGTTCTATTATGATATATGCCTTACACACTTCCATGTTTTATGTCACTGCTAAAGATTTTGATGTTTAAATATTATGGTCATGTTTTTTAGTTCAAATGTATATGGTTTGTTTTATATTCTCCATGCTCACCCTTACTAAGAGTTTGTGCTCACCCTTTATATGTTTTCATTTCCCCAGGATATAAAGAAAGGTTTTAGGTATGAAAACAAAAGGGGAAGATCTTTATTGGAGATATTGAAGATCTTTCATCATAAAATAAAAGGGGAAGATCTTTATGGGAGATGTTGAAGATATTTCACCTTGATTAGAAGATTATGTTACGAGTTTCTAAAGACACTAAACTATTATGAACCTTATGTGTTTGTTTTTGTTATGTATTAAGTATTCTTCAAAATTAATTTAATGTCCATGTACGTCAAACTTTGGGTCTCTACAGCTGGTATCAGAGGGAAGGATTAGTCAACCATTAGAAGCTAGGATGCAAAAACATTAGTGAGATTCCTAGAGATTTTTATAAGATATGTCTAGGGATGTCCCTATGGTTAAGTATAAGTATAGGTTATAGTCATAGAATTACGGTAACGATCATATAATTAAACATAAGATCATAGATATTTAAGGTACACCCCCTTTATTATGTTGTTTTTTGAGCATGATTTTTGCCTCTCACACTATTCTGTTGGGGTTTTAGAAAATGGCTGGAAACAAGAAGATTTATGTTAATTGATAATATGATGGACAATGGAATGATATTCTTCATGAGATACCAAATGAAACGGTATTTGGAAGGCGAAACATCGTTATTATGCCTAATCAGTAATCTCATAATATGATCCATAATCTCACCTTTGGTAAGATTCCCGACTCATCTAATAAGAGAAAGTTGGAGTTTCATGATGATCATAGAGGAAATAACGCTCAATTTATCTCATGTATGTCATGTGGGAAGAGGAATGAAGGCGAATGTTTCAAAGGAACGTGAAGATGCTTTGGGTGTGGAAAAGAAGGACACAAAGCTAGTATTTGAAAAGGAAAAGGATCAGTTAACAAAATGGACAAGGATAATGGTATTTCTAAGACATCAACAACAGTTATTAGAAACTAGTTTTATTTTATTGAGAGGAATGATAGATAATGTATAAGTCCATTTTAGGAACCATGTACGATTAATCTATGCATAGATGGACTTATGTATATTTAATTACTTGTGATATAGGCAGATGGAATGAAATATCTTTCTATCGTATGATCTTCTAACACTTCGAGAATGACAAATTCAACTTCATTTCTTTAAATTAGAGATGAAGTGGAAACTGTTCATAGGATGACCAACAATGATATTACACTGAAATCAAGTATGTATTTCTTCAAATTCAAAATTTTCTACTTTAGGGAAATGATATTGAAAGCGAAAAATGTTGTCTTAGTGATCTTATATCTGATGAATCAAATTTTAACTTAGATCATCACAAATTTATGGCTTTGTGATTGTTGGCTTTTTCATAGCCATGTTATCTACCACCCTCCATCAGAACTTGATGGTTAGATTTCTCTTCCCTATCCAGATTTTCATATATGTTCTCGTATGTGGAAACTCAATGATTAGTTAATTTAGGTAACCTCTATTTTTCATACTTCACATTTTAAAATTATGTTTTAGTATTCATTTTTACGTTGTGGGTTTCTATGAAATAAACTTTCAAGTAGTAAACAATTTATAACAACGACAAATTTCAAGGGAGAATTTTATTTTAAAGGGGGCAGAATGTAACACCCCACGATTTTATGAGATATATTATTTTTAATTTCTTTGTTGTATTATATTGTACACTACACCAATATTAACTTGTACAATACATAACACCGTCTTAGCTTGTAGTATACACAACACTATTCTTGGCTCGTGTTACACACAATTTCAAGTTCGTTTTGTTGAAATTATTCTATGAAAAATTAAGTATAATTTTTTTTTAAATTTATAAATGAAATAAGTATTGATTATGTTTTACGCAACACGAAAAGGATCTTTATTTATACGCTTCCCTGACTTGGCTTTCATTACACGCAATTGTGACCTTCCCCGTTAGCGTGTGTAGTACGCAATACAGGGTTTCACTAAACAATGATATATTGTTATAATATTATTATGAACTAGCCTTTATGAATAGTATTAACTAAATTTTGACTTTTATAACTTTATTATTTATCTTACACATTTTCTAGATCATGGTATGAGAACAAACTAATTTTTTCGGGTAAAATAAATATTTTTCAAAAAATGCAGTTTTTCCGCCTTTTGATGGAGCACCCACATTAAATTTAATTTTTAACTAGTTTATAAGTTCAATTTTACAAAATAAACTAATTCTTATGAATCCAGATATAAAAATTAATGTTGGATAATGTTTTGAAATTTTTCTGATAACGTTCATATTTGGATGAATAGTAAAAACACACTATATTTTAATTAAAAACAACTTTTTTCATCGTAATAATTTATATGGTTAAATTATAATATTTTATGGTTTTAAAGTATAAATAGAATTTATTTTTACTATTTAATACAATTTATGTCATTAGCATTATTTTTACACTGAATTCATAGGTAAAAACATTTCAATCTTTTGCAACTTTTTAACTTTTAAAACTCGTTTTCTTAACAACATGATTAATTTAAATTAATTACTGCAACATCTGTGTTTTGAATTTTAAAAAATGGATTCTATATTTTTAATCAGTAGGTCCAAATTATATTAAAAGGATACCTTTTTCAGACATTATGAATAGTAACTATGGTAAATTTTATTTATGACAGTTAAAGGTAAATCAGGTAATTAAGGGTAAAAATAAGATTATAAAATTACCCTAACACCTGCCAAAATTATATTGGATGAATAAAAGTCGACCCATATCACCTAAGGGTCTAAAGAGAATCATTTAATGTTATTTTGACCAAAAAAATGATGTATTTATCATTAGAACCGAAGAAAGTGACAACATGTCACTCTCTTTTATCTTATGAGTGTATTAATTTAAATTTAGGGATAAACATCATAAAACCACGAATATAAATAGTCTCCAAAAAGATAATTAAATTATATACATCATGAATATTTATTTATAATTTTTAGGGATTAAATAATTATTATTAATTGTGAAACAATAGTGATGCAAAAATTGTTTCTTAAGTGAAAAATCAATAACACAGTATTTATTAAACTAATAGTCACCATAAAAGGCACAAAACCCAGAGCAAAACATATTGTCCATGTAAATTTAAACCATAATCATCCTATGGAAGAATATTTGACATTTTAGAGCCTTATAAAAGAGATTATGACACTTATATTATTTTAATTTAAATGATGTCAAAATTGTCATCTTCATGATTTAATAAATATAACAATATAAATGTTGTGATTTTTAGATGATAAATTCTATTAAAAGTATTATTATGAAATATATTAAATTTATCTGCATCATATTATTTTATTTTTATTTTTTATGCAACAAATATGTATATTAAAAAATTATAGAAAAATGTTGTAGTAATTATTTTATTAAGGAATATATCAAATAAATGGTTTTAAAAATATTACGATAAATGTTATATGAACAAATTAATGTGCTCCATGAATTTATTAGAATAATATGAAATGTTATAAATCTATTAAATATTTTCGTTTGAATATATTTTCTGTGTGGATTTTATTTAAATTCAAATAAATGAATAGTATCAAAATTGACACTGTTGTTATTTTATAAAAATAGCATACTATTAAATTGTTTAAAAATAAAAAAATATTTAAAAACTATGAATGGAATATTATATGATAGAAAAGGTTATAAGGTATCCAATTATGGGAAATTTAAAACATTTAAATATGTATTTATAACTATTTAGAATTTAGAAATTTATTAGCACAAATAAAATTAAATAGATTAAATAATGATAAATCAAGTTTATAAGGTTTAAAATAAACATAAAACATGTCTAAATTTTATGGGTTATTGAGATTACAACTCTATCTCATCTCATCTTATAATTGATTCATTTTTTTATTTTTTTATGTGGGGTTTAATTTTATTATTAATTAATATTTTTTAGGTTTCCAAAAGTGCCCCTCTCCTCTCCTATATATGTGAACCTCAATCCCTCTCCTCTTCACACACATTTGAGCCTTCATGGTCGGCCAAACCCTGCCCATTTCACTTATAAACTTCCATATAAACCTTCTATAGGTCCTGGTATTCTGTAAAGACCATCTTTAGTGCCCTAAGAGGAGGATAAGAGGAGCCGCGTCGAAGAAGAGGTAATCTCTTCTACCGATTCTTTCAGGTTTCTTTCTTCATCAACTTCTTATTATTTAGTTGTTTCATTATAAAGTAATAACATCAGTATCACTAATATACTTATATGTTATTATAAATATGAAACAACCCCATTTCACCTTCTATCCATCCTACGGAAAACAAAATCACTGCGCGTGCGTACGTACGACATACAGTCTCCACGCCGTGGTGTAATCAGTTTTCCCACCACCACCTTACTTGGATGGGTATAATTGTGTAAATAATAACTATATATGATTATTATAACATCATAATTATTCTGATATATTATATCATCCACTCTAATTCTATTCAATAATTATGGTAATGATATAATTGCTCGTGCGTACGTATGGACTACCGTCTCCATGAATGCGATAAGATTACTTTTCCATGATTAAACATTCAAGTATGATTATAAAGTATATCTAATAAATAATCATAAACAATATTACATAATAATGATACTGAATTTATTTACATATATGTTTCATTTACTTAATTCCATTTAATTCAATAAGGAAACAAAAATAGCGTTCAAGCGTATGTACGACCTACCGTCTCCATGAACGGTGTATCTCATTTCATTTATCGCTCTATCATATATTATTATATTCTTAATATATGTTATATATAAATAATGTTTAACATTATGGAATTAATTAAATCAGGATATAAGTAATAATATCAAGAACAACAATTCAAAACACTTACGATAAATGAATCGATTTTACCCAAAACGCTGCTTTAACATGGAATTTACAAAAGAACGGGTAATATAAAGTCATAAGTGAACCATATATGATATCATAACAATGAATTTGATATTTAATAAGTCAATGACATTATTTAAATCATTATACAGGGGGTTGAAATACATAATATGCATATCATATATAAAGTAAGAGATAATTTTGCAATCACATTTTTGTCCAAGACTGCTTATACGTAAGTATTTAATGGGGTTATATTTTTCATCCATGTCCATAAAAATGTTTTTCATAGAGTGTTTAATATTATTAAATGTTTTTATTAAAGTCATTTTTACCCCCTCTTTGACTTTTCGATTGAGTTATGGAAGGAATCTTTCTTTTGTTTACCATACGATGAACTTTTTTGACTTTTCTAGCAAATGTACGAGGAGAATGTTTTTTTAAATTATACAGCATGAATGGATTTTTATGGTTTCATAACACCTTATTTTCATGAAACTTACTCTACAATATTTTATGATTTTTTTCAAAAAAATCATTTTCTTTTAAAATTTCATTGCATTTTCTGAAAAGAAAATGATTTTGAAGAAGAAATGATATTTCCCTCAAGAATTCAAGTCAAATGTTTTATCAAAACCGTTTTCCACCTAAGATGACATTATTTAATATGTGTATGTTTCAAATATAATGTCTCTATGATTGACAGGGTTTCATTTTTCTTATGATAAATTGATATCCATTTTTTATATGGATTATGTTATGATGGGATAATGTTTATGAAACCGATTTTATTTGTTGGGTTATTATGAATGATGTATGTTTATTTTGTGGAACACGTCAGAATGATTTCATTATGATATGGGTGGGAACTATATCTCCCTCCAATGAATTGGGTAAAGATTTATATCTCATGAGATAAACATGGCTGGAACGACAAGTTAATATGGTTTAGCGATACAGGACTGGATCCAGGAGTGAACTCGATTCAGTAAGGTACTTTGTCCAATAAGATGGTCTTGGACGCAATGCCTTGGCTACTATGGAAATAATATCAAGTGATTAATGTTTTTCCATAATTACATGTTTTATTCCCCTGATATTTTATCATTATTGATGTTCCATTATGATCTTTGCCTTATGTACTGCCATGTTTTATGTCATTGCTCAAGATTTTGAGGTTTAAACATTATGGTCTTGTTTTTAAGTTCAAATGTATATGGTTTGTTTTATTTTCTCCATGTTTACCCTTACTGAGCATTTGAGCACACCCTTTATATTTTTTATTTTCCACAGGATATAGAGAAAGGTTTTAGGTAAGAAAACAAAAGAGGAAGATCTTTATGGGAGATGTTGAAGATCTTTCACCATGATTAGAAGATTTTATTCCAAGTTTCTAAATAGAATAAAGTATTATTATCCTTGAGTTTTGGTTTTTGATATGTATTAATTATTTCGCAAAAATAATTTAATATCCATGTACGTCAAGCTTTGGGTCTCTACAGGTACCAACATAAAAAACCATCAAGTGATTTGGTGGTTTTAATGTTTTTATGATACCAGTAGATTAAATTTTTAAATGAATTTTTTCATGGAAACATATCAGGTATAAAATTATATTGATGTGGTAGTTGTGATTACTCATAGAATTTTAGTGTTATTGAATGGGGATGTGAGACCTATTTTCACCATCCTCATGGATTGGTGGGAAAATACTTTAGAATTTAATATGATAGAAGGGTCTTTTGGATATCTTATAGAGGATTATTTTGGTGTTTTAGAGTAGGTTTTGGTTGGGAAAACCCAACCAATGGTTTTTGATATTTGTGGAGGGAACTAGGTTTTTCTAAATGTAGCAAGCGGCTACACAAACCAAAGTGGTAGTTTTGTAGAGTTATAGTTTAATGGATAGTGGTGATACAAGATTTTAACTTCCACATAATGTTTGGAGGAATACACTAATGTTATAGAGGAATTTTTTTTTAGTTTTTTAAATCTTTTAAATAAGGAATATAATTGTTTCTTGGATCCTTTCTTAGGGATCTATCTTACTGGTTAGTGCTCAATGTGGTGGAGGACAACTCTCCAAACCCCATTTCCTTCCATGGATTCCTAATCATTATGCATGTGTTCTTGGTTTTGTATATACTAGGAAATTCCTTTAAAATGAGTTATCATTTTCATTGGATTTATATCTATGTTTAAAACTTGTTCACCAAGTATATTACATGTTTTGTTCTATCATATTTATAGTGATTAGTCATTAATTTAAATTTTTTAATTGGGGTGATGTATCATTAATCTTTTGTGTTATTACATTTCTAAAATGAAAAAATAAATACGAAATATAACCTCCAAAAAATATATATATGTATATATAGATATAAAATTGGATGACAATAATTAACACCAAGTCATAAGAAATAATTTCTCATAACTACAAAAAATTATATGGGAATAATTTTTCCAACGAAATGAAAAATATAAATAAAATACAATTTTATTTACTAACTTTCATTGAAAGGGTGAATATAAAATGAATAGAAAATTAAAATAACATGAATCCACAAAAAAACTTATTAAGTAACCAAAATATTTTAAAATATCATTATATTATTCTTAAATAGGATACGACTTTATAGGAAAATTCCATGGAAACAGATAATCAATGGACACAATATGAAACATGAAATAACTTTTCCCATGAATATAAACACTATTAAAATATAACAAGTATCATGAATATTTAAAGAGTTAAAAATATAGAATAGACATTAAGAAAATGAATATTTTGGAATATTTAAAAAATATATTTATGTCCATTAAAACAATTCACCCCAAATTTTTATTCATGTATAAAAAACACCTCATTTTCTTAAAAAATTCTTCTTCATATCGTGAAATACATGTCACGCTATCATGAATCCTAGTAAATTATAGAAAATTTTAAAAAATAATAAATCATGATATCATAGAAATAAAATTTCATTCCATTGGAAATAAATACACTAATATGTATTAGTGTAAAAATAATATTTCTATGTGACATAGAAGACTACAAGAAATGCCTGAAATTTTTGTTATTATAATAATATCCTATAATGTTATTATAATCAACTCTATATGTACACACTCCTTAGAGATATCATATGATATTGATTTCAATATATTTTTCATATGCATTATATAATTTATGTGTTTCTTTAATGAAATTGTTATAGTAATTGAATTGTGGAAGCCCTATTAGGGGGTTTTATTTATCATTATAAACTTTTGGTTATTATTCTATGTATAGATGACTGAAATCAAATTTTTAGTTTTTATTTATTGTTTTGGTAATTTTTTTATTTGGAGAGAAATAATTTCCATATTGTTTTTTAATCCTAGGGTTTCAGTCAGTAGTCATTGACATTCCAAGGAAAATTTCTAGGTTCAGTGGTAGTCAAGTATGGGGATTGGTCATTATCTTTTATGTTTCATTAAAATATAATTATCAAAATGTAATAATTTGGTTATTAAATACTTTAATCACACCACAAAATTATTTTAGCCACTCACCCTAGTTGTTATATACCTCATTAAAGTACCATTGTTTTATTAGTATGAAATGGTAAACTCATAATTTTTAGTAATTCTACTATTCATAACTCAAAAGGTCAAAAAAATATTCTAATAAACATTTAATTTTCACTATCAGACACATCATATGTGAATATTATAGTTATATATGGTAGTATTTCTTCTTATTTAGGTTATACTTTGGAAAACATTAATGTTCATTTGTAAAAAAATATACTTATTTGATTAGTGACTATTAAAATGTGCATTTGATTTATCAATTCAGTATTACTTAAAATGATTCAACTTAAAATGGTATGATTTGTCATTTTTTATTCTATTATTAATCCCAATTTATAATAAATGATGTCAAATACAAGTCTAACATCTTACAAGGCATGTGTAAGAATGAAGATCCTATTCTAATATCCATTTTACAATGAATAAGACAACATTAGAGTAGTGGATAAAAGTAATAATCTACCACTAGTGTCATGAAATATAGACCAAACTCATGTTGAAAATCAAAATTTAATATGGCTATTGATCCTCCAGCTCCACCTTCCCATCTGTAAAAATATAAAAATACATTTAAATAAAATATTCAAATTTTATCAATGAAACTTCAATAGTTATTTAGTTTTATAAATTCCATCAAAGATAAAAAGGGGAAAAATAATCACCATGAACCTATATACAACATTTTATGAAAGTAGCATGATGGTAGGTATCACCAACCTCAACTATTTGATGATTTTTTTTGAATTTTAACTTTATAATAAACATTAATAATTTGTATATATGGATAAAAAATATTAGAAGTCTATAAAAATACAAAATCTCACTACTTAGCTCATTAGAGATGTAAAACAACAACAGATATTGGATACAAATTAAAAGGAATAACAAATATAGAGACAATATAGATACACCACATCTAATCATTTTTCAAAAAAATTATTTTGTGTCTATTAATATAAATACCAAATAGATAAATATTGTTTAATTGCATAAAAAATAGAAACAATGTTGGTAAAAAAATTAAACAATCAAATAAGTGAACATAATTTAAGGTAATTTATAATGGGAGAAATATCCAAGGACAAAAAAACATGAATAAAAATGAAAATGTAATAGAAATTACGATTAATCATAGGTTCATTTAACAGAAATGGGTATTCTATAAGAAACAAACATGGATGATGTAGACTGATAACAAGGAGTTGGAAATGTATGGTTTGTAGAAATGGTAGGGGGTTGATTTTTGTGTGTCCCGCTAATGTATGTTCTCGACTAAAACACTCATTCATGGTCTATTCACGTATATAAATTAGTTGGTTCAAGGCACTAAATTATAGATGAACGGGTGATAAGGAGGATGAATTAGGGTTGGAATTTGTGATGAAGATGATGTGACAGATCACATGGGGGATTTAAGAAATGTGAATGGACTAGATGATGAGGATCAACTAAGGAAGAAGTTGGTATGGGGATGATCTATTGAGGGAGAAGGGTTTTGAGAGAGTATTTGGAACATGTTCGGGTTGGAGTGGAAACCACGAGGAGGAAATTTTTTTCGAAAGCCTCTTTCCATGTGAAAGATTTTGTAGTGGCTATATGTTTTCTAAATGAAAAATTCTTACATTACTTTTTTTATGTCTTAACCTATATCCATGGATCAATTAAAAATTGGCTAAGTCCTGTGGTTATATTTCATTTTTCTAGTAGTGGTACAATCTCCATTGATAATGGACCTGCACCCTGGTGTGAAAGGTGAGTAATGTCCTCTTGGATAGAGGAACCACACCCTGGTTTGATAGGAGAGCACCATATCTATCTACAAAAAAGTTTAGAGGACTTTTTTCCTTGTGAGATAGTGGAGTATGATCTCCATGGACTAAGGACCCTTACTTTGGTACAATTGGATAGTACCATATTAATCAACAAAATGACTATAAAGGACCCACACCATAGTGCAGTAGACGAGTAATGTCTCCATGGATAAAGGAAACACAAACTTTTTTGATAGGGGAGTAATGTATTTATCTGCACAACGGGTATGGTGGACCCTCCTGATGATGTGATATGGGAGCATCAAATGTTATAATAGAGAACCCGCATCCTGGTGTGACATAGGAGTACCGTATATTTCTACTTATCGAGTATGGAGGAACCCTGACCAAGTGAGATAGTGGACTTCTATCTCCATGGATAGGGGTCATGCACTCTAGTGGGAAAAGGTAGTACAATCACCATCTGAACACTCTGATGATCCTGATTCAATACATCCATCATCAACCACCTCGTATGGAAGCATCACCCCTGGAAAATATTCCATCATATCATGAAATCCATTATGAAGGGTATCATAAAATTATATGTGAAAAATTATATGGATATGATACTCACTATCCAAAGTCTGAGTTTGAACAAAAGAGATACAATAGATTAACTTTTTAAAGGGAAATAAAAAATTTGAATGGGGCCCCACATTATGTGCGACCCCACATCATCACCTGGTCATGTCTTATATGAACATTGGATAGTATCTCTATCACCATACATGACATTTATGAGCACGACATGGCGTTTCTGGTCCATTTGGGGCCTGGATGTGTGCTCTTAGTTGTTCTCATGTCCTTCATGTCATGCCCATATACCTGGCTATGTATAATCCCATGTCCCGAACCTGGTACCTGGATATGTCCAAGCCTATGTACCTGGCTGTATCCATGTGTCTTTCTATGTTTATGCTCGTGTATTCCTATATCACATGACGTGCCTCCCACATCAGGTCTTATGACATGTTGTGGTCCCACATGGTAGGTGATACTTTTCCCTTCCCAAAATCCATAGCCTCTGCATCCATGGGACTACACAGTGTGTGTTTTTCTAAATTACACAATGTATAGTCAGGTCATTCATAGAAAGATATGTTCATTAAAACATGTTTAGATATGTATCCACTAGAAAAAATACCACTGTTTAACTACCTAAAAATGGTGGTAGTTGCCTATAGTCATCGATTCTGCCCATTTGTTGGCTGGAAATTAGAATTTGTTGATTCCCTTAAATATTGTAAAGCTTTCGTTGATTGTGGCACCTTGTTTCTCCACCCATCACCACTTAAGATCCATGATCCTTGAAAGAACATCCACAATACACCCCAATTTATCCATTAAAACCAAATCTGGTCATTTTGTGCACATCCCACCGAGAATCTTGTGGTCCGGTAATTCTCGGAGGCACTCAAAAATGTTTAACCTTTTCCCAGTATCCCAATGGATATGAACATGAATAATAGTTGTAGGAATGACTTATTAAAAAAAGAACATCAATATTTAGCCGATTTTTTCAGGAAAATTATTTTAGATCGAGGATATTTTCACTGAGAAACAAGGCATAACCAATAATAAATCGATTAACAATTTTAATTTGATGAAAAGATTCATGGGAAGATAAGAACATGACAAATAATTTAAACAAGTATGGAAACCATAATCGGAAAGACCTATCATGATACTGGATTGATTATTGGTGAATAACAGATTCGTAAATAATGGGGAATATTTTCAACATTCTCGGTCTGTCAATCTACCTTGATCCAGTCATCGTACGATCTCATTACACCATTAATGAATGCTGAAAACTCCTATCAACGACCACACATTTATATGGATAAAACTATTTATTTTCCACAATAGTACATTTCTATAGGGAAATCAGTTTATTGTATTATGTAAATTAAAAAAATGATTAAAATATTAATCCACTTAGTGTACCTTCCAATGGATACCTCATTCGATCTTCTAGGGATCACTGACTTTATGTCTCACAAATTATAAACCCTGAAATCTATATTTAATCATTGTATAATATTGTATATTAGATAATCCCATTGGGAGATATTTTTTATTTATAAAAAACTATGCATCCATGAAAGAAATATATTAAATAGCTTTTTAAATTTATTTCCCATCTCATTAGGCCCCAAAATCTCACATCATCTAGTGCCTGGCCCCGAAAATGTTTATTAATATATTTGAAACACGTAGAAGTCCAAAATAGAGTATCTATATTATTCCCTATTTCAAATTTATTCATATTTGATGGGAAAAAACTAAACAAAAAAGGTGGGGATAATATTTCAACATCTATATCTCCCACTCCTAGGTGATCTCAAACATGATCCCATGCTTTCACAGCACAAAAACCATGGGAATGGTATGACCATGTAGGATCCTATTCTATTGATCCTGAATCACCACTGGGTAATCAATAATGGTGTATCCCTCCTTGATTTCTAGCTTGACACAACCAATAATTTACCTATGATCATGAAGGTGTCTCCTTTTCTAAGATACATTGAAGACATCATGAACCCACTCCAACTATGGGGGTAATGTATGTTGGTAAGAAACCTCAACAACCCTTTAAAGGATCTAAAACAGCCTAATGAACAATAAGGATATCATTCCTCACTTTACAAATATCCAAAATCCCAATAATAAGGTGACTCTCAGGAATATGTGGTCTCTTTAATACAACTTCAAGGGCATACAATGTCATCGCACAGAAGATTTATTTATACCATGGGTATCTTTTATCCATTCATAGATCATTTGCACGTTCTCCATCATCTCCTTTACTATCTCTGGCCCAAAAAAAGATGCCTCACCAATCATAGTCCAGTATAAGGGTGATGTGTTGGGTCTCCCGAATAGGGCTTAAATGGTGAAATTCCTACAGTTGAGTGATTATTATTATTATTATTATTATAGGTATTATCTACCAATGGCCAGTGATCCTCATTGATCCAATAGAAGTATAAAATGCAGCCCCTCCTCAAAATCCTCCATCACCTATATAGTGCTCTCAGTTAGCCCATTCGTCTTGGGGTGAAATTATATACACTTCCTAAAATAGGTCCCAAATTCCACTAATAAGTATCTCTATAACAGGGATATGAAATTTATATCATAGTCTGTGACACTAGTATAGGGAACCACATTAAGACAGAGTATCTCCTATATGTACAACTATCCCAAACTCTCTACCAATCAATTCTACCTGATAGAAAGGAAGTGCAATAATATGGTATATCTGTCAAGAATCAATGGAATTGTATTGTGGCCACTCATTTTGTGTGGAATTCCTATCACAAATTCCATGGATATTCTATCCAATTTACACTCTGTAATCTCAAGAGGCTTCTACAAACCATTCCAAAAATGGTGCTCAAACTTCACCATATTTCATGCGAGACAATAAGAGATTAAATCAGCAACACTCTACATCATGCCATCTCACCGAAATAGGAACTGAGGGTCCATGTACATATTACCTACATTATGATGTACAACCAAAGGGGAAAAGTTAAAATCCCTCATCACCTCCTCTTACATAGTGTTTGGAACCACCATCCTTCCTTAGAGAATGATTATGTGAATCAATATTTTAACGAATCCAAATGGTGAATCAATGAAGGATACCGAGTCATGTAAGACCTTACAGTCTATTTCTTCCATATAATCCTCACAAACACACTAGATAAGTTTAAGATTCAACACCATTGACCAAATTCAATATACAACCCTCTCCTCCACCATGTTTAGATTCAAAGAATCAAAATTCTCAGACCCCCCTCCACCAAATGAGAACGAGAATTAGTATTGAGGGCATCTAACAATACACTATGCTTCCAAAGAATGTTGTCTATATTGAAGTCAAAGTCCTAAAGGAACTAGATCTAGAACCTATATCTCAGGTTCAAATATCTCTACATGAAGGAATAACCGAGACTACAATGTTATAAGTAAACAATAAAGCACACTCCGAAATGATAGTGCACTACCACAAATATACCCTTCAAAAATTCCGAAACAATGATTTAATAGTGATAAAAAGTGTTGTTGTACTAAACACTATTATAAGATAGGGACACATTTATTAGTTCATACAAAAAAGGGGGGCATCATTATCAGTTCTAGAAATAGATTTGATAAAGGCCCTACTACTATAGTGTGTTGTTGAAGTCACATCACACTGCAAAAAATACACAATTATGAAAAATAACCTATATGAAAATAATTTATTTTTATAAAAAAGATATTTACATAATAAAAACACAAAAAACTAAATTATATATATTTAAAATAATTTTTTTATAAATATATTTAAAATTAAAATCCAAAAACATTTAAAAACATCAATGTTTTATTGTCATTGGCACCCAAAATCTCCTATCCAAAAATTCGGATGATTGTATTAGTTTCCAATACAACCAAAACCATGAAAAAAATAATCCTATATAATAAAAAACAATTATGTTAGTAATACTATAAAATAATTAATTATACATATATATGATACAATACGTTAGGAAAATGTCGATTTTACAGAAACGGGGACTATTGAAGTCATAATGGACGAACCATTCTTCAGAATGGGGTGGGGAATATTCCAACACATCACAACAGAGATATGGATCATCTATATAATGTTTTGAAACAATAAAAGCCCTTTCTATAGGTTTTGAATATGCTACATGTCGTTTTTTTAAAATATCATTTTTAAATGAAAACACACACATTGATTCATACCAGTCACATAGTGCATTGGATTAACATGAGACTAATTCCAATGTATCATATATTTTATATGAATCATTTCCCTAATGTAGGAATAACATTAATGTGATTTTTTTTGGTTTTCAATGAGTGGCATAAATTTTGACCTAAAATGGAAATTTTGGACTCATAATAGACACATTGAGTCATACCAGGAACACTGTGTATCTGATTATTGTGAACCAAATTCCTACAAATAAAAAATGACTAATGGTTAATTTTACAATTGTATAAAAAGAGTATAACTGTGTTTTCTTCAATTGGATTATGTCAATTGTGTTTATACGAAAATGTCATTTTGAACAATAAATACACACTTTGAATCATATCGATCAAATAGTGTTTCTATTAGATATGACGTCTATTAATACAATTCATAGTTGGGTTACAAATCATTTTTATAAATTATAAAAATAATCAGTGTGAGTTTCCTTGATTTTCAATAAATGACTGACTTTTTGAAATAAAATGACAATTTTAAACTCATATTGGAATCTTTGAGTTATGATGAGAACACAAGATATAATATTTATGTTTGTACGATTCCTACATGTAAAAAATTACTTATGGGTCATTCCTGAAATGTATAAAAAAATATGGTTGTGTTATCTTTGTTTTGAGCATCTCACATGTCTATTTTACGAGAAATAATTTCAATTTTAAATTAAAAGACACACATGTAATCACACTGGGTACACTGAGTATTGGAATGATGTTTATATTATTCTAAAATGTAGAAAATTAAATATGGGTCATTTTACTAAGGTATAAATACTATCAAAATTCACTTTCTCATTTTGAGAATTCCACTTGTGTTTTTTAATATAATGTCATTTTAAATATAAAACACAAACTTTGAATCATATAGATCACATCAAGTATCTTCATGTTGTGTGACTGAATCCTATATTTAAAAAAATGACAAATATATATGTTTCTTAAATTATGAAGTTAATCCGTGTTCATTTTCATGATTTTCAATGAGTGAATTGCTTTTTGAACTAAAATGACAATATTAATCTAATAAGAGACACTTTGAGTTATACTAGCCACACTATTCATCAAATTGGGGTGATTATTATTTCTAAAAATATGAATTATAGATAATTTTATTAATGTATAAAAACAATTTGAATTCATATTTTTGATTTTGATATTGACACATGTTTTATTACTAAAAGTAAGGTCAATTCTAAATAAAAAGACACGCTTGGTGTCATATTGGGAACACCATGTATAAGATTGAGGAATATAAGAAGCATACACATCAAAAATAACTTATAAATTATTTTAATAATGTATCAATACAATCCAAATTCATTTTTTCTATCATGAGTTTGTCACCTGTCCCTTTCGTAAAATAATTGTCTATTTTTAAGCTGAAGACACACATAGATTCTTACCTGTTATACCATGTACTGGATTGAGGTGTGGATGATTCCTACACATCAATAATGACTTATTTGTTTCCAAAGGTATCAAAACAATATGGATGTGTTATATTAGTTTTAAGTACATCACTTTTGTTTATTACTAAAATGTCATTTTAAACTAGAAATAGACACTTTGAATCATACGAGTCAAATCCTGAGTCTAGTTGACATGAGACTAATTACTACACATCACAAATAACTTATGAATAATTTTACTAACTTATCATGATTACCATAGCATGTTTTATTAGTTTTTAGTGAGTGACATCCTTTTTGAAATAAAAACTAAATTTTTAAGTGATAAAGGATACATTGAGTTATACTTGAGAAAACGTGAATCAAATTGAGGTGCAGATGATTACTAAATGAAAAAAAGAATTATCAGTCATTTTTCTAAATTTTAAAAACAATCTAAATGTTTTACTTTGTTTTATGTATGTCAAATTTATTATTTTCTAATATTAATGTATATTTTAAATTAAAAGAGACACATGAAGTCATGCCATGCACACTATGTATTGGAATGAGGTTTGTAAGATTACTAAATAAAAAAATGACTTATGAATAATTTTACTAATGATCCATAAAAATAAAAATGTGTTTTCTTAGAAAATAGAATGTTACAAGTCCTTTTTAATAAAATTAATGTCAATTTTATATATAAGGGCACACATGGAGTCAAATTGGTAACACCGTGCATCAGAATGAGATGTTCCTAATTTTTAAACACTATAAATGACATATGGATAATTTTATTAAAGTGTCAAAACAATTTGATGGCATTTTATTAGTTTTGAGTATGTAAATTTCAATTGTTAACAAAATTTTATTTAAAAATTAAATACACACTTTGAGTTATACTGGTCACTTCCTGAGTCTGTTTGATGGGAGAATTATTCCAACACTTAAAAAATTAATTAAGAATAGTTTTCCAAATTTATCAAGACAATGGGGCTGGGTTTTCATATTTTTTAGTGAGTGAAACTCCTTTTGAACTAAAATGTAAAATTTAAACTCATAATGGACACCTTGAGATATATTGGGAGCACCATGTATCTGATTCATGTGACTCTGATTCCTATAAATTAAAAATGAATTATAAATATTTGTCCAAATTCATCAAAATAATGTGAATGAGTTAATTTTGTTTTGAGTGTGTCACTTGTCTTTATTAATAAAATTAATAACTATTTAAAATAAAAAGACATAGTTGGAGTCATACCTTGCACACTGTGTATGATATTGAGGTAAGGAAAATTCCTACCTATAAAAAATGATATATGGTTCATTTTAATAAATTATAAAAATAATAATAATAAATTTTCTTGTTCATTTGTATGTCACATGCACTTCTTACTAAATTTAATGTCAATTTTAAAAAATATACACATGGAGTAGGATCCGTCACACCATGGATCCGTTTAACGTGAGGATAATTCTAAAATGAAAGAAATGGCTTATAGATCATTTACTACTATATGAAGATAATACAAATGCATTTACTCTATTTTGAGATTATATATTTGGTTTTGTACAAAAATTAATGTCAATTTCAAATAAAATGTCACACTAGGAGTCATATCATATACACTGTGTATAAGAAAAATTTTCTTATGTTTTTAATAATATAAATAAACAAATCAGAAAAATATATGAAATAATACTTTAATAAATAGTTATTTTTAAAATAAAACCTAATAATTTGAGTCATACAATGTAAATCGTGTTTATTTCATGGTCATAGTGCATTAGTGAAGCATCCTTTTTTATAACGCCATTTCTTCCTGATCTATATTAAATTAACTAAAAATTTGGAACATATACAAATGATGACAAATATTTTGAAAAAAACATGATAAAATTATGGAAAAACTACTAAATAATTCATATAATGTCATACATTCATGTAATATTTGTACATTGTGACAGCACATATGATTCCCAATAACATCTAAACAAATAAATTTCATCCTATGAGTATGAGGTATTTCTATAGTAATGGTAATACCAAAAGAATATAAATATATATAGTATTAATAAATATTTTCAATGAAATATTAATTATCATTGAAAATACCTATTTGGGATGCTAGTTTGGTGATAATATATGACATATATTTGAAATTTTCAGTCATAACAACCACAATCACTTCCATTCATTTCATTCAGACACTCTAGGAACATTGATAAAATTTTGTAATTTGTTTTGTTATGTGTTTGGATAGATAAATATTTTTATATATAGTGTAATACTTATCCACTTGTAGAAGTTTACATGCTCCTTTTATGCATAGAGTGTCCTCATGGGAAGATTTTTATGATATTTAAACACCACCATATAATAATATAAAGCTCACTAAAGCAAAATATAAAATACATAAATTGATTTTATTTTTAATTCATTGGATGTGGTGTATTATAAATTGAAAATGTCATCATGTGTGGTTAGTATGTTGGGTATCCATGAAGTGAATCTGGAAAATAAATCATTAGATTATCCCAGTTGATTATAATGAGTACCCAATCTTTATTGAAAATAAAAATGGAATAATTAATTAAATGAATAAAAATGTATTTTATATGATTAGATTGTAGAGTTTTATGTCTGTATAATTGGTAATAAGAATAGTATAATATTCATAAGCCTTCCTTTAAATGCATTGGCCGAATTTTCTACCATTCCATCAATTTGATTTGAATCCATTATGTCCATTTGTGGGGAAGTTATTTGAGGACTGATGAGTCCATATTTAGGATTATAAGGATTTACCTTTCAATAGTATTGATATAGAGTCTTGCAAAAAATATGAATTGTATTTTGAAATAATTATCATAGTAGATAAAGTATTGGAAAAAATCAAGAAAATTGTCCTTATGTATTCATTTACAATTGATACTCATAGACATTCATATTTGAGGATTTTATTTTCATTCTCATGTGAGATGTATTCAATAATGTCCTCTCTGTATATGTCTTATTAAATATTAAATTTTAAGTTACTACATCTTTATAAACATGTATCAGTAAGAAACTTCAATGTTAGTAAATACATATATTGAAAAAGTTGGGTAATGGTGCTTTGTGAAGATTTTTTTTATTGGTTAGATGATCCTTTAGATAGTTTCTATTTTAACTTTCATTTCACCCATTCCATTGTCCATCTGTAATAACAGTTATCATTTTTTGATGTTTTGTAATTTGTTGTTAGAGATTTAGTGTGTAAAATAAAAGATAAATTCATATATCCTCATCGACATATTTTTTACAAGATATAATATCCATGGTTATAATATTTGAATAACATGATTGACCATATCAATATCTTTTTCATCAAGTGGAACAGGTATCTCGACACTTGGCTCATGAGCTATGCTAATGCCCATGCTCACATGAACTATTAGAAGTTATCTATTGTGTAGAGTGTCTTCATGTATATTTATCATGGTATCCCTCAAAAAAGGTTTCTTTTGGGTGTTGATATATATAAAAAAAATCACTATATAGAATATATTTATAATAATGTTATATGTGTCTATCATATTCGCATTTAACTTAATCAATAATGAGAATATTGATTACATCATCTATGATAGCTCTTTGAGGGGACTAGATTGCCTAAAATATGATGGGGGGAGGGGGGATCTTCATGTATTTGTTGTTCATTAGTTACATTTTATCTTTTATTAGACTCTATAAATTTTCTAGAAACATAGACTTCTAGTGAATTTTTTCTTCAAAAGAATTTAATCACGCATACATCTCTTACATTTTTTTTATATTTTACCCCTTCTTTGTTTTTTTCTAATAATTTATTTCTTTGTGTCACCCCAAAACCCACACTAGTGACATGACCATATAGTTTGGGCCACATCAAAGCCACTGATTGTAGATTTTCGTCCAATAGACCTGAGGGCAATTCATGTGTCTATATTGGATAAAAAATATAGAAAAATAAGTAGTCATCGTTATGTAATACTTATTTAATGAAATTTTTTAGGATGTTATACTTACAAATGATTCCCCTATTTTTTGTGCATTTTCATCAATTCTAATCCCATATTTATATACACATTCACGGAACATGATGTGAAATAGATGTGACTTTGAATTTGGATTCATCAATATATATATAAACAGAGGAAACTCGTAATGTTTTTTTCATGTCACATAGAATTATTACAATAGATATAAAATATTCACCATTTTTTTTCAATTAAAGCATACCCCATCCTTTCTTTATGGTAGGGGTATGTTGGTTTCATTGCCCATTACTTATTTTTAGCATTGAGTTTATATTTTATAAATTGAAAATTATTAATCAATGTAATTAATAAACATATTTCCAGAAAATTAATTTCAAACCACAATGTACCTGAGGGGATGTCTCCTCATGATTACTTGTAAATTCATCATATGATTCTTGTCTTAACAGGTGTCCATAAATCTATGGCAGGTGTGGGTTTATTTTTCCTTTAGCATCATTGATATAAACCTTTAGTATAATTTTTCAAAATACCCTACGATCATTTATTTAAAGCATATATAATTTTCTAGGGAGTCATTTACTATAAATGTACTCTGTAAGGGAAGATTATGTGTAATTCAATGTTTCATTATTTGATTTTTTGGTAATATAAATAAAGGATATCGTAATGTTACCCTAGTCTCTTGCCAAATCAGTGTCTTAAGTTTATGCACAACATTGTTCCGTGAATCTAAATCAAACGACACATGATGATGAGTAGTGAACCCAATGAAACAGCTGAACATGATGTTGTTGGGGTTAACATCTTGGAAAATTTCATTCCATCCAATCACAAAATTGATGATTTTTTATTTCCTTATTAATTTTTCTTAAACCTCCATCGAATGGTGCTACTGGTTATTCTAGGACAATGGTTATTAAAAAACAAACAATTTCCTTATGTTCAACATCATCAATATGTTGTTGATTCGAATTGGTAGCATAAAAATGTATAAATAGTTGTTGGTCTTCTGCATTGGGAGCATTAACAGGTGAGAAACAGATTTTTCATCAGGATTGGGAGAATCGACATGTGTAGAATCCAATATCTATAGAATTGTTTGAATATATGAATTAGATTACATAAATGTACTGGTAAATATAAAATAATATAAGGTAACAAATTTTATATTAAAAAACATGACTATTGAACTCTCTTTTTAAAAATGGTTGAATGAATTTAACCTATCAATGGAGTATCTAGATTTATTAATTATGGTATCCTCAAACATAAAAGGTCTCATCTACATTGTGACTACTAAAAAAAGATTACTTCACACCAAAGAAAGGGTCTCCCTTAGTTGAATTTTAATATGAACCTTAAGTGGTTTTAGATGATAACAGAACTATTGACCACATTCAGTTTGTGGGATTTGGAACATAATATACATTTTATTCCAATAAATAAATTACAAATAGTGCATTTTCATATCCTTCCTAACTGGAATCCACTTTCATGAATCCCAATTGATCTATTTTATCCTTAATCTTGTTATCAACCAACTTTCATTGAAAAATAATCACATAGAATGTCGTATAATCGAACTTCCATATATGTTGATGATGCCAATGTATTCCATATTCACATAAATTAAAATTTTTACTAAGTAGAAGATATTTGCATCGATTTAGCCACAACTGTAACTTCACTATTTTTCATGTTATAAACTAAAATATGTTCATTTGTAAATAATGTATAACCACTGATCACATGACAATCAAATGATAATTCATGTACAATTGGTTCTCTTTCTATCCATCCAAGTCATTCTAAAATTGAATCATTATTTTTATCTAATTCCATAAAAAAATGTCCTCAAAACCATCCTATACATGAATAATAATTTTTATTTGAAGTCCAACTTTTTCCCCTCCTAGATTCAAAATTTGTAAGAATTTTCTTGTGGGGTTTCAAAATATGTGGAAACCTCTAGAATTTAATGTAAAATAGAAATTCTGGCCTCTCCCTATAATTTAATTGTGAATTTGACAAAACAAATTCCTGAAAATCCTTCACCCACAAGACAACAAGTTTGATGAGAGTTCAGTAGACCAGTGCTTTCCACACCAGTGTATCACTCTGCAATAAAGCCTTCTGGATGATTTCTGTTTTTTATATACACTTTCAAAATATTTATATACCATTCAATAGGGACATCCATATTTAATATACATGGCCACATTGTTTATTCTCTCTTACCAAGTGAACTATCATGTGAACCATCATATTAAATAATTTCAATGGGAAGGAAATTTATAATTTATATAATATGAGGGAAATTTCCATTTACATAGTTGGAAATTTCTCTCAGTCCATAACTTTATGGCATATATCTTTGACAAAGAAACATATATCGGTTAATGTATAATGCAAAATCATTAAAAAAATGAAACATAAATCAATAGGCATTATATCTTGCATAAAAAAACATGATTATCAAGTGATTTCAGACACTTTAAATTTAAATCAGTCATTGACATGATATTCTTGACCTTCAATGTGACCCTAACTAGAAATATTACATCATTCAAGAAGATGTAAAACTAATATATCTCTTGCATGGAAATAGTTTAAGAACACAGAGAATTAAAATTATATTTTTCACCCTTCAGTGGCGCTAAATATTCCTTTATTCCCATATCATTCAAGTCCAACCTAACCTTAATTCCATTTTTCTAGTGCATTTAGGAATTTTCCAAGGACACTATATTGTACATTTTTTCAAACTTGAATAATATCAA
This sequence comes from Viscum album, assembly GCA_963277665.1. Lineage (NCBI taxonomy): Eukaryota > Viridiplantae > Streptophyta > Magnoliopsida > Santalales > Viscaceae > Viscum > Viscum album. Next base: position 1,405,353,351 of record OY728160.1, read on the forward strand.
GAATATGTCTATCATACAATAAATTATTTTGTATTAATTCAAAAAAAATATTAATATCGTTTTCAAATAAGTTCTCGTAATGGTTTTTGAAAATTTTTACCAAAACAAGTGTCTATATATAGTTATTAATCAAGAAGTTGATCACCTATTAGTGGACGAGTTGTGGTAGGTTCTTTTGAACTCACATCATATGATGTCGTCCATAATATATCCTCTTTTCATTGAGGTAAAAGTAAATGATGTACAAGAGATGTAATATTTTATGAATTTTCCACCATAATTGTCTGTGAACCATGTTAAAAAATGGGACAACTTTTAGTTTCTTTAATGGCATATCCTGAAAAATTTCCATTAGTGGTAATGTCATTTATCATCCCATATAACATGGTTCTCAACAGGAAATCTTTATTTTTATAAGAATCCTACAATGTGAAACCTAAATCCCATAATAATTTCACATCATTGATTAATAGGGCCAAAAAACAAAATAAAACATCATTAACTAATTTTTTTAGTCGTGATATAAGCATAGATAACATAATGTATTTTCATTTGATACATAATCATGGTTGATAGATATAATTTTACAACATAACTGGACATGTACTATGAGTATTCCATTTAAAACAAAAAAGGATTCCTTCCATCTGTAGATAAATCATGATAAAGGTTTCCCCACTCATTTCCAGATTCTGGACATACAAGGTCAATTTTCTTCTACTAAGAAGAGTATTTCGAGTGACGAAATTTCCCATATTTATTTCTTATATATGCATGCAACATCAATTACCTTGGAGCCTCCTCATATCAATATAAGAAAATAATAATTGGAATGATTGGACAGTACACTTAAACATTCATAGCACCATATTCATATTTATTGTATTGATAAGAACCACACTATTGGCAACCTTTATGTTATTTTTATTCTTATTTTAGTATGTTATATTGTAATTTTGAAAAGCATTTATTCTATAAGAGATCAAACCAATTGAACACAACATTCATTTAGTGTCATATATTTGGATGGAAAGATCATTATATTCGAGGAGAATACCATTTAAGAGATTAATTAGACCAGTAATACCGAAATCACCCCATACATTTCAAAATTTTAAATTATAATACATTAGTTTGGTTGACAATATTGTATATTTACAAGAACAAGCATACAATAGTATCTTTTCAAATCTATTAAACTTCTAAAACAATTTTGTAAAAACATAAAGTTTATATTCAAGTATCATTATCATTTCCTTAATATGATTCTCATAATCATGGACAAATGTAATCACATAATTGATATGGTCTTATTCACAATCCATACCCCATGTTTATTCCATCAATTATAACTTTCATCTATTCCCTGTAAGATCAAGTTCTCATCCAACTAAAATGGACTAACTAGCCATGAATAACAACAACGTAAACATGGACCCAAGATTTGAGAAGGTTCATATGCCTGATCATTTACAAATATGATAAACTATTTCACCCCATCTTATGCCTCTCTTTCATATGATGGGAATCCATCCAATTTCGATTCATATCCATCCTTTTTGATTTGGTAATATTAATATTATACAATATAAAAAATGCACAAAAAGGGCCTTTAAAATAATGTGAACCCAATATTTTAATGTTTCAAATAATTTCCTCATGCATTGAAGGAAACAAGTAATTGAATTTACTAAAAGAAATACCCCACACAGGTGGTATGTGTTATCCTCTAAACTCATCCAAAATGATCAATAGTACATTGCATGGGATGACTACTCTTCAGGGTAGTTCAAGAAATTTTGGTGGATTTCTAGAAGATATTGGGAACGAATCTCAGGATTTTTTTTCTCAGTGCTTAAAAAGCAATGATAAGACAAGTCTTTATCTACGCTAATATTCTAACGCTAATAAAGAGTGATTTTATTAGGGCTTTTTAGCACGGATATAGATGTATCGTTATTAGTGTTAAAAAGGGCTGATAAATATCTAATTTTAAAAATATATATATTTATATATATTTATAATTATGAATTAATATATTTAAAAATATTTCTTTATATTTTTAAGTACATGTATATATATTTATATATATTTATATAATTAAATATCTTTACAATAATACATATATTTATAAAATTATAAATATAATAAATATTTTTCTTATTTTAATATAACTATTAAAATTATATATATATATATATAATTAAATATATATATTTACACATTTATATATATATTTATATTATTATATTTATATTTATTATTGTATAATTATATATTTAAATCATAAATGTATTTAAAATTTCATTTAAATATATTAATTATATAATTTTAAAATATATTTTAAATGATGCAAAATAAATAAAATCGAATAAATATTATTCATATAAATTAAAAAATATATTGAAATTATTACATATTTATTAAATAAATATATGTATAAATAAATATTATAAAATGATAAAATATTTCTTTACATTATTAATGAATATATAATAATAATAAATGTATAAATTAAATTAAATAAATTATAAAATATTTAAAAATGAATTCATAACACTTACTTGAATTAAAAACATAGGTATGTACACATACACATATACAAACTCATACATATACATACACACATGTATATAAACACATGCACATACATATAAGTAGTTATAAATGTACATTTAGATTTTAAATATATTATATTAGTATAGATATATATCTAAATTAATATACTCTTTTATGTATTAAATAATTATTTAGATAAAATATAAGTATATTATACTTATTTTAAATATATATACATTTTTTAATTAATTTATATAAATAAAATAATAAATACATTGAGTAATATAAATTTGATAAATTTTTATATAAATATTTATGAAAATAAATTAATTTTTTCTTACATTATATATAAATAATATTTATATATTAATTTAAATAATTAATAATAATATATATATACTTATTGTTATATATATATATTATTTAAAAAATATGTAAATATAAATAAATATATTTATTTAATATTATAATTATAAATAAATATTTTTATAAATATTTATATATTTGTATAAATATATTTCTATAATTACATATATATATAAGATAATACATATATATATTAATATATAAGGATATATAATTGTAAATATAATAAATATAAAGTGTATAGATATATTTTTTAATTTTTTATAATTATTTGAATATATATATTTATCATTCAAATTGTAAATAAATATATTTTTAAAAATTTATAATTAAATATTAACACATTTGTAAAATAAAATATATATATATATATATATATATATATATTAATATACTTAATTATAAATCTAATAAACATGTTTATTACTTAAATATACTTATTTTTTTGAATACATGAGGCACACAGACTCCCTTTTTAGATAAAAACAAAAAGTACAAAGGAGGAGCATTATAACTAAATAGAAGATAATGAAAAGAAATTAGATTCCTCATGATCGACTTCTCAAGCTGTGATGAGAGGAGCGACCGCCCCTTCCATGAGGATTTGATCCTCTTCTCAATGTTTTCTCCTTCATTCGTGACCCACCTAGGTCATCTCGGAGACTAGCATCAATAACACCCACCTCCTCAACAACTTTAAAATCATGAACATTGCTTTGACCATCCTCTTCACTAATACCTGGCCTAAGAGACTCAAATTAATCATGAGTAGTTTTCATCAAAAAAGGTTTTCCATCACATGAAAATTACATTTATATCACATAGTAGTGTAGGAGAACATTGTTATGTTCTTAGTATTATCCAATGGGCATTTTGAAGATTCCCTAGAAGAGAAACCATTCCCCTTATCATTTTATCCAATGGAGTAGCAACCATGCTTCTATGAACAATATGTGGAGTCGAGATGAGATCCTTCTCAAAAGATCATATCCTTGGAGGAAGTAAGATAACCAATAGATGAAAAATAGATTTTTTGTCATTTAGAAGTTCTCAAACATCAATTCCCAGAATCTTTATTATCTATGTTCCCAAATCTTAGATCACTTCTATCCAAAAGGGAAGTAGACATTATATATTTTCACTAATTAGGAGTAACATTTCCAATATCCTATTGGGTGCTTCAAGCCTCCCTATAAAGAATAGTTGGCATCTTGCTGCCCTTAGCAGGCCAAATTCAGGAACTCTTTCCACCTTAAATGCATGTGGAATCATGCCCATAGGTTTAGGCTCGCCTTTAAGGCTGGGAGGGAAAGTTGTAATCTGATCATGGGGATTTATAACAGTGATACAAGTGTATTTAAAATAATGTCATATATTTTCCTATGTATCACCCTCAATCATTTCCACTATATGGCTAAAGGAATGTGGAGTAGATGAATGTGCGTATGACTCATTTGAAACCATGTTCTCACTCAAATAACTCATATGAGATCGAATAAATTAAATAGAACTAGTCATTCTAGGATGAATGATGTCCTTCACTATATTCAAAATAGAGGCGGACTTACACTTTTCTATAAAAGAAGTAGTGAGAGCCATTTTAGACTTAGGTGTGTTATCCTCCAACTTTTCCTTCATATTTAAATTTTTGGAGTTGAAATTTTTTTTCTTTCTATTGGTTGCTATCCACAAAATCTTGTGCAGAAGATTCCCTGTCAGAGTGGCAATCCATGGAATCCTCCTCCTCCTCCTCGTCGTCAATTAAATTCCTAGTTACGGGATATTTACAAGCAAAACTAGTTGAAACACCTTCATCATCAATGTCCCCATAGATTTCACAGGCTAATTAATTGAAAAAATAGTGGAAACTCAGATAGTGTTATTTAGAGGCAAATAGTTCAAAAGAATATTACCTTCTATGCAGTCATAATTTGTGAGGATCTATAATAAGAACTCTTTCACCCTGAGAATAAACTGTAGCATCTTGTTCATTCCACTAAACACAGATATAATTATATTGTTTTAAATCAGAGGAATGAGAAGCAACAGTCATGGAGTGATCACTCAATAGATAATTGCTCAAATTAATTTTCTAAAAAACCGAGGCATGAGCCGTAACACCCATCGGATGATCATTAAATATATTTTAAGGGTTTTTTAGTTGAACTTTTCTTGAGTTAATTCTAAAAAAATAATATATTTTTATACATTTATATTTATTTGAAATATATATTTGTTATAAATTTATAATTACTGAAATATATATTTATTTGTTTATAATTTTTTAAATATTTTTTTTAAACCATTATATATTTATTCAAATAATTAAAAAAAATATTAATATATCTTATTTTTATTAATTATATACATTCATTTTTTGTATTTAATGTATATAATTAAACATTCTTTTTTGAATATAAATCTGATAATTTTATATATTGTAATAATATTTTTTCTTAGAAATGTCTATTAGCACTCTGAATAGTGAAAATAAATATCCACCATTATCAAATTTTTTTGTGTGGATAAATGTAACCTCTGTTAGTTATTTTTTCTAGGGCCGATAAAGGTGACCCATTTATTAGAGAATTTTGTTATGCATTGATAAAATTATGAACTAGGAAAGTAACTATCTATGGTATTCATATATTCACATCATAGGAGTGAAGATTGTCGTAGCCAACTCTAGGTCCTGAGATTTATAGTTTTTCTCATGAGGAATCTACTACTTCAACCCATATATTATTACTTCCTATGTCTTCATCAACATACAGTTCAGAAAAGATCCAGAGGCATCACAATAAACTATGTACTTCATTCCCTCCACTGGTATTCTCAAAAAAGGATCACCCATCAATGTTAGCCTCAACTCATCGATGACTCTTTCAAATAGTCTAGTGTGGGTAAAAGACCACCCTTTCAGCATTAGGGTGGTCAAAACTCTACATTACTAGGGACTTATTTTTTGAACCAATTATAGTACCCTACCAAACCAAGGAAAATTGTCACCTCTGTCACTTTGTTCAGTGACTCCTAAGAAATCCCAACATCAATCCTTGATGGGTCCATAGCTAATAAATTTACAAAATGAAATTCCCATGAATGTAAACCTGATGGATAGAGAACAAGAACTTCAAAATATTACCATAAAGATGGTGCTCCTAATGAAATCCTAGAACTTCTTAAAATTATTTGTATGATCCAAATTAGATGTTGAGTAGATGTGTATGAAATAAATGAAGGCAACCCCAAGTCTGTCCCAAGTATTGATGGATGATCTAGTCCACTAGAGATGTTGACCACATAGTTTTAATGATCACAAACTCATATTTTTAATAATAATAAATAATTTAATGTTTTCCTATAAGTGATAAGTATTATGAGAAAAAGTGATAAATCCATCTATGTGTGAGACACGATTGGGAGCGACACCATTTTCCATGACACACCATTAATATAAAAAACTCTAAATCTGAGACACTGTGTGGACTTCATGCCGTTAGATAGTCAAACCACTAGATTGATGAATCAAAAATTTATGATACACCATCGGTAAACAAAACACTAGGATGTCATGCTGCCAGAACAAAAATGTTTCTATGTCTGATATATTTCTAGATGAGGCACCATCAAAGTCACGCAATCAGTATCATTCCACCATTACAGAATTCGACTATGTATAAGACACTGTATGAGCATACACGAGTGGATGATACATAATTAGTTGAGACACCACCAATATAGTGAAAATTTGGATCTGTTTAATATAACAACAATATCATTCCACTTGAAAAACATTCTATCAATTGAGATACCATCGAGTGATACACCAGAAGATCCTAAGACACCATCACTCTTTTTATGATTTTACTTATTTTTAATTACATTACTATAACAAGTATATTAATCAAATTTAATACTATTTACTAATTTAATGAGTATATATTAAATGTATGATAAAAATTATGTCAGAATGTGATTTATAGGGAAGAAGAAAATTTAGATGTTCCTGCATCACATAAAAGGGGAGCACACTCCCTCATAAAATTATATAGAGAACAAAAAGCAGAAAAGTAGAATGAGAAGAGAAACAAAACAAAGAGAAATAAATTAGGAAGAAATCATTACTGCTGAACATACATAAAGACAAACCTAATTTCAAACAAGATGTGCTCTCCTACTACAACATTTGATTGTAAGCTGAACTACACATTCACATTTTCCACATTCCTCGAGTTTATGAACAAGATATTGAGACACTCTATTTTATTAATGTTTTAAAAATGACTTCAAGTAAGATTATTTTTTGAACCAAATCTAGATTCATAATCTATATTTCAATAGACCGAACATGTAACACCCCAAGATTTCATAGTATTTACTTCTTCAAAACAATTCAATAACTTTCACTACACGTAACACCGACTTCAAGCGCACCATGACTTACCAAACAAGCAGTTCAAAAGAGGTTATGAATAGTATTAACTAAATTTTGAACCTTATATAATCCATATAATTTTAGAATCCATATTATGAGCTTATTAGACAAAATTTAATAACAAATTCATTTTCTCAGATAAAAGAAGTATTTTTCAAAAATGCACTTTTACCAACATTAATAGTGAACCCTTTTTAAATCCAAAATTTTAAACTTTTATATATTCAATTTGACTAAATAAATATATTCTTTAGAATTTGGGCATCAAAAATTTACAATGTAAAACCCCTAGATTCCACGATATGCATCTCTTTGAATAATACAATAGCATGTGTTGTACGCAACTTCAAGTTCTAACAAACACTACAACCAAAAAAAACTAGCCGTAATGAATAGTAATACCTAATTATTAAAATTTAATAAATTTTATCTTTCAAAATGGACTTCATTTTTGGATTTCTAATATCGAATTTATCCTAGGGTGAAATTTTGGTACTTTTCGGATAACTTTTATATTTTAATGAATAGTGAAAATTACTAAATTTTAATTAACAACAACTTTTTTAATAAAAATAAATAGTAGTGATAAATTATGAATTTGAGTGGTTTTTAAGTACATTTAGAATATAGTTTTACCATTTAATACAATTTTGGTCATTAGACATAATTTTACAATTAAACCGGATATAAAAAATGTCAATCTTTTGATAGTTATTATATCTTAAAAACACGCTTTCTGTTTTGACAGAGAAAAATAATTTTAAATTAATTTCTGTCACTTATATGTTTGGAATTTGGAAAAATGGATTCCATATTTGGAATCAAGATGTCCAAATTGTTTAAATAGGTAAATTTTAATTTTAGACATTTTGAATAATTAAATCGGTAAACATTTTATTTAACATGGTTAATGGGTAAATCCGGTAAATAAGGGTTAAAAATAATATTATAATAATAATAAATTACCCTAAAACGTGTAATAACCTTATTTGTGGATACATGTCCGACCATGTACCTCTTCGGGTCCATTTTGGGACCCCATGGATCCACTTGTAAGTGATAATGACAATTTATATTAATTAAGTCAAAATAAATACAATAATGGTCTAAGCATATATCGTTTAGAAAAACAATTTTTACATGGGGTTATATATGTTGGATTTTCAAATGTAAATATTAATTGGAAATCTAAAAATATTTCCTATATAATAGTATTTTATTTATAATTTTTAGACATAATATATTTTAATTTATTTATGACACAATGGTGGTGCAGTAATTACCTAATTAATGAAAAATTAGAATAATTGATATTATAAATACCCAAATAAATGTAATTTGAGACTTTTTATAAATAAAAAAAAAATTCTAAGAAAATATTACATGTTAGTATTTATTTAATTAACTTTTTTCGAAGTAATCATTCTGTAATGATTTTTACAAATATCAATTATTGAATAGTGTCAAAATTGACATAAAATAGTTTTTAAAACAAATATTATATTATTAATTGATATTAAATTCCAAAAAATCTAAGGATTTTCCTAGAGACTTATATCATTATATTTGTATCATTAATAGACCACTTTGGGGTCTCTTTGTGGTATATAGTATGTTTATTAACTATATAATATAAAAATACAAAGTGACATGGTAAGGGTCAAACTAATTAACTAAGAGTTAAAACTAAAGGATAATGTTAAAATAATGACCCAAAACTGTCTAAATTCTATTGGTTGAGTGGTTTTAGACCCATCCCCACCTTAAGCTTTAAATAATCCACTTTGGAGCAATAAGAAACCGAATATGAATTTATTATAAAATAATATTTCTAGCTTTTCCAAAGGTGCCCCTCACCCCTCTTATAAAAGGTCACTCCTCCTTCTCATTAATTCACGCTTTAAAAGCCTTTTGGTTCGGCCAAACCCTATCCAAATACTCTAGAAACTTCCCTAACTTCATCCTAGAGGCCTTCCTTTAGTCATAAATCCATCCTATGGAGCCCTTTTGATCAAATCCAAAGGAAGAACCCGAAGAAGAGGTAATGATTTCACCACCCCTTTTCAAGTTATTTCTTTATCCACTTCTTCTATATTTGTTATTACCATTATAAAATAATAACTCTAGTATATTATATATAATTTTATTTTATTATAAAAATGTACAACCATATTCAATATTCTATCCATCCTTTGAATGACATGTCAACATACGTGCGTACGTAAGGCTTACCGTCTCCACGTCGTGGTGTAATTGTTATTCAATAAATTATTATTTGGATGGGTATAATAATGATGTGTGATTCATGTAAATAATAAATATAACATGATAATGATTCTGTATATATGATATACCATCCAATTAAATATTATTTTAATATCAAAATAATGATATTGTCGCTCGTGCATACGTATGGACTACTCTCTCCACGAACGCGATGAGATTCATTCTCCATCGTATCCATTCAAGTATAATTCTCATTTGATGATTAATAATAGTATCTAAGGACTTGATATCATTCTGAATATGAATAAGATACAACCTATCCATGAAAAACACAGCTTATGTAACAAAACATATAAATGAAAACGAGTAAGTTAACAACTGAAACGACGATATTTCTTAAATATTATTAACAAAGCAATGTTAAAAGATCATATATGATATCATATTAATATATATGAATCTTGTGTAATTTAATAACAATTATTTCACCATTATACAGGAGGTTAACCTACCCTCAACCAAGGAAAAGTATAAGGTAATGGTTAATTTTACAATCACTTTATTAACTGAGGTTGTGTATACGTAATTATCTACTGGGATCTCTTTATCATCCACATCCATGTTCCTTAAAAATGTATTTAAAAACATTTTTAATATTTACTAGACAATGGTTTAAGGTCATTTATACACTTATGTGTTTTGAAAGGAATCTTTCCATCATTTTCCAAACAAGTTACTTTTTAACCTTTTCGAAAAATTGAAGGTAACAATGTCTTTTTAAAATTATACGGCAGGAGCAGTTATTTTCTGCCTTTATAAAATCGCCGAAGCTTCCCTTACAAGATTATAAGAATATTTTCAAATTAAATGTTTTTTTTATAATTATGTGACTTTTAAATGATTTCAAAATGAATATTTTAAGAATTTTTGAAAGGTACTATTTATCAAGATCATAATATTAAATGGTTTAAAGATTTATCTTTCTAAATATTTTTAATTAATGTCCATGTTTTCAAAATAATTTGAAGGATTTATTTATATGGACATGAATTTTTTGAAATGATATTTATTTTCAAAAGTTTCAAAGTGATATGGGACACTTTGATTCAAAAATCTTTTTTAAATTACGTCCTTTAAAAATGTGTGACTTTTCAATCATTTCGAGAAAAGAGATATTTCTCTCAAAATGTTTTCATTTCATCTATGTCAACATCCTTTGAGGGATTTTAAGCTTATTTGAAGCTGATTTATTATGATACAAAACTTTTTTATTGTATTGATGGTTTTTTGATATGTTTTACTGTGGATGTTTTATTTTTATACCATTCATGGTTTATGGAGAAATTATTGTCATTCCGTATGCTAGTTTTAATACCTAATGTTTATGTTATGTTTAAACCTTTTCATATGGGAATGAATTGGACTTAGTAAGTGACGGGGGGAGCCCACTATAGCTCCTTGATGCATCATTAGGTCTCATGAGACAAACTAGTGTCTTGGCACAAGGCATTGACAAAATCTTATTTGTATTATTGGCACAAGGCCTTGGCTATGTGGTTATGATAGTCTGGCATTATGCATTCCATCATTATTAATGTGGTTATTGATATTGCATGTGACTATTAGATTAGTAGAATGTCCATGTGAATAAGTAAATGGAATTATTTTATTTTATTTTTTCTATACTATGTTGAAGTTCAAGTTTAAAAGGCTTTTGTTTTAGTTATACATTGCCTTAAATGTTTATTCTTATTTATGAAAGTTTCTGAAATATTTTTATCCTTACTGGGAATTTGAGTTCACCCATTTTCTATGTTTTATTTTTCCCAGGATATGAAGAAGTAATTTATCAATGACCTGTAGGGATAGTATGAGGTGATAAGAGTGTGGTGTATGGAGGCTATATTGTTGAAGTTTTCATTTTATGATGTAATGTAAACTTTATTAATGTATCTTGTTATTCCAAGGCTACTAAACTAATCGGTCTTTCGAGACTTGATCTTTCTTATGATCATGCCAATGTTATGTAATAATGTACCGACTCTGGGTATCTAGGGTCGGGGTGTTACAGTTGGTATTATAGGAAGTTTAGTACAAACTTTGGAAGCTAGATTTGGATAAACTATAATTAGAGCACATATATTTAAGATGGAACGTGAGGATTAGTATAGAAGAACTTCCTAGAATTTTGGTATTGTAGAGATTTTGTGAGTTTTCCGAGTAATACATCCTTGTCTGGATACGAGCAGGTAGAGGCGGCTCTGGCACCGATGTATCTAGCGGTAAAACACGAAAACACCGCTTTGAGCTAGACTCGAACAGGAACTAGTGCATGACAATGGGCCTTGTTGTACTCTTGGTTATGACACTCCCGGGGGACATGCTTAGGATAATTATCATTTTCTTTACAAACCATTATAAAGGGTTTATGAGAACATACTTCCTCAAAGAAAACATTTTTATGATTATGGATTATATCCATAAATAGTTCAATTTATGTTAAGTGTTTTACAAGTATGGAATTATGTATTTCGATTCATAAACTGATCTAGTTTATGAAATTGTTTAGAAATGGCACCCAATAGAAGGAATGAGAACTCCAACAATAGGCATGATCCAATGAGTAAGGAGGATCATATATTTCATGGTCTTAATCCATAATTTAGAAAATAAATAGTCTCCCATGTATTATCATCATATAAAGAAACAATATCATGTGTTGATAAGATAAGTAAAGAGTTTACTGAGTACTATGGCTTTTAAGGGAAGCAAGAGAAAAAAGGATGGAAGAGAGAACATTGGATAAATGGAAGAGGGAAAAGAAGAATTTTCCCATATGTGATAACTGTGGGAAGAAACACCCTGGAACTTTCCTGAAAGGAATGGGAGTTTATTATTACTGTGATGGAAAAGGGCACAAAGTACGTGACTACAAGGGTAAGAAAATGGTTTCAAATGTACAATGCTTCATTTTCAAGGAGTTTGGACACTACACGAACCTATGTCCCAGTCATCAGACTATGATGCAAATGATTCTATTGGATAATAATCATGTTATGATACTACCACAGATGAAGAGGAATGATTAGAGTTCTTATGTTGAATATATAATTTGATTTTTGTATCAACAATGATCTTGTTATAATAATTATGGAGTATATAAGGATTATAATGTAGTACTATTTCATTAAGGACTTGAGATTGTGTGGAACAAAGAAGAGTGAATGAATTACAGGTTAAATTTTTGGAAAATATATGGTCGATAGAAATATAAACCATAATATGGTTCTGATACGAAGGTAGTGATTTTAGAATAATACATGATTGATATGGATAAATTATATTGGATATTCTTGACTACCTTGAAACTGATTAATGATTTCTATATTCCATCATTGACGGGGTTTACAACATTTTTGGATTGAAGGAGTATATCCATTATTTTTTAAGGAATAAGGGATCATGAATGTAATCAATAAGGTTTTATGGTAATTTAGGATGTTGTAGTGTTTTAAAAGAATACATGATGAAGGTGTTCACATGTTATTATGCAGAAAAAAGGATCTTAATTGTGTGTACCTTCCTTATAAATTTTGGACTTAAGTATTTTGGATAGTTCTAGTTTGGATTATTTTTGATTTCAATAAAAGGACAACCCGGAGGTCGGGCGACAACTCGTCACATCCGGCAAGGCCGTGAGACTTGAACCCACAACCCGAAGGTCGGGCGACAACTCTCTCAACATCCCTAAATTCATCCTAGGGGCCTTCCTTTAGTTAGAAAGCTAACCTAAGGAGCCCTTTTGATCAAATTAAAATGAAGAACCCGAAGAAGAGGTATGATTTCACCACCTCTTTTCAAGTTCCTTTCTTCTTCTACTTCTTCTATCATTGTTATTACCATTATAAAATAATAAATCCAGTATATTATATAAACTTTGTTGTTATTATAAACATGGTACAACCATATTCAGTATTCTATCCATCCTTTGAATGACATTTCGACATACGTGCGTATGTACGGCTTACCGTCTCCACGTCGTGGTGTAATTGTTATTCAATAAATTATTATTTGGATGGGTATAATAATGATGTGTGTTTCATGTAAATAATAAATATAACATGAAAATGATTTTTATATATGATATACCATCCAATTAAATATTATTTTAATATCAAAGGAATGATATTGTCGCTCATGCGTACGTACGAACTACCGTCTCCACGAACGCGATGAGATTCATTCTCCATCGTATCCATTCACGTCTAATTCTCATTTGGTGATTAATAATAGTATCTAAGGACTTTATATAACTCTGTATATGAATAAGATACATCCTATCCATGAAAAACACGGCCTACGTAACAAAACATATAAAATAAAATGAGTAAGTTAACATCCGAAACGACGATAATTCTAAAATATTATTAACAAAGAAATGTTAAAAGATCATATATGATAAGATATTAATATATATGAATCGTGTATAATTTAATAACAATTATTTCCCAATTATACAAAAGTTTAACCTACCCTCAAACAAGGAAAAGTACAAGGTAAGGGTTAATTTTACAATCTCTTTATTATCCGAGGTTGTTTATACATAGTTATCTACTGGGATGTCTTTATCATCAACATACATGTTCCTTATAGATGTATTTAAAAACATTTTTACTATTTTCTAGACAATGGGTTAATGTCATTTATACCCATATGTGTTTTGAATGGAATATTTCCGTCGTTTACCAAACAAGTTACTTTTTAACCTTTTCGACAAATTTAAGGTAATAATGTATTTTTAAACATATACGGTAGGTGCAGTTATTTTCTGCCATTATAAAATCATTGAAGCTTCCCTTACAAACTTATAAGAATATTTTAAAAGTAAATGTTTTATTTTATATTTATGTGACTTTTAAATGATCTCGAAATGAATATTTTAGAAATTTGTGAAAGGTACTCTTTATAAAGATCGTAATTTTAAATGTTTTAAAGATTTATCTTTCTAAATATTTTTAATTAATGTCCATGTTTTCAAAATGATTTTAAGGATTTATTTATATGGACTTGAATGTTTTGAAATGATATTTCTTTTCAAAATATTCAAAGTTGAATGGGAGACTTTTATTCAAAAATCTTTTTTAAATTACTTCCTTTATAAATGTGTGACTTTTCAATGATTTTGAGAAAAGAGATATTTCTCTCAAATAGTTTTGATTTCATCTATGTCAACATCCTTTGATGAATTTTAAGCTTATTTGAAGTTGATTTCTTATGATACTAAACTTTTGTATTGTATTTAAGGTTTTGTGATATGTTTTAGTGTGGATGTGTTATTTTTATACCATTCATGGTTTATGGAGAAAGTATTGAAATTTCGTATGCTAGTTTTAATACAATGTTTATGTTATGTTTAAACCTTTTCATATGGGAATGCATTGGACTTAGTAAGTGATAGGTGGGGCCCACTATAGCTCCTCGATGCATCGGTAGCTCTCATGAGACAAACTAGTGTCTTGGCACAAGGCTTTGACAAAATCTTATTAGTAGTCATGGCACGAGGCCTTGGCTATGTGGCTATGATAGACTGGCATTATGCATTCCATCATTATGAAAGTGGTTATTGATATTGCATGTGATTATTCGATTAGTATAATATCCATGTGAATAAGTAAATGGAATTATTTCATTTTATTTTTTCCATACAATGTTGAAGTTCAAGTTTAAAAGGCTTTTGTTTTAGTTATACATTGCCTTAAATGTTTATTCTTATTTATGAAAGTTTCTGCTATATTTTTATCCCTACTGGGCATTTGAGATCACCCATTTTCTATGTTTTATTTTTCTCAGGATGTGAAAAAGTAATTTATGAATGACCTGCAGGGATAGTATAAGGGGATAAGAGTGGGGACTATGGAGACTATATTGTTGTAGTTTTCATTTTATGACGTAATGTAAACTTTATTAATGTATCTAGTTATTCCAAGTCTACTAAACTAATCTGTCTTTCGAGACTTGGTATTTCTTGTGATCATGCTGATGTTATGTAATAATGAACCAACTATGGGTATCTAGGGTCGGGGAGTTACATAACACTTATAAACACTATATTTTTTGATTGATCAATTATATTTAGTTTTACTACTTTTTGTTCAGTGTGTGTGCTTACTCTACTTTACCACACACACTACCTCCTGAGCGAAATCAGATGATACTCAATATGGTCAAAAATTTGTAATTTTTTTCATTAACTGATAAAAGTGGTAGAGGTCCCTCTATGACCAATTTCATTTTAATCCCACATATAACTATGGAAGAGGGTGTGTGTGACCTGGATAGTTGTAAATAGTTATATAAACTCACTCTAGGTAGTTGATAATATATTTTATTTTATATAAACTTTATGGAGGTGGGTCATCACAAAGTGGGGAGGATGAAGTATCAACTTGATATTGATCCTCTTGTATTCATTATTTACACTGTTTGTTTTAATTTTTTAATTTTTTATTTCCTCTTTAAAACTAAAAATTGTTTTAACTGTAAAAAATATATATACAATACTAATTTATCTTAATTATCTTTCATATAGTATTTTAATCAAGTAAACTGATTTCAGAGGATTTAATTATTTTAATATTATTCAATAGATACATAATGAATATTTAAGAAAATATTTAGAAATATTATTATATATATCATAACACTTATTTTGATATTCATTCCCATATTTATACATTCGGTGGATTTCAAAATAATCAAATTTTTGAAGAAATTTTAATTTTGTACTAAATTCCCCCTTCATAAAATACTCACTCCGACAAGAATTTGGTATCAGAGGTGTGTTTTAGTTGATATTCATGTTTTCAAACTAATTTCAACAATTATTTTAGTTATGATATAAAGTTATTAAATTTATATTAATTCTAAATTCAGTTCTTTAAAATGGATAACAGACAAGTGGGTTCTTCTTCCAACATACCTCCTTTCATAAATGGTAAAAATTATTACTAAAGGAAAATAAATATGAAAATGCACATAAAAAGCATGGGTTCTGAGATTCTTCTATAAAAGATGAAATTGTAATAACTAATACATCAAGAAAGACTTGGGATGAAACAAAAAAATTTGTATACAATAGTAATTGTAAATATATGAATCCATTTTACTATGCCCTTGGTGATGAAGAGTTGAATAGGATTTTTTCTTGAAAATAGATTTTGATCTATGGGATACTTTGTATTTTTTCCATGAGGGAACTTATATTGTTAAATAAAAGAGGATTAATAACTATAATATTTAATGTGATAATTTTAAGATGAATCATGAAGATCCCATTTTAGATATGTATCTTAGGTTTAATGATATTTTTATTAAAATGAGCTCACTAGGAAGCCTACATCTAATAATGATCAGATAATGAGATTGTTGTGATGTCAACCAGAAAGATAGAGATTCACATAAGTTGCAATAATGGAATCGTGTGATATAAGTAAAATATCTATTAAGGAGTTCATTGTAAATATTATGATGTATGAAGAAGAGGTAAAAGTCAATTTTGATGAAGATGAGGAACCTAAGAGAAGGTATGAAGCATTCAAGATGACAACCTCCAGACTACAAAATGAGAAAGTGAAGGAAAAATACCAAACAACAGATTCATGTGAAAGTGAATCAAATTATGATAGGGATGAGGGAATAGTCCACCTATCTTGAAGGTTTAAGAAATTTTTCCAAAAGAAACTGTTTTTCAGAAAACCAAACTATAAATGAAAATGTGACAATAGAGGAAATTGTAAGAAAAAGGATGATGATCTAAAAAAAGTTATTTGCTACGGATGAAAAATAAATGGTACCATAAAATATCATAGTCGAAAGTTGATATACAAAAATAAATATGATGATAACGACAAAAGATAAAACAATTCCATGAAAGCCACATGGAGTGCATCTGTAAACAGATCTTGTGACTCAAATTATTCACATTAAGAAAAGAAGGATAAGGATGATATGAATTTCATGAAAAATGTAAGGGTGGTTCTTGATTTACCTATTGTTTCTAATATCTTTCCTATGTATGGGTCTAAAAATTTTGATAATGAACTAAATGATGATGATAATATATCAAATAAAAAATTATTTGACTACTGAAATATTATATAGGACCCATTTCATGAGTTAAAGGATAAATAAAATGTTCAAAAAATATAGCATGCTCTAACTATGAACTGTAAATATGAGATATTTCTATAAATTACGAAAAATCTTCAAATACTCAAACAAAATAGTGAACTTAAACTATTTAATATAAAATTGAAGAAAGACCATGAAAATTTAAAAATGGTATAGAAAATCATAAAAAAATCATGGGAATAAAATTTGATCCTTGATATGTCACTCGGATGGGATATGAATCTAGACGGAGGAAATAACTAAGAATAAATTTGTTCATAAATCCAAACTTAAAAGCTCTACTGTTAAACATTTTTCAAACAGACCCAATAATATCTTTATTTATATGAATTTACAATCCATTTATAGGAAACCCATAATGTAAAATTGGGATCCCAAATCTCCTATCACTAACATTGCTAGACCGAAATAGATTTGGGTACCAAATTAATTTGCTGTGTAAAACCTATTTTTTGGAAAAAATATTAATAAACTATAGTAGAAGTCTATGGTACTTAGACAATGGATGTTAAAGAAATATCATAGGATATTATTCTTTCCTAAATATCCTTTTTAACGGTGATGGTGGCCACACCACCTACGACAATAATGAAAAAGAAAAAAGCATTGGCCTATGCCAGATTGGAAACAAAAACATAGTTTTGATTTCTAAAATTATATATATTGATTGTTTAAAATATAATACTTTTATCATTTATCAGTTTTGTGATGATGGTTTTTTGTTATGTCATAAAATGATCCTTGTAATTTTTTTGATGCTAAAATACCTTAATTTTTACTTCCATTCAAAATGATAATGTTTTTACCATAGATTTATATTCTTTAGTTTCAAAGAATGTTTCATGCTTAAGTTCCTTTTATAAATAATCTTGGATTTATCATAGGATACTATGAAATTCCAACATTCACTCACATAGGAAGCTAATTATGAAATGGTTTGTTAGGGATCAGCCTATGCTTGAGTTACCATTTAATAAATTATTAAACCTATATCAAAAAGGGAAACAACATAATGTTTCTTCTAAATTATAAAAGGATGTGTCAACTTATCAACCTCTTAAATTGGTTTATATGGATTTTTTTGTACCCTCTAGAGTTTCAAGTCATAATGGGAATAATTAGTCTTATGTTCTTGTAGATGACAATTCTAGGTATAATTCGTTGTATTTTCTAGCTCAAAATATTGAATACTTTTCTTAACATACCATGTATGCTACGTCAGAAAAAAATATCTATGTACTAAGGATTTAAGCATTAAGGAGTGATCATGTACATGACTTTTAAAATCATGATTTTGAATTATTTTACTCAAAAAATGTCTACAATAATAATTTGTATACTCCTAGGACACCCTAGAAGAATGGAGTTGTTGAATGAATAAATTTAACCATACAAGAGATATCCCAAACTATATTAACTGTGTATTACCTAAAAATCTATTTTTGGGTAGAAGATCTGAATATAAACCTCTATGTTATGAATAGAGTTTTGTTCAACCCGATCCTTAAGAATACCTCTTATACATTATTGAATAATAGGAAACCGATGTTTAACAACTTTATATTTTTTGGTTGTAAATTATTTATTCTTAACTCTTAGTATAATCTTCAAAAAGATTCCTCCAATATTGATGAAGTTATTTTCCTAGCTTACTCGGTCTCTAGAAAAGACTATAGAGTGTTCTATAAGTAGACAAAAACTATAGAAGAATTAGTTCATGTAAAATTCATAAAAATTGATCGACATGAGCTGATGTAATCTTTATAGAATGTTGAAGATGATTTTTATTCTTTGAAATTAAATTCCCATCTTTTAGATTCTGTTGTCAAATTGTTATAAAAATATTCCAATTCTAGAGAATTCCTAGAACATCAAAAACTAGATCCTAAAAATCACGAAGTTACCAACCCCTCTTCCTCTAGAGCAATAAGAACTTGTCAGGAACACATGGTCAAATACGATGAGGGGGGGGGGGTGAATCAGGTCATGACATATTAAAACCTCTTCCCCTTCAAATCTCATTTCTTTTTTAAACAAAACACACTTCTCTCTTTCTTCTATAGCAATATATGAAAAGTAATGAAATCTTGCACAGGACACAACGATTTTTAATTGGTTCACCCTCACTAAGCTACATCCAAGGAGCATAAAATGATGATGTGATGTTGTACCAAATACACTAAATCACACTAATGTTTACCAAGTTTGGGCTAGATCACTTCTATTCCCAGGCTCATTACCATTTCAAGATTTCAGGTCTTCTAACTACAGTCCCAGGTGTCACTCCCTTTGCCTCTTTGTCTAGCTCAGTATGGGTGAAAAGGGTCACTGTATTCATCTTCCTTTGGTAACTTCTATTATAAAGGATTCCTATCATAGTTTAAATACATGTAGGTCAAACACAGTTTATGGACATGTAGGTCCTTTCATTTCCATGAAAACATACATCCTCAACTGTATAAAGATGCTCTGTTGATGACCCACTTTCACCCGTAGATGAATTCCACCTTCCTGAGTACCGTTAGATACTTGAAAATACTTTATCAAATTTATTTGATGCTATTTAGGATTTTTTTGAGTGTTTCTCAAGCTATTTTTATATTCTTCATTCTGTGTACCGAGTACGGTATGTCGACCGCCTGCTCCTCAAACTACTTCCAATTCAGTATACCGCTTCTTCTCCATGGTCTGCCACTCCCACAAGATCCCTCCACCTCCAATATCACATAACGCTCTTCGTACCAACTCTTCAAACCTCCTATAGGAACCTCTTAAACAAACCACTATCTTTCGCCGACCACACATAGAATTCCTTCTTTTGAGAACCATTACTTCATTTGTGGGATTCGGTACCTCTCATGAACATTCACAAAAGTGTTTCCCTGAACTGCTTCACCCATCAAAAAATCACTCCCCATGAACCACTTATCCTCTGAATACTCCCCTATGGACCACACCATCTTCCTCAACATACCTCACCTTCTCTGTACATGTACCGCATCCTTTGTGTGATATAGTTCTGACAAAAACCTTCGATGGAATTGTATCCCCGCGAACAACTTTCAGACCTGCCGAATTCCCAGAGAAAAACTTACTATCTAATAAATATTGTTTTCTTATTTAATATTTGGTATTATCATTACTTATATAGGAAAATATTTCCACAAAATCCACTAATTCAAGATTTACCAAATGTTCGACAAAGAACCACCTTAACCGCAATCCACTTCTATCCTGAGAATCGGTGCCTTCCACAAACCATTTTCCATACGTAGTCTGTGTACTGACTGTAAACCTCAATGGAAACCGACCTCCTACTCTAATTGAAATCTATCCTATATACCACAAAAACTTCCACCTTGAATCATATCTGGTTCCACTAAACATTCAACAAACATTTCCTGCTACATCATATGTGGCCACAAACCATTCGCTGACATGGTACGCATTCCGTGTTTTGAGGTACACAATTGCCTTCCTTTACTGGTTTCCATCACTATTATTCATATCATTCACTCCTGTGATGAAAACCATCCTTTTGAAACCAAAAAATCTCAATTTGGAGGCCCAAATATTTGCAAAACAATGGTAAAGGCACCACCTTAATGACCTATATTCGGAAGACCCCAACCATGCTCATTCATAGTCTTCTGGCTTTGTAAACAAACACTATCACTCCCAAAACATACCGAGAGGAAACCTTGAGTTATTGTTTCCCAAAAATATCCCCCTTGGGGTTTTTTGACAATAAATTTGTAAATTGATACAAATTTACAAGTTCATCTAGCTACAACCAGTAGTCTTATCTTGCGATTCAGGAAGCAATCACATACTTACTCAACACATAATCTAATCCCACATGAGAAATGCTCAGTGTAAGAAACAAGAGTATAATGAAATGTTCATCAATAAATAGATTTATTCAAAAAACCAAATTTTGAAACCAATAAAATACTTTCATCATGAACCTCATTTGTCGTGATATGTAATCTTTGATCGATCAATTCTAGCACCATCAAATTTAATACCCCTAGATCACAGATTCTCCGAACGGCCTCATCTCAGCTTCAACTTTGCCTATCTCACTGCTCTTATTAATAGATTCTCCCCATGTCTTGACTAATAAAATTTATCCATTTTTATTACAAATTCTCACCCTTTAATACTCACACTTTCTCTGACTTTAACAACAAACCCGAAGAGCACTTCATGGTTGTCTACAATTTGGTAGACATCACATATCAGTATATTTGGGAAAAAACACAGCATACCTCATGGGGGGGGGGGTCTCACATACACACCTTTTCATGTACTGGGAGTTGACTGGACTCTGAGATCTAGTCGATTCCATTCAGTTGCTTCTTTTGGTAAGGCCTTTGCCATGATATCTGTAACCTATTGTTCTATAGGCACATACTCTAACCTAAAAATCCCTTTCTCCACCTTCTTATTGATAAAATTATACTTGATTTCAATATTTATTGTCCTCGAGTGATGCAATGGATCTTTTCTAAGATATATAGAACATGAGTTATCATAATGGATTCTGATTGGAGACTTCAGTTCAACTATAATATCCTCATGCTTTTGGTACTTCTATAATAACTACATGCATGATTGAGTAACTACAATATACTAATATTTTGCAGTGATCAATGAAATGAAAAATCATTTCGTGCTTTAGAAAGAAGTACACAATCCTATAAAATAAAATGAACTTCCAAAAAATTATTTCCTATCATCTTCTGAACATGCCAAATCGATATTTATGAATCCTAACAACTATGGCTGAGATTTTTCATTATACATCAAAATAAAATCCATTTTGACATTGATATACTGAATTATTCTTTTCACCGCAATCATGTGGCTATCCTTGGTATTACTTTGATATCTATCTTCTTGAATATGGAAAATACAATATCTAGCCTTGTCACTATCAGGTATAATAAACATCCATTGATCTGCCTGTATTCTATGATATTAACTACCTTTCTATCATCATCTTCTAATAGTTTTATTCAACTAGCCACTAGAGTATTTATCTCCTTTGAATTCTCCATTCGAAACCATTTTGAAACCTCTTTGGAATATTTAGACTGAGAAATCAGTGTGGCATTCTTTCCATGTGAAACCTTTAGACCAAGTAAAAACGTTATTTCACCAATCATTGACATTTTGAACTCACTTTTCATGAATTTGGAAATCATTTCTCACTAAGATTCATATGATCCATAGAATATTATATCATCAACATACACGAGCACCATCATCCTTCGACCACTATCAGTATTGACATATAGATTTTAATCAACCCCCCCCCCCAAATTGAAAACTATGTTTCTTTAAAAACTGACTAGGTCTTGAATACCATGTTCTTGGTGCCTTCTTCAAACCATACAATGCCTTCTTCAGCTGAAAAACATTGTTCTCATCTTCATGAATGAGAAACCCATATGGTTTCTCAATTTAAACATCTTTTTCTAGAATCCCATTTAGAAAAGATGACTTGACATCCATCTGGAAGACCTTGAACACTCATTGCACTACTATGGCCAAGAATCATCTGATTGTATCTAGCCTTGCAATAAGTGAAAAGGTTTCATCAATGTATATGAACGCTATCTGAGAGTAACCTTTGCACACTATTAATTCTTTGTTTCGAATAACAACACCATCTTCATTCATTTTTTTTGAAAGACCCATTTTTTCTAATGAATTTTTTATCTGTTGGCCTCAAAAAAATATCTTAGGTCTCATTCTTCTCAACTTTCTCATGATCTTCATTCATATCCTGAACCCAATTCCCAATTCTAGATCCTTCAAAAAAGCATTTTGGCCCTACTTGTGATAAGTACTATTATTGTAATAGAGAATTCATCCTCATTGTCTGCAATAGTGCTATCTGATCCCCAATTATGTTTTTTCTATAAATTTATTCTCTTCACATTGGTCTCTGTATTGATATAGATTTTTTCTCATCATTCTCATCATTTGAGTCTTCTTCCAAATCAATCTATGGAACCAGACCATCTCTCGATCTTCTTTATCTCATAACTACTATCCTCCTAAGACTGATCATGTATTTTATGATGATTCTAATAATTTTCCTCTATAGTTACATCTTATCATTCAACAATATTTCCTAGATTCTTATTGAATCATTTATATTCATTTTCTACTCTGAGAAGAAATGAATTACCCATTCATATCCACGTGATTCAAACATCCTATTTTTCTCTTTATTGATAATGAATCACATACTCTTGAAGACTTAAAAGTACTTCAATGATGGATTCCTTCCATACCATAGCTCGTATGGGGTATCCTATTCTTTTAGACATATTAACACTCTATTTTATGTATAGACTACTTTCATCACAGCTTCTTTCCATAATTTCTCTAGAAGGTCATTCTCAATGAGAATAATTCTGTCCATGTTGTTGACAATCCGATTTCTTATCTCAACTACTATATTTTTATTGTTGGGTTCTTACTACTGAAAATTGATGACTGATCCCATGTTTCTTGAGATAATACCCCATTTTTCTATTTCTGAACTATAGTCTATTAGATGTTCGAATTTTCCAGATTTTATGAACAAGTAAAATTTTACATTCCCATCAATATTTCGTAATGAAAATAAACAACTATGATTTGCGGGTGATGATTGAAACCCATTCTATTATGCGGTAATCATCAATGAAGAGAACATAATATCACCTACCATCAACATCCATTGGAAAAATTGTCCCACACACATCAATATGAACAAAATTAGTCAATTTTGTTGAATTTTTCTCCTTTTACATAAATGTATTTCGAATGATATTTCCCTGCTAAGAAGAATCACACATATAGGTATGATCATTTGGTAATCATGGGAGATTTCAAGCAGCATCATATCTTACCTGATCTTCCTATGAAGTATGGATTATGTGATCATGACGCTTATTATATAACTTTTTTTCTTGTTTCTTAGACAGATGATACATATCTTTTTCTCCACTCATGAGGTAGAGAATCCCTTTTGTACGCTTTCCCAACAATACAACAGTACCATATTTTTCCTTGATGACTCATAATATCTTTGAAAATCTTATTTAATGTCTCTATCTATACAATTGATATACTCTATGAAAGCTGTGACTAAGACCTCCAGTTATGAAGACATCGTTCCTTCTCATGTATTTTCCTCCAAATATGAATTTTCCTAAACCAATAATTTTTAGGCCTTTGTCATTACCAAATATCATGATACCTTCCTTATCATACCTAATTATAGTCATCTGATCCTCATTACCCATCACATGGGTAGTGCATCCACTATCAATGATCCATATCCTAGTGCAACATGAGGCCATGAACACAATTTCTAAAACGACCACCTTATCAGTCCTTTTCATTTTGATCCATTTTTTTACTTCATATTCGAAATGAAATGATACACTTAATATTACACGGTATATGATTTACCAACTTCATCCTATAGAGATGAATATCTATTTTACATTTCCATCACATTTTATGATACCTTTGGCATCTTATTATGACCACATTCAGTCTCCATTGGAAAATTTCTCTATATTGTAGATGAGAAATATCCTTCCATATGTCCAATTCCACTACACCTAAAATAATGACTGTAAAATGAGAACATGTAATATTGTGATATGTATGACAATATTTATTGGTATTGTTCTCTTTCATTAGATTTTTTCAATGGAACATTAATTTTTTGAGTGTCCCATCATTCGACAATAATAGAATAATATGTGGTGTACATTTCTTTGTGTCAATTCTGCAACACTGATCATCCCTTGTGTTTAATGACTCTTTTAAATTTTCTTTACACCCAAATAAATATTCACTCTCTAAGTGGGTTCCTGGGATCTGACCTCAACCATTAAAAATTACAGTCTTTGATCAAGCTGCTTACCAGTCTTATCATTTGTATTTGACTACTACTTCTATTTTTCTGGACCATTGTGCTAAAATTTCATGTTCTCTATTGTCTTAATGACCTTCCTTCCTCATGTCATACCATGATTCCACAGTTTTACCCAATTTTTAGTTTTTTGACGTAGCCCAATGAATTCAACTTCAAGTTCATCGATACATTTGATTTGATGTTTTCTAGTTTCAGTCAAACTATCGATTTCTATTTTATGTTCTTCAATTTAAGATTTTACACAAGAACCATATCAGAATTATCTGGTATTAAAGACTTTTTTTTATTTCTTTTCTCCATTCAAACTTATCTTCTTGAAATTGTTTCATATATAGTTTCCATCAGGAACCAATTTGTTGGTTTTTTTGTTTAGGCTCTCCAAACATCCCACTCTTCAAGAGAAGATTCATGATCGAGTTGAAGATCAATTGTTACCTCAACTTCACCTTCTCCACTCTTATTTTCTTCTTTTATCCCTAGATTTCTGAAAACTACTACCAATGAATCTAATCCTTGATCATTGCAATCCTCTAATTCTTCGTCCTCAAATCCTTCTGATCCTTTATATTCTCTTTAAAGGAGATCCTTCTTTTTGATGATTTTTTTCTTAAAATTTTTCTTCCCTTTCACAAAGGCCGATGATTTATTCTTTGGAATCTCTGCATCATCCGCATAATCTTATTGAATCTTCTTTGGGAACCTTAGTGCACGATGTCCAATCATTCCACATCAAAAGCATGAAAGTGGAAGTTTCCCTTTGAAATTTACTTTTTTTCTTTGATGATTTCAATAATGGAATGACATTACTTCAACATTGTCTTCTTCTTATTTTCCATCTTCAATTGAGAGATTCTCCATGGACCCAAATGCCACCTCTTTGGATTTTCCAATTTCCATGGCATGGTTATCATCTTTTTGAATTTAATATTCTATAAAGTTACTATCAATATTATCCATTGTAAGATACTTTCGATAATTATCATTCAAATATGAGACTTTTTGATTGAATTGTGGTTGATTTTTCTCAAGATATGGTTCACAATTTTTATATCTTTAATAGCTTCTCCAAGACTGTGCATATCTTCCATAACCACATTCACCAGATCTAAGAATGCATCAAACGACTCATATGGGATCATTCTGAAATCCTCATACTTGTTCTATAGTACTTGAAACATTTCTTCTATAACTTTTGAGTTTCCCTCATAGTTATTCAGAATGTTTTCCAACATAGGATGTGATGTTTTTCATGACATTACCTGTATATAAATTTTATTTGATAGGGCTCCCCTATGGCATTAATTGTCTAAGAATCAACATCCAATTCTCTTCTTTCAGCTTCTAATAAATCTCCACTATTGATATCGGTAGATATTCCATTCATAGATGCTATGAATATATCCATTTCTAATGATTGTAAGTAGTGTTGTATCTGATTCTTCAATAGTGGAAAATTATTTCCATCAAATATTGGAGTTCCATTATGATTGAACTCCTCCATTTCTCTTATTGAGAGAGAAACACCAACTTTTAACCTTTCCTCCAATAAAAATAGTTAGGTCCCCTAGGTTAAATACCCGGAGAGGGAGGGGTGAATTAGGGTACGACAGATTAAAACTTATCCCCATTTGGATCTTGTTTCATTGTTAAACAAAAAACACTTCTCTCTTTCACCCATACAAATATATGAATATAAATTAAATCAGGCACATGAAACATGGATTTTTTCTTGATTCAACATCACAGGGCTACGTCCAATGATCATACAAAAATGATGTGCTGATGTAACAAATCCAATAAAGCTTAATATTGTTTACATGGTTTGGGGTAGATAACTTCTATGCCTAGGATCACTGCCTTCCCAAGATTTAGGGTCTTATAACTTGATTTTCAAGGGTTAGTTCCTATGAATTTTTCTCTGGATAACGACAGGTTGTAAGGGTCACCATATTCCTCTTCCACTGCAAAATACTCTTAGAAAAGAATCCAATCACTATTTACAGGCTTTTAGGTCAATCACTTTTTATAGAAATGTTTGTCCCTTTATTAGAAAGAAAATTCACATCCTCAGCAATAGATAGATGCTCTGTTGAAGTCACTTTTCACACGTAGATGACTCCCACCTTCCTGAATACTATTAAATACCAAAAAATACATTAGAAAACTGATTTTAATATTTTTCAATCTTCCTTGAGTGTTTCAAAATCCATATTCATATTTCGGGTAATGTGTACCGGGTACGGTACACAAACGTCTTGCTTCACGAACAACCTTCAATTCAGCGTACCACTTCTTCTCCATGAATTGCCTCCCCCACAAACTGCCTCCACCTTCACTGCATTGTATCTTCTCCATGTACAAACTCCAAAATCTTCCTCTACAAATCACTTCTATGAACCAAAAAATACTGCAAAATTCCTGGGGGATTCTTTCTTCCATGAGACACTTATTCCTTTGCGGGCTTCATTACCTTATAAGAACATTCATGAAATTGCATCAGAGAATTGCATTAACCGTAATAAAATATATCCCCATGAAAGAATTCTCATTAACAGACTCCCATGAATACCACAACTTCCCCCTCAGCATAAATTTAATTATTCCTAGACCAACCACATCCTTTGTAGGATATAATTTATAGTAAAAACCTTCAATGGAATTGCTTCCATGCAAACCAGTTTCGGACATAGAAAAATTCCCATAGAAAAAGATGTTCTCTAGTGAATAATTATCTCTTAATTAATTGGTGGTATTAAAAATTCATATATAAAAAAGATATCTTCAAAATTGGCTAATCCATGATTTACCAGATCTTTAATGCAGCACTGCCTTCACTGCATACTACTTTTATCCCATTAACCACATGACTTTCATGAGACATCTTCAATATGTGGTCCACGAACTGCCTTCAATCCTATGTGAAAACTGATCTCCTTCACCAATGACAATAAATCCTGCATATCTCAATGCCATCCACTGTGAACCATTTTTAGTTATGTGTACTGTTCCATGAACCCTTCCAATTTCCTCATACATAGGTGTAAACAGTTCTCAGACATTGTATGTGGCCAATGTTCTGATGAACATATTTTCCGTCCTTTTCCGATTTCCTTCACCATTTTCCATACCTATCACACCTATGATAAGAACCATCCTTTTCCAATCACAAAATCTCTATTTTGGGGCCCAAAAATTCAGAAAATTCTAGGAAATGATGCCACCTTAAAAACCACTATTTAGAAAACACCAACAATTCTCATTCATGATCATCTGACTTTTTCAACAAATAGAATCACTCCAAAAACATTTCAAGAGGACACCTTGAGGTATTTTTTCAAATGGAACTATTTATTCCATACCTTATATTTTTTTATTGGTGATCTAAATAGAGGATCCCAAACTAGAGATTCTATTAGAAATAGGTTGAACTTCAAGATTTCTAGGCTCATTATGAACCTAAGAACATCAATGAATCTGTTAATGATGAATTCTAGGAAATAACAGTGTCAGAAAAGTTAAATAAGTATGAAAGTTACAAATTGTGGGAACCTATAGGTAGACGTAAGGAAACCATGACTTTTGGCACTAAATGAATGTTTAGGAATAAAGATGATGATTTAGTAAATATAATTAAAAATCAAGAATATATTTTTTTTTCATATGGTTATAGT
Organism: Viscum album; assembly: GCA_963277665.1. Lineage (NCBI taxonomy): Eukaryota > Viridiplantae > Streptophyta > Magnoliopsida > Santalales > Viscaceae > Viscum > Viscum album. The sequence continues at coordinate 1,405,382,752 of OY728160.1, forward strand.
CAAGAAGAAAGGATTGACTATGAGGAAACATTGTCACATGTATAAAGACACGAATCCATATGAATCTATCTTTATTATGCATCTCATTTCGATTTCAAGATTTAGAAAAATGAATGTAGATAGTACTTTGTTAAATGGTATTATAACTGATGATGTTTTGGTGGAACAAAACCTATTTTTCAAAATCCCCATTATCTAAATCATATTTTTATGTTAATAATATATTTATATGGTTTGAAATAATATTATATATAATGGTATGTTAGGATGAAGAATTTTCCAATTTCAAAAGGATTCTCAAAATGAATAGCTGATCCTACCATTTTGCTGATATAAATTTCAAAATATGTATTGGTAGCAAAAATAAATGATGATGATATTGTTTTGGATCTTCAAAAAATTTTCTTTTTACTGATTTTTGAAAAATGATGCAATGTGAATTTGAAATAAGATTAATGGGTTAACTCAAATTCATTCATGGATTTTAGTTTATTAAAAAAAAGAAGGAATTATTTTAAATAAAATAAATATGAATATTATATTATAATATGTTATAAAAAGGATATGACTACATGCAGTAATACTCATATGAATACCACCTGTAAATTGAATCCTGATGAAACTAGGAAACCAGTTGATCAAACCAGTTATAGAGGTATTATTGGAAGTATTCTCTATATTACTACTAATATAAAAAAATTTATCTTTTGTGTGTTTATGTATGCTCATTTTCAAGAAATCCCCAAAGAGTTACATCTATTTGAAGTTAATGTTTTTTCAAATTCCTCAAATATAATAGTAATTTAGTTTTTTTTAATGTAGATAACATGCATTTGATTTATTAAGTTATTTTCAGGATGATTTTTGTGTGTGTAAGTTAGATAGAAAAAGAATATCTTGAACATGTAACTTTTTAGGATAGTATATAATTTCATCGTGTAGAAAGAAACAAAATTCTATTGCATTATCTAATGCTAATGCTGAATATGTAGCTACTGGTAGTTTTTGTGCCCAATTTTTTTAGATGAAACACACTCTACTAGACTAGGGATATCAATTATGACACGTCCCCATAATTTGTGACAATAAACGTTAAATAATAATATATATAATAAGTTCCTATTTTACATTCTTGAAAAAATAACATTGATATACGACATCACATTATTAGAGTTCATTTTAAATGAGGAGATATTACTCTTGAGTTTATTGGCACTGAGCCTTAGTTAGCTGGTATATTCCCCAATCCTTTTAATTTTAAAAGAATGGATTATATCTAACAAGAAATAGGTATGATTAATTTTTTTCAAGTCCAATCTTCAATGTTATACCATTATAGTTGATATACTATTGCCCTGTCATACAATTGGATTTTCATCCCACTAGTTCGTTGCATCAATGATCTTTAATTACATTTACTTTAATGCATTTTTAATTTTTTAACTATTTCACGATATTTCAAACCACGGTTTTATTCTACAGTGTAAACTTTTTATTGAAAATCGATGTGTTTTTTTGTATCGATCATAATTTTAATTTCAAGTATAATTTCACTTTAAGAATACCTAAAATCACAAATGATTTTAAATTCCAAACATATAATGAGCCTCAAGCGATACTCACATATCTCTCTATCAAGCATAGTACAACCCTTTGCCTCCTATATTTCAATCCATCTTCTCACCTTTGACCGAGCCAACCTAGATGATAAGAATTCTCATAATGATTCGTGATTTGGTTCTTTTTCAATCTATTTCAAAATATTATAATAAGTAAAAGAAAGAAATTAGTGAACATGTTCCATTTTCTTTAGTCAATCCAAAGGGTTTAAATTGAGTTTTTGTTGAAGAAAATGATTTAGATTCGAAGTGTCTATTGTCAAGTATGTATTTGGTACTTAATATTATCCAAAATGAATGGTGGTTGCATTGGTTTTCTTCATATAAGAGGAATTTCGACCTAAATATGATCTTTGAGTTTTATCAGAATGTGGAGTTTATGTTCAACGAAGACTATACTGATTGGATTGAAAGTCATGTAATCGGACTAGTGGTCATTTTTTCATTAAGAAAGTTGGATAAGTGTTTAAATCTACCTCATTTTGGGGTATTTGATGATTACCATGGTGTAATCCTATAATATCGCGACTTTTCAATTTATGAGGATGAAATTACTGTGCTAACAAGATATGGCACAACCAGAAGGACTATTTCCTTATAGATGGATGGAGAATGTAGGTTGTTGTTCATGTTTTTGCCTCAGATAATTTTTCCAAGGTGGGGTGGTTCTTCTACGATAATGTACCGAGATGTCTATCATCTTTCTCAAATTAATGAAATTCACATGATTAATCTATATAGATATATAATGATTCATATGTGCAAGCTTACCAAGCCTTTTTCAATATCTAATTTATTGAACTACCCAATGATTATTTCTACAATGTTATTATCCTAGGGCCTAGTTTGAGATGAAGAAGAGTTAGTTTAAGGCTGTTTTCATTTATGACTCACAAGTTCTAAATGTTCAAGGATAAATATAAGATGGATCCCATGGAATACATAATGGGATAGTAATTCAGAGATGTCCTATGCCAAAAATAATTGGGTTGATCATGTAACCAGACTCAAATATGAGGTTGATCTATGCATTGAGCCTAATGAAATAGATTCATACTTTGATGATAAGGATGAAGAATCCATTGATGAAGAGTAAATATAACCATCTATATATTTACGGAGTGACACTGATCTTTTTCTAAAATCATATCACATTACCTTTGGAGCTCCTAGTCCACCTAGGAGGTTACTAAAAATAGAGAAGTCAGTTGAGAGTGATGAATAAGAGACCGAGGTCTCTATAGTGGGTCAATATAAAATTTGAAAAATCCACTGATGATAATCATAATGATGTGGAAGAATAAAATGAAGAAGATGATGAGAATAGAAATATTAATAACGGTATTGAAAAATATCCAGCAGATGATAGAAGTGATTCTGAACCTAATGATGATAGTGTTTGAATCATGAATACATATGTTGAAATTCCTCTCAAGATTGAGGATGAATTTTTTGTGGGGGAATATTCCCTATCGGTGGAGATTTTTAATGAATCTCCACTTATTGATGATGTAGAGGTTAGTTTAGTTTACATACATAAAGAGGTTTCAGATTCTCTTATAAGGGAATAGTTAAGTGTTTTATCTACCGTGGAACAAGATTTTTCTAAATAAGGGAAAATGGAAGTTGTTGAGGAAGAAATTAGAAATGAACAATTGATTATTTTTAATTTCCATAAGTCTCGCATGTATGAAAATATTGAAGGTGAGTCCAATGTTGTTAATTCTTAAGAGGATGTTGAGATGCACAAGGAAACTACTATTGGTACACATTTGGAAGTTGAGCCTACTAATTTTGGACATACCATAGTTGCTAAATCATTAAAAGATCCGAAGTCTATGGATGTTTCAACACATCCTACCACAACATCTATCTCGTCTATTATTTCAGACCATTGGATGGAACCTATGGAAGTGAATTGGGGAATGTCTGATAATGTTTTAAGAATCCATCTAAAGGGTGATAACCCTGTAGTTAGTGTTGAATGTGATCATAAGTGATCCTTGAAATCTGAGGATCATCCTAAAGGTCTTCGTGAAATGTTCAATTTTGTGAGACAACCTGTACCAAAACATATTCTAGCCCCTCCAGTAGTTCCAATAGAAATAGTCACTCAAGGTGATTTCAATGTTTTTTGTGAGAAGTTTTTGTCAGAGTTTCACAAGTATATACACAATATATCCCCACTTTTTAAAATGCTGGGTGAAAATTATTGAAGGTATTTAATTGATTTGTTTGTCTAGAAAATACAACAAAAAATGATGCATTATATTTTTCAAATAGAGATTGAGAATAATGGTCTCGGTGGTGAACTACAATCTTTGAAGTGTATGTTTTTAGAAATGATATATGGGATTAAATATTCTTTGGATGGTACGATTAAAATCCATGATGATAACTTTCTTGATACATATGTTGGTTCTCCTCCTCCTATTCTAGTGGTTGTTGTTGAGGTTATTTGATCAGTTGTTTGATAATAAGTTGCAGCTACTTCCAGTGGTCCCTCTGGTGGAGAACCTGTGATTCCTTTAGAAATAATAAGGAATTTTGAGAATGGAACTGAACATGATCATATGATGATCACGACATAAACCAATGAAATGAATAATTATAAAGAGAGTATAACTATGTACTTGAAGTTCTATTTCTCGTGGGATCTATACCAAGAATGAAATGGATACGAATTATAAATTCATGGATCTGAATTTGAGAATTCCTCCTATGACTGAATCATTCAATGTGAAAGTTAGAAAACTCAAGGGTAATGGGTGGAAAAATCATAATGGATTTCATTAATCACAGGAATACATTTTTTAATTTTCAATACTAAGTAGTGGTTTATCACTAATCTATTCCAATTACTCTTCAGTTATACATAAGACATGGAGTTACTGGTGGATCCCCATTACCTCCGCCAACTAGATTCCATCCATTTCCAAAAGATCCTACATAAGTTGTGCACCATCTCATTCCTGTTGTTATTTCATAAGATATTTTCTTTCGGGCTATCACTGGTTGTTCTCCTGATTCTTCCTCAAAACTACCTTAGGTTTCTCTTGATGCCTTAGATTATGAGTTAGATAAATCCAAGGATAAAGGAAAAGTCCCAATGGAACCCCCTACAAAACCTTAACCATTCTTTTTTCTTAGTTTATAATTTCTGTGATTGGATCTAGATGGTAGTACACTTTGTGCTCATATTTTTTACTATGTTTCATACCTCTTATTATGTATGTTTTGATTTTTTACCTCCATTCAAATATTTTAATCTCTTTATTCTTCCTTCATTTACTAATATTATTTAACTTTTATATAATCACAAATGGAGATAATCCATATGGAATACAATATTTTTAGGTGAATTCTAAGGGCATTCATGACTTTATGGAAAATTTTTATGGAATATGTGTTTTAAAGAATTTTATAGAATGATGTTTCTATGTTTTCTAAACATATTATCTATGATACTATCTGTTTTATCTCTTTATATATTTGAAAAAGGTACTTTAAATTGGATACCAACTATTTTCCTATTATTTAACATGAACTGTCTAAACATATATTGAATGACAAGTCTGGATTTAAATTTGGATCTTACCATTGACATCATGTTAATTTTTTTGTAATATCTTTGATGTCCTATTTTTAAAATTATAATATTCATTAGATTCCATGATTTGTGATCTTAAAATTATTGGAGTTTATTGACCTCCATGTTTTAATGACCATTAAATAATTTTTTAATAATACTAATGAATTTTTTGTTTTCCTAAAAGGAATCTATATTCTAATAATACGTGATAAATCCATCTAAGTTTGAGACATCGTTGAGACATACACCATTTCTCCTACACACCTCTAGCATAAAAATCCCTATGTTGGTGACACCATAAGGACATCACACCATCAGATAGTCATATTCATTGAATATAGAATTTATATAGTATGAATCACTATTGGTCATCACACTACCATGATATGATGCTGCCGGAACACAAAATGTTGAAAAGAATGAGTTACTTCAAGATGAGGCACCGTCAAAGTCACACCATCAGTATCATACCTATAAGGCCCCAGCCTTAAACCTTACTTAAACTTGAGTTATTACAAGATTACACATTGAGGATCTTTTCGGGTTTAGAGTTTTAGAGAATTAGATCATAAGACTTGCATTACATTCTACATATAAACAAAGTGGTTACATAAAGATAGTATTCTTCATTCCCATCAATGGAAACACATTTAAAATAAAACATGGATTATTTCTTGAGACATCATTGACTCTATCATCTTATCATGTACCTTTCCCTTGACCTGTGAAAAACATTTCAAAAACATGGGATGATCATAAAAACTCAGTATGGGTTATAAAAAAACATGGAAAGGAGACATGAGTTCATATGTACATAAGAATGAAATCATACATTACCCATAAAACATAGGTACTTTAATATACCTCATAAAATCATGAATAAATCATAGAAATCATAAGACATAAAGGTAACTTGAGGAATTCATAACATTCTTACGTAGGGAGTAACCCTCTTGGTTACGTTTGGAATACCCATCACAGTATATTCCCTAAAATCTCTTCAGAGAAACCTTAACGTTTCACTCCTTCGCGTTACCCAATGCATTGGAGAGCTATAACGGGCTCACCCGCCCTTAGTTTATCACGGAACCACCCGTCTTCATAATAATTCCCAAGAACCATAACATAATCATATCACATAAAACATGCATAAAGGAAACATAAAATTTCAACATTTCAATCACGAGATATAAATACAACACATTGATATAAACACATTATGAAAACCATTTTCAATACTAAAATAAAAGAAAAGTAAAACATGGTATTTATTTTTCTTTTAAAAAATAAGGTATGGCTTGTAGAGGAAGCCGAAACTCAAATAACGGTCACGATGGCGGAGAAGTCGTTGTCGCCGCATACGTATGACAAAAACATTCCCTTTTGTTGTTTAGTAAACGATTCGTATAAAAAAGATTCCTTTTGAATAAACGTAAAAGTCAAAGGGGTTCATACACCGTATAAAAGAGAGTTGTGTATAAAATAAAATATGCCTCAATGAAAGGAGATTGAGACGAGGTCCCATACCTCGTATCCGACTTGACCCGACCGTTCTTTAATCTCCTGAATAATAAACTTTAGTTAATCTCTACTTGCTTATGAATCTTTTTCAGGTTCATTATTCCTTTTATACCATGTTATGAACATCATGTAATCAGTTAAGTTAATAATGTTCATTTTGTTGGTATTTGGTTCTTAAGTCAAAAATAGACTTCTTACACTTACATGTTGTTAATTTGGTCAAAGGTTCATTATATCCAGAATGGTATTCATGATGTATATGTCATATATATCCAGTACATACATGCATTTATAATATTACATAATCATTTAGAGGTAAGAAATGAAATGCACCGTTCATGGAGACGGTAAGCCGTACGTACGCATGAACGCTACTTTCATTTCTATTTCGTATTTTATAGAATGGAATCATAATGATATAAAGGTATATTATAATTCCAGTATAATATCATATATAATATCATAGTTTCATCCTTTATATGTCCCACATATGGTATTTAACGAATCAAATCACTTTGAGGGGGCGGTAGTCCGCACTTCCTAAAATGAAGATATCGTGTTTACCCATAATGGAAACCATAAAGGTATGCCCAAAATGAAAAAAACAGAAGCTTAAGGAAAACATAAACATATTATATATCATATATAAAAATAGTGACATCATAATGTCCACCTTTGAAGGTGTTAAATGAGTGTTGAACAATCATCGTTTCGGGAGGCAGAATTTCGCCATCCACGGAAACCGTATGTTCTTTAACCATTTGATGTAGTTGTGTGAGAGTGTAGCTCAAATAAATCTTATAAAAAAATCCTAGTATATTGATTATACTGGTGTTGTTACAAAATAAGTAAATAAAAAGAGTTTAGGGGATTGGAGAAGCAAAATAAAACAAATGAACATGAGAGAATGAATTACCTTAAAAAGTGTAACTCCTTTTGATTTGAGCCTAAAGGCTTCCTTTGAAAGGATTCTGCCCAAAGGGAATCCTCTAGGATGAGGAGAGGGATGTGGAGAGAGTAAATGGGCAGGGGTTGGCCGAGCCAAAGGCTTGAGGTGTGTGTGAAATGAGGTAGAGGTGGGGGCCTTTTATAAGAGGAGAGGAGGGGCACTTTTGGAAAGTAAAGAAATATTACTTTATTTGAAAATGTGTTTCGGTTTCAAAAGGTCCCAAATTGATATAATTCGTGGATAAGGTGATACGGCTTCGAAATCCACTCATCCAATAAGTTTTGGACATGTGTAGTTCATAGAGTTTACATTGTCTTACCATTTTATTTAAATCGTCAAATAATGATGTCATCGCTGCATCATTATTATGTCATATATAATTAAATTTATTTAATGTCTAAAAATTATACAAAAAATACTATGATATAGGAAATATTTTTATCTTTCCAATTACTATTTATAATCAAAATTTGGACTTGTATAACGCCACTTAAAAATTGTTTTCGTAAAACATATTATGTTTGTGTCATTTTCCCTTTAACATTAAATAAAAAGTAATTTATGTCATTTCCCAACAAAAGTGGATCCATGGGGTCCCCAAGTTGACCCATGGCATGTCATTGTCGGCCATGACACAACCAATGAGGTTGGGACATATGTCTAGGGCATTTCATTTTATTAAAGTATTATTTATACCTTAAACTACCCTAATTACCACTAATCGTGATTAAGAACTTAATAAGTTACTATTCACCAAAAAATTATTATAATCTCATTGAACCACATTTTACTTCTTAATGACAACCATGTATGTCGGATTTTCAAAATTCAATACAGATTAGTGGTAAACTTTCATTTAACTGAAAAATCAGTTTGCTTGATTATCACTTAGTGGTTTCACTATTCATCAAAATTGAAGTTTTTCAGAAAATTACTAAAAATTCACCCTAAGCTATATTTGATATTCCGAATTAAAAAATGAAGTCTATTTTACAAAATTCAAAACATATAGGTCACATTAATTAATTTAATAATTAATTCCCGCTGTCAGAGCAAATAGCGTGTTTTTATGAAACAATAAGTATCAAAAGATTGACACCAGTTTAAGTCCATTTTCAAAGTGAAATTGACTCCAATGACCACCATTGGATTAAATGGTAAAAATATATTCATATTACACATTAAGACCAATTCAAAAGATAATCTAATCATATAAATAAATTAGATTAAAAAGCAGTTTTGATGTAAAATGCAGTATTTTTCACTATTCATTAAAAAATGAACATTGTCAGAAAAATACCAAAACTTCACACAAGGTAAATTTTGATGTCCCAATCATAAAGAATAAGTTTATTTTGACAAACATAGTTTATAAAATTGTCAAAATATAGATTCAAAAATGGTTTGCCATCAAAAGGCAGTAAAGCAATCTTTTAATAATATTAGTGTATTCCATGCATAAGATTGTATTTATTTTCATTTTAAACCGCTATAACACTATATTAATCATTAATAGACGTAGATAAAAATATCTATTATTGATTACTTACTTGGGATGTTACATCCTTCCCCCCTTTAGAAAATTGCGTCCCCGCAATTTATTTACTTATCGAATAAATGGGGGTACTTATCCCTCATTGCATTTTCAGATTCCCATGTTGCCTCTTCAATCATGTGGGTTTTCCACAAAACCTTTACCTGATGAATCACCTTATTCCGTAACACTTGCTCCCTGTGGTCAAGAATCTGGACCGGTTGTTCCTCATAAGATAGGTTATCTTCCAGCTGAACTACCTCTGGACTCAAAACATGAGATTGATCTGGCATATACTTTCTCAACATCGAAACGTGAAAAACATTGTGTACCCGAGATAAACTCGGAGGTAAAGCCACTCGGTATGCAACTGATCCAACTCTCTCCAGAATTTCGTATGGTCCAACAAACCTTGGACTCAACTTTCCTTTCTTACCAAATCTCATCACGCTTTTCCAAGGAGAAACCTTGAGAAAAACATGATCACCTACCTCGAAAGATAGATCCTTCCTCCGGTTATCCGCATAACACTTCTGCCTGCTCTGAGCTGTTCTCATGTGTTTCCGAATCAACTGAACTTTTTCTGCCATCTCATCTACCAATTCTGGTCCCATCAACTTCCTTTCACCCACTTCATCCTAGAAAGCTGGAGATCGACACCGCTTCCCATATAATGCCTGAAATGGTGCCATCTGTATACTGGAATGAAAACTGTTATTATATGAAAACTCAACCAAAGAAAGATGTTGGTCCCAACTTCCCTGATAATCCATAGAACAAGCTCGTAGCATATCCTCCAATTTCTGAATTGTTCGTTCTGACTGCCCATCTGATTGAGGATGAAAAGATGTACTAAAATTTAATTCAGTACCCAACGACTTCTGAAGGCCTTTCCAAACGTTAGAAGTAAACCTGGGATCACGATCCGATACAATAGAGAGAGGAACTCCATGTAACCTGACTATCTCTTTATGATACAAACGGGAAAGTTGATCAAGAGAGAAAGTATCTCGTATAGCAAGGAAATGAGCAGATTTGGTCAAGCGATCAACAATAACCCAGATTGCATTATTACCTCGAGATGTCTTCGGTAATCCAACAACAAAGTCCATGGATATATTCTCCCATTTCCACTCTGGCACTGGTAAAGGCTGAAGCATCCCTTTCGGTAACTGCCGCTCTGCTTTAACCTGTTGACATGTCAAACACTTCACAGTAAAATCAGCAATGTCTCTTTTCATTCCATCCCACCAGTAATACTCCCGCAGATCTCTATACATCTTAGTACTGCCCGGATGAACTGAAAATGGAGAACTATGAGCTTCACATAACAACTCTCTCTTAAACTATGAATCACAAGGCACACACAATCTCTTCCCAAATCTCAAAACACAATCATTATCAATGTTGAATTCAGGCAACTTACCTTTCTGAACTAGCTCTACCTTTTTCTGCAACTCACTATCTTGCTTATGTGCTTGCTTGATTCTATCTGATAGAGAAGATCTCACTGATACCTAAAACAAAATAGAAGGACTTCCTGCACCAACAACTTCTATGCCAATGTTCATCAAATCGTTAACCAAAGGATCACGTTCCAACCGCAACATTGTTAATGAAGCATTACTTTTTCGACTCAAAGCATCAGCCACTTTATTTGCTTTTCCCGGATGGTAATGAATTGTACAATCATAATCCTTGATTAATTCCAGCCATCTCCTTTGTCTCATGTTTAACTCTTTCTGAGTGAATATATACTTTAAACTTTTGTGATTGGTATATATGTCACACTTTACTCCATACAAATGATGCCTCCAAATTTTTAAAGCAAAAACAACAGCAGCTAATTCCAAATCATGTGTAGGGTAATTTACCTCATGAGTTTTCAACTGTCGTGAAGCATAAGCAATTACCTGATCATTCTGCATTAGGAAGCAACCAAGTCCTTTCAATGAAGCATCACTGTATATAACAAACTCACCATTCCTGGAAGGTAGTGCCAAAATTGGAGCATTCACCAATCTTCTTTTCAATTCCTGAAAACAATCATCACATTCTTTTGTCCAGATAAACTTAACACCCTTCCGAGTTAGCTTAGTCATTGGACTAGATAACCGTGAAAAATTTCTAACAAACCTTCGGTAATAGCCTGCCAAACCAAGGAAACTACGAATCTCGGTTACATTTGTGGGTCTTGGCCATTCTTCCACAACTTTTGTTTTTGCAGGATCAACAGTTATTCCATCTTTAGAAACAATGTGACCAAGGAAAGAAATTTGTTGCAACCAAAACTCACACTTGCTGAATTTCCCATACAGTTTCTTTTCTTTTAAGGTTTGCAAGATAACCCTTAAATGTTTTTCATGCTCCTCTTTACTTTTAGAAAACACCAAAATATCATCAATGAAAACCACCACAAACTTATCCAAGAACTCATGGAAAATTCTATTCATTAAGTCCATGAATACAATAGGTGCATTGGTTAGCCCAAAAGGCATTACTACAAATTCATAATGGCCATATCTCGTACGGAACGCGGTCTTCGGAATATCTTCCACCTTTACCTTCAGCTGATGGTACCCTGATCTCAGGTCAATCTTTGAAAAAAATTGAGCTCCCTGGAGCTGATCAAACAAATCATCGATATGAGGGAAAGGATATTTGTTCTTAACAGTGATATTATTCAAGGCTCTATAATCAATGCAAAGTGTCATAGAACCATCTTTCTTTTTAACAAATAAAACAGGAGCACCCCATGGTGATGTGCTAGGTCTAATGAAACCTTTCTCTAATAAATCTTGCAATTGCTCCTTCAACTCTAAAAGTTCAATTTGTGCCATTCGATAAGGGGGTTTTGAAATTGGCGTAGCATCAGGAACTAAGTCAACAGTAAACTCAACTTCCTGATCTGGTATTATTCCAGGCAACTCATCAGGAAAAACATCAGGATACTCATTTACCACTGGCACATCATTAATCTGAATAGTTCCTTTATTTTCAACGACGTGTGCAAGTTAACATTCATTTCCATCTTTTAAAAGTTTCTCAGCCTCTTGATATGTTATCAAAAGTAAGGGTTCATTCTTGTAAACAAACTGAAAGTCTTTCTGAAAAGAAACTTATTTAGCTCTACAGTCAATCTTAGCATGGTAAATAGAGAGCCAATCCATACCCAGGATAACATCAAACTCTACTAGAGGTAGAACAATAAGGTTTGCAAGTAGGTTCTTTCCACAGATAAGGATAGGAAGATTCTTATAAATTCTTTTTGCCTTGACACTTCCCCCAGGTGTTTTTACCAAAAGTTCAGGAGTCATTTCTTGAGATGGTATTCCCATTTTACTAGAAAAGGTTTCAGAGATGAAAGAATGTGTAGACACCGAATCAAACAACACACTGGAATAATCTGAAAAAACAAACAAAGTACCTGATACAACTTCATTTGATGGCCCGACATCTGCTGAAGTAGTTGCAAAGGATTTCACCACCCCTTTATGCTTGTAGTCTAACTGCTTCCCATCACTCAAGCTCCTTGTCGGACACTCATTTGCATAATGACCCATCTCATTGCACTTATAACATTTCACTAACTGTAAATCAAATTTGTTCTTACCTTCACCTTGATCCTTTTCAGTGCAATCACGAGCCTTATGTCCCATCTTACCACATCTGTAGCACTTCCCAGAATTCAGAAGACATTCCCCAGCATGCCTTTTTCCACATTTATCACAAAATGGAAACTTAGTTCTCTTACCATCAGTCTTTTTTAAAGAATTCTTACCTTTATCCTGCCACCTCGGTCTCTTCTTCTGCTGGTTGTTATAGAAAACTTGGTCATCGGCAAACTCCATTTCCACCTTCTCAGCACATCGAACAAGCTTTTCATAACTTTTAAACTCACGAGAAGCTAATGCCCTTCGATACTTTGGCTTTAATCCTGAGTAGAAACGATTGATTTTACTATCAAGGTCCCGGATAAAATTTGGAGCATACCTTGCCAATCGAGTGAACCTTTCTTCATAGGCAGCCACTGAGTCTTCCTCTTGCCTCAATTCCAAGATTTGCTTTTCCATCCTAAGTCGAACAGCCTTAGGAAAATACTTCTCAAGAAACATACCTTTGAATTCATCCCAGTCAAGAGCATCAATCTCATCGGCGTCCCTGATATTTTTAACCATAGACCACCACTGATCTGCTTCACCCTCCAAACGGTAAATAGTAAGACTAACCTTTTGATTGTCTGAACACCCCATGACATCAAAAATCTTCTCCAGTGCTTTAATCCACCCTTCAGCTAGCACATGGTCAGATGATCCTCTGAATGATGGTGGATGTTGCCTCATGAAATGTTCCACCACTGACATGTTCCTCTGCGGTTGTTCTGGCTGATCTCGTGTATGGATATCACTGCCATTTATCGCTTGAGTCAACTGTGCCATTACTGCAACAAACTATTCAGTTCCAATTCCGACCATTTCTGGATGCTGATTCGGAAGGTTATTTCCTTCTGTATGCCTTCCTAGCACTACTTCCCTATTTCCTCTGCAGAAAACCATTCTGAACAAACATGTCTTAGATGAAGCAACATGGTAATCTTTAAATGCTATTGCATTTCGAAAAAAAAAATATTTTTGGATAATCATTTAATAGAATTCTAACTCCTAAAGTTATCTAAACCAGCCTCTGATACCAACTATAAGGCCCCAGCCTTAAGCCTTACTTAAACTTGAGTTATTACAAGATTACACATTGAGGATCTTTTCGGGTTTAGAGTTTTAGAGAATTAGATCATAAAACTTGCATTACATTCCACATATAAACAAAGTGGTTACATAAAGATAGTTTTCTTCATTCCCATCAATGGAAACACATTTTAAAAATAAAACATGTATTATTTCTTGACACATCCTTGACTCTATCATCTTATCATGTACCTTTCCCTTGACCTGTGAAAAACATTTCAAAAACATGGGATGAGCATAAAAACTCAGTATGGGTTATAAAAAAACATGGAAAGGAGACATGAGTTCATATGTACATAAGAATGAAATCATACATTACCCATAAAACATAGGTACTTTAACATACCTCATAAAGTCATGAATAAATCATAGAAATCATAAGACATAAAGGTAACTTGAGGCATTCATAACATTCTTACGTAGGGAGTAACCCTCTTGGTTACGTTTGGAATACCCATCACAGTATATTCCCTAAAATCTCTTCGGAGAAACCTTAATGTTTCACTCCTTCGCGTTACCCAATGCATTGGAGAGCTCTAACGGGCTCACCCGCCCTTAGTTTATCACGGAACCACCCGTCTTCATAATAATGCCCAAGAACCATAACATAATCATATCACATAAAACATGCATAAAGGAAACATAAAATTTCCACATTTCAATCACGAGGTATCAATACAACACATTGATATAAAAACATTATGAAAACCATTTTCAATACTAAAATAAAAGAAAAGTAAAACATGGTATTTATTTTTCTTTTAAAAAAGAAGGTATGGCTTGTAGAGGAAGCCGAAACTCAAATAACGGTCACGACGGCGGAGAAGTCTTCGTCGCCGCATACGTACGACAAAAACATTCCCTTTTGTCGTTTAGTAAATGCTTCGTATAAAAAAGATTCCTTTTGAATAAACGTAAAAGTCAAAGGGGTTTATACACCGTATAAAATAGAGTTGTGTATAAAATAAAATATGCCTCAATGAAAGGAGATTGAGACGAGGTCCCATACCTCGTATCCGACTTGACCCGACCGTTCTTTAATCTCCTGAATAATAAACTTGAGTTAATCTCTACTTTCTTAGGAATCTTTTTCAGGTTCATTATTCCTTTTATACCATGTTATGAACATCATGTAATCAGTTAAGTTAATAATGTTCATTTTGTCGGTATTTGGGTCTTAAGTCAAAAATAGACTTCTTACACTTACATGTTGTTAATTTGATCAAAGGTTCATTATATCCAAAATGGTATTCATGATGTATATGTCATATATATCCAGTACATACATGCATTTATAATATTACATAATCATTTAGAGGTAAGAAATGAAATGCACCGTTCATGGAGACGGTAAGCCGTACGTACGCATGAACGCTACTTTCATTTCTATTTCGTATTTTATAGAATGGAATCATAATGATATAAAGGTATATTATAATTCCAGTATAATATCATATATAATATCATAGTTTCATCCTTTATATGTCCCACATATGGTATTTAACGAATCAAATCACTTTGAGGGGGCGGTAGTCCGCACTTCCTAAAATGATGATATCGTGTTTACCCATAATGGAAACCATAAAGGTATGCCCAAAATGAAAAAAACAGAAGCTTAAGGAAAACATAAACATATTATATATCATATATAAAAATAGTGACATCATAATGTCCACCTTTGAAGGTGTTAAATGAGTGTTGAACAATCATCGTTTCGGGAGGCAGAATTTCGCCATCCACGGAAACCGTATGTTCTTTAACCATTTGATGTAGTTGTGTGAGAGTGTAGCTCAAATAAATCTTATAAAAAAATCCTAGTATATTGATTATACTGGTGTTGTTACAAAATAAGTAAATAAAAAGAGTTTAGGGGATTGGAGAAGCAAAATAAAACAAATGAACATGAGAGAATGAATTACCTTAAAAAGTGTAACTCCTTTTGATTTGAGCCTAAAGGCTTCCTTTGAAAGGATTCTGCCCAAAGGGAATCCTCTAGGATGAGGAGAGGGATGTGGAGAGAGTAAATGGGCAGGGGTTGGCCGAGCCAAAGGCTTGAGGTGTGTGTGAAATGAGGTAGAGGTGGGGGCCTTTTATAAGAGGAGAGGAGGGGCACTTTTGGAAAGTAAAGAAATATTACTTTATTTGAAAATGTGTTTCGGTTTCAAAAGGTCCCAAATTGATATAATTCGTGGATAAGGTGATACGGCTTCGAAATCCACTCATCCAATAAGTTTTGGACATGTGTAGTTCATAGAGTTTACATTGTCTTACCATTTTATTTAAATCGTCAAATAATGATGTCATCGCTGCATCATTATTATGTCATATATAATTAAATTTATTTAATGTCTAAAAATTATACAAAAAATACTATGATATAGGAAATATTTTTATCTTTCCAATTACTATTTATAATCAAAATTTGGACTTGTATAACGCCACTTAAAAATTGTTTTCGTAAAACATATTATGTTTGTGTCATTTTCCCTTTAACATTAAATAAAAAGTAATTTATGTCATTTCCCAACAAAAGTGGATCCATGGGGTCCCCAAGTTGACCCATGGCATGTCATTGTCGGCCATGACACAACCAATGAGGTTGGGACATATGTCTAGGGCATTTCATTTTATTAAAGTATTATTTATACCTTAAACTACCCTAATTACCACTAATCGTGATTAAGAACTTAATAAGTTACTATTCACCAAAAAATTATTATAATCTCATTGAACCACATTTTACTTCTTAATGACAACCATGTATGTCGGATTTTCAAAATTCAATACAGATTAGTGGTAAACTTTCATTTAACTGAAAAATCAGTTTGCTTGATTATCACTTAGTGGTTTCACTATTCATCAAAATTGAAGTTTTTCAGAAAATTACTAAAAATTCACCCTAAGCTATATTTGATATTCCGAATTAAAAAATGAAGTCTATTTTACAAAATTCAAAACATATAGGTCACATTAATTAATTTAATAATTAATTCCCGCTGTCAGAGCAAATAGCGTGTTTTTATGAAACAATAAGTATCAAAAGATTGACACCAGTTTAAGTCCATTTTCAAAGTGAAATTGACTCCAATGACCACCATTGGATTAAATGGTAAAAATATATTCATATTACACATTAAGACCAATTCAAAAGATAATCTAATCATATAAATAAATTAGATTAAAAAGCAGTTTTGATGTAAAATGCAGTATTTTTCACTATTCATTAAAAAATGAACATTGTCAGAAAAATACCAAAACTTCACACAAGGTAAATTTTGATGTCCCAATCATAAAGAATAAGTTTATTTTGACAAACATAGTTTATAAAATTGTCAAAATATAGATTCAAAAATGGTTTGCCATCAAAAGGCAGTAAAGCAATCTTTTAATAATATTAGTGTATTCCATGCATAAGATTGTATTTATTTTCATTTTAAACCGCTATAACACTATATTAATCATTAATAGACGTAGATAAAAATATCTATTATTGATTACTTACTTGGGATGTTACATCCTTCCCCCCTTTAGAAAATTGCGTCCCCGCAATTTATTTACTTATCGAATAAATGGGGGTACTTATCCCTCATTGCATTTTCAGATTCCCATGTTGCCTCTTCAATCATGTGGGTTTTCCACAAAACCTTTACCTGATGAATCACCTTATTCCGTAACACTTGCTCCCTGTGGTCAAGAATCTGGACCGGTTGTTCCTCATAAGATAGGTTATCTTCCAGCTGAACTACCTCTGGACTCAAAACATGAGATGGATCTGGCATATACTTTCTCAACATCGAAACGTGAAAAACATTGTGTACCCGAGATAAACTCGGAGGTAAAGCCACTCGGTATGCAACTGATCCAACTCTCTCCAGAATTTCGTATGGTCCAACAAACCTTGGACTCAACTTTCCTTTCTTACCAAATCTCATCACGCTTTTCCAAGGAGAAACCTTGAGAAAAACATGATCACCTACCTCGAAAGATAGATCCTTCCTCCGGTTATCCGCATAACACTTCTGCCTGCTCTGAGCTGTTCTCATGTGTTTCCGAATCAGCTGAACTTTTTCTGCCATCTCATCTACCAATTCTGGTCCCATCAACTTCCTTTCACCCACTTCATCCTAGAAAGCTGGAGATCGACACCGCTTCCCATATAATGCCTGAAATGGTGCCATCTGTATACTGGAATGAAAACTGTTATTATATGAAAACTCAACCAAAGAAAGATGTTGGTCCCAACTTCCCTGATAATCCATAGAACAAGCTCGTAGCATATCCTCCAATTTCTGAATTGTTCGTTCTGACTGCCCATCTGATTGAGGATGAAAAGATGTACTAAAATTTAATTCAGTACCCAACGACTTCTGAAGGCCTTTCCAAACGTTAGAAGTAAACCTGGGATCACGATCCGATACAATAGAGAGAGGAACTCCATGTAACCTGACTATCTCTTTAAGATACAAACGGGAAAGTTGATCAAGAGAGAAAGTATCTCGTATAGCAAGGAAATGAGCAGATTTGGTCAAGCGATCAACAATAACCCAGATTGCATTATTACCTCGAGATGTCTTCGGTAATCCAACAACAAAGTCCATGGATATATTCTCCCATTTCCACTCTGGCACTGGTAAAGGCTGAAGCATCCCTTTCGGTAACTGCCGCTCTGCTTTAACCTGTTGACATGTCAAACACTTCACAGTAAAATCAGCAATGTCTCTTTTCATTCCATCCCACCAGTAATACTCCCGCAGATCTCTATACATCTTAGTACTGCCCGGATGAACTGAAAATGGAGAACTATGAGCTTCACATAACAACTCTCTCTTAAACTATGAATCACAAGGCACACACAATCTCTTCCCAAATCTCAAAACACAATCATTATCAATGTTGAATTCAGGCAACTTACCTTTCTGAACTAGCTCTACCTTTTTCTGCAACTCACTGTCTTGCTTATGTGCTTGCTTGATTCTATCTGATAGAGAAGATCTCACTGATACCTAAAACAAAATAGAAGGACTTCCTGCACCAACAACTTCTATGCCAATGTTCATCAAATCGTTAACCAAAGGATCACGTTCCAACCGCAACATTGTTAATGAAGCATTACTTTTTCGACTCAAAGCATCAGCCACTTTATTTGCTTTTCCCGGATGGTAATGAATTGTACAATCATAATCCTTGATTAATTCCAGCCATCTCCTTTGTCTCATGTTTAACTCTTTCTGAGTGAATATATACTTTAAACTTTTGTGATTGGTATATATGTCACACTTTACTCCATACAAATGATGCCTCCAAATTTTTAAAGCAAAAACAACAGCAGCTAATTCCAAATCATGTGTAGGGTAATTTACCTCATGAGTTTTCAACTGTCGTGAAGCATAAGCAATTACCTGATCATTCTGCATTAGGAAGCAACCAAGTCCTTTCAATGAAGCATCACTGTATATAACAAACTCACCATTCCTGGAAGGTAGTGCCAAAATTGGAGCATTCACCAATCTTCTTTTCAATTCCTGAAAACAATCATCACATTCTTTTGTCCAGATAAACTTAACACCCTTCCGAGTTAGCTTAGTCATTGGACTAGATAACCGTGAAAAATTTCTAACAAACCTTCGGTAATAGCCTGCCAAACCAAGGAAACTACGAATCTCGGTTACATTTGTGGGTCTTGGCCATTCTTCCACAACTTTTGTTTTTGCAGGATCAACAGTTATTCCATCTTTAGAAACAATGTGACCAAGGAAAGAAATTTGTTGCAACCAAAACTCACACTTGCTGAATTTCCCATACAGTTTCTTTTCTTTTAAGGTTTGCAAGATAACCCTTAAATGTTTTTCATGCTCCTCTTTACTTTTAGAAAACACCAAAATATCATCAATGAAAACCACCACAAACTTATCCAAGAACTCATGGAAAATTCTATTCATTAAGTCCATGAATACAATAGGTGCATTGGTTAGCCCAAAAGGCATTACTACAAATTCATAATGGCCATATCTCGTACGGAACGCGGTCTTCGGAATATCTTCCACCTTTACCTTCAGCTGATGGTACCCTGATCTCAGGTCAATCTTTGAAAAAAATTGAGCTCCCTGGAGCTGATCAAACAAATCATCGATATGAGGGAAAGGATATTTGTTCTTAACAGTGATATTATTCAAGGCTCTATAATCAATGCAAAGTGTCATAGAACCATCTTTCTTTTTAACAAATAAAACAGGAGCACCCCATGGTGATGTGCTAGGTCTAATGAAACCTTTCTCTAATAAATCTTGCAATTGCTCCTTCAACTCTAAAAGTTCAATTTGTGCCATTCGATAAGGGGGTTTTGAAATTGGCGTAGCATCAGGAACTAAGTTAACAGTAAACTCAACTTCCTGATCTGGTATTATTCCAGGCAACTCATCAGGAAAAACATCAGGATACTCATTTACCACTGGCACATCATTAATCTGAATAGTTCCTTTATTTTCAACGACGTGTGCAAGTTAACATTCATTTCCATCTTTTAAAAGTTTCTCAGCCTCTTGATATGTTATCAAAAGTAAGGGTTCATTCTTGTAAACAAACTGAAAGTCTTTCTGAAAAGAAACTTATTTAGCTCTACAGTCAATCTTAGCATGGTAAATAGAGAGCCAATCCATACCCAGGATAACATCAAACTCTACTAGAGGTAGAACAATAAGGTTTGCAAGTAGGTTCTTTCCACAGATAAGGATAGGAAGATTCTTATAAATTCTTTTTGCCTTGACACTTCCCCCAGGTGTTTTTACCAAAAGTTCAGGAGTCATTTCTTGAGATGGTATTCCCATTTTACTAGAAAAGGTTTCAGAGATGAAAGAATGTGTAGACACCGAATCAAACAACACACTGGAATAATCTGAAAAAACAAACAAAGTACCTGATACAACTTCATTTGATGGCCCGACATCTGCTGAAGTAGTTGCAAAGGATTTCACCACCCCTTTATGCTTGTAGTCTAACTGCTTCCCATCACTCAAGCTCCTTGTCGGACACTCATTTGCATAATGACCCATCTCATTGCACTTATAACATTTCACTAACTGTAAATCAAATTTGTTCTTACCTTCACCTTGATCCTTTTCAGTGCAATCACGAGCCTTATGTCCCATCTTACCACATCTGTAGCACTTCCCAGAATTCAGAAGACATTCCCCAGCATGCCTTTTTCCACATTTATCACAAAATGGAAACTTAGTTCTCTTACCATCAGTCTTTTTTAAAGAATTCTTACCTTTATCCTGCCACCTCGGTCTCTTCTTCTGCTGGTTGTTATAGAAAACTTGGTCATCGGCAAACTCCATTTCCACCTTCTCAGCACATCGAACAAGCTTTTCATAACTTTTAAACTCACGAGAAGCTAATGCCCTTCGATACTTTGGCTTTAATCCTGAGTAGAAACGATTGATTTTACTATCAAGGTCCCGGATAAAATTTGGAGCATACCTTGCCAATCGAGTGAACCTTTCTTCATAGGCAGCCACTGAGTCTTCCTCTTGCCTCAATTCCAAGATTTGCTTTTCCATCCTAAGTCGAACAGCCTTAGGAAAATACTTCTCAAGAAACATACCTTTGAATTCATCCCAGTCAAGAGCATCAATCTCATCGGCGTCCCTGATATTTTTAACCATAGACCACCACTGATCTGCTTCACCCTCCAAACGGTAAATAGTAAGACTAACCTTTTGATTGTCTGAACACCCCATGACATCAAAAATCTTCTCCAGTGCTTTAATCCACCCTTCAGCTAGCACATGGTCAGATGATCCTCTGAATGATGGTGGATGTTGCCTCATGAAATGTTCCACCACTGACATGTTCCTCTGCGGTTGTTCTGGCTGATCTCGTGTATGGATATCACTGCCATTTATCGCTTGAGTCAACTGCGCCATTACTGCAACAAACTATTCAGTTCCAATTCCGACCATTTCTGGATGCTGATTCGGAAGGTTATTTCCTTCTGTATGCCTTCCTAGCACTACTTCCCTATTTCCTCTGCAGAAAACCATTCTGAACAAACATGTCTTAGATGAAGCAACATGGTAATCTTTAAATGCTATTGCATTTCGAAAAAAAAAATATTTTTGGATAATCATTTAATAGAATTCTAACTCCTAAAGTTATCTAAACCAGCCTCTGATACCAACTATAAGGCCCCAGCCTTAAGCCTTACTTAAACTTGAGTTATTACAAGATTACACATTGAGGATCTTTTCGGGTTTAGAGTTTTAGAGAATTAGATCATAAAACTTGCATTACATTCCACATATAAACAAAGTGGTTACATAAAGATAGTTTTCTTCATTCCCATCAATGGAAACACATTTTAAAAATAAAACATGTATTATTTCTTGACACATCCTTGACTCTATCATCTTATCATGTACCTTTCCCTTGACCTGTGAAAAACATTTCAAAAACATGGGATGAGCATAAAAACTCAGTATGGGTTATAAAAAAACATGGAAAGGAGACATGAGTTCATATGTACATAAGAATGAAATCATACATTACCCATAAAACATAGGTACTTTAACATACCTCATAAAGTCATGAATAAATCATAGAAATCATAAGACATAAAGGTAACTTGAGGCATTCATAACATTCTTACGTAGGGAGTAACCCTCTTGGTTACGTTTGGAATACCCATCACAGTATATTCCCTAAAATCTCTTCGGAGAAACCTTAATGTTTCACTCCTTCGCGTTACCCAATGCATTGGAGAGCTCTAACGGGCTCACCCGCCCTTAGTTTATCACGGAACCACCCGTCTTCATAATAATGCCCAAGAACCATAACATAATCATATCACATAAAACATGCATAAAGGAAACATAAAATTTCCACATTTCAATCACGAGGTATCAATACAACACATTGATATAAAAACATTATGAAAACCATTTTCAATACTAAAATAAAAGAAAAGTAAAACATGGTATTTATTTTTCTTTTAAAAAAGAAGGTATGGCTTGTAGAGGAAGCCGAAACTCAAATAACGGTCACGACGGCGGAGAAGTCTTCGTCGCCGCATACGTACGACAAAAACATTCCCTTTTGTCGTTTAGTAAATGCTTCGTATAAAAAAGATTCCTTTTGAATAAACGTAAAAGTCAAAGGGGTTTATACACCGTATAAAATAGAGTTGTGTATAAAATAAAATATGCCTCAATGAAAGGAGATTGAGACGAGGTCCCATACCTCGTATCCGACTTGACCCGACCGTTCTTTAATCTCCTGAATAATAAACTTGAGTTAATCTCTACTTTCTTAGGAATCTTTTTCAGGTTCATTATTCCTTTTATACCATGTTATGAACATCATGTAATCAGTTAAGTTAATAATGTTCATTTTGTCGGTATTTGGGTCTTAAGTCAAAAATAGACTTCTTACACTTACATGTTGTTAATTTGATCAAAGGTTCATTATATCCAAAATGGTATTCATGATGTATATGTCATATATATCCAGTACATACATGCATTTATAATATTACATAATCATTTAGAGGTAAGAAATGAAATGCACCGTTCATGGAGACGGTAAGCCGTACGTACGCATGAACGCTACTTTCATTTCTATTTCGTATTTTATAGAATGGAATCATAATGATATAAAGGTATATTATAATTCCAGTATAATATCATATATAATATCATATTTCCATCCTTTATATGTCCCACATATGGTATTTAACGAATCAAATCACTTTGAGGGGGCGGTA
Organism: Viscum album; assembly: GCA_963277665.1. Classification (NCBI taxonomy): domain Eukaryota; kingdom Viridiplantae; phylum Streptophyta; class Magnoliopsida; order Santalales; family Viscaceae; genus Viscum; species Viscum album. The sequence goes on from OY728160.1 coordinate 1,405,406,469, forward strand.
GTCCGCACTTCCTAAAATGAAGATATCGTGTTTACCCATAATGGAAACCATAAAGGTATGCCCAAAATGAAAAAAACATAAGCTTAAGGAAAACATAAACATATTATATATCATATATAAAAATAGTGACATCATAATGGCCACCTTTGAAGGTGTTAAATGAGTGTTGAACAATCATCGTTTCGTGAGGCAGAATTTCGCCATCCACGGAAACCGTATGTTATTTAACCATTTGATGTAGTTGTGTGAGAGTGTAGCTCAAATAAATCTTATAAAAAAATCCTAGTATATTTATGATACTGGTTTTGTTACAAAATAAGTAAATAAAAAGAGTTTAGGGGATTGGAGAAGCAAAATAAAACAAATGAACATGAGAGAATGAATTACCTTAAAAAGTGTAACTCCTTTTGATTTGAGCCTAAAGGATTCCTTTGAAAGGATTATGCCTAAAGGGAATCCTCTAGGATGAGGAGAGGGATGTGGAGAGAGTAAATGGGCGGGGTTTGGCTGAGCCAAAGGCTTGAGGTGTGTGTGAAATGAGGTAGAGGTGGGGGCCTTTTATAAGAGGAGAGGAGGGGCACTTTTGGAAAGTAAAGAAATATTACTTTATTTGAAAATGTGTTTCGGTTTCAAAAGGTCCCACATTGATATAATTAGTGGATAAGGTGATAAGGCTTCTAAATCCACTCATCCAATAAGTTTTGGACATGTGTAGTACATAGAGTTTACATTGTCTTACCATTTTATTTAAATCGTCAAATAATGATGTCATCGCTGCATCATTATTATGTCATATATAATTAAATTTATTTAATGTCTAAAAATTATAACAAAACTACTATGATATAGGAAATCTTTTTATCTTTCCAATGACTATTTATAATCAAAATTTGGACATTTATAACCCCACTTAAAAATTGTTTTCGTAAAACATATTATGTTTGTGTCATTTTCCCTTTAACATTAAATAAAAAGTAATTTATGTCATTTCCCAACAAAAATGGATCCATGGGGTCCCCAAGTTGACCCATGGCATGTCATGGTCGTCCATGACACAACCAATGAGTTTGGGACATGTGTCTAGGTCATTTAATTTTATTAAAGTATTATTTATACCTTAAACTACCCTAATTACCACTAATCGTGATTAAGAACTTAATAAGTTACTATTCACCAAAAAATTATTATATTCTCATTGAACCACATTTTACTTCTTAATGACAACCATGTATGTCGGATTTTCAAAATTCAATACACATTAGTGGTAAACTTTCATTTAACTGAAAAATCAGTTTGCTTGATTATCACTTAGTGGTTTCACTATTCATCAAAAATTGACGTTTTTCAGAAAATTACCAAAAATTCACCCTAAGCTATATTTGATATTCCGAATTCAAAAATGAAGTCTATTTTACAAAATTCAAAACATATAGGTCATATTAATTAATTTAATAATTAATTCCCGCTGTCAGAGCAAATAGCGTGTTTTTATAAAACAATAAGTATCAAAAGATTGACACCAGTTTAAGTCCAATTTCAAAGTGAAATTGACTCCAATGACCACCATTGGATTAAATGGTAAAAATATATTCATATTACACATTAAGACCAATTCAAAAGATAATCTAATCATATAAATAAATTAGATTAAAAAGCAGTTTTGATGTAAAATGCAGTATTTTTCACTATTCATTAAAAAATGAACATTGTCAGAAAAATACCAAAAATTCACACAAGGTAAATTTTGATGTCCCAATCATAAAGAATAAGTTTATTTTGACAAACATAGTTTATAAAATTTTCAAAATATAGATTCAAAAATGGTCTGCCATCAAAAGGCAGTAAAGCAATCTTTTAAGAATATTAGTGTATTCCATGCATAAGATTGTATTTATTTTCATTTTAAACCGCTATAACACTATCTTAATCATTAATAGACATAGATAAAAATATCTATTATTCATTACTTACTTGGGATGTTACAATACCACTGACATAATATTTGAATATGTCTAAGACACTGATAGAGAAAAAACCACCGGTCCGTACATCGTTAGGTTAGAATCTTCCAATATATTAAAATTTTGGTTATGTATAATAGTCAACCAGTGTCTTGTATCTAGAACAATATACGCTTAGACGATATTCTGTCAAAGAAGAAATTGCCAGATCCTAAGAAAATATCACTATTTTTATTACTTTAGTTATTTATAATTACATTACTCAAACATCAATATTCATCGTTTTTAAAGATATTAACTATTTTAATGATTTTATATTAAGTGGATGAAAAAAATAATATCAGAGCATGGAGTATGAGGGTGCAACTAATTTAGATGTTCGTACTGCTAATAAAAGTGAAGCACGCTCCCTCAAAGAAAATATATTGATAACAACATGGAAAAAAGTAGAACAAGAAAATAAAAAAAATAAAGTGACTTGAACAGGTAAGAACTCATGACTATTGAACATAAATAGAGATGAAAATAATTTAAAAAATAAGATCTCACATGTTGTAACATTAAACTGTTAGATGAACTACATGTTTATATTTGTCTCTCACCTCTAGTTAAAGAACATTATTATGAGACACACTTCTTTCATGATGATTTCAAAAGGACTATACTGAAGCTTCATTTTAGATTCAACTCTAGAGTCACAAGCTTCATTGTAGCATATCAATCAATTCTAAACAATGTACTCCAATATTTATCGATTCTATTTAGTTATATAACTTTTTGAGTAGGGTATTTTGTTACTCTTTTTTACCACACACACACTTTCTCCAGTGCTAAACAGGAATATACTAGATATCTTCTCAAACACATTTCTTATTTTTTCTCTCCCATAGATAAGAGAAGTAAAGGTCCTTGTTTGTAATGTTTTATTTCACTCCCATGAATTAATGTGTAATAGGTTGTGTGTAACCTGGAAATTTGTAAACTATTCTATAAAACAGATCATGGTTAAGAATCGTATAGTTTATTTTATATAAATTCTATTGTGGTAGGTGAACACATTTTGGAGAGGTCAAAGTCTCAACTTGATAATAAACATATTTTTCCATTATTTCCAATGCTTGTTTAATTTTTTTTTATTTTGTTTCCACATTATAACTAAAAAATGTTTTAACTATACCCAAAATATATTCTTTGATAGTTTGCCTTAATTTGTGTTCATATAGTATTTTAATCAAGTAAACTATTTTCTATGGATTTATTAATATTATATATAATCCATCTAAGACCTAATAATTCTTTTGGTAAATATAAAGATTAATATATATATATATATCATAATTAATATTTTGATAAAATTTCTCATATTTAACCATTGGAGGAATATCAAAATAATCTATTTATAGTAGAAATATTTATTGGGTTCTAAATTCACCCCCTTATTGAGATACTCACTCTGACCAAAAAGATCTGTAAACATAGTGGGGGAATTCATCTCATAGAATGGAATTCGAAATAACTCATAGTTTCCACAGTGAAAACTTAATACCAGCCTCGCAAACCCTTAACTAGTGGAAGAAGGATCTATGATCGATTTTGGAATACCCTATCAAACCTAGAAACTAATCCAAGAGGTCATAAATCCTAGAAAAGGGTACTTATTCATTAACATGATCCGGTTCAGGTGATGATAATCAACACAAAGCCACATGCTCATGTTTGCATCTCTCATGAGAAAAACCAGAAATTCCAAGTGGGACACACAATGTCAGATAAAAGCCTTCTTTTGAAGGTCCTTCAACTATACCCCCAACACCCAAAACATGGTACATGATATCCAATATATCAAATGAGATATCAATGAAATCCTGGAATTCATGTTAATGAAAAACTATATCTCATACCTCCGAGGTAGTCCTAGAATGTCCTCTATGAATTCATCTATATAATCATATATGATTGAGTGAACCTAGATCCCTAAAGATACTACTATTCCAATGCATAAATTATAATGTTTATGGGTGATGGTTTAACTCTTTTTTCTCACAAGACAAACTCACTATACCATGAAATATCTCTCTACCACAATGGAGAATGTCATCCCATCTACATACAGATATATAACTCACTTACAGTGACATTTGATATAGGGTCAGCCCCTGGAAAACATGTCCACATAAAAAATGGAATTATATGGCACCCTCATGATGACCAAGAGGTCCCTTAATATCCACTCTCCACCATGAAATAAAACCCAATTCTATAAAATAGGTGATATCAAATAAGTGTTCCTGAGTTGAAGTTCATCCAATGCTATTGGGCTAACATCTCAACTGGGAGCTCCAAATCACACACCTGGAGTAAGATGATGAAGGAATGATTCTTTAATGTGTCTACTATCAGTGAAGCATTAGTCGAAAAAACAAATATTGTACCTCAATTCATCTTAAGATATTGTAGTTCATAAGCCTCTATGGCCTACAACTTCTCGTGGCACTTTCTGCTGGCTCCTTGATCCAACCATGGACAACCCAGTGGTGGTAATGGTGGTGGTAGTTTATAACATCATCCACAACAAGAAAATCCTCCTCTCATAACCCCATGATTTCATCCCCCAGCTCATCCACCCTAGGGGATACCCTATCCTTACCCTGGAGATCCATGATCACGATGTTACCTCAATCATGGTGGTATGTACACTACTTTATTACCACCTCATCAAGCTAGGTTAATATTTTATGGGCCATGTGACCTCAACCATCACATGAATATCCTCGCCCCTCTCTAGGTTACCCGAGTTCTCTGTGTAGTCACTGAGCCGCATGACCACGTGTTTATGTCTGGGAATGGGAACACCTCTTGATCCTCAACACCTATCATCTAAAAGTTTCTGTAGATGACTCTGGCATGGTATTCCCTATAATAACTTCATATGGAAGGCTTCTGCCAGATAGGAAGCTTTCTATCACTAGTGCCTTCTTTATCACTCCTCAACTGTGGGAATGGATATGGGAACCACGTTAGAAAAATTTCAAATATGGGGACCTTTACCAAACTTCTCTTTTTGGAAGTAAACATCCCATATAATGTTGAGGTAGTGTGGAAGAATTATTTTCAACCTTATGGTATACTGAAAAACTATCATCCCTCCTTAATGCATCTCCAAAACCTCTAGAAACTAAACTGAGTCCAAGAACATGTGGAAGTAATCCTCATGAAATATCTCTCGAAAGTATAACCATGAGTGTTCAGATTCATCATGCGTCTATTAGATAAGACTCTTTCAATTCCTAGATAATTTGTGGAATTTCAATCTTCTAATTCAAAAATCCAATTTGTCGTGGTCCACCCAATTATGATAACTCATATCAATGACTCAAACCAATCATCTACTACATGGGAATATAGATCATTTAGGAACCTCAATGGCCAATGGTACTTGATCTCATGGAGTGCACTAACAATGTGTTCATCTTAAGCCTACTTTAATGGTAAAATATGCTACTTGATAGGCATGGGTGCTACTACCTGCCCAAATGGATGAAAAATTTAATGATATGTCCCTAGAATTGAAGCCTCATCACTCATTGGATCATTATCAGGAACCTAATTTGGTAAAATGGATGGCTGTATTCAGGTAGGAATGTTGAAAATAATCAATAGATACCATTGGATGATGATCAGATATACATGGGGACTTGACTCTAGAAATATAGTTAAAGGATTCAATCATATATGAAACATGTAACAAAGTTCCCTCCAACTAATGTCCCAATATGCTGATTCGAAGAGAGAGGTAGTTATATTTTTGGTGAATTGATACATTAAATACCATTAAAACATTGGGTTCCTTAGCCTGAAAGTCGCACTCAAGGCACTTTGACTCCATTCCCCTAAAGTTCCTACCAAAACTCATAAGGGTAAAAACTCCAAACAATGTCTTGAGGTCGAACCAACATTGATTCTAATCTATAATGACCAAACCCATAGGTGCTTGCCTGACTGGACAAAGTCCATACCTCCACATTCAAAAGCCCACCTCTATAGGTTAGGGTTTGGTAAAGATTGTTAATAAGTAATTACTAAAATGGGAGTCTTTTTTATAATGTACCTGCATACACACACCCAACCATCTCTTTACAGAAGTGTATATGTTTAATTACAAATGATAGTATCATTTAGAGTAAAAACCATGCATGGAACAATATCTAGGGAATTAAAAAGGGAGAAACTGTGTAAAATATTATAAAAAGGAAAAAATAAACACCCACCCATAAATGATATCCCAACCTGAAAATAATTTTATATTAAATGCTATGAGTTCTCGACCCCATATCCCCTGTCCTAACCATCATTCATGGTCAATTCACCTGATTATCCCTATGATCCACCAATGCCACTGCTGACCAATCTGTCATCTCAATAAAACACGATTCTTTTTGAATAGTCTCAAATTTGGGTGAGTATATAAATACCTAGTATGAATCCTTGAAAACTGACGAAGGAGAAATCGAAGACATGATGTAAGTATTCAGGTCAACCCAATGAAGGATGGAAACAAAACCCAATAACATATATTTTTTCTAATAATAGAAACCCAGATGAGTGTGAGAGGGGACCTCCATCTCACAACTCATCCTTGGATGATGATTATCCCAATAGAATTAATTTTAAATTTTTTATTCCCAACATTGTATGTGTCTTTCCGATGATATAATAAAGAGGGATCACACAACACCACTACTCCAAAGCCTAAGGGAGTCCAATATCCAAAAGATGAGGACCCACATATCTTTAAGGGAGTACCGCCTGTACGGTGAATAATGACTATGGAAGAAATGTGACCTAGTGTGATAGGGGAGTACCACATAAATGGATAGAGTATCCACTCTATGGTGTGACATGAGAGTACCATCTGCCTGGATAGAGGACACTCTCCCTAGTATGATAGGGGAGTTCTATCCCCACTGATAGAGTAATCATTCACAGTTCTGACATGGTAGTTCCATCTCTATCATAACAACAAGTATTTAAGATACATGCCCTGGTGAAGCATGGGAGAACCATATCCATAGATAGAGGACCCACACCCTGGTGTGACAGGGAAGAACCGTCTGTATCTAAATAATGAGTATGGAGGGCCTACCACTCATGTGACTGGGGAGTACCATCTCCATGGATAGAAGACTCACTCCATGGTTTGATATGAAAGTACCATATCTATCTTTATATTTATTATGGAATAATTGTTCCTAGTTGAATAGGGGAGTAACATATTCATGGATAGAGGACCTGAGTCATAGTGTGATAAGAGAGTACCATATCTTTCAAAATGATTCAACAAACCTGCCTATTCACATCCACTATTATGTGATGCCTAAGGAATATCCATGATCAGAACATATCACAAATTATCTCAAAAGAATTTACAAAGGATTCCATCCCATTATGTGTCAAAACACTCAAGATTTTCTACTCATGGGAAAAAATCTGAACAAAAATGAAGGACATATGTGAAAATAAGTTGTCAAGGGAAGCACACAGTGTGTATGGGGATCCACATTGGGTGTGGTATGGCCCTGCCTTTTCACCTGGTTTTATCTCCCATGGGCATGACCCGATGGACATGTCAGCATACAAAGTTTGTAGGTGGACCAAATGAAGAGTCTCAACCACTTGGTTCTTCCTCATGTGCTGCTAACCATGTCCATGAAAATCATGCCATGATGATAAACCTTATTATGAACTTGGACATGTATTGGGTCTTTTCCGAGGCCAGGTACCTAGAAATCATCAAGCTGATGTACCTGGTAGTGTCTGTGTGGTTGGCTGAGTCTATGCATTTGTACTATAAGAGTACACATTGGGCTGCCAACGTTGGATATCACAAATGTGTGGGGGTACCACATAGCTTGTAATACATATCAATATCTTGAAACCATAACCACCACATCTAGGGGGGTACACACATTTTTTTCTTTTAGACACAAGACTATGTAGTGTATATTTTCACATAAAGATATGTTCTTTCGACCAACATCTAGATTTGTAGTCACAACCCTGATTCCAACTGTTTTGACCACCATAAAATAGAGGTAATCAACTTCTGTCATCAATTTCTGTCTTATATTAGATGAAAAAAATAATCTAGTGATTCCCTCAAAGACATCAATGCCTTCGTCAACCATAGTGCATCATGTCACATCCCATCAAAAAATTGGATCCAATATCCACAAATGAAAATCCATAATCCAGCCCAATCTGTTTGAAAAACAATGATATGATCATTGTTCACACATCCACTACAAATCTGGGGTTCTTTTTGTGTTAGGACTAGGCCGGTAATGTCAAACCATGGCCTAAAGCCCATAGATGAATAACATGAAGAACATGTGAGGGAATGGGAAAATAATAAAGGGGAATCAGTCATTGCCCATACATTATTGACAAAAAATCATAGACTGTGGAAATTCAAGGTGAGAAACATGGCATAGCCATGAATAAATTGAATAAACAATTTAATACAATAAACATGCTCATGCCAAGCATTAATTAATAAAATCCCAAAAATAGAAGATAGGAACATGCTCGATCATTTAATCAACAGTTGAAACTATAATTATGGATCCATACCTCGATTATGGATCTATCTTTTATGAATAATGTGTCCACGAGCGATGTGGAAGATCCACTATGTTCACTATCAGTCAATCTACCTCAATCCAGACATCATCCGATCTCGATTTACCAACATTGATGGTTGAAACCCCCTCTAAATGATCTTAGTGCATTGTGGATATCCAGGAAGATTTTCCATAATAGTATATTTATAGGGGTAATTCATTTTTGATTCTTAAAAAATAATATAATTAAATAAATTAATTAATCAACTTAATGTTCCCTCTAATGACTGCCTCGTTCGAAGTAATGCTGTAGGCCAACATTATGTCCTTCCATGGGGAAAAACTATGATTGAGATTCAATAATGGTATCAAATTTAAAATTTAAGACTAAATTTTTAATAAAACCATTATTTCTGAAAAATGACATTCACATGATAAGAATATTATTAATATTTTTTAAAAATTAACTCCTCGCGCACTAAGCCTTAGAATCTTACACCATCTCAGTTCCAATCTTAAAAAATATTTTGTAGTCTATTTCAAACTATTAAAATATAGGAGGAGTCCCTATATATTATATTGAATTATTTGTTCCTAAATTACATATAAGATCAATGATTGTTTTTAAAATTATTTTTCTAAAAAAGTTATATTTATGTGATATTAATTTATATTTAAATAGAAATATGATTAATGATGATAAATTATATTTGATATTAAAATTTTTTTAACACCAATTTAGTTAGTATATGATATGGAATAATAATAACAACTAATAGTATTTGATATTTCCAATTTCAAATAAAAATTTTTTTCATTATATTTTAGGAATTTATTTAAAACTTTCAATTAAAAATTATTGAATTTGAATTTTGAAATATTGAAATCATTTTTTTATTTTGAATAAAACTATTATCATAAGAATAAATTTTAGGATCTATCCAAAAATATTTATTTTTAGTCTAAAAATATGTGTTTTCCTAAAATTATAATTTATATGATTTTACCATAATGTAATATTATCCTAAATGTTTTAAAAAACATTAAACTAATAATACATATATTTGATGAATAAAATTATTAATTTTAATATATATTCAATGTTCATATAAATATTATTTTCAACATTTTTATAAATAAGGAAAAACTATAGTAAGCTGAAAAATAATTTTCATCATTTTCCTCAAGTCATGAATTTTTAGGGTGAGATCTGATTTTCTATTCCCAAGATTACCTCATACCATTTATTTGGTTTTAATCAAACCAAACATGTCATGGTGATTTATAATGTTAATAACTATGGATTACACATAAATATATTCTTACAAAATATACTTTTATTTTGTAAAATATATTTTTACATGTTATAAGAAATATTATTAAAATTGACATTTCAAAACTTTTGATTATTTATTTGTTAAAGTTTTTGAAAATTTATAATTGAGGTGGTTAAAATTAGAAAAAGGGGTCATTTTTTTCATTAATATTAATTACTATGGTTTAAAATTAATTTACAAGGTAAAAGTAATTTGGAGTAAATGTTAAAAGTAAAAGAATCCTTAAAACACTCATGTTTTATAAAAATTGAGAGATTAAAGAATGTTATGAACCAAAATGACATATATATTCTAATCACGAGTCATATATAATTTAATTAAATACTTTCATCCAATTTCAGTTAGATTTCTCAAATTTTCATAAATATACATGCAACTTGATGATTTTTCTAACCCGAAAATGACACACTCATCATTCAAGATCATTTAATTAGAGTAATGCTAAATGTAATGTATATTTAATCTATTCAAAGGCATGTAAGGAATCTAATTAGCTATATAGGAATTAAATCAGAATAATCATGAGGTCTTTCAAAAAGGCATATATGTTTCTTAGGCTAAGTGTATTTTGAAAGGATGTGAAAATAAACTCTATATATTGAAAAATGAGCCCAAATTATAAAATAATAAAAAATTATATTCAATGTTAAATCTTAATGAAAAGTGGATGAAAATATTAATCAAATACCTCAATGATTTTTTATGATACAAAATATTCAACTTTTCAAGAGAAAATCATGAAAGTTCAAGTAGTTATGCATATCCCAATAATCTCCCAATAAATTGTGTATAAAGAAGAATATGATAAAGGAATCAGAATACCTCATGGGATTTGGGATAATAATTGGTCAATTAGGTCATTACATGAGTATTAATGGTCAATATAAGATATATAAATGGACAATAAATTTATAAAAAAAATTAAATATAAAATAAATCATTTTAAAATTATTTTAAAATTAAAATAATCAATTATTTTTTTAAACTCCAATAATTTTTATTATTATTTATAAATATAATTAATCAATAAATTTATTGATTTTAATATATTTCATATATTTAATGATTTATCCAAGATTAGTTTTAGGTAAAGGAAAAGGGTTTTCTAGAGAATATCCCCAAAAAATAATATAGAGCATTTTCCTCTAAATTTAATACTAAGGAAGAGAAGGGGGTGTAGAAAAAAACAATTGGGACAAGTCAAGGGAGAGTAGTGGAAGAAGTAATCTGAATAAATTGAATGAAAATATATTGAAAAATAATACTCCTCTTGTGGCATGCGTGAAAACATTATAAAGAAGTCGAAAGTAGACACCCATTATGTGCTAGAGTACCTGTGGCCATCGATGAAATGGAAAAATAATTTTTCATTCATATAAATCATTACATAATTCTAATAACATAGTATAAATATATTTAATGAAATGACTATGTGACAGATATATTCATGTATTGGCCTCTGGAGAGGCACTGAATAAAATCATGGGATCTTATAGAGAAAGGTCATTGGTAGTGGAAGCTGGAGGTGTGATATCAACTCTATACTGGGTTATGTATTCAATAATATTCCAATATTAAGTAGTGGAAGTGGGCATTAAAAGATTTGAAGATAAAATCACTGATCTTTGGATAGGGAAGTGAACTGAGAAAATGGTTCTTAAGAATGAGGATCCGATTGAGGTGCAGGAACACCAGGAAACTGAAAAACCATGATCTAGAATATTAGTACCAATATATTCCCTATGTCATTGAATCATTGATCCATTATATCATGGTGAAATTCCATCATGGACACGTGGGGAGAAACCATCATGTCAGCTAAAGATGTGGGAGGAGTTGGGGCTGTGAATGGTTTGGTTGAAGATGGGATGGAAGAAGTTAAGGTAAAGGAGAAATATGTGGGGATAGGTGGAGGGTTATTTTATATTGGTTGATGGGGTGATGGTTGAATTTGAAAAGTATCATCATATGTGGAAGGTGGGTCCTCTCCCACCATTACTGGTGCTGGGGGATCTGGTTGATCAAAAAGTTGGTCCCCCATTTCTCATCCATATTCATGTGATTAATAAAGAAAAAGTAAATCCACAATGGATAACCAAATATATTATAAGGAAGGGATAACTCAAACACTGCTAAATACTGTGCCAAAAAAGTGGTGTGGACGCAAATATCCCGATTACCATAATAGCTGGTGAACATGGAATGAAAATATGAGGCAAAAAAATAATGAAGGTAAAGATAATCATTCCAGATGATGTAGGTAAGGTTCTCTATAACATGTTTAGACTTGACACAAATTTCATCATGGAAACCAAAAAAATGGAATAGAAAAATCTGTGGGTGAAGCACAATGTAGAAGAAAGGATAAAGGTGCTCTTTTGTGAGGTTGGACCATACTAGATATGAATCCCCATAAGATTTGGAAAAATAGAGATTATGGATGAGTGGTCAGAGCATGTCAGGATGTAAATTAGTGGTGTGGTGACTAGAAGGGGGTAAAGGATTCACCCTTGGCCAAACTCTTCCATAGTAAGTAAAAGGTTACACCCAGATAGTTGAAATCTAACTGGATTCACGGTTTCAATTAGAGTGTCTTGGTTTGTGGCCCCATTGAACTAAAAAGTGACAGAAAATTACTTAAATAAATCTGTGAATGTTGGAGTATTGAGCTGGAGATTGTGAATGAGGTGGGTGTGCCTAAGGATCTCCTAGATCTCCTCTTAGAATGACATGAACTCTGGAATACCCATGTTGAGGAGGAGGCCGCTCAGCTGAATCATAATCCATGAAAACTACTATAGTTAGTCAGCTTTACAATGACACTCATAAAAGATAATGCATTAGTTCAAGGCATTTTTTGAACACGGATTCCATCTATTTTCAATTTTTATAATGAGAAATTGGTTCCGCATACTGGATGTACACACCTTGTGTTCTTCATTCGTACATGTGTACTACATATTTTGACCAAATACCTCACATGATTCATAGACCACATACAACATATCAAAAACCCTTAAATATATGTAGTGGAACAATATACCTAGATCATTGAATGAAATGATAATGAAATCAAAGACAAAAACACTATGGATTGAAGGGATGAAATGGGGGGAGGCCAAATGGTTTATTAGACAAAGAGAAGGGTGGGGGGATCATGTGAGGGCATGGGTTGTGGCTGGGTAGTGTTCCCACATTTTATAACGAGACCGAATTACATGTATGACACAACACACACCACATATGAGTTTTAAATTTTTAATATTTAGTATACTTTTATTATAATAAACTAAATATTAATTATTATTAATAATAGAAAATATAAATATATTTAAAAAAATCTATAAACATAATGTATCAGGGAAATACACATCTTCCTTTCTAAAATTTGAAAAATGGATCAATAAAAATTGGTCCAGTGGTTGGGGTGAGATTCAAACTGGCGACCGATCCAATCCAATGGCATTCCCACAGCGATTGGAGTGAATGTTGTATTATAGAAAATATTATTATATTTTAATATTTCAGGCATAATTATAGAACCACATGGTGAAAAAAACACACACAGTTTGTGGTTTTAGTTATTGAATTATAAAGATTGTGTGTGATGATTATCCGAGTTCGATCCCGAGTCTCTTGAACCCTAGGGTATGAATCCACCACCAACCCGCATCACCATCGGGTGATTTATTATTTTTGAAAACTATATCATTTTATTAATGAGAACATGAAACATGAATTTCAATATAATACATTCCATGTGGTATTGTTTTAGTGAAAAAGGGTGGAACTAAGATGGTTAAAAGGACCCAAGCCCAGGTCTTTTGAACTATGGGATACAACTCTACTAGATGATTCAATACCACCATCAGTTTTCTTTTATTTTGAAATGGATTTATTTACATTTGAAAAACTCTCGAATGCCATTTAAGAAAAATAATGAAAAAAATAATGATACATGTACCAAATAAGGGTGTAGCATGATTCAAACTAGTGAGACCACAGATACACTCCAGTGACCTTTCCATCTACACAAGGTTCATTCCGCTTTATTAACTTAATAATATGTATTTATGAAAAACTTACTATTAAAATATATACTTAGAAGATTGGTACATTCAATGTATAATGATACACAAGCTCTGTAACCTCATTTATTTCACATTGAAATACTATATTAATGAAATGGGAGTACACGACATGAGAAAAAGTAGACATCATTTAGTAATTAAAAATAAAAGTGTGGGAGAGATGGAGAGGAATATGTTATGGGTTTCCTCACAGTATTATCCTTGGGTTTTTGTGTTTTTCTCAATTAAAGAGTGGGTATTAACTTGTATCCTGATGGAAAATGTGTATTTTTATATGTGAACCACCACATATGTCTAGACCCTCATCTGTTATCCGATTTTCATGACCCTTAAGTGGATGGGTGGAATCTTGCAAAATCCTTCCTATGTGGTTAGTAAATGTTGAATGTCGAATTGTGCCTTGGTTTGATTTGGTATGTCCTTCACCTCCTTGGGTTTCTGCTTCATTATTCATAAATCCTGAAAATAATCGTTGGAATCCTCTAAAGCATGTAAGAAATAAACTAAGTGGCCAAAAATAATAGTTTAGTAAAATTCAATATTAACATGACATATCATGTTCCGAAATTAAAAGTATGAATTTTGAAAATAATTTTTAGAAATGTTTTATCAAAAATAATTTGGGACCACCTTATAATAGGCTTCCCTGTTGAAATAAAATTAAAACACACATCCTCATACTCAACCAAAGTATCCATATTAGAAATTACCACTAAAATCTGTTATACCATTGCAATGATCTAAATTTTATCTATGGAATTTAAACCATCTTATAGTAATTTCATATAGTATAAATCACATAAATTCACATAGAGACTATATTAAAAGAATTATAATGATGTGTTTATGAGATAAGAAGTGTTTCTAGAAGTTAAAAAACCTATACTGATGAAATGGAAACTTGAGCATACGAATTGTATTATGGCCCTTCTGAATTATAAATCAAAACAATAAATAGTGAACTCACCCATTACAGTATAAATAAAATTTAGACTTCTCATATGTGAATATATGATATAATTAAATCACAATATAAATAAGTAAATATTTAGAAAATTATTAAATAAATGTTGGTATATTGATAATTCATAAATATTTAATCACAGTTATTTAAATAATTTAAAATTTTAAAAGAAAATGTATTTTAATTAAATTTTCTCATAAATAAATACTTTTATGTCTTATGGTTTTAAGATAATTTAATGAGACCTTAAGTAATTTATCAATGGGTTATAAAATCAATTCTAATTTTAAAATTTCAATTTTTTAAGTAAATGATGATATTAATTAAAATTAAATTACTTATATTTAGAAATTTATTTTCATGAACCAGTATTCGTTTTTGGATATTAAACATATATAAATGGTTCGGGTGATTTTTTTTGGATTTTTCTGAAATACTTGAATTTTTGATGAATTGTGAAGTACAATAATTTACAATATATATACATTTTATGTTAAATACCCTATTCTTGACATGATGACTGATGTAATCACCATTTGTGAAAACTCACATGTTCTAGTTACTATATTTAGTCCTGTAATTGTAACTATTGATGGTCTGGAGGGAAATTAATAAACTATTTATTTAAATATCTAGAATACACTCATACCCTCCATTATAGAAATAACCCCTCACAACCCCATTTACTCACACCACTCAGGATTCAAGACTTTTAAAAATTCTTCCAAAAATTCATCCCTAATCCCCCCACATACATGAACTCTTTTCCCACTAGAGGACTAATCAAACATTCTTTAAGGAGGATCTCAAGAGTATAATAGAGAGGTAAATCCCCTCTCGTTTTCCATTCAATTTCCATTTAATTTTTTTATTATTACCTCCTGAAATCCTTTCATTAAAATGGAAATATTACTCAGGATTGTTTTATATATTGTTATTATATCATTTTAATGGATGATTCTTAATTAAACTCCTCCATCACACTCTTTATTTTAAATATGAAATTGTCATCCGTGATGTATCAATTTACTGACATCATGGGTGATGCACATTTATTTTTATATAATGTCTCCAAAACTATTTATAAAACCATTAAATGGTTAAAAAAATATTTTATAGTGTATTCTATTTCTCTATTTATGCTCTGGAACTAACTTCTTTACATAACACTAAGTGATAAAACCAAACATGTTCGTTGTGATAAAAGAACTGCCAAAATTAACCTTAATCGATCATCATTAACTTTTATCCAAAGATTCATCCTCATGGTATATAAAAAAATTCATTATAGATCATTTATACTTTTTAATATCAGTAATAATATATAATAACAATTCTGGACAAATATCCACATTTTACATGATCTTTTATTCATGAATACAAGCCAACCATTCATTTAAAATAAGTAAACGAAAAACCCAAACAATGAATTTAAAATATACATGTCATAAAAAGTACCGTGAAAGAACTTAATAAAACCATAATGAATAAAATTCATTTATAAAATTTTCAATAATTTTTAATTAATGAATCCAATGTTGTTATACCGAACGTTAAAATGAATAAAGTGTTCAGATACAAGTTAATGGGAATTCTCAAACCCAGTTCTCTTTCTTGGGGGTTTACCTATTTCATCCTATTTTTAGGGTGGATATTCCATAAAAATGTTTTCCAAAAAGGACTCTTCATTCCAAGAAACAAAACATTTTTTACTTATCAAATATTGTTTCATCATTAATCAATGTTTATGGCTCTATATCAGGGATGTTATTACCTCTTTATTTTGGGAACCCAATGGTTATGAATGTATGATTTATGAAATTAATCCCATTTATTTTTGTGGGTTATTTTATGTCGATAATTGACCTACATTCTATGTGGCATGCATGATAATGTAAATGTTATGATATGATAAGGGCACACAAAATTATTTAGAGATCCAATGAATTGGGTAATGTGATGAATCTGAGAATTTAAAGTGAAACATGAGTGAATATGATGCTAGCTTTGTTCACAACTATGTGAGGTAGTTTACTAGAAAGGCATGATATTTACGTTTTTATCTATTTCCACATTCAATACCAATATCTTATAGTTAATATAATTATTATGATGATGTTTTTATCATTATTCTCAACCCTTGTTATATTTTTCTTATCAATCCTCTTATTGGGCTTTCAGCTCACCCCTTTTTGATGTATATACATAGGTTACTACAATTACTAAAGAATTTTCAAGGACCAATTATAACCTAGAGAAAATGGAAATAAATAAATGTTTACATTTTATGACTTAAATGTTATATATGGTCCTATATATACTAATAAACTAAACCTCTATATCATGGTATTGTAATTCTATTATGTCTTTTATCTTTAAAATGTTGAAATAGTAATGAATGTAAAATCGAGGTCGCTATAGTTGGTTTCAGACCATGGTTTAGTTAATTTTGGAATTAGGATTAGAAAAACACAGTGAAAACACTTAGTATGGGACTAAGTATAAGTAAGAACCCTTGAATATTTTATAATCATAGGTTTACCAAAATATACGCTTTCATAATAAATTTTACAAAGGAATGAATTAATTATGACTTGTTGACTTATGTTTTGTTCTAACATTTTCTATTTTAGATAGTTGTGGGTACCAGGAGAAACCAGGAAAAAAACCCATACTTAAGATAATGCAGTGATTTAATAAATGAAATACCTAATGATTTTGTAGGTGGAGTTGAAAACTTCCAAGTTATGCTTACCTAGTTGTCTCATCATATGAATATTATGCTGAATAATGTGGATCTTCCACCCTCAACAAAGAGGGATCAACTGGCTATTGAGCATTTTATGGGGCAAAGAATACCATCATTTTGAGGGTCTTTCGATCCAGTACTAGGGGAACAATGTGTCAACTCTATGGAGAAGATATTTTCAATGCATTATTGTTATGAGATGGAGAAGATGAATCAACCATTTATCATCTATATGTAATTGAAATTCAATGGCGGCATTGATTATGAACACCAATCTAAAAAAAGAAATTGTAGAGATAGTGTGGGAATACTTTAACACAATGTTTCTTAAAAAGTAATTCCCTTGAACTCTTTGTAAAAATATGGAGAGGGAATTTATAGAGATCATGAAAAATTAAAGAGAATCTATAACAACTTATGAAATGAATTTCAAAATTCATGAAAGGTAAAATTTTGGTTTTGTTATAAAAAATGATATCAAAATTGATTGATACTTTAGTGGATTAAAACTAATACCTTGAATGGATATAGTAATTTGAGACATTGGGAGTTATTAAAAAGTTTTATATTGTTCACTAAAATTGATGATAGAGTTAAAGGATTGTCCAATGTGTAGGTTGTTAAGAAATGAATGATGGGGTTTCACGATGGGAGATCGAATGAAAAAGTTGGAAAGAAAACCCATCCACCCACATCTTAAAAATGTAGAAGGAAGCATCATGGGAATTTATTAAAAGAGATGTGGAAATGCTTTAAGTGTAGAAGAGAAGGCCACCATGATAAAGATTATAGAAAAGAAATGATAAGGAATGATAATGTGGTGGAAGAAAGGAGAGCACCACCCATGTTCCAATACTACAACTGTAGGGATAAAGGGAACTTTGCAAGACACTGCACTAAACCTCAGGTCCTCAAGGGTAATCGACGTCAGTATCCAAAAAATCCAAAGGATTAAGGGATGTATTATAAAATCACTACTAAGTGGAGCAACAAAATGAAGTCGTACAAGATAAACTTTATATTAACTCAATAATAGAAAAATTATTATTTGATTCTGGTTCTACACATTAATTTATATTATGAATGTTTTCTAGAACTATAGAATCATACCCCAGAAACCATGAAGTAGGTATCTCTAGAAAAACACCTAGTGATGAAATCATTTCTACCCAAGTGTTGGACACTTCTCCTGTTGGAATATCTGGGAATACTCTTCAATAAAATCTTGTGATAATTCCCATGGGGGAATAAGATGATATAACAGGAATGTATTGGATCTCTTAATATAGGGAACATATCAACTATCAGGAAAAGGAAATATATTTTCATATTTTGAACTATCCTTTTCTCAATTAGAAATGAAAATAATCCCATGAATATACTTTAGACAATACTTCAATGGATTGGTTATTTATTCCATGTGAAGAAGTATATGTCGCTCGAAGGATTGAGTCAAAGGAAACATTCAACCATACTAAAATTCCCATCACGTGGGAGTACGATGATGTATTTATTGATTATTTTCCTAGAAATCCCCAGAACATGAGGTAGATTTATCAAAAGAACTCATATTTGGAGCTAATCCTTTCTCAATGTGTGCCTATAGGATGGCTCGTATCGAACTGAAGAAGTTAAATAAGTAGCTATGAGAGAATTTGGAAAAGGGATTCATATGCCCTTGTGTAACACATTAGGGTGCTCTAGTGGTATTATTGAAGATGAAGGATGGATAAAAATGGCTATTCATCGATAATCAAGAACTAAACAATATCACCATAAAGAACTAGTATCCTCTTCCAAGGAAAAAAGATGACTTGTTGGATTAGTTATGAGCAGCTCAATACTTCTCAAAGATGGATATTCATTCTGGATATAATCAACTGAATTGGAAGAAGGAATATATTCATAATGGTTCCTTCTATAAAAGCTATTGGAACTATGAATTTTTATTGATTCCATTAATACATATTAGCACCTTGAAAATCAACACTGATTTTTTTAATGAAGGAGAATTTTTATTCCATGTTCATCAAGTGTGACTTATAGATGAATGAAGTCACATTCTTAGTACATGTGATCGAAAGTGAGGGAATTTATGTGAACCCCTACAAATGGAAATTGAGGAATGGCCCAGACCCTCTAGTGTCATGTAAATCAATAGTTTTCTTTTCTAAGAGGCGTAATTATGACATTTTCTGATAAATTTCTCATGATTTCTAGTCTGGGTAAATAACTGAACACAGAAAGAGGTAAAAATGTTTGGACGGAAGAATGTCAGGAAAGATTCAAAGAGATAATGAGAAGGATAATAAATAAATTTATAATCAAATTACTAAGGAGTGGAGAATGTTTTGGGATATAAAATTATTCTCAATAGTATGGATTGGGTTGTGTAGTCCAGAAAAATGATAGTGTAATATCCTGCACCCGATGGTAGTCGATGATCCATGAGCAGAACTACATGATGAATGATCTAGAGGTAGCTGCTATGAGTTCTTCATTGAAAATATGGTGGTACTACATATATTGTGCTAAGAAGAAATATATACCAACAATAGGATCCTAAATTATATATTCACACAAAAGGAGCTCGACATGCATCAATTAGGATGGTTAGAGCTAATTAATAACTACAATTTTTCTATTCACTATTATCCTGACAAGGAAAACAAGGTTGCTTATGTTCATACTAGAAATGAACCAACATCTCATTCCATGTAGTGGATTGAGAATAACCCTATAATTATGGATAGTAAAAGTATGGATATGGAAATCATAATAGTAGAGAATACATTATACCTTTCCCAAATGATTTCCCTACAATCTATCCATGGGAAGATTAAAGAGGCGCAAAGGGATGATCCAAAGTTAAAAAAGAAGTTAATTGTAGTAAAGGAAGGGAAGCTTCAAGAGATTAATACCGATGATGATGGTGTGATTCATCTTGGAATGAGGCTTTATGTGCCTTCATCACCTAAGAAAAAGAAGTATATATTTGACAATGAACATAGCCTACGTTTTTCTATACATCTTTGGAGTACCAAGATGTATTGTGATCTCTAAGAACACTTTTGGTGTGATAATATGAATAAGATGATTGCAGTGTATATCTCAAGGTGCATTATATGTCAGAAAGTTAAAATAGAGCGACAAAAGTCCATAATTATTATGCCACCATTTCCTATAACGATTTGGAAATGGGATAATTTCACTATAGAATTTTTTATGGGTCTCCCAATGATATCTGAAGGAAATAATGCAATATGGGTTGTGGTAGACTAACTAACCAAGACTACCCACATTATCTCTATTCGAGAAGATATCGCTCTTGAAAAACTAGCAATGATATATGTGAAGTAAATGGTGGGACTACATGGAGTCCCACACTCGATTTTCTCTGAACAAAGTCCTAGGTTTACAAATAAATTTCGAAAGAGTCTTCAGTATTCCTTGAGTATTGAATTGAATTTCAGAAATACTTATCACCGCCAAACTGATGGACAATCTTAAAAGACTGTTCATATTCTAGATGATATACTAAATTTCTGGTCATTATAACTTAATTGTGGATGGGATGAACATGTAACACCCCATGATTTTATAGTACATTATTTCGTCAAAGTAATTCAATAACTTCCACTACACGCAACACCAAGTTAAATACATCACGACTTACCAAACTAGCCATTCAAAAGTGGTTACTAATAGTATTTACTGAATTCTGAATTTTATATAATCCTTATAATTTTAGAATCCATATTATGAGTTTCGTAGACATAATATAAGAAAAATGAATTTTTCAGATAAAAGGAGTATTTTTAAAAAACTTCATTTTTACCGCCTTTTAATCGAGAACCTTTTTAAAATAAAATATTTGACACTTTTATATATTAAATTTTTCAAAATAAACATATTAATTAGAATTAGGACATAAAAATTTAGTTTCCATGCTTTTTTATGTTTTTTTGATAACATTCATATTTGGGTGTATAGTGAAAAATACTACATTTTAACTAAAAACTACATTTTTAATCAAAATAATTTATAGTCTTAAATTATACATTTGAGTGGTTATAAAGTATAATTAGTTTATATTTTTACCATTTAACTAAATATTTTTCATTGGGAGTAATTTCACATTGAAATTGCACAAAAACAAGTGTCAATATTTTGATAGTTATTATTTCTTAATAACCCGATTTATGGTTTTGACAACGGGAATTAATATTAAATTAATCAATGAAACTTCTATGTTTTGAATTTGGTAAAATAGAATTAATTTTTAGAATCAGAATATCAAAATTATCTTAGGGTGAATTTTTGGTATTTTTAAGAAAACTTTCAATTTTTTATGAATAGTGAAAACGCTGAGTTATTGGTTAAAATCGACTTTTTAATTAAATAATTATTTATTTTATTTAAAATTATTTTAGGTCCAAATAGATTAATAATACCTATATAAGTTCAAGGTAATTAATTTGATTCATTTTATATTAATTTAAGATATAAAAAATTTTATTGAACTGTTTACCGTCATTTACCCCCCTCCTAGGAGCTTTTGCAAATTTTGATAAAACATAATTTTACCACTTCTGTGAGTGAAATTTCTAAAATCCAAGAGATATGGTTGATATCAGTAAATAAATTTGGTTCAATGAGATGAAAATAATTTTTTTTTTTGAATAGTAACTTTTTACTTTTATTTACCACGGTTAAAATTTAATAGTGTAATAAAAGGTAAAAATGCTATTAATATTACCCTATCACATGTATTAATTCTATTGGATAAGTGTATATCGAACAGAAACAACCTTAGGAATAAAATATTATCATTTAGGTCCACTTGGATTAGATTATGACATTTATTATTATTTAATTCATAGAACAGTTAAAAGATTTAAAATCAATGATTATTTACTAATTTTTTTAATATATGGTTATAAATAAGATAAATTTAATTTTAATTATTAATTAGTAAGATAAATATATTTCCTACATAATGGTATTTTATTTATAATTTTTCAACATTATATAATACAATTTATTTATGACACAATGGTGATGCAGTAATTATCTAATTACTGAAATATTAAAATAATTGATATTATAAATATCCAAATAAATGTAATATGAGAATTTTTATGAATTAAACTAATTTTATAGGATAATATGACATTTTATTATTGATATAATTAACTTTGTTCGAAGTAATCTTGCTGTTATGATTTTCACAAAAATCAAATTCCAAATAGTTTCAAAATTGACATAAATGAGTTTTTTAAACAAATATTATATTATTAATTGATATTCTATTCCTAAAAATATATGACTTTGCCAAAAGACTTATATAATTATAGGTGTATCATTAATGAACCACTTGGGGTTATCTTGGAAGTATATAGTAATTTTATTAACCATATAATATAAAAATACAAAGAGACAAGGTAAATGTCAAACTATTTAACTAAGGGTTAAATATAAATGATGATGTTAATATAGTGACCCAATCCTATCTAAAACCTATTTGTTGAATGTATTGAGACTCATACCCACCTTATCCTAGAAATAAATCAATATGAAGCCATTATAAACCAAATATTAGTTTATTGTAAAATAATATTTTTATTTTTTTCCAAGGTTCCCCCACCCCTCTTATAAAATGGAACTACCCCATCTCCCTAATTCACACCTTCAAAGCCTTTTGGCTCGGCCATACCCTACCCAAATATCCTCTCAGATTCCCTCACTTCATCCTAGAGGTCTTCCATTAGTCAGAAATCCAACTTACGGAGCCCTTTTGATCAAATCAAAAGGAAGAACCTGAAGAAGATGAAATAATTTCACAACCCTCTTTCACGTTCTTTTCTTCTTCCACTTATTATTTCTTTCTTATTTACATTCTAAAATAATAACTCCAGTATCTTCAATATATTTTGATGTTATTATAAATATGGTACAACAAAATTCATTATTCTATCCATCATTTGAATGACATGTCACCATACGTGCGTACGTACGACTTACCATTTCCACGTCGAGGTGTAATTGTTATTCAATACATGATTATTTGGATGGGTATAATAATGTTGTGTTTTTGATGTAAATAATAAATATAACATGATAATGATTCTATATATATGATATACCATCAAATTATATATTATTTTAAAATCAAAAAGAGTGATATTGTCACTAGTGCATACGTACGGATTACCGTCTCCACAAACTCGATGAGATTCATTCCCCATCGTATCCATTCAAGACTAATTTTCATTAGAAGATTAAAAATAATGTTTAAAGACATGATATCATTGTGGACATGAATACGATACATCCCATCCATAACAAATATGACTCAAATAACAAAGAATATAAAGGAAAATGAATCTGTTATCACCCGAAATGACGATAATACAAAGATATTATTTACAAAACAATGTTAAAATATCATATATGATATCGTATTAATGTATATGATTCTTTTATAATTTAATAACAATTATTGCACCATTATACAAGAGGTTAACCTACCCTCGACCAAGGAAAAGTACAAAGTAAGTGTTAATTTCACCATCTCTTTATTATCCAAGGTTATTTTTACATAAGTATCTACTGGGACATATTTATTATCCATGTCCATGTTTCATAAAAGAGTTTTTAAATGGATTCTTTTAAGGTAATTTTTTACTAAAACATCATTTAAAATGTTTTAAATATTTATTCTTATAAATCATTCTCATTAATGTCTATGTCTTCAAAATGGGTTTTAAGGATTTATTTATATGGACATGAATGTTTTTAAAATGTTAATTCCTTTTAAAAGTTTCAAAGTCGTATGGGACACTTTGATTCAAAAATGTCTTTAAATTTATTCCTTTCTAAATTGTGTGACTTTTAAATATTTTCATGAAATGGGGTATTTCTCTCAAACAATTTTACAAATCATTTTCATATATGTCAAAATCCTTTAATGCATTATAAACTTGTATTGATGTTTATTTATCTTGATATAAATCTTCTTATATTTTATTGATAGTTTTGTGATATGTTTGACTGTGGATGTGTTATTTTTATACCATTCATGGTTTAGGGTAAAATATTGACATTTCTTATGCTAGTTTTAATATGATTTTTTATGTTATGTCTAAACCTTTTCATATGTGGAATGCAATGGATTTAGCAAGTGATGGGTGGAGCCCGCTATAGATCCTTAATGAATCGGTAGGTCTCATGAGACAAAATAGGGTCTTGGCACAAGGCCTTGACAAAATCTTATTTGTAGTCTTGGAACATGGCCTTGAATATGTGGTTACGACAGTTTTGTATTATGCATTCCATCATTATTAAAGTGGATATTGATATTGAATGTGATTATTCGACTAGTAGAGTATCCACTTGAGTAAGTAAATGGAAATATTTTGATTTATATTTTCCATATTATGATGAATTTTATGTTGAAAAGTCTTTAGTTTTAGTTTTATACATTTCCTTAAATTTTTATGCTTATTTATGAAAGTTAATTCTGTATTGCATACCCTTACTGAGCGTTTGATCTCAACCCTTTCTATGTTTTATTTTTCCCTGAATGTGTAGAATTATAGTATGACTGACCTACAGGGATAGTCTGAGGGGATATGAGTGTGGACTATGGAGACTATTTTGTTGTTGTTTTTCACTTTATGATGTAATGTAAGACTTATGAATGTATCTAGTGTTTCTAAGGCTACTAAACTAATCGGTTCTTCGAGACTTGATCTTTTGTGATCATTCCAATTTTATGTAATAATGCACCGACTTTGGGTAATTGGGGTTGGGGCGTTACAGTTGGTATCAGAGGAAGTTTAGTACAATCCTTGGAATCTAGATTTAGATAAACTCTGATTAGAGCACATAGACGTAAGATGGACTTTGAGGATCAGTATAGAAGAACTTCCTAAAATTTTGGTATTATAGAGATTTTTAGTTTTCAGAGTAATACATCCCTGTCTGGATATGAGAAAGTAGAGGAGGATCTGGCACATTTGTACCTAGGGGTAAAACCCGAAAATAGCGCTTTGAGCTAGACTCGAACGAGAACTGGTGCACGATAACGGGCCTTGGTGTGCTCTTGGTTACGACCCTCCTGGGGGATATGCTAAGGATAATTCTCATTTTCTTTACAAATAATTATGGAGGGTTTATGAGTATATACTTCCTTAATTAAAACATATTTATGATTATGGATTATATCCATAATCCATTAAATTTACGTTAGTTATTTTACAATTTTGGAATTATTCATTGCAATTCATCAACTGACGTGGTTTATGGCATTGTATAGAAATGGTGCCTAGTAGAAGGAATGTGAAATCAAGAAATATATATGATCCAAAGAGTAATAAGGATCATATCTTTTACTGTATTAAGCGAAATTATTGAAGGGAAATAGTCTCCCATATATTCTTAACATATGAATAAATAGTATCACGTGTTAATAAGATAACAAAATAATTCTTTGAGTCCTACGGCATTGAAGGGAAGAAAGAGAAGAAAAGGATGGAAGAGGGAAAGATGGATAAAGGGTAGAGGGAAAAGAATAATTTTCCCACGTGTGATAACTTTGGGAAGAAACACTCGGGAACTTGCCTGAAGGTAATGGGAGTTTTTTATAAGTGTGGTGAAAAAGGACACCAAGTACGTGACTGCATGGGTAAGAAAAAGGATTAAAATGTAGAATGCTTCATCTGCAAGGACTTGGGACACTATGTAATCCAATGTCCAAATCATCAGAGTATGCCCCAAATGATGCTATTAGATCATAATAAAGTTATGATGATGAGGAATGATTAGAGTTATTATGTTGTTATTAAAGAATTATGTCATTTTAGTGTTGTATCAACAATGTACTGGTTATAATAATTATGGAGTATATATTGATCGTACTACAATACTATTTCTTCAAGGACATGGGATTGTGTAGAACCAAGAAATGTAACTCAATAGCAAGTTAAATTTTTGGAAAATACATGGTTGAGAGAAAGATAAAACATAATATGGTTTTGATACTGAGGTAGTGATTTTGAAATAATACATGGTTGATTTCGATAAATTATATTGGATATTCTAGACTACATTGAAACTAGTTAATTATCTTTATATTCCATCATTGTTGGAGTTCACAACATTTTTTGATAGAAGGAGTAAATCCAGTATTCTAAAAGAAATAATGGATGATGAATGTAATCACTATGGTTTTATGGTAATTCAGGATGTTGCAGTGTTTCAAAAGAATACACGATGAAGGTGTTCAAATGTTATTACGTGGAAAAAGAGATATTCATTGTGTTTACCATCCGTATAAATTTTGGACTATGAGTTTGGACAGAAGTATTTTGGATAATTCTAGTTTGAGATTATTTTTGGATTGCCATAAAAAGACAACCCGGAGGTTGGGCGACAACCCGTCGCATTTGGCAAGGCAACGAGACTAGAACCCGCAACCGAAGGGCGATAAGGGTGCATCCCCTACCACTGGCCTATGTGATGTCCTGGATTGTATAATTTAATTTTTTTAAATGTTTTGATATGTGAATTATAAATTAATTTTTTGGACCCTACACGGTTAGGATAAATATAATATTTTTATGTTCTATTATATTTTACAGTGAAAGATGAGTTTGTAGTAGAAATTAGTTAAAGGATGTAACTCTACTTATCAAGTATAATTTTTTATCCTATGAAGGAATTAATCCTTAAAATTTAGGGAAGGGATCTTAACACCAAAAATGTGTTATCCTAATACCTTATGTATTGTTGAACTGATGATATTTTAAGTCATCATATATTGATGGCTTTGAGGCCCTAAATTTTACACTTGTTTGTGATTGATGACCTCAATCAATCCCTATAAATATTTAAGTTTTTCCTCAAATTTTGTGTCTATAATTTCCCCCAATTTTCTTCTATCTGAAACAATAATTTGGTGGTGAATTTCTCATTTCTCTTTCCCTCTTATTAAAACTAATTTTTATTAACCATATTTCCAGTGTATGTTTTCCACAAAGGTATTTTCTATTTTCAACTTTTTATTTTCGAAGAACAATTTCAAATTGTGAGGATAGAATTTATTGAAGGAGGGGAGAATGTAACATCCCAATATTTCATAGTATGTTATTTCATCAAAGTAATTCAATAACATCCACTACATGCAACACTGAGTTCAAGCGCACCACGACTTACCATACTAGCCGTTTAAAAGTGGTTATGAATAGTATTAACTAAATATTGAATTTTATATAATTCTTATAATTTTAGAATCCATATTATGAGTTTATTAGGCATAATATAAGAACAAATTCATTTTTTTTGATAAAAGATTTATTTTAAAAAAATGCAATTTTACAGCATTTTTTTGCGAACCTTGTTAAAATCAAATATTTGACACTTTTATATAATCAATTTGAAAAAATAAACTTCTTATTTATAATAAGGGCATAAAAATTTAGTTTTGATGAATTTTTGATGTTTTTATGATAACTTTCTTATTTGGGTGAATAGTGAAAAATTCTAAATTTTAACTAAAAACAACTTCTTTAATCAAAATAATTTATAGTGTTAAATTATAAATTTGAGCTGTTTTATATTATAATTAGATTATATTTTTACCATTTAATTAAATATTGTTCATTGGGAGTAATTTCACTTTGAAATTTCTCATAAACAAGTGTCAATCTTTTGATAGTTATTATTTCATATAACCTCGCTTTTTGGTTTTGACAAAGGGAATTAATTTTAAATTAATTTCTGAAAACTTTAAATTTTTCATGAAAATTAAAAAACACTGAGTTATTGGTTAAAAATGACTTTTTATTTAAATAATTATTTATTTTATTTAAATTTATTTTAGGTCAAAATAGATAGATTATACCTATATAATTTCAATTTAATTCATTGAAGTCATTTTATTTTAATTTTAGATATACAAAATTTTATTGAACTTTTTACCGTCTTTTACCCACCTCCTAGGAGCTTTTGAAAATTTTCATAAAACATAATTTTACCTCTTATGTGAGTGGAATTTCAAAAATACGAGATTCATGGTTGATATCAGTAATTAAAATGTGGTTCAATGAGATGAATTTGTTTGGTGAATAGTAACTTTTTTACTTTTATTTACCACGGTTAATAGTTTATAGGGTAATTAAGGGTACAAATTATATTAATATTACCTTAAAACGTGTCCTAATTCTATTGTAAAATTATATATTGACCAAAAACAAAATTAGGAATAATATATTATCATTTAGGTCCACTCTGATTAGATTATGAAATTTATTATTTTTTAATTCAAAGAAGAGTTAAAAGAGTTAAAATCAACATTTAATTACTAAAACATTTTTAATCTAGGGTTATATATATGATAAATTAGATTTAAAATATTAAATCTAAATCTAAAAATATTTCCCATATAATGGTATTTTATTTATTATTTTTAGACATTAAATAATTTAATTTATTTATGACACGATGGTGATTCAATAATTACCTAATTAATGAAATATTAAAATAATTGATATTATAAATATCTAAATAAATGTAATTTGAGATTTTTTTATGAATTACACTAATTTTAATGGATAATATGACATTTTAGGATTCATTTAATTATCTTTGTTTGAAGTAATCTTGCTGTTATAATTTTCAAAAAAAAATTCCAAATAGTGTCAAAATTAACATAAAAGGGTTTTTAAAAAATATTTTATATTATTAATTGATATTCTATTCCTAAAAATCTATGGTTCGACAAAAATAAATATATAATTATATTTTTATCATTAATGAACCACTTGGTGTTCTACTGGAAGTATATAGTATGTTTATTAACCATATAATATAAAAATACAAAGAGACATGGTAAATGTCATTATATTTAACTAAGGGTTAAATATAAATGATAAGGTCAATATAGTGACCAAAACCTGTCTAAAACCTATTTTTTAAGTGTATTTTTACCCATCCCTAACTTAGCCTAGAAATAAATAAATTTTCAGGAATTATAAAATGAATATGAATTTATTATAAAATAATATTTTAAGTTTTTCCCTAGGTGCCCATCACCCCTCTTATAAATGGGAACTACGGTTTCTCTCTAATTCACACCTTCAAAGACTTTTGGCTCATTCAAACCCTACCCAAAAAACCTCTAAACCTCACTCACATTATCCTAGAATCCATATTTTAGTCAGAAAGCCAACTTTATGGAGACCTTTTGATCAATTCAAAAGGAAGAACCCGAAGAAGAGGTAATAATTTCACCACCCTCTTTCAAGTTCGTTTCTTCTTCCACTTCTTCTTTCTTTGTTATTTCCATTCTAAAATAATTACTCCAGTATCTCCTATATAATGTGATGTTATTATAAATATGGTACAACCAAATTCATTATTCTATCCATCCTTTGATTGACATGTCACCATACGTGCGTACGTACGGCTTACCATCTCCACGTCGTGGTGTAATGGTTATTAAATACATGATTATTTGGATGGGTATAATAATGATGTTTTTTGATTTAAATAATAAATATAACATGACAATTATTCTGTATATATGATATACAATATAATTATATATTATTTTAATATCAAAAGAGTGATATTGTCGCTCGTGCGTACATATGGATTACCGTCTCCATGAACGCGATGAGATTCCTTCCCCATCATATCCATTCAAGACTAATTTTCATTAGATGATTAAAAATAATGTTTAAAGACTTGATATCATTCTGGATATGAATACTATACATCCCATTCATAACAATTATGACTCACATAATAAAGAATATAAAGCAAAACGAATCCGTTAACACCCAAAATGACGATAATATTAAGATATTATTAACGAAACAATGTTAAAAGATCATATATGATATCATATTAATTTATATGATTCATTAATAATTAAATAACAATTATTTCACCATTATATAGGAGGTTAACCTACCCTATACCATGGAAAATTACAAGGTAATGGTTAATTTCACAATCTCTTTATTATCCGAGGTTATTTTTACGTAAGTATCTACTGGGATATATTTATTATCCATGTCCATATTTCATGAAAGTGTTTTCAAAGGGATTCCTTAAAAGTCCATTTTTACTAAAACATCATTACAATTTTTTTAAATATTTATTCTTCTAAATCATTCTCATTAATGTCCATGTCTTCAAAATGGGTTTTCAAGATTTATTTATATGGACATGAATATTTTTAAAATGTTAATTCCATTAAAAAGATTCATTGTGGTATGGGGAAATTTGATTAAAAAATTTCTTTAAATGACTTCCTTTCTAAATTTTGTGACTTTTAAATGCTTTCATGAAAAGGAGTATTTCTATCAAAGAGTTTTACAAATCATTTTAATCTATGTCTAAATTCATTAATGGGTTTTAAACTTGTATTGAAGTTGATTTATCATGATACAAATCATCCTTATTGTATTGAAGGTTTTGTGATATGTTTGACTGTGGATGTGTTATTTTTATACCATTCATGGTTTATGGGTAAAGTAATGACATTTCATATGCTAGTTTTAATATGAATGTTTATGTTATGTTTAAACCTTTTCATATGAGGAATGAATTGGACTTAGTATGTGACGGGTGCAGCCTGTTATATCTCCTCGATGCATTGGTAGGTCTCATGAGACAAAATAGTGTCTTGGCACAAGGCCTTGACAAATTCTTATTTGTAGTCTTGGATCAAGGCCTTGAATATGTGGTTATGATAGTCTGACATTATGCATTCCATCATTATGAATGTGGCTATTGATATTGCATATGATTATTCGACTTGTAGAGTATCCATGTGAGTAAGTAAATAGAATTATTTTGATTTATATTTTCCATATTATGATTAAGTTTATGTCTAAAAGTATTAAGCTTTAGTTTTATACATTGCCTTAAATTTTTATCCTTATTAATGAAAGTTTACACTGTATTCTTACCTTTACTGAGCGTTTGATCTCACCTCTTTCCATGATTTATTTTTCCCAAGATGTTATGAAGTATTTTATGACTGACCTGCAGGGATAGTCTAAGGGGATATGACTGTTGGAAATGGAGACTATGTTGTTGTATTTTTTCACTTTATGATGTAATGTAAGATTAATAAATGCTTCTAGTGTTTCCAAGGATACTAAAATAATCGGTCCTTCGAGACTTGATCTTTTGTGATCATGCCAATGTTATGTAATAATGCACCGAATTTGGGTAACTGGGGATGGGGTGTTACCCAAAATCTTTTTTTTGAGCTCTCATACAACAATATCTTCCACTCGAGTATTTAGATGGATCCATATGATGATCTGTAGGGAAAATGATGTTCAAATCCAAACTATTGCGATGAAGATGGTGAATTAAAGATACTTGGTCCAAATGTTTTGCAATAGATGGCAGAGAATGTTCAAGTCATCGAAAAAAATATCAAAGATACTCAGAGTGGGAAAAAGATTTATGCTGATAACTATTTATGGAACATGGAGTTTGACATTGGATGTAAAGTATTCCTTAGAATAGAACCATGGAAGAGAGTCACGTGGTTTCAAAAAAATCGAAACAAACCCAAGTTATATTAGCCTCTTTTAGATTTTTGGTTTTATAGGATCCATGGACCATTGTCTAGAACATTGACCGAATATGGCTGAAATTCATGCTTTGTATCACATATCCCTCAAGAGGAAGTACATACCAGATCCCTCACATGTACTAAACTCATTGGTGTTACAATTATAAGATGATCTCTCTTTGGAGAAGAAACCGTTAATGACCCTAGACTAAATAGGTATTGTTCCAAAAAGACAAGAAAACCCACCTTATCGATGTGTTGTGGAGGAACCATAAGTATTAAGAAGTAAAAATGGGAATTGAAGGTGGAAATGAAGGAGAAGTACACTTACATATTTATATAAAATGAAATTTCGAGGGAAAAATTTCAATGAGGGGGGAAGAATTTTTTACCCAAACTTTTATCATTGGAATTTGTCCCCAATTATAGTAATGTAATATAGTATAAATAATCTAAAATAATATATATACTATAATAAAATCTTTATAATGATGTGTTAATAAGATAATAAGTGTTTCTAGAAGTTAAGGATTCTATAATGATGAAATGGAAAATTTTCCTTAGGAATGGTAATATTACCCTTATGAATAGTAAACCGATCAAATAAATTTTCAACTCACCCATTAAAGTATAAGTAAAATTTAGCAATCTCATAAGTTAAAATATGATATAATTATATCATATTATAAGTATGTAAATATTTTAATAATTAGTAATTAAATACATTAATATTAGTAATTTATAAATATTTAATTACAGATTTTTAATTAATTTATAACTATAAAATAAAATGAATTTAAAGAAGTTGTATTCATAAACAAATAATTTTCAATCTTATGATTTTAAGATAATTTAGTGAGACCTTAGGTAATTTTTTAATTTGTTATAAAATCAGTTTTAATTTTAAAATATGAATTTTCATAGTAAATTATGATTTTATTTAAAATTTAAATATCTAATATTTAGATAATAATTTTCATAAAATGGACTTAGTTTTTGTATTATACATGTCTAATAAATTTTAGAGTAAATGTTTGGTATTTTTCTGAAATATATGAATTTTTGTTGAATAATGAAATACTGTAATTTACCAAATATAAAAATTTAATGATAAATACACTATTAATGAATTCATGGATGATGTAAGAACCATTTGTAAGATCTTAAACTCTCATGTTACTGTATTTATTCATGTAATGAACACTATTTATTATCTTGAGGGAAATGAATAAACTAATGAAAAAAATATTGAGAAAACACCCCTCCCCTCCACTACAAAAATTACCCATCACAAACTCATTTCATAACACCTCTCCTGGATCAAGTATTGTCCAAATTATACCCAAACCTAATCCATATTACCTCTACCACATCAAGGATCTCTTGGTACTTTTAGAAGTCCAATCCTATGTTCTTTAAGGAGGATCTCAATAGGAGAATTCAAGAGGTAAAGCCTCTCTTTTTTTCCTATCAATTTCCATTCAATTACTTTACTTTTTTTATTCCATCCTAAAATTGTTTCATCCAAATGGCACAATAACTCCATTATGTTTTATATACTGGTATTATATCATGTTAATGGAATATTATTCGTTTAGTTCCTCCCTCACAATCATTTATTTTAAAGAAGAAATTGTCACCTGTGATGTATCAATTTACCGACATCGTGGGAGATGTAGATTCATTTTCCTCTAATGTCTCCAAGGATATTGATAAAATCATTAAATTGTTAAAATGGATGGTAAATTTTATTTTATTACCCTCTCAATTTTTTGTAACTAACTTATTTACCAGACACTATTTGTTAAGATAGAACATTTTTGTTGTGATTGACGAACCACCAAAATTAACCTTAATCGATCATCATTAACTATTATCTTATGATTCATCCTAATGGTATATAAAAATATTCATTAATATATGATTTATACTTATATGATATCAATAATAAAATATAATAAAAATTCTGTGCATTTATCCAAATTTATCATGATCTTTCATTCATGAATACAAGTTAACCGTTCAAGAAAACTAAGAAAACAACTCTCCTGAACAATGAATTTAAACTCTATAACTCATACAAAGTCCAATGGGAGAACTTAGTAAAACCATAAAGAATAAATGAAATGATAAAATATTTTGTATATTTTGATTAATTAATCTCATGTTATTATATTGTAACATAAAATGAAAAACAGTTCAGATACAAGATAACGAGAATACTTGAACCCAACTCTCTTTCTTTGGGTCTTCCTGATTTCAACAAATTTTCAATATGGATATTCCTTAAAAATCATTTATTAATCATTAAAATAAATTTTATAGGATATAAAGGTTTTATTGTGGAGCTTATGACAAATAAAATGTTTTCCAAAATGACTCTTCTTTCAAATAAATAGACCATTTTTTAGTTCTCAAATATTGTTTTTCCTTCACTCAAAGTTGATAGTTATATGTCCAGAATGTTATTCCATAATTTTTCTTGGAACCCCATGTTTATGAATTTAATCTTTATGAAATGTAACCAATTTATTTTCATGCATTATTTTATGTCCAAAATTGACATATGTAATGTGTGGGATGCATGATAATGTATTTGTAATGATGTGACGGGTGCACCAAGAATTATATAGCGTAATATGAATGTTATAATTTGCCAGGTGCTCACAGAATTATATATTTCTCCAATGTGTTGAGTAATGTGATTAATCTCATGATTTGAATTGAAATATGCATGAACCGGACTCTGTCATTGT
The DNA here is from genome assembly GCA_963277665.1 of Viscum album. Classification (NCBI taxonomy): domain Eukaryota; kingdom Viridiplantae; phylum Streptophyta; class Magnoliopsida; order Santalales; family Viscaceae; genus Viscum; species Viscum album. Next base: position 1,405,441,549 of record OY728160.1, read on the forward strand.
TCACAACAATGTGTGGTTTTTGACCACTGATACAAGATGTTTCATTTTTATAGATTTCCACATTCTATGAAATTGTATAATAGTTTCTCTCCAGCAAATAATAATGATGTTATGATTATTATTAGAAAATGTTATGTTTTTCTTATCTATACTCTTACTGGGATTTTATCTCACCCATTTTTGATGCATATCCTCAGGTTACTATATGTACTAATGAGTTTTCATTGGCAAATATGAATCAAGAGAATAATGAATAAAATAGAAGTTTATGTTTTATGATATAAAAGTTATGTATAATCCTATTTTTCACAAGGCACTAAACCTTTGGATCCTAGTCATGTAATATTGTCTTGATGTTTATCTCTATTATTATGTAATAGTTATGTAAGAAAAAGAAGGGTATCCCTAATCATTGTTCCAAGTCATCCCATCCTTTCAGTTTGGTCCAACTGGTATATGCTAACGGATTCCATCATTGATAAATGTTTTTTGGTATTACCTGATGATGGTTTTGGAAGAGAAGAATAAATGAGTTGGGTGAAGGATGTATATTGGTATTCCATGTACTATTACCCATTAAATATGTTTTGATTCTACACTTCAGGATAAGTGTATGAAATTATTGGATCATATGGTTAAAAATATTGTAGAGGAAAAGTGTATCAACCTACAATTTGAATAAAAACACATGGGGTTGTGAGATCTATGTTCCCAAGAAAAGATTAAGAATGTAATGAAAGAACGATTGGGTAAACTAATCATTAATCTGGAAAACAATGCTTCTTTCCATCTTCCCCATAAATAATAATAGAATTTGATTATTCCTAGTGTGAGGTGTAAATAATGTCTTTTCTCATATAATATGATTAACTGGATAGCTAGTGGCATTCTAGGTTGATTCCATTGGAGAAAAAAATGAATCAACGAGTAGACACAGAATGACGAGTCTCAACCGATTATCCATAAAAACTGATAGGGAAAAAAGTATGACCACATGAAATAATTTGAGAAAATTCAATTTGAAATAGATATAGGGAAAAACCATAAAACCAAGGTTTTAGAGATCAAACATGATTAGGGATAATTATTAATTAAAATTTTGTATTGAAAATTTTGAAGAAATTTTTTTACCACGAGAATTAAATTGTAATACCATTTCTTAGGCCGATTACATGTAATTTTGGCTCCAAAAAAATCATTTTTATCAAAATTGTTCATTCAAAAACACTTTTTAAAATCAGCACCCCAAAATTAGTCGGAAGATGATCACCAAATTGTAATGAATTTTCCCACAACTATTCACTTAGTTTTTTCCAGTCATGTCATTCGTGGTTCAATATGACACAACTGGTGAAAGGGAAATTATTATCATAAAAGAACAATAATGAAAAATCAAAATAATATAAAACATGTTGGAATAAATTTTAAACATCACCCATAATATTTTTTCATCCCCAACACTAGAAGATAATCCTCTTATGAGGATCTTCATTGTTTGTGGGTTGATAATAAACTCAACCCCTACCATGGACAGAAGAGGAGAATGGGGAAAATGGAAGATTTACAGTAAAATTTATATAAAACAGAAGAAAAACTCTTATATGGATTTGAGGGTGATGAAATATTAGAGAGAAATATCCTTCCCATTTAATGTATGACCATGAATTCGTAGGATTACCTATCTATTTATTAAAAAATAAATTATATGGAGTATACTCAAAATTACACGATGTGTACTTGGGTAACCTAATATTTCCATTTCTTTCTCTGCTTGTAGGTGAACAAACACAGCACCCATTGAATTTTAATGTCTAATAATTAGTTGGTAGATGTAAAAACCATTTAGTGCTGCTAAACATTGTGTGTAGAATCTCTATAAGTCACCAACTACTTCTATAAGGGAGTACACCACATGTGAATGAAAAGTACATAATGTTCTGGTCTTGATCGACTACATGAGAATGTACTAGGGCTTGGTGATCCATTTTGTAGAAAATTTAATGGTTTGTGTTTATAAAAGACACACTATTTATATCTAGGTTTTTCTCTAATCATCCCCAATTTTTTCATTTCAATGGATACTAATTAAATATAACTATGATCAATAGAATTAGTGATTTTTTAAATAAAATAATTTGACTACTTGCATCGCGAGGTGAGACAAATTTATTTTCCCCCTTTAATCTATCTAATTGGGTAGCTAGTAGTATTCTGGGTCAATCTCCCATCAAAAAGTGAATAAGGGATGAGTTGATATTGGTCTGCAAGTCTTAATCGTTTATCTAGAAAAAAAGAATTAACGGAAAAGGAATAAAATGATAAATGATTTGAAAAATTCTATTCATAATAGAAGAGGAGAAGGAAAAACTAAAAATAAAATGTGTTAGAGAGGAAACTAAATAAGGGTTAATTATAGTTTTTTTCTTTTGTATTCTTGTTATTTATGAAATATTATTACCATGGGGATTCAATTGTAAACCTGTTTATTGTTCAATTAATAGGTAATTGTTTATTAAAAAAAATCCAAATTTTTCGATTAATTGAGCATTCAAAAACATATTTTCAAATCACCATCTCTAAAAAAAGAAAATTGTCCCACCAAACGGTCATTTATTCACCCATTGAAATTTACATAGGTTTCTTGAATATTTTAATTCATGGCCCAATATGAAACAACTAGTACAATGGACAGTTTTATGATTAAAAGTGTTATAGTGAATTATAAAAATAATAGAAAGCATATAAGAATCTATATTACACATCATATATAATATTATAATATCAAAATCATAAGTCAAATATAATTTTATGACCTTGGTCATGGTGTGATGGTTGAGCCGAAACTCAACCCCAACCATGGGTACGAGAGGAGAAAGGGAAAAATTTAAGAACTACAGTGAATGAAAAATAAAACAGAATAAAATATAATCTTTGGATTCGAGAGAGATCAAACGGTAGAGTATAAACACCTCCCCCTTGTGTGGACAACCCCAAATCAAGAGGCATGCCTCTCTATTTATAGAAAAATAGATTACATGGAGTATACATAAAAGTACACACAATGTAATTGGGTCAACTGATCATTACATTTTTTCAATACAAGTGGGTGAAGGGTCATGCCTCCCATTGAATTTGATGTATCTACGATCAGTTTGTGAATTTACATGGTGTAGAGAACCTTAATACATAGGATGTGTGATCTATAATAACCACCAACTACTTTTGGAAGGGGGTAAACAACATAAAAATAAGTATTAAATTTCATATTGGTCTTGATAAGATATATGGCCATGTAATCGAGTTTGTCAGTCCATGCTTGTGGAATGTACAATTTTTGTGTTTATAATCTAAACACTGGGTATATCTATATTTTTACTCTGTTCATCCCCAATTTGTGAATTTGACTCAAAACTCTTGAAAATTCACTAAAATCACTGAAATAAATCATTTGATTCTTAAAATAATTTTTATAAAATGAAAATATGTTTTAATAATCTATAAAATGCATGTAATAGTTTCTAAAAACAATACACATCAATATGGCCCTCATTTTAATAGATAATTCCTAGAAACAATTCATATCCGAATATGAGTATCCACTTCTTTTTAGTGTTCCTTAAATGTTTATAAAGTGAAAAAATTATCTAAAAATATGAATATAATGAATTTTTTTACATTAATACTAAAATTTCATTATATTATTTATTGAAAAATTATTCATTCCATTCCTTTCACTAAGAAAATCCAAAACATTGATCATGCGTACGTATAAACTAAATGTACCAAATAGTGATGTCATTCATTTTTTACACACCACTAGTCATGTATGAAATTATGAATGCATTTTGATAAAACAAATATTATGTGTATTTCAAATATAAAACTATGGAATGATAAATTTTCATGTACTATCATTCCATCCATTCATTGGGAAATTGTATCGTTAATCGTGTGTACGGTGGAATATCGTCTCCACAAATGATGAATTACATTTTTCATCACCACCCATCTCGGAAAATTATATTAATAGATTTCATGAGGACCTATTATAATTAGGAAATTTTGTTTTTTCAGAATATGTCATACTTTTTTACCTAATTAAATTCCTTTACTCATGAAAACATTTTAAAAAATTACTATTTGGGTTGGTTTTACCACCTATATGAACAATGTTACCATGTTTATATCATGAATTATTAAGGATTATATAATAGTAATATCTTGTAATACTAATATTTTTATGATTTATTAATGATAATATAATGTTTGTAATAATATTTTATATATTTATTAATATATCACCTTTCGATCGTTAGACATACTGGAACTACATTATCATGATTTCCATTTTTGAAATATGTATTCATGTATTTCCCCAGATGAAAATGCAACCTATGTAATCTCTTAAAAGATGATATTTTTCTATAAATAATGATATTGGAAAGATAAACATGAATTTTATTAGTGAAAATCAATACTGTCTTTGTGATGTTTATACATAACAGGAAGATAAATTTTCAAACACCCAATAATGAAAACAAACTATATACGATAAATATATATGAAATATATTGTAATAGACTAATTATAAATGGGTATTTTTAATATTAAGTTTCTATTATATGTGATTTTGATAGTAATGTTAATTATATAGAATGTTAGAGCAGAGTTGATTGAGAGGGAATGCAAGGTTAGGGTTTTTATCTCAAACTAATCTCTAGGAGACAGGTTTGGTATTATGCACCTAATGTAATTTATATGGGGTGTATACTACCCATAACGACCCCAAAAATTTATCAATGTAACTTATCCAATATTATAGAAATTTTAGATAGTATAAATGACAAAAAATTACATAGATATGATAATAAAAAAGTTATAAATGAATAATTAATGATATAAGAAGTATTTATAGAATTTAAGGAACCAGTACTGAAGAGATAGTAATATGACCTTAGGAATAATAATATAAACCTTTGGAATATTATAACAACCAAATTAATAGTTACTTCGCCCATGAATGTATAACTAAAATTTGGTCATCTTATAAATGAATTTATGGTAAAATTATATCATAATCTATGTAATTAAATATTTTAAAATATAATTAATTAGGTGTTGAAATTTTCATATGTGATAATTATTTAATTATAATTTTTGTAATAACTTAATAATTTAAAAGAAATTTTATTTTCATAAAATGTATTCCTAAATTAATTTTTTTATGTCTTAATTTTTTAAGATAACTTTGTGAGACCTGAAGTAATTTATTAAGGTGTTATAAATTCAGTTATAATTTTTGAATATGTATTTTCCAAGTAAATGATGATTCTAATAAAAAATTAAAATTAAAATATTTAAAAAATTATTTTAATAAAATGAATTTCATTTTTTAATTCTGCTCATTAAAAAATATTGTGGGTGAAATTTGGGGTTTTTTCTAAAATACATAAATTTATGACGAATAATAAAATACGATAATTTTCAATAAAAGCTTATTACATGGATTAGGAAGTCAATGATTATTTAAGGATTATTAAATCCATAAATTTATAACCATAATTCTTTATTTAAAAATATTTATAGATATTTATCATACTATTCACTGTATTGAGCCAAAAAAACTAGTGAATATAATAATGAGAAAACATCTCGCTCCTTAACTATAAATACCACCCCACCCCATATTTTCCTCACACCTATAAATAATTGAACCATATCAAAGTTCTTCCAAATACTGTTACCAAGACCCAACCCCATGTCTTAGAGCTACTGATCCCATCAAAAGACCAATCCTAGGTTCTTTAAAGGGGATCTATAGAAGAGAATTCAAGAGGTAAATACCCTCCTTTTTCTTTCAATTTCCATCCAATTTCCTATAAATTTTTATTATTTTCCCACCTACCTTCATCCAATAGGAATGATAACTATAGTAACATTAATATACCGAAATTATGTCATATTGATGAAAGATTCATCATTAAAATTTTCTCTCCATCTCATTAAAAAAATGAAATTATCACCTATGATTTCTCTATTCACCAACATCATTGGTGATTAACTTTAATTTTCCTTTAACTCCTTCAAGGATATTTATTAAAAAAATTTAATGGTTGAAAATATATTTTAAATCATATGTTATATAAATTTTATTTTCTATAACTATGTTATATACATAATACAAAATAATAACATAAATGGAGTTTGTTGTGATCAAAAAACAACCAAAATTAACCTAAAACAACCATCATTATCTTTTATCTAATGATTAATCGCCATAACATATAACCAAATTTATTATAAGATAATTTAAACTTCTATAATACCATCAATTACATAAAATAAAAACTCGGATATTTGTCCACATTTTAAACGAACTTCCACTCATGTATATAAGTGAAATGAATATAAAAAACAACCCCGAATGATAAAAGTAAACTTTATAACTCATCCAAAGACATATAAAAGATCTTAATAAATAAATAATTATTAAAATTAATTTATAAACGTTTAAATAATTTTTAATTAATTATTCTTATGTTATTATATAGGATATTAAGTTGAAGAAAGAATCCATATACAAGGTAAGGGGAATTCTTGAACCCAACTCTCTTTCCTTGGGATTCCCTCTTTCACCCCATTTTCCGAATTAATATTCCTTAAATATAATTTATTAATCAATATATTACCTTTTATGGGATATAATTTTTTTTTAATTCTGTTAATGGAAAACACAATGTTTTCCAAAATAACTCTTCTTCAATGAAATGGTTAATTTGATGTATCTCTTGAGAAAAGTGAAATATGTTTGACCATGATGCTATCTTTTTTTCACAAAAATGTGTGGAAGATTACCACTATGACATGATGCCTCATTTTTATGAATTTCCAAATTCTATTCCTTTATCTAATTCTCCCCTCATGATTATGATGATCTTGTGATGATTATGATCAACAAATGTTATATTGTTTCATGTTCTTATCTATCCTATTACATGACATTTAGATCAACCCTTTTATATGTATATCCTTAGGTGATTACTTATACTAAGGAAAACATGAGGGACAATAAGAATCCAGATAATAAAGAATTAAATAATTTTTTTATTTTGTAAATGATATGTATGGTACTAGTTTTACAAAGATAATAATCCATTTGATCATTGTTATGTAATGATTTTATGTTGTTTTTATATAAAATTATGTAATTATTTATGTTAGAGAAATTAGGGTAACAAACATAGGGATTATAGAATTATTTAGATAATTTGGGAATTAAGATTAGATACCCTTAGTGAAAAACATCAGTATGAGACTAAGTATAAGTAATTACCCAAGAATATTTTTTTTAGAAAATTCTAAACATTGGGACCCTCTGATATATTCCTTTATACTTAATTTCACTAATGAATAAATTTTTTATGCATGAAGTTTTTTTTGTTATGTTATTTTTAAACCAATTCTATTTTATAAAATGGTTGGAAGTAGTAGAAACCAAGCCAACAACCCATGCAGTGGAAAATGTAGTGAACGGCTAAATGAAATCCCCAATGCATTGGGAGGTAGAGTTCAAAACATCATGAGGATTATTAACATGATTTATATACATATGAACAACAACCTGAATAATGTGGAATTTCTTAACTCACTTAATAGGGAGAAACTAGATATCAAAATTTTTATATGGAAATGACCACCGATGATTAGAGGATCCTTTGATCCACTAGTCATGGAATATTCGAATAGATAAATGTAGAAGACCATTTCTGCAAATCACTATTCTATGATGGAGACGATGACTCTTTCAATTTATTTCCTAGATGAAGATTCCGACCGATGGTGTTATTTGATTAAGGACACAGAGGCAAGGGATGAAATTGAAGATATAGAGTGGGAGACAATAAGATAATATTTGTTAACATGTATTTCACTTGAAATAATTATAAAAATATGGAGAGGGAAATCATAGAGCTAGAGAGAAATGAAGGAGATTATGTCATGGACTATGAAGAAAATTTTATAAGGATTTTGAGGTACTCTTAAGGGTATTTTTATAAATAATGATAGAAAAAATGATAAATTTTATAGTGGATTAAAAAATAACCTCTCAAATACACTAGAAATTTGAAACATTGAAAGGTATTAATATGTCATAAGAAGTGTTCTCAATGTGGAGATGGATTTTGGAGAATTGTCCCATAGATATATTGATAATAAATGATTGATGACGTTTTGATCTAGAAGATAGAATGGGAATGTTGGAAAGAAAACTCAACCACGTCAAAAATGTGGGAATAAGCATCATCGGTACTAACTTAAAGGAACAAGGAAATACATTATGTGTGGGATAGAAGGCCACCAAGCTCAGGAATTTTGAAATGATATGAGAAGGTAGGAAAATGTGTTGTAAAAAAGGAGAGAACCTCCCATGGTCTAACTGTATAACTATAGGGAGAAAGGGAACTATACAAGGTAGAGAACTAAACCACAAGTCCTCAAGGGTAATATGGGTTATCATCCATCAATGCGAAAGGAGAAAGGGAAAATTTATTCTATCCCTACTGTGGAAGTGGGGATTGAAAATCAAGTCAGATATGGTATAATTACTATTCACTCATGAATAGAAAATGACTTATTTGATTATGGTTCTAAGAATTCATTTAAATCATGAATGTTTTATAGAACTACTGAATCGTATCCCCAAGTCCTTTATGTTGATATATATGTAAAAACACCAAGTGGTTCAATTATTATAACACAAATGTTGGTATTCTATCATGTTGGAGTATATAGAATTTTTCTTCCATTGAATATTGTGATAAATCAATTAGTGGAATTTGATGCTATAATGGAAATGGATTGGCTCTAATTATATATAGAATATAAAAACTATCAGGAAAAGGAAACACATTTTCAAATTCTGATCCATCCAATGATCTTCTAAAAATGAAAGTAAGATCATGAGTCTCCATGAAAAAAAATCCTTCAATGGTGTAGTTATTGATTCCTTGTGAATTAACATACCTCGCTCGAATGGTTGATTTGAAGTAAGGTATCAACCTATGGGGAATATACATTATGAGGGAATATAATGATGTATTTCATAAAGAGTTACACAGACTTCCCTAAGATTTCGAGGTAGTGTTCTCAATAGAACTCATACACAAAGCTGCTCTTATCTCTAAATGTCCCTATAGGATGTATCTTATGAAACTGGAGCAGTTAAGGAATTAGCTACAATAGAGTTTTTGGAAAAAGGGTTTGCACAACCAAGGGAGTAAACTTGGGATATTCAAGTGATCTTTTTCAAGAATTATGATGGATAAATGGAACTATGTAATGATTTTTAGGAACTCAAAAAGATCACCATAATGAACAAGTATCACCATTCAAAGATTGATATTCTATTCTATCATTTACCTGGAGGTCATTACTTCTGAAAGGTGGGTCCCCTTTCTAGATATCATCACATAAGGGATATTAAGGAATATATTCCGATGACATCCTTCTGTACAAGCTATGTTCACTATGAGTTTTTGTTGACACCTATCAGACTTACAACTTCCCCTACAATCTTCAAGGATTTGATGAATAGAGTCTTTTAAAATTACCCAGACAAACACATGGTTGTGTTTATAGATGATATTTTCATCAACTCTATGAGAAATGATGAACATGAAGAACATATAAGGCTTGTGTTGGTGACATTGAGAAAGGAGAAGTTGAATTCCATGTTCACCAAGATTGATATTTTGTTGCAGCATGTCACATTCTGGGTACATGTGTTTAAAAGTGGGAGAATTTATATAGACCCCAAAAAAACAAAGGCAATTAAGGAATGGACATGACCCTATAGTGTCATGGAAATCCACATTTTCTTTGGAATAGTAGGGTATGAATGAAATTTAGTGAATTTTTTTTATTGATTTCATAGGCTGTTTACTATGTTAACAAGAAAAGGGTTAAAGTATGTCTTCATGGAATAATGTAAGGATAACATAAAGCAGATAAATAGGAGGCTAATCACTACACCTATACTCACATTACCAAAATGTTAATTTTTTTTGATATAAATTGAATCTTAAAATAAAGGATTCGGTTTTTTACACATTATTAATTATTACATGGAAACATAAACCTTATGGAAGTTGAAGATCCATGATCAAAACTACCTGAAGTTTGATCCAGTGCTAACATCTACATTTTTCCTTGAAAATATGGTGACAATACCTATATGGTGAGAAGTTTGTCATATATACAGATCACAAGATCCTAAAGTATATATTTCCACAAATGTATCTCAAAATGCGTCGAAGGAGTTGTCTAGAGCTAATAATTGTTGCCTATACGCTTGTAGAAATGGGATAATGTCACTAATGAAATTTTAACCAGACTCCTGAAGACATCCAAATTAAATAATGTGATATGGGTTGTAGTCGACTGACTCACAAACACTTTCCACATTATCACTATTCAAAAAGATCACTCGGTTGAACAACCCAGAAATATATATGTGAAGGAAGTGGTGAGACTACTTGGGGTTCCACTCTTTAGAATCTCCATTCATGATCTTATGTTCACATATAAATTCTAGAAGAGTCATTAACTTTATTCATGTCCTGAATTAAATTTCAGCATGGCCTATGACCCCCAAACTCATGGCCAATATGAATGTACTATTCAGATGCTTAAAATTATCCTTATATCCTCCTCACTAAAATTAAAAGGTAGATGGAATCAGTATCTCTCATTGGTTGAGTTCTCACACAACAATTTCTTCCACTCAAATATTTATCAGGCTTCATATGAAGCTCTGTATGGAAAACAAAGTATAACTCAATCCTATTGTTGTGAAGTTGTGAGAGAATGATACTTCAACATGATCCTGTGTAAGAGATGACAACGACAGTTCAAGCTATTCGATAACATATCAAAGATTCTCATAGTCAGCAAAAGATCTATAATGAAAACCATGAAACGGACATGGTGTTAGATGTTGATGATAGAGTTTTCCTTCGAATATCACCAAGGAAGACAGTAATATGGTTTAGAAATAATGGGAAGCTAATCCCAAGGTACATTGGCCTATTTAATATCCTTAATCATATATGAACCATTTCCTATCGAGCATAACTTCTAAAAATATGTCTTGAGTTCATGAAGTGTTCCACGTATCACTCTTAAGGATGTACATACCAAGTCTCTCACATGTACCTCACTCAGATGTGGTATAGCTGTAAGATGTTATCTCTTATAAGGAGTAGTCATAAATGATTTCAGAATAGAGGGATAAGGTTCTATTAATCCAGACAACCAAACATGTAAAAGTGTTTTATAGGAACTATAGGTATGATGAAGGACCTTGGGGATCGGTGGGGTGATGAATGAGAAGTACCCTCACCTGTTTATGTGAAATGAAATTTCAAGGGTGAATTTTTAAAAGGTGGGAAGAATGTAATGACCCAAACTTTTATCAATTGAACTTCTCCCATCTTATAGAAACATCATATACTATAAATCACCTAAAATAACATAGAGAACATAATATAATCTTTATAAAGGAATAATTAGGGAAATAAGATGTATTTCTAGAAGTTAAAGAACAAATACCGATGAAATAGTAACTTGAAAACATGAATAGTAATATGACCCTTATGAATAGTAAATTTTCCAAATTAATAGTTTCCTCACCCATGAACATATAAATAAAATTTTGGAATATTATGAATAAAATTATGGTATAATTATATCATATTCTATGTAAATAAATGTTTAAAAAAATATTAATTAAATGATGTAATATTTGTATGTCATGAATATTTAATTAAAATTTTAGGATGAAGTTAATAATTAAAAAGAAATTTTTTTCCTCATATTTATTTATAAAATAAAATTTTAATGTCTTATGGTATTAATATAATTTTATTGTACCATAAGTATTTTTTCAATGTGTTATAAAATCAGTTATAATGTTAAAATTTGTAATTTCCATTTAAATGATGATTTTAATTATAAATTTAATTACTCATATTTAGAAAATTATTTTCATAAAATGGGGTTCGATTTTGAATCCTACACATTGAGAAATGTTTAGGATGAATTTTGGGATTTTTTTGAAAATACTAGAATGTTTTTGAATAGTAATATATGAAAATTTAGAATAAATGATAATTATAAGAATTATTGAGTAATATCTAATGTAAGAATGACACAATCCAAAAACATCAAACTTTCCTTCATTATTTTATTATATTTAGATATAATGCTGAAACAATTAATAGTCTTGAGCCAAAATAATAACTAATGAATATAATAATGAGAAAAACCCTTCTCCTCTATAAATACAACCCTCACCCCCTCTACTCCTCACACATCTCAATCTTTGAGCCTTTTCAATGTTCTACCAAATACTCTTAAAAATACCCTCATCCATGTACATGATATCTTGGTCTCATTAGAAGATGATGACTAGGTGCCTTATGGAGGACCTCAAGTGGAGATTTTAAGAGGTAAATCCTCTCACTTTTTCTTTCAATTTCATTTCAATTAAATTAATTTTCAAATTATATCCTCACCTCCCTTCATCCAAATGGAATGGTAAATATATTAACTTACATATAATGTAATTGTATCATGTTAATGTAATATCCATCATTAAACACCTCTCTCTATCTATCTATCTCTCTCTTTCTCTATTTTTTAAAATGAAATTGTCGTCTGGGATGTGTCAATTTACCGACATAGTGGACGATGTACTTTCATTTTCCTTTAAATACTTTATGGATGTTAATAAAAACCATATATAGTTGAAAAAATAATGTAAAGTGTATGTTTTAACTATATTTATGTTTAGTAACTACCTTATATTCATAATACTATTTGATAAATAAGACGAGTTTGTTGTGATCGAAAGACCGCCAAAATTAAACTAAAACGATCATAATTTACTTTTATATAATGATTCTTCCACATACCACACAACCATAATTATGATAAGATCATTTAAAATTCTCAAATATCATTAATAAAATATAATAAAAATTCGGGATATTTATCCACATTTTAATCAAACATTAATTCACATATATAAGTGAAACAATCATAAAAATGAACCTTCTCTAACAATGAAAGTAAACTCTGTAATTCATCCAAATCACCATAAAAGAACATAAAAAACCATAATTTATAAAATTAATGTATAAAAGGCTATAGGTTTGTTAATTAAGGAATCAAATATGATTATACATGAAATTAATGTGAAGAAATCATTCAGACTCAAGGTAATAGAAATTCTCAAACCCAACTCTCTTTCTTTGGGGTTTCCCTTTTTCACCGCATCATCAATATTAAAATTACTTAAATATAATTTATTCATAATTATCATAACATTTTTGGGATATACATGTTTTCTTCTTGAGTTAATGACAAACACAATGTTTTCCAAAAGAAATATTTTTAAAAAACACACAGCTTTTTATTGTCGATATGGTTTTATCTTTATGAAGTGCTGATGTTTCATATATCAAGTATTTTATTCACTATTTTATTTGGGTACCTAGAGTATATGAATGAATTCATTATGAAATGAAACACAAACCTTTTCATGTGTTAATTTATATCCAAAATTGTTATAAATATTATGTGGCATGCATGATAATGAGAATGATAAGATGTGATGGGTGGGAGAAGAATTATGTAGCATAATGAAAATGTTATGATGTGATGGGTGTTCCTAGAATTATATAGTGCACTAATTAATTAGGTAATGTGAGTTATCTCATTATAAAAGTTAAATATGTATAAAAATTATGCAATATTTTTTCACAACTATGTGTGGTAGTTGACCACTAATACATGATGTTTCAGTTTTTTGTATTTACACAATCCATGACATTATCTAACTATTCCTCACATGATTATGATGATGTTATTATGATTAATCTCACTCCATGATATATTGTTTACTATTATTATCTATTCTCTTTCTAGGATTTTTTCTCGTCCCTTTTCGACTTATATCCTCAGGTGATTACTTTTACTTAAGAGAACATGAGGGAAATAAGAATCCTGAGAAGAAATAATTAAATAAATGTTTATGTCATGTTTTTTAAATTTTATGTATTTTCCTAGTTATCTCAGGACACTAAACCTTTAGATCCTAATTGTGTTATTATTTATTCTTGTTTTTCTATAAAATAATTTAATAAAAAATGTATGTAAAACAAGGGTCACTATACTAAATATTTATGATATCATATCATGAATTATATTTTAATAATGGTATTTTATGTTTTACTACAATCCATATATTTAATGGGGGTATTGATTGGAAATATCTAAATCTATAAGGGTTTTTTGGTCTTAATTTTGATTCATTGAGAGATAACAGATTCAATAAACTAGGTTTTCATTGTATTGTGTTTTCACTACACATGGATATATTTTTATCATAATAATATATTTCAGAGGATTTAATATACAAATAATGTTCTATTATTAATGTTGTTATTGATAATATTATTTCCAAAAAAATAAATAATTTTACTAATTCATATTTCATTCATCGAGTTATTATTTTTATCCAGATCCTATTTCATAAAATTTACTTAAAATCATCCATTTGATTGTATTATGATGTATTTTTTAATTTTTTATAGGATATATATTCTAACCAAAAAACCCTTTGAAAAATATTTCTCACTTATTGGGATATGTTCTTTTTCAACCTTCAACCTTTATTATATAAATGGCTTTTGGATTGTCGGTTTCTATTAATATAATCGTATATAACTAAATTTTTTCTATTTAACCACCTAAATTACTTCTCTAAATGGTTTATAATCATGGGGTACATTTTATTTACATGAGGAAACATATTTTTTCCCAGATTTAGTTATTCTAATTTGAATGATTAATGACATTCCAGATACACGTTATTTCACCATCTACATTCTTTCTCGGGTGGAGTTATAATCATATTATTTATTTTATTAACATGTGGATAGTTATTGGATTTCCTTACATTATTATTCTAATATTGAAAATTATTTGTAATTTTGATTATGAATTTTATATTAATTTAATCATATGATGAAATCATTTCACTTAAATAAGTTATGGGCGGGGTCCAACATTATATATCCCCTCAATATCTCAGTAAGTCTCTTGAGACAATCATGTTTGGGAATTTTGGTGTATGCCTACACAGAAAAATATATTCCAAGGATGGTAATATCATGATGATTTGGCATATAATAATAAATTTTTCGTTCAATATAAAGTATTTCGTTGCTAAGGAACCAAATATTACTATTGATGGGATTTTTTCAATTTCATTATTATCAATGGATATATAATGATTTCATTTTCATTCTATTATGGTATTATTTTTTATTATATATTATTTCTATAATATATATTCCATTTTTATTCTATGACTACCAGAGTTTTCTGTTTTCCCTTAATGAATGTTTGATTTCACAATTATTGTGTTTCTATTTACTTATGTCCCGAATAATATTTTTATGTCTAAGAGAATAGATATGTGGTATGAATACCCATACTATCAATACATAGTAATTTATGATTTATTATATGAATTCAAACATAATAAAACACAAGAGATTCATGCGGCCAAGAGTCATTGAGAATTTAGTGGAATAACACATTAAGGATAAAAAAATATTATTAAAAACTATTTATCATGCTCTTAATATTCCATCACTCTTTTAAAATTTCATGGCATATCCTGGGGATATAATTAAGAAAATTGTAATCAATAAAGGCTAGTAAGGGAAAAATCAAATCATAAAAAGATGAATGAAATAATGTTTTTTCAAGAAGAATATCAAGGTGACATAAAAAGTGTCAGAATCACAAACATGAACATTGAAGTATAGTATTTGAAGATAACATCGGGAAAACATAATAATATTGAAACAATATAAAAAAAGAAATTGTAAGCATAAATCAAGTATAAATACTGAGACATCAAAACATAATGTATTTAAGGAAACCTCTCATTCAATATAAATTGTATCTAATGAGATAAAACATTAGACAATGAAATAGAGGGATATATAATTTGGATCCTTCCAATCATGTTCATATCATGTACAATAATATCTATACCACAACAATTATACAAAATAATAGAAACCCACGTCAATTTTAATCCCAAGATTAAGGAGTGAGGTTAAAATTAATTGGTGTTTCCAACTAGTGAAATATGTTTACATCTAGGTGAATATGTATGAGTGTAAATGGGAATTGCAATTCACCATAGAAATGGTTGGAATTGAAAATCACAGGATAATTTCTAATGCATAACCAATGTTTATAAAGATTCCTGGTAGTGTTTAATTATAGAGAAATGTTGTATATCATTACATCTACATCATAAGTAAATAAAAAGAATGTGTAAAAACTCATTTTAATAGGAAAACATGGAAAATAAATTACATAGTAATATAAAGTTCATGAATAAATAATTAGAGAAGATAATAAATTACCATGAGAGGGAATATCTAATATCTTGGGATGAGATTCTTCTGAGATTTGGAACAAATTTTGAGGGATTTATAGAGGGACAGTAATATGAACAACATGATCAATGGGTTAACAGTATATAAGAGTTGGATAATGGGTGTGTATTTATATTAAAAGGGAGGGTAATTGTTATTAATTTCTACACATAGGTTTTGGACTCTATATGGTAAAATAAATAGAACCAAAAACCATATCGATATTTTTTCCAACGGACTCTAAAGAATAGTAGTGGTTTCCAATATTTTATTTTGGAAAGATCCAAAAATTTAAAAATAATACCATTGGATACGTGGAATCTAGCCAGGTTCATAAAAAAATATTTTTGAAAGTTATAATATAATTTATGTTTTGGAGGACACATTATGTGTTTATAAAATTAATAAAATAACTTCAAAAGAACGTTATTTAAAATTTTAAATCTATAGTTGGTTATCAATTACATTTATATAATTTTTGATATCACTTTTAGGCTGTAATGATTTTATAATATATAATTTATATTTAAACTGTATTTTACATTTACAAAAAAATTCGAATGTCTTAGAAAATTATGAAATAATCACGATTGGATAATTTGTATGTGATGATTTAAAAATATTTTTTTAAATAATTTTCAAAAATATTAGAATTTTTACTTTTTAATAAAAAACCATATTTTTAAAAAAGTAATAGTTATTACGGAACCAAAAATTTCCTCACCTTTATAAAAATAATATTGGACATCATCAAATTATATTAACATTTATATTTTTAAAAAAAATATTTAATAATATTGTGTTCTTAAAATATAATTTATTTCAGAAATTATTAAATTCATCCCAATAGAATCATAATGGAGAGTATATATTCTCAAAAAATACAATTTTTATTTCTTCATATCAGAATGTAATTTGAAATATACTCATTATAGAATCAATTATAAACATATAATAAAAAGGGAAAAAATAATCATCATTTGATAAAAAATAAAAAATAAAAAAAACATATTACAATGGTCTAGATATATAACATCTAATTACTCTAGTGAATACCCTATTGGTATGGAGTGTTGTGGGGTTTTATTCATGGGTTGGTTACAAAGAACATGGTTTGGGAAGAGATCTCGATAATCATGAACTTCTCCCATAAAAATTTTCATCTGAGCTTCAATATTTTAATTATGTAGTGGGACTTACCATGTTCAAAGGATAGTGATTCCGTATCTGTTGGATGCTTCGAAAAATGGGATTCATAATGTATGATTTTGCTGGTCATGGCCATCATTTCATCCATCTCTGTCAACTGAACATTGTCATAATCATTAATATATTCTATTTTTATAAGTCCCTTTTCAATGGATAAATTATCAATGGTTATGATTTTTAATGATATTTTAAATCCAACAGGGTATATCCTTGTAAAAAATCCAAATTAGTGTATTTACTATATATAACTATATTACTCAATAAGGTATTAATTAATATAGAAGAAAATTTCATTTATAAATGTTTAGGTCATTACATGTGGTGAATTTATGGGAGTTATTGAAGACATGTTATAGATTAAGTAGTTTCATATACAATTTAATTAATTATCAATATGTAGAGAAATACATGAGTTTTTTAGTTAATATTTTCTTGTTAATTCTCTATATATATAAACCTAAAAGATCATGGAAACGTACGTAACACAAAATTCTACCCATGAAATATAATTTTGGGATAGTTATGTCTTGGAATTTATATATGGTATTGAATTAAGTGTGAAGTTGATGTGTTTGTACCACAAAATATGAGAGTTCAGGTCTAGGGCATAACATCTGGTATCAGACATAGTTTAGGTAACTTTGATGATTAATATTCATGTTGAGGATCATTTAAGAGTAGATAATTTGAGTTATATTATAATATCAATGATATATAAAAAAACATATTAAAGTATAGTATATAATTTTATGTAAATAAATAAATTTTTTACTCGTGATTAGGATAAGATAACTTTAGTTAATTCCATTACGATAAGTATAAGAGAAAATTCTATATATGGGATTACATCGTGACATTTTTGTAATGTAAAAAAAATTCTAAAAGAATAAATTTTTTAAAAATTTACATGAAATTTAACATTGATTTTATATTTCATTATATGAAATACTAATTTAATCTTGTGTTACACACAACATTGAGTTTATAAGAAAGGTTGTGTTTCATGCAAGATGGAGTATTACCAAACAACAATAAATTATTACAATTATTATTTAGAATGAAAATTATCACATAGCCATTGGAATGATGGGTATGAATAGAATTTAAAATCTTATGAAAATTTAAATTTTCACACTTTTATTAGACATTTGTTGATTATAAATAAACCAAGAGGTATTTAACATAAAAAGAAATGATCTCTAAAAATAGAATTGTTTCTAAAATATAATTTAATTGTGATTTGATAAGTTTATTTCAAATTTATCTATACCAATTTTTGTGAATTTATTTTAAAATATAAACTATATTTTTGAAGTAAAAATACTAAAATTATCTTATTTTGAATGTTTGGGGGTTTTTTTAGAAGTCTATTTTTTAATGTACAGTGAACAATTCAGAATTTTAATTAAAAAATACATTTGAGTTTAAATAATTTATAATGGTAAATTATAATTTGAATTGGTTTTGATGTAAAAATAGCTAAATTTTACATATATTAAAACAATTTTTGTTATTGGTGTAATTTTAATATTAGATATTTATATAAAAATACTGGAAACTTTTGAACGTCTTCACTTTAAAAAACCTTTTTTGTCTTTGCATCTACGAGATTAATTTAATTTTAACTCATATAGTTATGTTAGTTAAATTTGAAAAAATAGAATAAATATATTTAATCAGAATAATTTCTATTTTCTAATAACTTAAACATAATCTTTGATTATAATGATAAGTGAAATTAGTAAAAATTAATTACGATGAAAAAGGTTAAAAGTTTGTTTTGCACATTACATGCGGCTTTATTTATTTTTTATTAAACAAAACATAAGATTTTTATTTAATAAATTTTATTTCATATTCATAATGATTATATGTATATATTATCAAATAAATATAATATTAATCTTAGTATTAAATGATTAACTACATAGGTATATAAAAAGATTCATGTTACCTTGTTAAAAACTAAAAATCTAGGGTTTCTTAAACATATCGACTAAGGAATAACATTATAAAAATGTATTTTTTTTATGGATGATTCTATTGACTAAATAAAACCTCCCCTGAATTTTTTCTATTTAATTGAATCATGATTCATGGGATACCTTGAAATAGGGAATACATTTGGGTATTTACAAGAATTCCACTCCTTAATTACAAAAGGGTACTCACTACCCTCAGTTATTTACACCTCTGAATCCATTTAGTAAAAAAAATATACCTTTCCCTTAATAACTTCCCTAACCTATTCCTAGAATACTTATTGATTATATAATTCCAATTGAGGATATATGTTTTCAAAACATAAGGACAATAACTAAATAAGAGGAAATATTCTTCAAGAAGCACTGTTATTTAACTTCTTTCTCCACATCATTAGATTTTTATAAAATCATCATAACATAATAATCAATTTATTTTAAATAAACTAGGATTTTTTTATAATATTTTTTACCTACCACCATCTCCACTACCACAAAATTTTTTAAAAAATAATTGTTCGTTTCAATAGTTGATTATCGCCTCACAAACTGATGTAATTTGGTTTCCCATTTCCACCTCTTGAGGTTGGGTATTATGATATATATGAAGTAAATATATTATATATATAACATTCATATACCTATGGAGTCATTATATCATAGAAAAAAATTTCTTTCCATTCCATAAGAGACAAGATATCGTCGCTTGTTTGTAAAATGGACCACCACCTCGAGAAGCAATGTGCTTTATCATTCACAAATTCTGCACATGGAAGTTGATAATTATAAATTTAAAACTATTATGTGATATAAATGATATAATTATAATATTTCTGAAATATTTATATTTTTTAATGATAATATATAAGTTTTTTTCTTCATTTTTTCACTTAATGAAATATGATAACATCATTCCGGTACTTGTGAACTACCACCATTATGAAGAGATGTGACTCCATTTCCATCACCAGAGAACATAAATAATATATATAGGTATATAAAAAGGTATTAATGATATTATGATAATATATGATGTAAAAATATTACTTAACTCATTTATATAATGATCTTCAGAAAATGGAAAAGTTACTAATGCATACGTACATCCTACCATCTACATGATTGTAACATACATCATTTATCATAACCATGATATATTACTGGATTTAAAAGTATTATTGATATAATAATATGATAATTATTTCATGAATATAATTTTTAATATTATGGAACTATGTAATATGTTCATGAACCAGATCGTTATTGACAAAACACATATGAGAAAACAGGTCAATTAAAAGTGGGAACAATGAAAATAATGAATTATTATTAATGAATGGGTTAAAATATGTAATAAAATGATAATATATGACATTATAAATATTTATATGGTTCTGCTCCAATTCAATAACTTGTATCAAACCAATAAAAATGATTTAATGGAAATTTTAAGTAAAAGAAAGCATTTGGTAATGGATTTCGTCTCAATTTCGATTCATTGAGGTAAATTGTATTGTTATCTTGATAATTTCATTAATATGATGTATATACTACAACATTTACATGAAAATTTAATTACTCAAAATATTTTAATGTTAATTTGAACAACTTCATATGATTAAATTTTAATAAAAAGATACCACATAGCAAGGTATTTCTGTGTCACTTTTCATTTCTCTAAACCACATGCCATATTCACTATCTGTATCAATTATGTGGTATATATACCATAGTATTACGTTTATATGATCAATATACTTCTTTTCATGATATATTAAGTTTAATTTAATGTTATTATTTCATGGAGATTGTAGTTCAATGTTACCAAAGTTGTAAGAGTTTTGTGTTACAATATCATCATTCCTTGGGGTTGTTTACAATTTTGAGTAAAATATTGAAATATTATGATGTGTCTCACAATAAACTTAATAATTTAATTATCATTTGATTATTTTATATGAATAATTTTTTTCCCTTCATTTTTCTCTCATTATGTACTCAAGAGTTTAAATAATATTTTTATTAATAAATGTCTTTTCGTTAAAAACAATTTTTCTTCCAAAACCATGTTTTCTAAAAATGAATTAATGATTTTTTTAAGTGTTTTTAAAGGAAAAAGGTTATTTCAATCAAGATATTTTTATATTTTTATATATTTTTTTTACGTTTTTATGTTTAACATCACAAAAACTAATTTTTAAATCTTTTATGTTTTATAAAGTGATTTTCAAAATGAAAATGATATTTTCCTTAAGAATAATTTTAATGATTGTGTTATGGTGTTTTTATTCAACAAAGAAAAATCACATTACAATTAAAATAATTGATACTTGTTTTATTGATATCATCCGTATTATTTATCTCGATGGTTTATGATCAGTCTTTTTGTGGATATACTATTTTGATACAATTCACCTTGCTCCAGAAGTTGTAGGATTATGTTTATTGAATGGGGAAAGTATTTATATCTCATATTCTAGCATTTAAAAATAATATTCATATTTCTTTTTCCCATACTATTTCATATGGGGAATTCATTGGAGTTAATAAGTGACGGGTGGGGACTTATATAGACAACCCCTAAATGCGTCGATTGGTTTCACAAGACACAGTATATATGGTTTTGGTTGAGGCCTTACCCATTTTATAGATATCATGGAAAGAGACTTAGACCATATTGATGTATTGGAATAAAGCCTCGGTTGTATTAGATGTCCTGTAAAAAATCCTAAATAGAATGATATATCTTTCCATAAAGACTCAATTTTGTTAGATGACTGGGAATAAATCCTCAGTGGTATGTTTTGGATATCCATTATTGTGAATTCTATCATTATTAATTAAATTTCTGATATTAAATGTGATTATTAGATTCCTTAGAATATCCATTGTTATATTACAAGCTCATGTTATTATTGAGATGGAATTATTTGATAACTTTTTCTTCACACCATATTATACTCAAGATATTGATTAAATGGAACGTGTTTTAGTTATTTACCTTTCCATTTTAATTATGAAATATCTATTTAAATATTTTAATGTAAACAAACCCTTACTGAGAATATGAGATTACCCACTTATATGTTTTCTTTTCCTTAGAATAAATTTATGTATTTTGGGATTGATATGCATAGATACATTAAGGGGAATAATAAAACTCTAAAAGAATATTCTAAGTGTATTTATGTTTAAAAAATTAATGTAAATATCAATAATGAAACATGTGTACTATTACTAATAAAATATTCAGTCCTTAGGGATGTGATTCCTTGAATCATAAGGTAATGTAATAAAGTTGTTATCAACCCTGAACTACTGGTGAATGAATTGCTATAGTTGGTATCAGATAATGTTCAGTAGAAACCTTTGAAACTAGATTGAAAACAATACAGATTATGGATCCAAACCCTAAGATATAATTATAGGATAAGTATATAATAACACAATATTTTTTTAGGTAAGGAATAGATTATGTATTTTTTCTAGATATAAATCTCTATCTGGATATTATAAGTGGACATGGTTCTAACACATAGGTGCCTAGGGGTAATAAATCTAAAATGGACGCATTTGGCTTTTCTTTATA
The DNA here is from genome assembly GCA_963277665.1 of Viscum album. NCBI lineage: Eukaryota > Viridiplantae > Streptophyta > Magnoliopsida > Santalales > Viscaceae > Viscum > Viscum album. The sequence goes on from OY728160.1 coordinate 1,405,464,852, forward strand.
ATCACTTGGTGCATATTAACATGCATTTTTTAACCTCATTCGACACTCCCAGAGGATATGATTAGGTTAATTAACCTTTTATGGACAAACCATAATGTTGGAGTTTAAAATTAAGATATTTGCAAAGAAATAATTTTTATAAATATGTAATTACTTATGCATGAAATTTTCAATTTATGTTAAATGTTTCACTAGTTTTTGGATTATGCATTATGATTCATATTGATATATTCTATTCTAATGTATTCAATCATTTTGAAATGTTACCAAGTAGAAGGATTGTGATCCTCACCAATCCATAGGATATAAAGAGTAATAACGATAGTATCTTTTATGGGATTAGGCCAATATTTCTAAGGGGACTAGTCTCCCAAGCATTATCATCATATGAGGACTTATTATCATGTTCTAAAAAGATAGGGAATGAATTCTCTTAGTATTATGGATTTTGAGGGATTGAAAAGAATAATAGGATGTAAGGAAAGAATATGAATAAATTAAGGAAGATTAATCAGGATTTTCCCAAATTTGATAATTTTAGAAAGAAACACCCTGGTCATTTCATAAAAGGAATGGTTTTTTCTAGATGTTAAAAGAAAAAGACCACTGTTATTTTGATTTCAAGGGAAGGAATAATGTTTCAAATATTAAATTATTAAATTTTAAATACATTGGTATTATGAAAATCAAATTCATGTCTCTCAATTTAATATACCACTAAATAATATAATGGATAATGTTCAAGCACATGATATTAGCATATATGAAGAGGAATGATTAATGTGCTTATTTAGGGATTCATTAATTTTGTTATCTGATTATTTAATCATTGATGTCATGGAAATAATAATTTTGAGATATATAATGATTTTACTATTGTATTTCTTCAGTTATTTCTTGAGATCATATGTTGAACTGTAAACATGACCATGAAAATTGATTCGGGGAAATGTTAAACTTCTGAGAAAACACATGATTGAGATAAATACAACACTTTATATGTTCCTTATGTTGAGATAATGATGGCTAGATGAATACTTGATTAGTATTTATTGAGTAAATTTGATAGTAGTGACTACCTTGGAAATTATTATTTATTTTAAAACAAAAAGGTTTATACTGTCTTTGATGTACTTCACAACGCCATTGGATTTAATGAATATATCGCATAATATTCTTTTAATTTAATTAATAAGGAATCATTATTAATTAATATAAATGGTTGTGGTAATTTATGTAATTTCCATTTTTCAAAATTATACATGATGATGGTATTAAAATGTTTTTTTTATTTTCTATTAAGAGAAACTTCATGTTGTAAGGGTGGTTGATGATAATTTCATTTTTGAAATTTCAGCAAGATTATTTCAAAAGCGTTATATCCTGATCTCTTTGAAGTGTTAAACATTTATTGAATGGTTTATGTTAAAAATTAGACATAGTTTTAGAGATTAATTTATTATAATTGATAATTTATGCTAGCCATATTAGTTTTGGAATATAGTTTGAGATTTGTGGAAAGACTTGTTACTCTTTTTTGGAAAATATCATCTGTAAAAAGTAAAATTTATTGATTGAGGAATAATAAATTAATTTATGGATATTCATTATTTATTTTGAAGTGCGTAATTGGAAAATAAAAAAAGAACAAAGGATGAAATTTCACATATGAAATTGTGACACATCAAGTAATAATATTTCATTATATTCATACACATTAAAAGAATTATTCAGCTTTAGGAAAAGGTTATTGAAAAATTTTTATCCTATTTCATTCATATAACATGATTCAAATTATTTTTTAAATATTATTAGATTAATGTTTTTAGGCCCTAAAATTTTATTGTTCATTCACTTTCTTTTGATTAATGAACTCAATCACTCTTTATGATGTTTTATAAATTCATTCAATGTCTATATCTCCACTTACTACCTATGTTATCATAATAAGAAACCTAGTTCTGTCTTATTCAATATGAAATTTTTAGATCCATTTATCAATTATAATGAGGATTATTTATATCCTTTTTATGATTTGGAGTTTTCAATAAAGGAATTTTCAAATGTAAAATACTTGGTTACCAATATTTATATTAAATTACGGGGATCCAATGAATAAGATTTGGGATAATGTAACAAATTAAAATTCCAAAATAATAAAATTTTGTTAAATCATGTATGAAACATGAAACATCGAGTTTATCTTTCATTACATGAAACACTGACTATGGATTGTGTTTCACACAACAAGGAGTTCTTTCGAAAGATTTCATTACACGTAATACATAACAAAAATATATTATTAATATTATTATTTTTTATTAAAATTGTCACTTAGCCATTGGAATGGAGGGTAATATTATGATTAACTAAATTTCGAAATATTTTAGCTTACACGTGTTTATCATCTATCAATTGATTATAAATAAAATATAAGTATTTAAATGAAAAAAAGGATTATGATAAATAGTATTTTTAAAATAGATGGTTTAATTTTTCATTGAAAATATAATTTAAAATCGATTTTTACCACATTTAGATAATTTATTTGAAAAACTAATCCTAATTTTATAAATAAAAATACTAAAATGACATTACGGTGATGTTACATGGGTTTTTCCGAGAAGAATTATTTTTTATGAACTGTGAAAAATATGAATTTTTAATTGAAAATCAACATTTCATTTAAGTAATAAATAATATTAAATCACATGTTGAATTAGTTATAAAGTTAAATTAGCTAAATTTATCATCCAATAATCCAATTTATGTCATTGTAATTATTTTCATGATTGATTTTAGTATAAAACATTATAAACTTTTGAACATTATGACATTAAAAAACATGATTTCATATCATGTCTATTAGATTAATATTAAATTATAATATTTTTATTTTATATTTTGGTGAACCTAACCTTTTACCATAATGATTAGTGAATAGTTGTAAAATTAATTACTGGGATTGATGTTATAATAGTGTTTTGAACATTACATTAATTTTATTAAATATTCTTTTAAACAAACAAAGTATTTTTAGTTAAAAATTTGTAACACATATTCATAATCTATTGTTATAAATTATATAATAAATAAAATTTTAAATTTACTCTTAAAGGATTAATAAAATAGGTAAATAAAAATATACATGTTACCATGGTAAACACAAAGAAGGTAAGATTGATTAAACTAAAAGACTAAGGAATTAAACTATAATAATTTATTACATATTGTATGGTGGATATTTTTTTAGAAACTATAATCCTTATCCACCATTATAGTTATATTTTTGAGTATTATGAGGTTTGGGATACCTCCCAAAAGTGAATAATTTTTGGTATATACAAGAATTCCCCTCCTCTCCAATTATAAAGTGGTACTCACACACCTCACTAATTAACATATCTCAAGAAATTTGGCATGATGAAAATGTACCGAAATAAATTCCCATATTGTCCCACTGTATCTTAAAATAATTATTTTTGGAATAAATATAATATAGAAAGGATTTATAAAAAATCTAAAGGGCCTGAAGAGGTTGTAACATTCTTAATAGAGAGCCATTTTTTCTCCACCTCGTTAAACTTTTATTAAAACATAATGTTATAATAAAATCACTATATTATATATAATGGGATGTTTTATTATTAATTTACTGACCTATATATATCTCTAATTATATAAAATGGGCTATGAAATCATTATTGTTGTATACAACAAACTATCACAACACAAATCAATGTCATTCATTTTTTTCTCTTCCACCTATCGTGATTGGGAATTATAATGGATTTAAAGTATATATATGATGTGTATAACACAATTATACATCTATAGTCATTATATGAAATAATATTTACTAATTTCCATTCTTTAGTAGACAAAATAATGTTTCTCATGTGTATAGAAGACTACCGCCTCAAGTGGCAATGTGATCTGTCTTTGATTAATGTTTCACATGGAAGGATATAAGGATAACGTTATTGATTATATGCATTATAAATGAATTAGTTATAATATTAATAACATATTTATATTTTTGGAATGATAATATATAATTTTATTTTCCCAAATTTTCACTCAATGAATGGAAATATCATCCTTTGTGTGTGTGTGCACTACCTCCTTCACGATGTGATGTGTCTATATTTCCATCAGAAAACTTGATGGATAATATATATAAGTATATAGTATTATATTAATGATCTTATGTTCATTATTTAATGGTAATATATTACTTCCCCTTTATAAAATGATCATTGTAAATTGGAAACATTACTCATGTGTATGTACGACTTACCGTCTCCATGAACGTAACATACATGATTTTTCCAAATCAACTTGCATGATTAGTATTAAAAGTAAAATTGAAGTAATAATATGATAATTATTTAATGACTATAATTATGTAGATTATGTAACTATGTAATGTGTTAAATAACTATATCTTTAAGGATAAAAAAAGCTTGATAAAACATGGCATTTAAAACATGAAATAATTATAATAATGAAGGATTTTTAATGAACTAGTGATAAGATGATATAAACGAATCTTATATGATATTATAAATATAAATATGGTTATAAATTAAGTTAAAAACATTTTCAAAACTACCATACAGTATTTTAAATAATGATCAATTAAAAGGTAGTGTGAGGTAAGGGTTCTCGTCTCAATTTCATTTCATTGAGGAATATTATAATATTATAGAACTAATTTATTTCATAAAATTGATATACAAACCCCTTGATATGTAATATTAAAAAACATATCTCTTCATGGAATTAATTGTTTAAATTTTATATATTTCATAAAATTGTATATTAACTAAAAGATACCAAGTGGTAAATGATTTTGGTCTCACTTTTTCTTCCATGATACACATTCCATATTCATAACCTATTTATTTTATGTTGTGTATATACTAATACATTGATATTTTATATCATAAATAGAATTATTTTAATGGTATTTTATGGTTCAGTTAATTTTATTATTTCATATGGCTTATAGTTCAATGCAACCAATGTGGAAAGTGTTTTATATCACAGTCACATAGTTCACTGTGATTATTTATGATTATTCTAGAAATGTTGAAATCCTATGATCTCTCTATAAATAAAAGTCATGAAGATTATTATCCTTTTGGTATGTCATTATCATACATGTTTCCCTTCATTTTCCTTCATTATGTACTTAATAGGTTAAAATAATTCTTTTATGAAAAAGCATCTTTTCTGTCGAAAAATATTTTCCTTCCAACAACGTGTTTTATAAAACAATATTAAAAAACGTTTAAAAAAGTGTTCTTAAAATATAAATAGATATATTTCTCTAGAAAGTTTTTAAATGATTTTTATAGACCCTGTTATATTTTTTCAATTTTATTTTCAATTAAATGGAATTTAAAAATGTTCTTAAAAAAGATAATTTCGAAATGAAAAGGTGATTTTACTCAAGAATAATATTACATTTATTTTTATGGTATTTCCATCAATTAATTACAACAACCCTTTAACATTAATACAATGTTAAAATATTGTAATTATATCATCCTTATTATTTCTCAATTGGGATTTTGATTAGTTTGAATGGGGATATAAAATTTTGATACCATTCACTTTACTGAGGATGATCAATGTCTATGTTTAGTGATTGGGGAAAGTATTTAATTTTCATATGTTAGTTTTTAATATGAATGTTTATTTTAATTTTGTTTTAACCCTTTCATATTGGAATGTATTTGACTTAGTAAGTGATGGGTTGGCCCAGATATAGATTTCCCCTTGATTCATCAGTATGTTTCACAAGAAATTCCAGATATGGTTCTGGTCAAGGCCATACCAATTTATGAGATTCCTTGGAAATAATAATTGATTGTATTAGATGCCTTGGAATGAGGCTATAAAAATATTATATGTCATAGAAAGAATAAATGATGGAATTCGATGGCTTATAATAAAGGCAAAATGGTATTATGAGTCTTGGCATAAAGCCTTAACAGTTTGTTTCGGAAATCCATTGTTAAGAATTCCATAATTATGAATATAGTTATTGATATTACATTAGATTATTAAATTTTATAGAAAATCCACAGTTAATTTTCATGTTCATGTGAATATTTATATTCCATTAATTTATGGAATTTTGTTCATTATATATTAATCCCATGATACTGATTAAGTGACACATGTTTCAGTTATTTACCATTTCATTTCAATTATGCCTTATATATTTGTATATTCCACTATACAGTTACCCTTAATAATCTTCTAAGATTACCCATTCTTAATGTATTAATTTCCATTGGATAGGGGGAATTATTTTTTGATTGTCGTGCCTAGATACTCTAAGGGGGATAAAGGAATTATCAAGAAAATTCTTCGTGTATTTTATGTTTAAAAATTAATGGTAAATTTTGATAATTTATCTAGGATAACATGACTATTAAACAATTCAGTATTTTTAGATGTGATTATACTTATCATATGAAAATGTAATAATATAGGCACTGACTCCACATGATAGGAGTTAGGGCCAAATGACTTAAATTATATATTATGTGATTCTCTTAGATATTACATCATTGTCTCGACCTTAAAAGTGGATAAAAAATCTGGCACAAATGTACCTATGGGAAATATCCCAAGAAAACTATGGATTGGGTATTATCATGATCATTACCTGTTGGAGGAACAATAGGCCATGATGCACATATGTTTTGTCACTATTTGGGCATTATAATATTTATTGATATTTTATCTAATGAAATATTATGTTGGATTTGATTTTGATGTCAAGTAAAAAGATTATAGAATATAAAAGAAAAATTATAGTAGATAACAAAGGATTGAGAAATGAGAGTACTAGGTTGATATGATAATTTCATATTTTTAAAAAATGTATCTTTAGAAAATACATATTCATATTTATGTTTTAATTTCCATATTTTGGATATTATCATAACTATTTTTATTTTATAAATTCAATGAAAATGGATAACAAAAATGATGGAAAGAAGGGAGTTAACCTAGAAACTAGTACGTCTTGTAACCGAATAAAGGAACACTCTTTAATGGTTGATATTATTATAATTTTATTGTTATAATGGGATGGGTGAGTTTTTTGTAAATCCTAATATGTGGGATTTATATTTTAATAATCATGAAAATTGTAGTTATTATCATTGGTGGGTGATATTTATTGATGAAATACTATTATTTTCTAATAGGTATGATGATTATGTGAAACATATAAAGATTATTATTAAGTATTTTTAAATTGAATGTATGAAAAAAAAATTAGAAACTATTAATATTAATGATAATCGATTTAATAAAAAATATAAATATTTGGGAATAACTATTAGTGAACACATGATTGAGATATAAATAACTATTAATCTTAATATAAACTTGATGTTTAGATAAAAATATCTGACATGATTGAGAGGAGTGAGTCAGATAGTATTTATAACCCTGGATTTGATTATGTATATAATGAGGAAGTGATGTATGATAAATTCACTGATGTTGATCTCATTTTATAGATTAAGATATATAATTAATAGTGTGTGGCCATATGCATTAGTGGATAATATAATTTGAGGGTAAAAGATAGTGCTAATATTTGAAAGAATATATGGTTTCAATGTGGTTTAATGACATAGATATTCTAATGGTTTTGGGAAATATATATTATGGAAAATATATGATTAGGGTATATAAATTCTTGGTTTTAAGATTTGATGAGTGTATAATGTCATTAGAAGATGGATAAGTAACATGATATATCAACCACTAACCCTCCCTTTGGGATGATGTCCCTTACTCTATGTCTGGGATGATTCAATTCTCATAATCTATTAGAGGATCAATATTCACATCTTGTGGGATTGTATCAACTAAAGGGTGTGTCTCTCCTTCAAGAAACCTCCATATATTAATAGTCCCAATGCTTTAGGATTTTCCTTTAACACATATAACCCCATGAGAACATCTAAACTCCAAATTGAAAACATCATTTTAATTTCACCTACTTATGATATCAATCATTCTATGGTAATTTTTACAAGAATCCCATCAATTCATATTAATGTCATAGGATTTATCATTAGCATTCTCTTAATTGTAAGGCTCTAGAGTTAAGTCAACCTTCTACTCCAAAAATCCCTCCAAATGCATCAGAATTCTTCTAGATTCCACATCTTTCATGGTGGGTTCATTACTTTTAGTTTCATTAACAATATTTCCAGGAACATGATTCTTTCTATATTTACACTTCTATATAGATTCAACATTAATATTATTCCATTTCTTTTGGATCCCGTGAAGAAAATAATTTATATTATATTAGTTTTGTTTCTTAATATTATTATGGAAGAATTTATCCATTTGAGTCATGAGTTTCATTATCAGTGGCCTCCACTAACTCATGCCATGTTGTATTGACCTTCCCCTATACAACAATGGAAGGTAGTAGGGATCATTATTTATAGGCACCATTGCACCCTTCCCCTCCCTATTAATTAATTAAAAATATTCTAAATCATTTATCTTATCCCCTCCTCCACAATCAACCAGTAGTACATCAGATATAGTCTTATGATGTATTAGTGAGAATTGATAGGCCCACTTCCCATCACAATCCTAAAATTTCTTTAGAGTCAATCTTCCATCTTGATTTTCTTTTTGACCTACATTTTCATGTTTCCCATGATTAGTGTATGTTATTTGACATTACATCAGAATACATAATTCTCAATCAAGTACATAGCCTAAGAATAATTCAAAAATATAATCCCTTTTATAGATAAACAATACGGTCCAATTTACCTGAAATCCACACAAAACCATGAAAATATTTCATATTAAATATTTTGATCAAACACCTCTATTTCAATAGAAATAAAACTCTATAAACCAAGGAGGAACATAAATCCACCCCACTAAGAATTCAGCACATGTTAAAAAATATTATAGTCCATTCCATTTTTCTAGTTTTTAGGACACATATTTCCAAATCATAATTGTAGAGGATATTAATATAATTAAATACAGTATCTAAACTAGACACATTAACTCACAATTGAATAAAGGGGTGTTTTACCTCAATTGGATTAAAATTTCAATCCCATAATTAGATGTACACAACACTAATCAAGAGGTAGATCCATAAAAGATCCCATGGTATCATATTGAGGTCCCCAGTGGGGATAATGATATGGAAGAATCCTCAGCCCATCGAGACACATTTACAATTATCAAATATCCAAATATTTGACAATCATGAAAAAATACGCAGTTTATTATTGTTTGGAGCCTCTTGAAAAAATTTTATGAAAAAATGGAATGATTACTAATATCTAGACATTTTTAGATCTCTTCAAAGCCATCTTTGACATGGGAAATACGACCCTTCCAATGAATCGCACCAGAAAGAATATCATTATAGAGAGAGAAAGAATAAATACCATCATTTTTAGGATGCAAAACAATCAGATCAATCCCACCATGAATACCCCTTTGATGTTTTATCTAGATATCATAATGTTTGTATTCTCAAAAATATATCATTCCAAAAATCGTTCAACCAAAATATTTCCAAACAGAAGTGCTGTGAGGAGGGAACCTTAGATACCATTAGGGATTAGTGACAAAAACTCATGGGCAGATTATTAAAAGTTTAAGGATTCCATTTACTAATGGGGGGATAATTTAATACATCATGAACATAATATATGGTTAAATTTAAATATTTCAACGTGTTTTATAGCTTTATCAACACGCAACATCGAACATAAATGAAACTGTGATATATTTTGAAAATATATGACTATAAAAACCTATCCAATAAATTATCAGAAAATAATATGAGTATTTTATTTATGAAATATTTCTATAAATAAAATAACGTATAATTCTAAAATTAATGGAATTCAATTGGTTTCATTGAAATAAACAATAAGATCATTTATTGTTCCGATTTTTTTTTTAAGTGACATTTTATGTTATATACATTTGGATTTCTAGAAACATATGATTAATGATGATATATTATATTTTTCATTAATAACTGGATAACACCAATTTAGTTGGTAAATTTTATAAAATAAGAAGAATACAATTTAATATTTGAAGTTTTCATTTTTGAAAGAAAACACGTTTTCATTATATTTTATGATTTTATTAATAAATTAAATTTATAAATATTAGAATATTAATTTTAAATTACGAGAGTCAATTTTTTATTCATAATAGATATAATTTCTTAAGATTATTTTTTGGGGTTTTCTATTCATATTGACTTTTTTAGGAAAAAAGGTTTTTATAAAAGTTAATTTTTTTTATTATTTTAACTTTATATAAGTGTCTCTTAGAAGCATGAAAAAATTATGTGTCAAAATATGTATGTGAGGAATGGGATTATAAATTTTAATATATATTCCATGAGATTAAAAATTCTATTTCAAACATTTTTTGAACTATATTATTACATCACATTAATAAGAAATTGTTATATGACATTTCTTAGAATTATTTATTTTCTTGCAGAGATCTGGTGTTAGATTCCATTGAAAGAATAATATGATTTATTTTAGTGAAAATAAAATCTATATTTAATTTTAATTAATAATATTAATAACTATAGATTATATATATATATATATTTAAATCTTAAAAACATAATTTTGATTCCAAAAAACTATTCTTTAGAGTTTAATATAGTAATCATAAAATTAACATTTGAAAAAAATAAAAACATTATTTTATAAAATTATTTCTAAATTATAAAATCATTAGGAAAAAATTAGTTTATGTTTTAATTGATAAATATTTCATTATTATTTATTACTAAGGCTGAAAATTAATTACCAAGGTAAAATTAAAAATGTGTAAAAGTTAAAATGTTAAATGAAATGAATTATAACAAAAACGTTGTATCCCAAATGAGTGTCTATGGTAATTTTCAACCCCAAATCACATTAACCTCGCCTTTTTACCTATTTTGACCAATTAAATTTGAATAGTATCATAATATTATTGAAGATGTTTTGGGTGCTTTCGAATGAGCCCTTATCTTCACTAATAAAAAAAGGAAACACTTCCAACATTTCAAGATTCGCCATTACATATAATGCCTCCATGAAAATATTTCATATATATCCACCTATAACCCTATCTCACATCCCAAATCCTCTGTCTACTATTAGTTTTCATTATGCCTTCATTTTAAATGATAATTACAAGTGAAAATTCATTTTCTCGATGCAAGTATCCACTTCTTATTAGCACTTCTTATTTGTTCTTTTACTATCATAATATTTTAGAACATTGTGAATATAACTAATTCATTATCATTAGAATACTATAATTTCATTATAGAAATTAAAAACAAAAACTAATTAAATTCAATCCACGATTAAAAAAATTATCATAATTACATACGGTCTACCATCTCCATGAAGAAATGTTGTTAATTTTTCTACACCACTCTAATGTATTATATCATGGATGGATTTAGAAAATAAATATGATTTATATAAAAAAATAAATTTTGAAATGATCATTTATAATAATACATCATTTTATCCATTCATTGATAAATGAGATCATTATCGTGCGCATGATGGACTATTGCCTCCCCAAATGATGAATTTCACATGTCCTCACAATCCACATCAGTTGGATCTAAGAATGCATTTACCCCAGATATATGATAATTATAACATTTAATCTCTTGAATAATTTATACAATTTATCATCCTTAACCTTGGATGAGGTATAATTCATTTAGATTTTTGTTTAGATCCCTTTTAATTATTTAGTGAAATGCTTCCCCGGATTAGGGAATGCATAAAGAGTGTTTCAGAGGTTTAAGATATGAAAATGGTGTGGGGGGATGTGTCCATCTGGTGCATGATTCATGATTATTTCTATTTGTGTTCCATAACCTTGAGAATTCATAGAGGGTGGTGTATGGTTAGAAAACTATACAAGGTTTCATAATAGATCCATTAGTTCAAGACCCTCCTTGGATAGTGGAAAGAACACAACCACCAAATAGTTTTTCAAATGACGTGGGTGGCCCAACCAAACCATGGGGATTGGACCCCTTTTTTTAAATAAGGGAAACACGGTTCATTCACATTTTTCCAAAAAATGTGGGCAAATATTCCATGTCTTAATGGTGAGAAGATCTCAATTTTTTTTATCATGAAAATTTAACATTTTCACCCAATATCTTTCTAAAATTATTCTTATGTTGCCTAGGGTTTGATCCATTTTCTCCCATGGATCCCAAGGACCAATCACCTTTGATTATTTGGTGTCTGGAGTTCATTTAAGTGTGAATCGATGCTATATGTAAATATTCGACACTATTTTTCCCTATTGTTTTGATGAATAATGTTTGAATAATTTATATGCTTCTTAATCCCACACAACCTTGTTTTCTAACAAAATTTGGGATATGGGATTAAGGGTTATTTAAGAATGAATAAAGGGTCATTGTTAGATTAGTGGGTTTCTATGAAATTTATTTTCCTGGTTCATAAGATCTTTCCCATAGTCACACCATTATTCACATGTATTGGTTGTTCCAATGAACTTCCTTTCTACAGATTTTTGTCTTGTATTAAAAAAGCGATTCAATTCTTTAATTAATGTATAAGTCCCCTGACAGACCCCTTCCGGTTTGTTGAAGATTATGATACTGAGCCTATTTCCACCCATTGGGATCCAGTTCCTTGATATTGGTGGAATATTTTATTATATAAAAAATAGAAATGTTTATGAAATTAAAATTATTATAATTTCATTTATTATGTGAAAATAGTATTAAGGGTTATTTGGATCTACAAGGAATGTAAAATGGGCAGTGAAATAATTAATGGTAAATGTGTTAAGTGGAAAAGGGCGTATGATTATGTTGTTAAGGGTAAAATATAATTCTCTATTATTATGGTTATGAATGGTTGGTAAAACATTCTTGTAATAAAAACACATTAATATTTGGAATGAATTGAATCATGTGAATAATTAAAAATTTAATGGTTCGTCATTTCAATTATTTTTTAAAGAACGGAAACTAATGATAAACCCTAAAATGATGTGAATAACGATATGTATTAGATGTTGGACTATAAATCCTCATTATTTTTTGGGTCAGACTAATTCAATTGAATATAATGATTATTTGTATGGATTTGATGATGGAATGGTTATACAAGATAAAATGGTTATCCCCATGGGGTGAGATTGTGGACTGAAGATCCAAAATACATTGTTACATGAAAATATGGAAAAGAATGTCCTCTGTGATTTTAAATATTTTATACACTATTTTTTTACATGATATTACATTAGACACCATTAGTGGTTGTCTATAGAGTTTTACTCACACCCTACTTCGGAATCCATGGGTAACTGTGTAGATTTCATGTTTTCATGTCTGGATAGAGGAATATAAACAATGTTAGATTGATGATTCTAGATATTGTATGGACTATGGATGCGGTGAATGGAATATTTTTGGACTTGTTTTGGTGTCTTTTATTGTATCCTTATTTTGGGTTTCACATGGAACTTGACACTGTTTTTACATGAAAAGTTGAATACTTTTCTCTGTAGAAATTTAAAATGTTTTGGGAACTAACTCTATGATACTTGTTTTTTTATAATTTTAATTTTCGCTATTATTTATACTGGTTTAATCATTGTATTAATATAGTTAATAGGGTGTAGTCTCTAAATATACTTTATTACACCACCATTGATAGTAGAAATCCTCCGGCGTTTGGGGGGCCACACCTAAGGTCATGTGTCAAACTGATATAGGGAACCAGTTTAGTGGAACCATGGTGGGGACATTACAAAGTGGTATTAGAGGGGTATCCTTTTCTATTTATTTACAATTAGTAAAATGTAGATTTGATTATTTGGTGTGTCAGGACTTGGAGATGAGCTAATGAATTTGTGTAGTAAACCCATGTGTGGGGGAAACCCAAGTTCCCATGGTGGGATTTTTGATCCTTATGTTCTCTTATTGATGTTGTATGTTATTTCAAATTGTGAAATGAACCTTTTTTGTGATGTTATTTTTTAGTTATATTGTACTCGTGGGCTGATATAGAATGAGTTATGTTTATTCTCACATCATTTTAGGAATATAAGGATTTATGTGACATGCTTATATTAAGAGAACATAGAAAAATAGGTTATGGTCATGCTATGGGAAATGATATTGTTTATCATTTTACTATAGTATTAAAGACAAAGTTCCAAATATTGATGTTTCAACTCGTTAAAGAGTTGAAATATAAATAATTAAATGGTAAAAAACATGTTTAACTAAAATTTGATTATGTACGTTTGGTTTACCCCATGTTTGACATGACCCCAGATAGGGGTGGCTGAGGGAGGTGACTGTATTGTAGTTATGAACATACTAGTAGTGAATGTAGAGTGGTTGTTTAGGGTTAGAGATGGAACCTATATTTTTCAGGAATATGGAATTATTATTCTATATTCCAGGAGATACATATTTTTCATTGTAGAGAGATTCTATAATGATGACAATTTCTCATAGGGTGACAAGAGGACGTTACTAAGAATGATCCTCTGGTAGCAAGTCCAAAGCCCCTATTGGTTCTTTGTGAAATTGCTGAAAAGGAGTTTCATGAAATAATCACTCATTTTATGAAATTTATTAAAAGGGAACTAGTGCTGACTACCAAAATTATGTTTGATGTGATAAGGGAGTTTCATCTACAAAACCCTGTTATGTTTACCAAATAGGTTGTACCTAGGGTATTTGAGTTCTGTATTTAGTCTATCCAAATAATTCTAGAACACTAGGAGCCTCATCTATAAAAGAGGATCTATTTAGTTTCCTATTTTTTTTTTGTGGACTAGTGAAGATTTTATTGGATATTCATGTTTACTATGAATAGTTAGAGACGATGCATTAGATGGGTTTCCAAGAGAAGATCTTTGAGAACTTTTAGGCAGAGACCATTTTTCAGGATAAAGTTACTATGTTTAAATATTTGAACAAGGGAATATATCAGATATGGATTATTCTAGACACTGCAATGAGTTTAAGTGTTTTTTTCTACAATTATTAAAGGATGAGGTAGACGTGTCGAGTCATTATTCTGATGGGATTAGATGAAAGATCTTGTCATAGGGGAATATCACCCTTTTAAAATAGTTTTTATGAGCTAGTATATCAGACCATTATTTATGAGGGGAATGTAAACTAGCCATAATGTAGTGGGGAGACAGATTTAGTCATGTGATCTAGTGGTACATCTGCTGATAGTAGGAAACATCATTATTTGAACTTTTATTGGGGAAATTGTGGATATAGTAGCTAGGGGAGTGGATTAACCTATCATGGAAATGATAGAGTATTTTATATTAGATTATAATATTATGTCACATGTGTGGTTAGTTTCCATGACCCCTAATCGAGTCCAATGCTTTTTGAAGGATGGGTCAGGTAAAATGGTAATGAAGGAACCCTCAGTTGGTTGGAAGTGATAGAGGATGTAGATTGACATATAGCATTGGAAAGGGATATTCCACCCCATATCTGGTTCAAATCTAGAGATCCACTTGTTGTATCAATATGTGTGGATTATGAGGTGTATTTGATAAGAGAATCCATATCCACAAACCAATGGGACACACATGAATTAGATGTGATCCATGTGTATGGGAACATAACAACTTCAATCAATTTACCCTACTTCAGATATTCGTAAGAATGGAACATTAATAGTCTGAGGTATGATTTTTGTAGATTCTAAACATGAAACATGTTTTATATACATTTTAATCTATATAATTTATATATATTGGGTTTCTTAATGGTTTGGGTCTAATGGTGGAATGTCTATTTTGAGTTATGTCGATCGACACAACATTAGGTGTACAATTTGTGGGTAAGATTTAATTTATAGAATGGTCCCTAAAGGTTGGTGAGTATCGTTTCTTTTAGGACATGTATTTGATAGAGATGTTATGTTTTGACATGATAGTGGGTATATATTGTTTTGTTTCATATTAGGACCATGGTTATTATTATCACTTGTGAATGAGTTTCATTTCACATGAGGGTAATGTTATGTACATATTGGACAAAAAAATCTCTATACAGGATGGTTAAGGATAGTTCATTAGATGTTGTGTGAGCTTATAGATTTGGTGTATAATATTCTTCCTAATAACGAGGGAGCGGAATGAGGAGCCTTCCCTCCATAAGTGGATTAGTTCTAGGACTTGTTTACTAAGGAGATCTCATGGATATAACTTGAGAGAGAGGCTGAGTCCCTGAATGAATTAATTCCAAGAGCCTAGTCCATTTATATTCATCATTATATAATGGAACTAGTAGAGTTTTAGGAGAATAAGACTTAGTTAGACAAGTGTGATGGTAAGAGATTTATTTTCCAATGTATGTCACCTAGGGGTTCCCTAGTTTTATTGAGTAGTTAGGCCATTGAAATGAACTGGATTTGTATTTATTATTTAAATATGAACCATATGACAGTTAAGAATTGGTATCCTCTTCCCCACATTGAGGATCTATTTGAGCAGTTGAGGGGTGTCATTGTGTTCTCCTAGATTTATTTGAGATTCGGGTATTGTCTTATGAGGGTGAGACCTTATTTTATGACATATACTTCTTTTAGAATATTGTATGGTTTTCATTAGTTTATTATAATGTTTCTCGAGTTAAAAATTTTACTTTTTTGTTATTGCCAGGAAGAACAAAATATTCATGCCATACATGGACCAATTTTTCATTGTATTCATTGAAGACATTTTGGGGAACATCCAATAACATGACGATCATGCCTAACATTTTAACATCATCTTGAGTATACTGAGAGAGCATCATGTTTATTCCATGTTACCAAATTGTGAATTTTGGATTAACATGGTACATATATTGTGTCACATCATTTCAAAAGAAAAAATGTTAGCGAACCCCAATAATGTTCATGATGGGTTTTCAAAGGAATATTCACAATACATTGTTTAATATTCTATATTTTTTTTGTTTTTATAGGTTATTATTGAAGGTTCAAAAACTTATTTGTTTACTTTGGATCACTGATCTTAGGACACAATTATATGGGACATACGTTTAAATGGTATGGTGAATTTGATAATTCTTTCTAGTATTTTTAGTGGTTTTTTTACCACAACACCATTACAAATCATACCCATGTTTGGTAAAGATTATTCATTATTTCTTGATGAATCTAACCTTATTATTGGGATATTATTGATACATGGGTATGAGTACAGATTTTTGGATCATGGTAGTTGAATAATTATGAATTGAACTATCATATTAATGATATTGAGTTGGCTGTGGAGATGAATTAATTACTTCATTAGTGGAATTATCTTCTGGGAGAGAAGTTTATTTTTTATTCACATCATAAGGGACTTATGTTCATCATTTATCAAAGTGATCTGAATTTTTGATAGTGTAGGTGGGTTTGAGTACATTAAATACTTTGATTTTAGCAATTTTATATAATAGAAATAGAATATAGTGCCGCTGAAACATTATCCTGAAAGACCGAGACATGGACGGTTCAAGAGTATAATTTAGAGAAGAATGAGATGGTATTATTTACTGAGATGATCATAGGTGTTTAGGTTGAGGGAGACAAGACCACCCTTGTGTTATTATATATCTATCATTGTCTTCTGATCCCGAAAAAGGAATTAGTATGAAGATTTAGAATGCGTATCTCTGAGGGATAGTTCTAATGGTGGAGGGAAACCTTCCAACTGGATTATTCTTGAGGATGATATTATTCACATTTGTGTTCTATCATCTTTACCTACTTGTATGAGGTAAGAGATAATGTGTACATTTCATTCCTAAAATAGAGAGGTGAACCCTTGATTGACCAATATGAACCATGATCTAAGAAGAAGTATTGGTGGATGGGTTTGAAAAATGAGATATTGGTTTTTTGACATGATCCTACACCTTTCTGCAGTTGAAGGATGATAATTAGTGAACTACTATGTTTTTACAAGTTTTAACCATTATATAGTGGAAGTGGGATGATGTTACTATGAACATTTAGGTAGGCATTCCAATGATTCCTTACACGAATGATAAAATATGGTTTATGGTGGGCCATTTGAATATGGTAGCAAAATTCATTCACATTCGAGTGACATTTACTATAAACCAGTTGGGTGACTTTTATATTTTAGAGATATTATATTTTCATTAGTTGAAACATATTATTATTTCAGACCATGACCTATGTTTTACATCCATCTTATTGATATTGTTACTGATGGTTCTTGGTCCACATGTTATTTTGAGCATGACATTTCACCCATAGGATGACACACAATCATCACATACTATCTAGATGTTACAGGAAATGTTCGGTTAATGCACCCTATATTTTAGTTTATATTTAGAGAAACACCAAGATCTTGTTTATTTATCCTACAAAAACACTAATCATGTGACTATTCAAATGGAACCCTATAAGGAACCATATGGTAGGACATATAGATATCCATTTTGTTGGATGGGGGATGGGAAGTCAACTTTTTTATGACAATTTGTTGTGTAGGAGACATAATATCATGTTGAGTTTATTTGTAAGCACATGGATATGTCACAAAGTATAAATATTTCACACTATTAGCAACACCATCACCCTCTTGGGTTTACAGTGGGTGACCGAGTGCTCCTTTGGATGTTTCCAAGGTTGGGTCATCATCAGATTCAGAAGTAGTTAAAAATAGTACCAAGATATATTATGCTATTTGATATTATGGAGAGAATCAGATTAGTGGAATATTTATTGGATCTTCCAATATCTTATAGTGATATGTGTGATGTTTTCATGTCTCCCAACATCGATAGAATCACCCCAACATGTCTCATGTGATTAATTTTTATGATGTTGAGCCTGAGGGTTATGTATCCTTCGAGGAGAATCTAGTTTGTATTATGGATCCTATTGAGAAGATTACTCTGGGATAGATTGAACCATTATTCTATGTGATGCATTAGTGTGGTCATGTTATGGAGGAATCATGGGAGATTGAAGTACATGTGGGGGACAAGTGGCCTGACAATTTTATCATGGTGGTTTAGTGAGGCTTGGGTGTGTTGCAAGAGGATAAGCTATTATAAGGTTAGAAGGTATTTAGACCTTGGAAATAATATGCAGTAAATTGTTTTTATCATATTCGTATAACTATACTTTATTTGGTTAATGTATTGATTTTCATGAGTTGGTAGTTCCTTAGATGTTTACTCGGGGTTCAATAAAAAAAATAGTGGAAATGTTTCCATATGATGTAGGTTGAATCATTGTCATATATATAGTTATATCCATGTTTGATAATCATGTAACTTTAGGGAGGGTGATGAATGGTTAGAAAACCATGCATGTAGGCCCAAAATATTAGAAGGATTGATCACCTCTAGGACAGAAGTGAGTTCATGACCACTGATTTGTATTTCAAATTATGCAGGTTTTCAGAGAAAACCATATGGAATGGATCCCTCTTTGATTGCGGGAGATGCTTTATTGGAATAAAATTTGGAAAAACTTATTGTTAGACCATGAACCTATTAAAATTTGGGGAAAATTTCCCTTTTTATACTGAACATTAAATGTTTTCATCATATTTCTCCCCCATTTTACTCATATAGCCTTGGATACAAAACCATTTTCTCTCATGCTTCCCAAGGATTAGCCTCCTTCAATTCTAACGTGTTTAGTGTTACATTTAGTATGAATAAAATATTCATGTAAATATTCAACTGTATTTTCTTCCATTTTAAGGATAAAACCAAGATGGATGATTTATTTTTATCTAATGCCCTTAATCCTTGACTGTCAATGAATTATTATACTAGTCACTTAATATAGTTTGGTATTGAATCAAGGGCTATTATTGGATGAGTAATTGGCAGTGAACAAAAGATAAGAGTTCTATAATATTCATTCCATTGTATTGATATTAGATGTGTGGTTGTGGTTGTGCCTATGTGATTCCTTATTGCACATTTCTGTATGGGATTAAGAATAGTCATTTGGTCATTAATTTAAGTATGTGACCCTTCATAGTCCCCTTCGAGTATGTTGATGATTATGAGACATAGCCTAAGGATACCCTTGCGGTGATCAACCCTCTTGATAAAGGTTAACTTTGGTGTTAATTAAATAATGAGAGGGTTTATAAAATTAAAACAATCTCCACCTTGTTTGGATTATGAAAATGGTATAATGGATTTAGGGATTAACTTGTAAGTCAAATGGGTCACATGATGATTAATGGAAAAGGTTTTAAAATGAAAAAAGGGCATGGTTTTGTTATTAAGGTTCAATGATGTATTTAATGGTTATAATTATCGATAAATTTTAAAATGGGCTATTTATTGAAATGATTTAGAATGTTGAATGAAAAGAAAAAATTGTATAATGAAAAATTTAATGTTGTAACGTTGTTATTGTTGTTGATAGAATGTTTAATCACGCTGAATCTTGAACGATGGTGAATAATAATATGGTTGGGATGTTGGACAGAGGCTCCTCATTATTGGTTTAGGTTAGTGCAATGATCTAGAATCTATTGATGTACGTCATGGATCTGATGGTGGATTGATGATCGAAACATTTATGGTTATGGCCACACTATGAGTATGTAGAAAACCCCCAAGTTACATTTTTTAAGTGAAATTTTTGAAAATACTGTTGGTTATGATTTTAATGTGTTAAACCCATTTGGTAAGGGTAAAACATCTAGCATGAGATGATGTTAGTTTAATGGGTTTGATTGTCACTTGTATCTCGAGGGTGATTGGGTAAAATTATGTACTGTCAAATAATGGAAGTCGTTTTATTTGATTCTTTTCTATTTTTCATTTACAATCATACATACATTTTTATATGACTAGATATTTCTTTAGACACTATTGGTGGTGAGCTATAGATTTGTACTCACACCCTGCACAATCTATCGTGGGTACCCTAGGAGATTTCATGGTTGTATGTATAGATAAAGGAAAAGAACCTATGTTATGTGGATGTTTATGGATACCTGATATGGAATGGGCAAGTCGACCTGATTCTTCCAGGACCCATTTTTAGGATTCTTAGATTGTCTTTATTTTGGGTATCTTATAGAACATGACACTATTATGACAAGGCATGTTCACTATTTTACTTTTCAGGAATGTATCCAATTTTGGGAACTGAATCTATGATGCATGGATATTCATAATTATTTTCTTGGTTATTACATATCATGATTTCTGTTATTGGCTCACTTTGCTAAATAGTGTATAGTCTCCCCACAAAATTTTGTAGACCTATACTACTAGTCAGTAGCCTCTTCCTTATGGGGAGGCATACTTGAGTTCATGTGGGAACTGTCCTGAGGCAGTAGTATAGATTAACTTCTGTTGGGATGTTATATACTTTATTTATTTAATGACATCTCATTACTAATGAAAACATTATTAAATGTTACATTTTGGGTTTGTTTTACCACCCATGAAAATACAATAATTAAGATTAAGTCATGAATGATTATGTACTGTTATATAATGATAATATCAGGTAATAATTAAGAAAAAAAATAAGTACTAATTATTCTTTAAATGATTTATTAATATTTTAAATATTCTATAATATATAACTACAAAATCTCAAAACCTTCCAAAACTAGTTTTTCATGATTTTCTTTTTATTTGCATGCCCTATTCATATCTTTTAGCAAATGAAAATTATAACTACGTAATCAATCAATTTTTTTTATAAATTTAATAATCATGAGAACATTAAATTGAATCATTTTAGTAATAATCAATCACATCTACATGAATGTAATAAAAAAT
This sequence comes from Viscum album, assembly GCA_963277665.1. Lineage (NCBI taxonomy): Eukaryota > Viridiplantae > Streptophyta > Magnoliopsida > Santalales > Viscaceae > Viscum > Viscum album. The sequence goes on from OY728160.1 coordinate 1,405,486,765, forward strand.
AAGAAACTATACGTTCTAACAATCAGTAATGAAAATAAGCAATAATCAGTTTACATAATCATTATATATTATTATAAGATAATTATAAAAAGGTCGGAATTTTTATATCAATAGTCTGATATAAGTGATAATGATAGTTATGTTAATTATATAAATGTTTAGAGCATGGTATAGAAAGAAATAATACAAGGTAATGTGTTTTGTCTCAAATTACTATCATTTAATTCTTTTTTTGTATTTTCCTCCTAATTCAATTTATGTAGTGCATATACATAAAATTTGAGATATCATATCATGATTTATCTTCTAATTTTGGAATTTTACGTTCAATTACAATCCCACTCATTCAATATGTTAGGAATCAATCATTTCAAATGTCGTAAGGGTTTCTGGGTCTCCGTTATGATTTTTGGAGACATAATACATTTTTTTCACCATGTTTTCTTTGTAAATTGAATTCACTATCCATATATATATTTTTTAAAAAATACTTGTTTTTAATGGGATTTACTATTCATATTGTAATGTCCTAAAACATTTTTTCTTTAATGAAGTCTATTTTTCTACTATTTTTGAGTTTTCCGAAGTTTTATAATGGCTGGGCGGATTAGAGAAATTAAAGCAGCGTTAAAGGGTGGTGTTTGGAAATAATGATACCAAAAAATGACGGTTCTGTAATTTCATAGAGACCACACCATTGGGAGGTAGGCTGTAACACAGTGATATTGTTGCACAATAGTTTATATATGGATTGAAGGATGCGTTGTAAAAGAATGGATAGACCATGTCGATTATTTTTCTATGTTTTCACCATAGTCTTCATCTTGGAGGTTTCTCGCAGTGTCTAATCTATGGTGAGGAATACCATTCCCACGATCCCTTTTCAACATCTTTTATGAGTAGTGGTCATGTATGCCCATCTTTCAATATTTTTTCCTTCCATATATTTTTACCCTATTAAATTAAGAGATCCATTGGAATTTATTTATGGGTTTTATCTGGGAATTACACGGGGTTTCTCATGCTAATTGATCCTATAGAAACACCCTGAAAATAAACAAACACTATCTTCATTTTCTAGAACTCTAGGTCTACTGAAGGCCTAGATAAGCAACCCCATGATATAGTACATCCCTTAATATTGCAGAAGATCATGAATCACCACATTTCTATTCCACATACCCACATTTTTCACCAAGGAAGTCATGTTTCGACAATCTCCAAATTCTAAAAAACCCCATATTAAATCATGGTTTTAATTTTTATGGTGGTTCTATGACAAAATCATAGTCATATTAAAAAGTGGCCTTATCCTAGTAGTTTACTACACAATAATTATCTATCCTAGATTGTAGTGTTTTTATTCTGGTGTACCGTTGTACTATGGTGGTCATCCATGTGCTATGCTGGATACCTCCAAACACACCAATATGTCATATCATCCTACCCTATCCCCTGGTGGTTGGTCACAATACACCTCCACATCATATCCCTTTTCCTTGCTCCATGGAGCTTGCCATCCAGAATCTCTTCCAGAAAAGATTGAATATTCTCAAATGTCCTAACATGGTGTAAAAATTGGTTATACCATTGATGGTTTATTCCATTACTCTAGAACCCATGACATGATGGTTTGGAATTGGTTCTATGATTCTTTGAAGTGTGATCATGCACTTGATGTTTTGTGAAAGTTTTAAAGTAGATGGAGCATCAGAGGATCATTGACCTTTAGATCGATAACCCTGAGGCAATAAGTTCCATACCTTATTAGGATCATGTTACACATACACCCATGGTATGACCATTATTATTTAAATATTTAATATCCATTAAGGACATGTGATCACATGTGGGTTTGTGTGTAGAATGTGAGACCATTATGAATTTTATTCCATGAGAATTATTGAGATAACTAGATTCTATGATTGATATTGATTGACATGTTGGCTAAATGATGATGATATATTTCAGATGAAGTGGGTTATGGTTGATATAAGGATACTTCTTGTTATGTATTTTCTTCCTTATGAGGTATGGTTCTTGGTCCACATAACTTGTCAACATCATAGTATTATTTCCCATTAAGGGATGTGTGAATAGTGTATAATTATATTGACGGTGGAGTATGATATCCTTATGGTGTAAACCTAACATGATTCCAATTTTATTTCATAAAACATACCATTAATCCATTCGATTTGGATTCCTAGTCGCACATGACAACCTTGTGTCTTGAAACCAACTCAATTCCTTTGGGATTCTTAGTGGCATAATATTATACTTTTTTGAAATTTTTATGTTTGTGAGATGTTACACTTAAATTTCTTTCCCATCATAATTTTATTGAACAGTGATTCATGTTTTTTGAAATACATTTGGCAGGGCTTATTGAAACCCCTATTAAATAAAATTAGATTGAAAACTCCATACCATCTTCATATAGATAGATTATCTGAGTGAATGATATGAATACAAGATTATATGCTTGAAACATGTTTCCTTGACTTAGATGGAGCTTGGGATAACCACTAATTGCTAGTAGATTTCATAAAGAAAAATATTTACCTATATTTGAAACATATGAAACTATATGAGTTTTTATTGGAGTTCATGTCATTCACTATAGTGTTGGTGTAAGGTAGGTGAGGCATGTGTTATTGGCCCCATCATGGTTCAAGATACAATGAAGAGAGTGAAAATGATTTAGAAGAGTTTGATCACCACTCTGAAAATAAAAAGATCATATTCTAATCGTAAAAGTAGAAAATTTCATTTTACAATGGGATATCTAGTTTTCTTGTGGGTGACTCCTGTATTAGTGCACCGATATTGGGGGATGAAGTGAAACTTGAAACCACATTACCGGTGACCCTTTGAGATTACCATGTGTATAGGAGAAATGGAATAATGAAATGATATTCAATATCTTTATCCTGGAATTATTGAAATTTTCCACTTTTTACAACTCTATAGGTACATGGCCAATAATTTGCATGTAACCAATTGTAAGGATGTTGGTTTGGAGACTGTTTTAGCATTCATGGAGTTCCCTTTGTAGATTTTAATCTTAATTGAGAAATCAAAATGTGGGGATATTGTACCACATTTCTAGATTCAATAGAAGCATTAGAGGATCCGATATAAGACTTGGGAGAGAGATGGTGATGTTAGAGCTTAGTAGCCTAAGATATATGAGTAGGAACCCTAGAAACACTTCTAAAGGATAATTTGACTTTAGAGGTGGAGAGTTGTAAATATATCAAAATTTTATTATTAGTAAAGTGTTTTTGTAATTTTTTTGAGTTAGAAAATGTTTTCGTAAGGACTGGTGGATTGGAGAAGCTAAATAAGGCTTAAAGAGGTGCCTTGGAATGATTCCTACGAAAAATGGTGGCTATACAGTAGCATAGAAAGGACACATACAAGATGTAGGCAACACCATAGTTACCTACCATCAACATAATTTTTCTGTGGTGTTAAGGCTATGCTGTAGAGGAAGGGAGATGCTATGGAGAGAATTTTTCACTACATTACACTGCAGACATCATCATATAGGTTTCCCATAGAGGCAATTCCATGGTGAGAACCACTATTCCATTTATCCCTTCTCAATGTTAGTTATAAATGAAATTCTATTCAATTAAACCTCAGGGATGAATTCTATTAATAAGGTGTTACCATCTTAAATTATGAAACTTATTTATAATTGATTGGGGGGGTTCTGGGAATTCATAGGTTTTATTTGGTGTTTTTGTTGTGTATTGAACCTCCAAATATCCCCTAAATATACCCAACCTCCCACTTCATTTGAATTAATTCCAAGATCACCGTAGTGATTCACAATCAACTCCACACCATATTACATTCCCTCACTCCTAATAAAATCTATACTCACCATTGTTCTATATCATAGTCCCTCTTTTTATGTGTTTTTTGTGTTTATCCACTCTCTACACACCACATATTGTGTCATGTACTATGAGGGTTCTTTGAAATGTTTTTCCATGCTACATTCATGTCCTACAACATAGTGGCCTTCTCTAATCACACTACTTTTCCGTTGAGATCAACATTATGTCATGGTGCAATTTTTATAGTTTATACTTGAATTGTGGTGGCCTTACTTATACCATGGTGGATCCTCCCATAAATCCACTATGAAATATAAACCTCCAAAAATCCTTGGTGATTGGCCATTTTACACCTTCATGATGAATTCTTCTACACCGGAATGTGAATCCTCCCTTCCAGAAGCTCTTCCACATGTTCAGGGAGTTTCCACTATGGCCTACCCTGGTGTGAGAATTAGTTCTACCTTATCATATTTCCCTCTTCACTCTAAAACCACTTACATGATGGTTTGGAAGCAGTTCTAGGACATTTGGGTGTGTGTTCACGATTTTTTTGGGGTGGAAACATTGTACGGGTGATGAAAACATTAAATAACCTTAACATTTTCATAGAAAACCATGAGGTTGGAGGTCCCATAACTTCATGGGATCACATTACACATGTTTTAATGTTATGACTATTTGTGTTTTCAGATTTTATATCCATGATTGACTTGATATTTCTTGTGGGTGTATGTTTATCCCATGAGATTGTTAAGAATTTGATTCCATGAGATTTTTATAGATAAATATATTTTTTTTGTTATATAGATCATGATAGATATATAATGATGGTATATTTCTCATGTTGTGTTCCATGGTTTTTATCATGCTCTGACTTGTTATATTTTTTCTACCTTTGGATGTATGGTTATTGTTTCAAGTGGAAGGTGACCATCAAGTTGTGATTTCCCCTTGATAGATGTGGACATGGTTTATATTGTTGAATATGGTGGAGCATGATATCATTTTGGGATATATGTAATTTTACACCTTTTCTATTTTGAGAAATGTAATGATACCCAATGCCTTTTGGATTCATATTTTCCTACTTAATCAATATATTTTGTATTCCGAGTACTGTGCTCACTTGATAAGTTTGGGATTTCTAGGTAAATCCAATAGTATAATGGCTAGCTAGCTTGCCCACTCGGTGAATTTTCAATTATCAGTGGTATAGAGACAACATTTTGGCTAGGATAAAATCCTTTTTTGATGACTCATGATTATTGTTCAGGTATTTATCCAAAGTATGTATGGATGGGGGTTTTTGGGATCTGGGTTAGTGAATAACTTCTCAGGTTTGACTATATGATTAATATTTTTATTCATTTATTGAATTCACCTTGGGTTACAAAGGTGATGTGGCTATATGATTAATGATATTTCGGATGTGTTCATGCGTCATGACTAGGAACATTGGTCCAGATTCCATAAATATACTTGTGGTTTTACTATATAAAAGTTCTTTAATTAAACTCTTTGATTTGGAGTATTTCCTCGAGATGGATTTGGATTGTGTGATGTATCTATGATTTCCATGTAGTTTTGATATATCCATATTCTAATTAATTAGAAAAAAAATCATGTTGTTGTGTTAGTTTATATATAATGACCGTGGATAATATGAAGGAAAAAAGAAAAGAGTTTTTGCGAAGAAGGTATACCATGGGTTGATAGTAGAATCCAAGGAGATCACATTGTGATACCATAGGCTGAATAAGATATATCATAAGGATTATAGTTCTTCCCAAGTGTTTCTTTCACATTTATAAATATATAGGCTCAATTTAGTATTTTTTTTACTACTTTGGAAGCAGAACAAAATACCCCACAAGGGATGATCATTCTGTTTTACCATTGGATGTGTAGAGAAATGCAGTAGAGCTTCCGCCCGTGCCATATAATTTTTTTATGAAGCAGGGGATCTTTAGACAAAATTATAATGATTATTTCATATTTAGGTAAAAGATTTTAGTGATTTGGTCAAGTATTTCTTGACTTTATATCCAGTATCTTTCATCCTTCCATTGCACTAAAGGTCCTTAGGATGCTAATGAATGTGTTGAAATGCCTATGGGAGTCTTTGACTAGTAGATACTTTCATGAATCATCACGTTACGTTCATATAGATATTGTGTTGGATGTATAGACCACTTAATTTCCCTTGTATAATGTGGTGCCAAATGACTAGAACGATCTCATGGTGAAGATGGATGACTTGGATCCAATGCATTTTATCCAGACGTGTCCTTCACCATGGCGTGCACCTATGTTGTTCTCCAAGAAGAATTGTATCAATATTAATCTTTTCATTGATTAAGAGAAGCTAAACCATGTGACATTGACTAATAGATAAATATTTCCTAGGATCTATATTCCTTTTGACTAGTTATGGGGAGCACTATCATTCTACATGTTGGATCGTTGATCAGGATCTATCCCTTTAAGAGTTAGAGATGTAGAAATTTTGATGATGATATTTAATTATAGGTATTGAATGTATGAGTACATGGTGTTACCATTCAATATAATTAATTATATGATAGTGTTCATGGCCCCAAATAACCAGATCATCCACCTAATGCAGAACTCATTCATTATGGTATTCATAAATAAGATCCTTATCTACTTGTCAATAATATATAGGCTTTCTAATAACCTAGATATAGTCCTAATTAGGCAACATGAACATCATATTAACTTAATCTTGTTTATTTGTGTCTTCTAGATTAGGGATGTGAATTTCTTAATACATGTAGTTTATCATAAAGGTATATTTTTAGATCCAAATTAAGATGAGGTATTCATATCCTAGCCATATCCCTAAAACATGATCAAGATCCAATGCCTTATAGTATTAGTATGGTATTTCTGAAATTTTATCTCTGAGTTCTCAAAACTGTCAGTACCCATGATAGAGATGATGAAAAATGAGTGAAATTTCCATGGTTAGACCATTGCGAAGATGCATTCATTGATATGAATATGTTTTTGATAATTTCTACAATAACTACATTACTTGTTCCTGAGACTGTTTATGCAATGTATATTGATGCATAATGAATTTCTATGGAAGTAATACTAATACATAGGGAGTGGGTATTAGCCTATGGTTCTTTTCACCTATAACCCCATTGGCATAACAACAATACTCATGGTATGGATTTGGCAGTCATAGTCCATTCTCTGAAGTGTCAGTGACAGAATCTCCTTGGAGAGGGATTTATTGTTTACATGGACTACAAGATCATTTCCTACATATTCACATAGTGGGATTTAAAATAGAGGCACAGGAAATGTGATGAGTATCTATATAAGTTCGACTTTAATATGGCATATACACATTTAAAACGTATATTAATTGTAGATTCTCTTAACCATAAGGGGAAGGAGGAATATGATCTTGGGGAATGACCATCAGAAGAGAAGTGGAGCTTGATTATCTCATTGGATTATTTAATAATGTATTATTATGATGGAAATTGAATCATTACCTTTACACTTTTAGTGGTTACATCCATGTTTTTGAATTTGGTTATGATTATTCATCATTCTAACCCAGAATATATTGTGATGAGGGAATAGCTAGCTATTGGTGATCTAATGCCCATATAGTAGAGGATGATAATGATGTGATCCTAGTACTTTATAGAGTTATAATCTTTACTTTAATTAGATAGGAGATAACGATTTATTACCATACCTTTTAATAAAAAGTACATACCGGTGAAATGAAACTGTGTCATCTTCTAAGGCATCATTTTTGGTATCCGAGTATGGAGAGAGATATTGATGGTTTTGTGTCTTGAAGCCTTACACACTAGAGAGTAATGGGTGATCATAAAAGACATGGTGATTTACCCTAGGCACTCTCTGTACCCATGTGTAATTGGTAATACATCACTATATTATTTTTGGTAGGGTTATAAATGACCCCAACAATTCATCACATAGTCTAGGTGATTGTCGATCTGTTAAAAATACAACACCCTTCTTATCAATTAGAGAAATGCACTAAGTATAAGAGATGGGAGACAAATATGTTTGTGATATCTTACCCTTACAAAGAGTTACCTTTGTAATTGTATTAGATAGATTCACATGTTTCACATGATGATTTTTTAATCTATTTTAGAAATACATAGTGTCTTAGTTGATATTAAGCATTGTATACCATCATCAAATAGACATGCAGTCTGAGAGGATGATACACATACTAAAGTATATTAATCATGATTGTGTTCTGATCCTTGATGGATCATGGTATAATCACATAGGGTTAGTTGAGTTGACATATAAGAATAGTTACCAGTCCTCAATTCATATGGAACCTTATGGTGCTCTTTATGGGAGGCCATTTCATTTACCACTCTATTGGCATGAGGCTTGTGAGTCATGAGTTGTTATCCCTTGGATAGTTTAGGAGACACTAAGAGTGTGAATATAGTATAAATTTTATTGATCACTACTCACAGTATACCTAGATCATATGTTTACTATTGGATGATATCTCTGAAGTATGTTGTGGGTGATCATATTTTCAAGAGAGTGACTCATTGGTTACAGAACCTACACTGAGGGAATGAGGGAAGGATAGAACCACATTTCAGGGGACACTTGGACATAACCGAGGGTTAGGGGGAGTGGTGTACAATCTAGATCATCCTTCTTACAATCTAGGAATGCATGACATGGTTTATATGTCATATCTAAGTAGGTACATGGATGTTCTTACTCATGTCATAGATATCATGGATATTGATTTGAGTCCATATGTATCATAAAAGGAGATTCCAATATATATTTTATACCAGAGATAGAAATTCAGATGAGGAGTTCTGGTGCCAATTTTCTATATTCAAAGGTCGCATGGGTGGATCCAAGAGGATTCTTGGGTTCAAGAGGTTGATGTTATTACTTAGTGGCCTGAGATATTTGAGCAGGAACACTAGAGATGCTATTCTAAAATGAGAAGTATTTAGAGGGGGATAATTGAAAATCCCAAAAAATAATTTATTCAAAAAATATATTTTTTAAATCATAATTAGAGATAAACTGTGTTTTAAAAGGGATTGGGTATTAGATAAGATAAATAAGGCACAAAGGTGTGTTTGGTAAATATTTTTTCCCAAAACAAGGGTTGTTGTGCCATACTATAGAAACCAAAATATAGAGAAGAAGGCTAATCTGTATTGATTTTACTACATTATAGTCAAGGTATATATTTAATGTTGTGCCACAGAGGATGGTATATTCAATGGTGAGGCTATTTTCACCCTTGTTCACCATAGTCATCACCATGGAGGTTTCTCATGGAGGCTTCACTATAGTGAGGATGACCATGTTGTAGATAACTTATCCATGTTGTTACAAAAATCGGCAAAGTCTATTGGAATTTGAGTTATAATTCCATGAATAGGATGTTACACTATTAAATTGGAAAATCTATCTAGAATTTATTTTTTTGGATCATCCGGAAATTATGAGACTTTAAGTTGGTTTTCTCATGGGGCATGAACCTCTAGAGACTCCATGAAAAAAAATAAAATACCTATATATCCAAAATAATTTTAGGTGAACTAATGTGTGGAAGAAAAAACTCCACAACATAGTAGATCCCTTTTACACTATTGAAGAGAACAAATAATATTGGTTATATCCATTTGGCCCTCCATTTTTTCCATGGAAATTGAGTTCTGGAACACTCCACACACCACAACCACTGTCCTGCTCTATGGTGAAGATTTCAATGATGGTTCCATGATGCATATATTGTCCTGTGATATAGTTTCTTTCTCTCAGGGAACTACTACACTGTAGTGATTTACCCTATAGGGTGGTTTTCTATTCTGGTGCACCACCACAACAAGGTATCTTCATTGTGATATGGTTTCTACCAACCAAAACACCACCGTTCAATATCATATTACCTTATGTCTTGTTGGTCGGTCATATTAAACCCCCCACACCACAACAATCCACCTTTTGTCATGGATAATCTCTTCCAAATGATCATATTGAAGATATTAGAGTTTCTTCAGTACCTTACCTCACGGAATGAATTGGTTCCACCTTATCCTCTTTCCCACACTACTCTATTATACTTGATGTGATGGTTTGGAACCGATTATTGGTTTCTTTGTCATGTGATCATGTTCTTATAGGTGTGTGAACATTGTAAAGGTCAAAAAAACCATAGAGGAACCTTAACATTAACATGGAAAACCATAAGGCGGGAAGATCCTTAGTTTCATGGGATAATGTGAAAAACGCACCCATGGTGTGACTATTTACGTTAGAGTATCTGATATCCATTATTGACCAATGGTCACATATATGTGTGTCTAAATCCCATGAGACCATTATGACTTTCTGTCCATGAAAAATTTTGAGATATCATGATTCTATGTTTTATAATGAATAACATGATATATATATATATATATAATTATATATATTAATGATGTTTGGTATGTTAGTTATGATGATATTCTTTATTAAGTACTATTAACCGTGGGACATATGTTCATAGTATAGCTGACCTGTGACCATGATGGTTTAATTACCCCATGAGGGATATTCACTTGGTGTATGATGATGAAGATGGTGGAGCATGAAAACCTTGTTGATCAGACATAACTCGATGCCATGTGGATTCTAAGATACATAGGGATACTCGATTCCTATTCGATTCAGAGAATACAAATAACATTATGTATTTGGGATTCTACGTAATGTGCCACTCGATGCTGTTTGGATTCAGACTGTTATGATGGGAACCTTATGCATAGATTTCATTCCCACATGATTCCCTATGGATTCTGAGTGGAATTAAAACAAAATTTAGGCTAGGCTATAATCATTCTCTAATGAATCATGGTTACTATTCTAGTATAGTGGGAATGTTTCTATGAATAGGGGTTTGATGAATCTTTTAATTTCAAGACATATTAGTTTTAACCAAGTGATTATTCTTCAAAGGAATTTATTATTATTATGGTATAAAAAAATTAAATATGATCACACCATGTTATGGAAATATTGTTAGTGTCCTAATGATTCCTGTAATAAAACCCTACATGGGTATTTTAGTGAACTTTTAGATATAAATGTGATATTTGATGAAGGCAAAGTGGCCATTTTTAGATAGTTGAGTTGAGGATTCCAAAGTTAGCGTTGGATGCGATGGATTCTGGTGGACCTAACGTTTATTTATTTATTTCTTCATATACAAATCATATAGGTTGGGTATATTCTACAATTTTATTTTATTATGTGTCATTATCTAATTTTTTTCTATTGATACAAATTCTTAATATATAGAAACTTTGGAAAAAGTTTATCACTTCTTCAGATATGTTATTAATAAACCACCGATATTCATTCTCTAGATGTCTTATGAAATTTTCAATTATTTCATAAGAATGATATATCACTACCTTCCCTATTTAAACACCCACTTCATTTCAGAAGATGTTTTAGGATAATGTTATCAGTTTTATTGGCATAGAGTAAATTAATATAATTTTTTATGTTGTTATTCCAATAAGTACTACTATTTACATGTTGACAATGTATTGTTTAAACATCAAACATTTTTATTTGGAAGATTTATGATCTTTACATCCAATTTATTAACATATTCAATTTATTATAATTATGTGTGTTTTAATACAAATATAGAAGATTATTTTCAAGACCACTACATATTGTTTTACTATACACCTTATTCATCTAGAAGAGTTAAGATCAAGTTATCCATTTTATAGACATGGGGAAATGTATTTATGTTTTTTTGTTGTTATAAAAAAATCAAACATTCAATGTAAAAGTTGAGAATGAATTGTTTATTAATTTTATAATATGATAAAATCATTGGACTTGAACATGTAATAGGCTTGGACCGGATATAATATATCGATTTGATTCATTAGTAGGTATCATGATAAAAACATATTTAGGTATTTTGGTGTCTGTCTCTAAGAATCAGATATCTCATTGATCATAAGATCATGTTTTCGAAGATCCGGATGTATTGGATTATGGTATGGAATTATATCTTCAGAATTATTTATTTCATCACTAAGTATATGTTATTTAAATACTTGTGATTTTTTCACTTCCATTGTTATCCATGAATGTTTCATACTTTTTGTTTCATTCCATTATGAATTTTTTATCTATTATTTTTATAATATACATGACATGTTTATTCCATGACTTCCATAATTGTATGTTTTCCCTTAATGATTATTTTAGGTCACCCCTTACTGTGTTTTTATTTCCACAAGTTATTTAGAAAATATTTACAAATTATAAGTCAAAGAGGATGACTAGTTATATAATTTATGGGAGATTTGAATAATCATTATGGGTTAATAAAGTTAAAAAATATCCATTAGTTGAGATAGACATAGGTTTTCTTATTAAATTTTTTTATTAACTATAATAATATATACTCCTAAATGTCCTTGGGAATGTATGTAACGAATTATTTTCAATATGAAATTTAACTTTTAGGATTTTTAGTTCTTGGAATCTATAGTTAGTAGTGATGAACATATTTTATGTATGTGTTTATTGAACTAGATCTCAGAGTGAGGTTCTAGGAAGTCATGATGACAATATGATATTCCTTGTGATATAATTTAATGGGTTATTTTAGATAATTAGTCTAAAACTATTATCTCTTGAGACTACTCTTAATATGATGAACATATCCTTATATCAAATACAAAATTCTAATCACACTAATAATAACATATCATCAAGACCCATAGTAGTCAACAATGATCATCAATTGGGTATTAATAAAATTCTTACATTGAGGGGATATTAGCATTCCACTATTCGTGTAATAAAAAGGGAACACACATGAATAAATGATAGCATGGTATTAATTTTTTTATAAACTATGTTATTGTTTGAAACAATTAGATTCAATCTCATATGTATATAATACTATGTTATTCAATGATACACTCATTGTTTTTTACACTAATGGTTTGGAAAAGGATATCATATAATTCTTTATATAGTCTCACAAAATATCATTACATTACCCCTCCCAATGAACTTTTGAATGAGGTGATATTTGAGAAGGATTTTGTTAGTCCATTATTGAAAAAACAATTACTTATCCATAGAATCAAATTTATTTCTATAACAATAAATAACAATTTCTCCCAAAATTTCAAGTTCCACCCCATGTTCATTGATGAACTTAATCATCCAAAATAAATCACTTCAGAGCATTTGATGTAGTGATGTACTGCACAATGGTTTTAAAAGTCAAATAAGGAGGATTGTTTAAATGTCTTCCAACTAACAACTGACTCAGTTAGGAAAAACCTAAAAAAATAATGAGATTTATTATAATATTTTTTTGATTGAAAACAAAAATCATTATAACCACCAACAATGAACTCATACTCACCTCAAATGACCAATACCGTATTATTACTTATTTTTATGTACATATGGATACATTTTTCAGTATTCTAGAAATGCTAACCAGGATTGGATTGGTATAATCTTTTAATTATAAAATTCAATGAAACATCATGTAGAGTACATGAAATGGCATAAACGATAAATCATATGGTTGTCACATAATGAATTGTATATATTATTTCAAATTCTATAAAAGGATCTTGAATCATCAAAAGTTACATGCCATAAAAAACCATTCAAAATTCCTTCATAGTGTTTTATATGCAAAAATACATTAGTTCATTACCAATATATGTGTTTTTAGTCATTATAAGAAACATATTAGGTTTTCCTATATAGATATTCAAACTATGTATATAGGATTCTTAACCCATGTTTTTCACAGGTAATAAATTTCCAAAGTACACATTTATAGAATGTTAGTTCATGACATAATTTCTAATAATAAGTATGTAACATACAAAAAATATAAATAATACCAAAACACTCCCACAAATATTCTTATATACACAAGATTTATTTTGGGTTTTTAATGAAACTAAACTCTTTAGTGCATCATCAAACATAATGTTCCAGAATTGTAATGTTATCTTGAATCCATAAATGGATCTTCCAAAATTATATAAATTATAATTATCATATGCAATCCATAAAAATAGTTTTTGTTAAAGTAAGCGATTTTGACATCATGTTGATATATCCTAGAACCATAATATCATACTATGACAAACTATGTATTTAAAAACATCATCATCCAAGCTATAGAAATGGAATGTTCATAATCAATACCATATATATATTCTAGTACATTAAAATAGTTGATATTTATAGGTAAAAAACCTATATTTCATGTTAGGTTTCTTGAGAAAAACTCCCATTCACACTATGGGTCACACTCGTTTATGTGCATCTAAATTTTTTCCATAATATCTAAGTGTACCTGGACAATTACTCACATATCCAGTAATTTAATGATTTATAATAATAAAAATTATCATTATCCTAATGATATACATTAGAATAATTATTTGTGAAAATTAATTCCTCATCATTTTCCATAATATTTCCATATCACTCATGATCTCGAAAAATTATACTAGGTCTTTGGTGTTTAAGATAAAATTTGATTAATTATTCATAAAAAAATTTCCATCGAACTAGGTCAAATTCCATCTTAGGAAAACAACATTTTTTTATTTTTCCCATGATATTCTTGGAGTTAAATTATCATTTATCTATCTGTTGTAGATATATCCATTTAAAAAAATATAAATTCATGCCAAAAACACATTGTGAATTCTAGGACTAGAGAATTAATCTCCCATTATTTTAATTGGATAACAAAAAATAATCATTTTTATTATATGGGGTTTCATTTAATAGATAATATAATGTATACATAAGATTAAAAACACCAAATTATCATAAAATAAAAACTAGGATGTTTCCCTATCTATATCTCATAATGGGACTTTATGAATAAATTAATCATAACATTATTATGTAGGATTATACCATTTTTTAAAGAAAATACCTAGAATAAAAAAGGATTTTCACACTTACATATCATATATTTAACCATATATAAAGGGATTAATTTCTCCTCTCATACACACCATAAAACTATGGTCTTACAAGATATGTCATATGTGAAAAAACTCCAATGGCACTATAATGATCCATGAATTCCAGGATTAAGTACTCACCACCAAAATTTTATCTGTGAATCATCGTAACTTTTCTTATTTGATTATATATTTCATTATAAAATAATTTAAAATTTTCAAAATTTTCAAACTAATTTCTCATCAAAAACACATTACCAAACCCTGAAATGTCATTAATAAAGGTTATGATGTATCAATATCCATTACATTCCTCTGTAATAATTATTACTCATAAATCATTATTTATATGTTAAAATAATCAAATACTCCTCTATAATTTAAGAATAAAATATTTTTTAACAGGTTTTTATATTAAAATTATTTTTAGGCATGTAATTATTCAAAATAAAATGATTTCTAAAATCCTTAACTATAAAGTATTAGAATGTATTTTTCAATGATATGTCCTAGGAGAAAATTGCAAAGATATGTGGGGTTATAATCAAGGTATAATATCATATTATAAATTTTATTAACTAGAATATCCTTTTACAGAATATATAGACCACTTTCCATATTCCCAATATCATTAACTATTTCACATATATGTTTGAGAACTCTTATCCTTGATAATGAATGAACATACCATCTTTTATAAATAGAATATTTAAATCAAATTCCTTTTATGGGAGGAAAATAATAAAATATTTATAATTATATAGAAAACCTACATGGGAGAATTATATCTAGTATTCCAAAGTTATATATATAAAATATTTCTCCATTCCCAATATATAGATATATGTCTCCTTTCTCCATTTTACTCATACTTCTGAGTGTATATTTCGTATAAAAAATATGTGATGCATATATGATATCTAATAATCATGAGTTAATGTTTGAGAAATTGATTTCTTTAACATTAACATTTATGTTCTAAAAAATACTATTTTATAACAATTCCAAACCATAGATACCAATCAGAAATTATATTATAGGTTATGCCCATAAGAAACCACAGAATTATAATCATTAAGAATGCCATAATCTATCATATTTAAGTATCCATGTGTTATCATCATGATTTATATTTATTCATTAAGAAAATATATCAATTACAATATTATATAAAGGCTTTACCAAAGGATTCAAACCATTAATATTGGACATTAAAACATGTGTATAGCCTATACTAATTTTTTGATGAACCCCTGGGATATTTTCCATCAGGATATTCCTATACCAACTACTTTTAAATTTTTTTGGTATTCATGGTATATAATTATTACATTCAAACTATTAGATTAGTTATTTTAAATTTAATTCATATACCCATATTTTGGTGTGATAATTAGTATGAGTGTTCTATTGGAAAAAATTGATCCCGATAGTTTTGATCCCATAACCTCATTGTTATGTTCCAAAGACATTACCGGTATAATATAACCACATTTGTGTTTTTATATACAAATATATACATATATATTTATATACATATGTTTGTATAAAAATAACTATTAATAATTAAGTAAAAATAATAATAATAATAATTAATAAACATAGATATAAATAATTCAACCATATATACAAAAGACATGGTCAAAAAATTGGTATTGGTGGTCAAAAACCAAACCCATACAATTGGTTTGGTGAAACAATTAGTATTGGTCTATTGGTATATGTGTAATTAATAGTAGTGAGTAATCCCTCTACTATTGATGCCCCAATGAATCTTTACCTTTAGTGGTTTATGATTCATATTTCACATAGTTTCGGGTCACCTTAGAATTTTTCACATAACATAGCTATTTAGGTCGTAAATCATGCCAATAATATCATATATGATTCTTAGACAGTAGAGTGGACCAATATATTCTAAATTAATAATATGTAATAACCATGCACTATTACTATAGTATCATAATCCAATGATCATTTCCTAACCAAGTTTAATTCAAATAACAAAATTGAATATGGAAGCATAATCCTATATGGGTCTTCCACACCCTACATATCTTAAATAATATTATACATGAACTACTTTAATTAACATGACTTACATGGTTGGATGATCATGGTCTTGAAATTTTCTTCATTTGGAAGGTAGTTTAGACATATTATTTAAAGGTGTTTTCTTTTAATGTCTCACCTCATTAATATACAACATCAATTAGATCAATTTTTAATGTTTCCAATAATGAGAGGGGTGAGGGGGATCGATGTTGGTGTATTTTTAAGAAATGGAAATATTATCCCATTATTTCAATTTACATATCCTTATTGAATGGATCTATTTGTATCTAACCTCACATTAGAGTTTCATACATGCACTCTACAGTACAATAGACTAATAAAGGAAACCAATGTTTTTCATGAGGTTAAAATCTAACGTGGATGAATGCATCTCTGGTATATAGTGGTTTTTATCCCTCTTTTAGAAAAATTTATTCTTATTATGAAATTAATATGAGAAAAGGTTATGACCTTGAGCCTATAATCCAAACATAAACTATAAAAATATAAAAACTATTCTTCTTTTAATAAAGAAACTCTTGCCTCTAAAATTATTTTATATTATTTTAAAATATTAGAACATGAAAATTCATTTACATTCCATAATTACTATTAAGGAAATGATAGTCGTTATCCAAGGATTCGTAAGAACCATTTTAATTGATGTAGTGAGTGATGTTTGGATAATAAAGGTTTATTTATATGGAAATAATACTATTTGACATGAGGAACATTAGAGAATATGGATGATGGGAATTATTATCCTTAATCTGTCAAATGTTCTATCATTATTATTTTTGTTAGAGTAATAAATTGAACATAAATATTATTTCATAATTGTATCTTTGGAAGATATATAAATATTCAATTTCCAATCAAATTATGTTTCATGATAAATGTATAAGTCCTAATTTTTTTTAACGAATCATTCTTATTGGAGACTTTTTAAATTGTAATGTCTTTTAAGAAAGTCAAAAATAATGATTATGACGACCAGAACTTTCAATAAAATATACAATTGTAAATTTTCAATAAACAAGATTTTTTTTAAAACAGTGGATAATAAAATTTATAGTATTATTTGGAAAAATAATTTCGTTTTGTAATCAACAAATTAAAATGAAATTATAGTGAAATTTAATGGAATTTTTTATAATGTTTATTTTCTAGTGAGGAAGAGAAAATTTTTGCTTCGACGGGAATGTGATTTTATAACATCATTATTTTGTTATCATGATCAGAAATTTTATGAAAAATATTATAAAATGAAAATAATGATTAATAATTATGAAAATGTATTTAAAACATTAATTTTAATTCAGAGATATACAATTTCCTTTTTTATACCAGAAATTGGATTTTTGAAATAAATGTTATTTTGTTTGTTTCTGTGTAGTAAATGAGTAGGTTGGGATGTGTTTTTTTATTGGGAATTAATTTTACATCCACCAACATTCACCAAATCATTAATATTCTAGAAAATTTGTTGTAATTGATTAAAATAATAAGTGTTTGGATTATATAACAATACAACCAATATTTTTACACCTTAAAACCACCCCCTTCGGAATAAACACCCTCCACCCCCCCCCCCCCACATTCCACACCAATGCATTTGAGAATTTTTTATAACTCAAAATTCCAATAAATAATATCTCCAATGTTTTTACAATGTTTTCAGGAGGTACTCTATAACTTTATGAAGAAACCACTCAAGGTATGGGTTTTAACAATCCTCCACTTTCTTTTTGAATCTCATTACATTGTTATATTGTCTTTCCAAATTACATTCTCATATAAATTAATATTTAATATTCCATGGTATAATCATCCACTAGATATTATTTAAAAGGGAGTCTATTTATTCACACTCATTATAGCCTTTTTCGATGTTAATAATATCACGAATCCAAAAAATCAACATAAAATTGGTAAACAAGTGGATTTCCATTTACTAGAAGTTAAATCCATGTATAGCCCCAAAATGTGCATATGTCTCTAGAACTGTTTCACCTTACTGTAATCTCCCTAAAAATGTAACATTGATTTTGACATGATTGTATATTGGTGCATGACAATGCGCTTTGCTGCACACTTGGTTTGATACTCCGGGGTCATTTTTTTAGAAATTAACATTCACTATATGGCATGTAATAAAGGATTATTATTTATGGATTAGGATTTACATTCAATTTATATCTCAATTATATGAATGTACCCTCCATCACTTATTTTTTTTATTCATTAAATTGATGAAATACTCTCTATATTGAGAATGTACTATTGTTTTTTAATGTTATTGGTTGGAAATTCACACAAATAATCTTATTAATCCATTAAAGGGGTTACATTCCATCATTATTTATAATTATTTATTATGTTATCTATCACTATCAATATTTTCCCATATATTCTATGTTCCTCCTCAATTTTAATCTTACTCTAAGCACATAATAAGATAGAAACGAGATCAGTATTGTGAATGGTCCATCACTATAATTTTGTCCTTATCATCAAATAGATTTTTCATTTTATTAATTTTCATTGGGGACAATATATTATAATTATATTGATTTATGGGTGATCTCCTATAAACTCATCCATCGATTCACTGAGGGAATTATCGACCTAAATGTATACGATTTATTTTTATGGTGTATGTACCTTAGGATTTATTATGCTGAGTGATTGGTATTTACCTAGAAAGGTCCAATATTTCATTGGATACCCATTATTTTTCATGAGATCATGTTATGACTATTGATGGTTTTATGTAAGTTTTCCTTTTTTCGCACATGAATTATGATATACGAAGAGTGTTTCTTGATAAAAATCAAATGCATTTGCTAAGTAATTAATCTCAATAGATTACATGTTCATGATTACATGGATGTATTACATGGTATTGTTTATGGAAACATTGTGATGGACCATGGTGATATTATTATGAATGTCTCATGATTATGTAGTTGACCCATTTTCTTGTAATGCATCTTGTATTTGAGGATACATATTTCCTCACGTATTTATGACCATCTCATGCATCATGTGTTTATGAACACATTATGCCTCATGTATTTATGACCATGTTATGCCTCTTGAATTTATCACAATGTTATGCATCACGTACATATGGCCATGTTAAAGCCTCATTTAATTATGATCATGTTACGACTCCTATTATATTGATCTTGTTTCCACTCTTATCCTCAAGTTCAAACTATTATATATAGACTCATGTTTTACCAATGATATTCATTTATGCTTTAATTAAACTATTTTCCCCTTATTGGGATTTAAGGAACACCCTTTTATTATGTTTCCCCAATTCCATTTGATGTGAATTGAAAGGGAAAAGTAAAAGGAAATTACATGTGTGGAGAAAAATTGTGGAAAAAATGAGTTTCAACTATGTGTATAGTTTTAAATGTACCCAATTCCTAATGGCACTGAACAATTTATATTTGGAGTTTGTTTTTATTTATATGAGGTATTAACAATTAGGCATGCTTGTCACCAAATCGGGAAGAATTGGTCAGGGGTTTTTTCCTAGTATTAGAGCAGAATATGGTTAGTTTTGGGAATTATGATTTTAAATATATTATTATAGAGCCTCAGAAAGATGATAATTTAATATAGTGGTCTATATTAATTATAACTAGTATGGCCTAGAATATTAACAAATTCTTGGTATTTATAATCCTTTTTCCAATAGTTATTATTTACATGTACTTTTGGGTTTAGTAAGGGTTATTTAGTGAGTAAAATTATGATGATTTAATTTCATTAATGAGGGAAAAATGTAATGACCTAAAAAGTTTCTTGTTTTTATAAATGAACTGTTGAATGTCAATATATTTTCATTAATTTTTTATAATAAAATAACATAATAATCCATTTACCTACCACAATTACTATTATAAAAATGATATACAGTATCTAAGGATATGTAATAACCATTATAAGATATGTATTCAGTGATTAAGATAGAATAAATATTTATTTTCAAGGAATGATGAACATATATAATGAGTAAAATTTTACAATATGATAAATGGGAATTATAATTTTTAATCAATATGGTGGTTAGTCATTATTATTGTTTTTGGTGTAATAAAGTCATCATTCGGATTATTTCATAATTGTATATATTAAAACTATATAACAACATAATTTCCATTAAAAATATGTTTTATAATAAAAGTAAAAGTTGTAAATAAAATTTATTTTCCTTATATATTATTACAAAAAATATTTTATGTGGTAACATATTATAAGGAAGCCCCACATAACTTTTATAACATCCAGAATTTTTATTATGCCAAAAAATTGTAAACTATCAAAAAAGAAGGTTCTTTATTTAAAAGATAAAATTTTAATATTTTGATATTCACATTGATAAAACAATTTTTATTTTTATAATAAAAACATCAAAATAATCTAAGAGTTATTTTTTAAAATTTTCTAACAATGGTTATTTATTTAGATAAATACTAAAAAATACCGCTTTACAAGAACTGTGATTTTCTATAATCATTAATATGTCATCATGAATAGAAATTTTAAGAAATATATAATTCAATAGATAACTTATTTAATAAAAATAAAAATGAAATTATAAAAAATAACTTTAATATATAAATCTGCACATTATATTATTGAACAAAAAATAAGATTTATGAACTAAAATTATTTTTTTGTTTGTGTTCATTAAATGTGTTGGTTGAGAGGTGTGTTTCAATTTTTGAATTCCTTATAAATACACCCAATTTATCCCACTTGTTATTAATATATAAAATTTGTTTTAATTGAAAAAACCGAAAACTGTCTAGGTTATATAATAATATGACATATATTTGAACACATCAAACCAACCCTCCTCAAGTATAAACACCCACATTTCCTCCTCACATTACAAAAAAATCATTATACCACATTTCTATCCCAACATATTTATAAATAGTCTCTAAAATGAGGTTTCAAGGTTATAAGGAGTTCCTCTTTAACTGTATGAAGTATCCCCCCAAGGAATGTTTTTCCCCCAATTCTTCTCTTTAGTATTCCAGTTCATTACTTTTTTATATTATCCATAAAAATTCCTTTTCCACATATGAGCTAATTTTTATTCCTATGTATTATAATCCATATGATATGTTTTAAATTAATTTATATTTATTCCCTCTCAATATAGCTTATCACTGTGTTATTATAATCACAGAGCTAAAAACCGTCATAAATTGGGAAAAGAAAATTATTTGTGGTTTTAACAAAAATGAAATCCATATATGGATACAAAAAAGTGAATGTAGATCTAGAAAACATGTACCTGTGATAAATAAACCCCAAAATGTTCCATTGATTGAGACTCAATTGTAAACTAGTTCATGATAATGGGCATTGCTGTACACCTAGTTTGACACTAAATAATAATTTTCTTGAATAGTTAACCTATAAATTATGAGCCTTAATAAAGGTTCAATATTCAAGGATTCATATTTAAATTAAATTGATATAACTATTTTAACTATGTACCCTCCATCACTTCTTTTGTTATTCAATCAGTTGGGGCACTACCCTTTACATTATTTACATTCTATTGTTTTCTATATTTGATTGTTTAAAATAAAAATAGATAACTATAGTAATCAATTAAAGGTAATTCTTTTCCACATAATTTAGATAAATTTAAAATGATTTATATCTATATCTATCTTTTCTTATGGGAATGCCTTTTAGGATTATGTTATTGTATCCATGATCACACCATATTATAGAAATCAGATCACTATGAATTACCCATAATTTTCTTTTTATTTCATTCTCATCATCTATACGTTTCTTCCAATTACATTCCTTTGTAGACACCATTATATAAATTCATCTGATTGAAGGGATCTCACTGAGAAATTCATCCATTTATTGACTAGGTAAATGATTAACCTAAATATATACCCTTTATATATATGTATTAAATATCATAGAATTTATTATTTTTATTAATGGGTATTTACCAATAAATCTACCAAATGTCATTTAATAATAGTTTATTTACATAGGTTGATGATATTATAATTGATTTATTAATGTGTGTATTCTTTTCGTAGAAAACTTGAATTAATTCACAAGAAGGGTGTGTGTTGATTATTCTCCAATACATTGGTTTATGAACAAATATCAATATATGATATCTTCAAGATACCATGGAAGTATTCCTTGGTAATATTTTTGGAAACCTTAGTGATGAGCCATGGTGATATGGTTAGGAATTTATCATGATCATTTTGAACCCACAATTCCATGTTTTTTATCATGTATTTTTGACCATATAATGAATCATGTTTTTATAACCACGTTATTCATCATTATTTTATGACAATATTATGACACATTTATTTATAACCATTTTATTTCTCATGTACTTATTGTAAGGGTTGGTGTCCTCAGAACCAACTATTTTGTACTTTGGGTACATAAATGTTAACTTATTATATATTATTCATTGTTCTGCATGACTATAATATAATAATGTCCTGGAATATTTGTTGCATTAATAAGGTCATAGCAGATCCCCGCTATGATGAGAACCTTGAAATGCTATAACAATATTCTTAAATAAAGTTCTGCGGTTGGATGAAAAACTATGATAGGACACATAATATACAGACCGTCATGTGTAAGTACTCGTAAGAAGACGAGACTCTCTCTCATGGAGTTCGCTCTTAGTAATCTCCAAGATGCGAGATTATTAGAACAGACCCGCCAGTAGTAATTCTGCATGTCTTGGTGTCATCGGATATTGCTATCTACAAGCGTGTGTAATGGTCCTTAGACTGGAAGATTATCATTAACTCATGTCATGACTCACACACTTAGATTTGCTGACGAAAACCATCACGCAGACAGTTGGCGGGAAGTAGGGTACGTTGGGTGCGTCACGAGTGACATGTTGTTAATGGATAAGTCGAGGAAGGATTTGTCCCTTCCATTTATGGAAGTTGATATCTCGGCCCTTTGATTGAAATAGAACTGTCGCAATAATTCCATGGCCATGGTGTAAACGTCGAGTTTATTTCAGGTAGTCAAAGAACGACATATCAGGAATATAGGTTTATGACACTGCCATGAATCCTTCTTGATGAGATATTGAGACAAAGGGATTAAATTACATAGTATGCGTTCGTATGAGGTGATACGTCAATGCGGCGTCAACTTCTTTCTCTTTGGTGCCTTGACCCATTGCTAGACAGTAATCATGGACTTTAGGCAAGACTACCTAATTCCAACAAGAAAGAGTCCTAGAGGGTCACACACTAAGTGTATCCAAGTATCTCAAGTTGAATAAAGATTATTCCCGTATGTCGTTTAATAATTATTCAAGGAAGCCTAAGTTGTTTTTAATGATGGAGGAAAAATAAAATAAAACAAGTACATGCCGTGTATTATTATTACAAGCCGTGTAGTTTTATTTTGGAAAGGAAATGAATAAATGAAAACAAGATATACACGCCGTGTACATTTAATGTACACTCCATGTAGTTTTCAAGGGAAAATAAGTACACGCCGTGTATTTATTATTACACGCCGTGTAGTTTTTTCAGTCGGGATTTTGAGGATATAATATTGTTTTAAATGATATTTATTATAATCAGCATGGGCGCATGTCAAGGAATTATTTATTCAACATGGGGGATTTAAATAAAGAGTCAATGAAATAAATAAAACATGTAACATGTTTATTTATCGTCATAACTCTATAACCCCACACATCCGATTATAAATATCCTCACAACCCCAACTCTTTTCTGACACACAAGAGAATCGTTGTGCACAACATCTCTGGAGATTTTTTTCAAGACTGAAAGAACCTCTTCGTCCAAGAACGCACTCAAGACCGATAGAGATCCTCTTCCATCAGATCAAGATGATCTAAGGTGGACAACGCAAGCAAAGGCTTCTCCAGGCTAGCACCTGGAGAATCCTTTGGCGATGTCCAGAGATATGAGTTACACGTGTCGATCACCGCTAGAGGGAGTCTACAATTGGCTTCTTTGATGCAACGACGGATCACATCGACAATGTGACCAAGAACATCAATGATGAAAGAACGCCCAAAAGGTATTTCTTTATAATTAATTAAATTAATTATAATCAACCTGCAATGATCCTTGTTTGTGGTTCCGGGACAAACCATCTTCTTTGTCTTTTTCTGTGATTCGATCCATGGAGAATGGCGTTTATCATCGTATTGATCCCGAATTGATCATTGCTAATGACAAAAATCCAAGTGGGCACATCCACCAATGCGCTTCCACTGCGGCTGGAACCTTCAAATGGTATCAGAGTGAGGTTACAAAATAGATTATAGTTATTTAGTTTTTGTTGATAATTTACGCATTCATATTAGATTCAATTCGAAATAAATCATTCTATAAATCTGAATTAACGAGATCTATTCTTCCTCCTTTGTTTCTAGATTCGTATCATAGAAACGACCTTTTAATTTTAATTTTGATTAAAATAAAAACGAGGAACTCATCTGAAGGAGCCTCTCTTTCTGTCAATACAACATGGGATTACACGACATGTAATTAAAACTACACGCCGTGTACTTAGGTTCAACGAACCGGCACTGGTCCGCCAAACCACGCTGTGTGAATTGATTATGCCTAAGTTTTAATCACGTCTTGTTGACCAGAATAGAATGACGCGTGGAAACCGGAATACACGGCGTGTATGTTGGAACAACACACCGTGTACTCCGTTCCGACCTAGGTGAAAACGTGTACAATGATAAGCCGCGTACTGTGTACATGGGATTTCCAGGCCGGTTACCGCGTAACAAGGAAGTACACACCCTGTATGATTCATCTACATGCTGTGTACGCTAAAATTTCCAAAGTACAGAAAACACGCCAAAGCCCCAGCGTGTACTTTGGATAAAGGGTGAAAAGAAAAATATGCGCCGTGTAATTATAAACTACACGCCGTGTACTTTCTAGAAATGGAATTTCACAAGGTTTTCTCCAATGTACAAAGACCCGTACAAGGAATATGGATGAGAATAATCTCAAGGAAATTCAGAAAAGAATTTAAGATAAAGAATTGAGTAATTATAAGATCATAATTAATTGAATTCGAGCACGTCTTATCTTAAATAAAATAACGATTGAAAGAATTTGAATTCTAAATATACGTAAATATCATTGCATACTATAGATGATCATGATCTAGACCAAAGACCCTTTGTATGTGTATGGTTTCATTTAAATTTATTTAATTTAAATTTGTTGTCCGGCGAGCCTTCTTCCAATAAAATGTAGGGCCTGCGTGCCCATGGTTTCTTTAATGTAAACCCATGTAATGGAGGATCTCCCAAGCCAGAGGAGACAGTTCAAATCCCGAAGCCTAGGTGAAACAGACACAAGAAGATACAAAGGTGGATAGGTGGGAGCTGCAAAACACGAACCATCAGGTTCAAGGTGTTTTCCCTAGGCCAGGGTTAGCTTATCAAAACCGCTAGATAAGCTAAGCAAATAGAAGCTCATGATCATGCCATCTTATTTTATTTCTGTCTGATTTCATGGTTTATTTATTATGTATGTGTTGTCATGATCACATAATTAATAAAATGAACAAGCATGAAAAGATGGAATAAAATAAAAACTAGACTATGCATAATCATTATCGAAACATGGTTAATCACTTAAGCAAGCATCACTTAATATTAACAAGAATGTGATAATGCAAAGATACGTATATAGAATAAAAGCCCTAAAATACCATATTAAGTAAGACCAAGCCTTTCGTTACTTGATTAAGGGCAAGATACAATAAAACTATGTGTTTGACCAACCCTTTTTTGGACACTTACTTTTATAAAGGAAGCCCTTATGAAAGGTTTCGGGTAGACTTAACCATATTACATCAAGAGAAGTAGCCCTTGCTAGACTTGATGTAATATTGGAGGCAATAGTTGAGGAATCTAAGTCAGGATTTCAGGATTGGGGAGTACACTCAACAGATCAAGGAACTGTAAGCTCATATTTGGAAAAGACCCGCCTACCTAAATACCTTCAAATATCTTGACCAACCCTTGTTGGGGTTATGTGAAGGGGAATATGGATCCTTGCCACTAGAATGTCAAAGAAACTGGACATTCAGAGTTCAATGGTGAGGGCCATTGGGACTTGATAAAATAGTGGGAGAATTAATAAAATTTATTGTTTCTCATAAAATGTAATCAAGAAAGTACTGATGAATCTGCTCTTTTAATTTGTATAATCAATATGAAAAACACATCAAAAACATTTTCTCTGCGATCAATTCTGGATAAAGACAACATCCTCTCCGGCAGTAACTTTCAGGAATGGTTTAGGCGCCTTCGGGTTATCCTATGCCATGAATGGAAGTTTTACATGCTGGAGTCCTCACTTCATGATTCTCCTTCCCCAGGGGCGAGTGATGAAGATTTCCTAGTCTCTGATCAACTTTTGAACGATGCTCTCGATGTTCAATGTTTGATGCTGTCATCTATGTCTAGTGAGCTCATGAAGTCTCATGAAGACATGGATGCCTACAGCATGCTCGAGCACCTCTGTGGTTTATACTATGAGAGAGCAAGACAGGAAAGGTTTGAGGTCTCCAAGGCTCTGTTTTAGAGCAAGTTTGGAGAGGGTTCCCCAGCTGGGCCTCATGTAGTCAAGATCATTGGCTACATTGAGCGCTTGGAGGTTCTAGGGTTTAAACTCCCTGAAGAACTGGGTACCGATCTCATTCTCGCATCACTCCCCCAGAGCTTCTCAAGCTTTGTTGTTAATTTCAACATGAACAATATTGAGAAGTCTCTATCTGATCTTCTTATACTTATTCACCAAGTGGATAATGACATGAAGCGTGAAAAGCCTTCTGCCCTTATGGTGAATAAAAGGAAAGGGAAGGCGAATAGATTTAAGCCCAAAGCTTCTTCAATGCCTTCCAAGAAAAGTAAGATCAAAGGGGAGGCAAAGGAACAGGATTTTGTCTATTTCGCATGTGGAAAGAAGGGCCACTGGAAGAAAAACTGCACCCATCCAAGGAAGCAAGGGGAAGCTTTAGGTGCGTTTATTATCGAATGAAATCTATATGTTTCTACTAATTCGGTATTAGATACTTCTTGTGGTGCTCACATCTGTATCCAAATACAGGAACCATGTAGATTCAGGAAGATTGATCGAGGGGAGGTAGATCTACGAGCAGCCAACGAAGCCAGACTCACTGTTTTAGCTGTCAGAGACTACCACCTCACATTGCCTACCGGGATGGTCTTGGTTTTGAAAGTTTGTTATTATGTGCCTTCTGTTACTAAAAACATTATTTCTGTATCCAGATTAGATAGTGATGGATTCATATTCAAGTTTGGAAATGAATGTTTCTACTTTTATAAAGATAGCATTTGTTTTGGTAGGGCACATTTATATAACGGCCTTTATGTGTTAGACTACACAAACCAAGTAATGTAAATCGATAACAAAGTTAATTCACATGACTCATACCACACCCAACATTGGCATCACCGGCTAGGTCATGTCAATGAGAAACGTTTGACAAAATTACATCAATAGGGGTATTTAGATTCTTTCCAACTAAAACCACTTGGTGTATGTCATGCGTGTCTACAAGGCAAAATGACCAAAGCCCCATTTAGTGGGAAAGGTGAAAGAGCTAAAGAGCTTCTTGAATTAGTTCACACAGATGTGTGTGGACCATTTCCAGTTGAAGCAAGGGGTGGGTTCTCGTACTTCATAACTTTTACTGATGATTTTAGTAGACATGGATATATCTATTTAATGAGGTATAAGTCAGATTCTTTTGATGGTTCAAGAATACAAGAATGAAGTTGAGAACCAGCTTGGTAAGAAGATTAAGAAACTCTGCTCAGACAGAGGAGGAGAATATCTTAATCAATACTTCATTGATTTCTTACGGGAGTTTGGGATTCTATCTCAACTCACTCCTCCTTACACACTGTAGTGGAATGGTGTAAGTGAAAGGAGGAACCGCACCTTGTTGGACATGGTGAGATCAATGATGAGCCATGCGAGTCTTCCATTATCCTTTTGGGGATATGCATTACAAACAACAGTGCACATACTAAACCATGTACCAACTAAATCGATAAATGGTATTCCATATGAATTATGGAGTGGACACAAAGCCATGTTATCGAATTTACATGTTTGGGGTAGTGAAGCATTTTTTAAGGCCTCTTCAGGTAACAAACTTTCACCCCAAGGCATAAAGTGTATCTTTATAGGATATCCAAAGGAAACAAGGGGATATTACCTATAAAACCCTTCATACAAAAAGTTACAGTGGCAAGACATGCCATATTCCTTGAGAGGGAGCACATCTTTAAATGAGATAGTGGGAGCAAGATAGACTTCGATGAAGTTGAGGATCAAGATACACATGAGTTGGTACAAGAACAGATTCCACAAAGCCCCGTGGAAGAATAATCTATTCCAGAGACACAAGAACTGCGTAGGACCACGAGAGAGGTGAGGGAACTATAACGATATGGTTTTCTTGTCACCGAGGATGGAGACTCATTATTGGTTGACAATGATAATCCTCTTACCTACAAGGAAGCAGTTGAAGGCACAGACGTTTCCAAGTGGCAAGAATCCATGAATTCTGAAATGGATTCCATGTACCAAAACCAAGTCTGGATTTTGGTAGATCCTCCAGTTGATGTAAAGCCTATTGGTAATAAATGGGTATTCAAGAAGAAACTGGACATGGAGGGGCAATTCAACACCTACAAGGCACGACTGGTTGCAAAAGGTTTTAGACAGCGTCAAGGAATTGACTATGATGAAACCTTTTCACCAGTTGCAATGATGTAGTCCATCAGAATCCTATTGGACATTTCTACTTACCAAGACTATGAAATTTGGCAAATGGATGTCAAAATAGATTTCCTTAATGGGAACCTCCAGGAAGATGTCTACATGAAACAACCTGAAGGGTTTGTGACTCCAAAGGATGCCAACAAGGTATGCAAGTTTCAGAAATCCATTTATGTATTAAAGAAAGCATCAAGGTCATGGAACATTCGTTTTGATGAAGCTGTTACGGAATTTGGCTTTGTTAAGAACGAATGTGAGCCTTGTGTCTAAAAAAGGTTTAGTGGAAGTGCAGTTGTTTTCCTAATAGTATATGTTGATGACATATTGCTAATTGGAAATGAAGTACCTGTCTTACAGTCAGTTATGGCATGGTTGCATAAATGATTCTCCATGAAAGACTTGGGTGAGGTGGCATATATTCTTGGGATCAAGATCCATCGTGATAGATCCAAGAGAATTTTGGACCTAAGTCAATGTACATACATTGACAAGATACTGAAGAGATTCAGTATGGAACAGTCCAAGAGGGGATTGTTTCCAGTGTCACATGGCATTCATCTTTCCAAGAAAATGTGTCCTCAGACACATGAGGAAAGAAAGGGGATGGAAAAGATCCCTTACACATCTGCGATTGGGTCAGTAATGTATGCTATGCTATGTATGAGGCTAGATGTTTCTTATGCATTAAGTGCAGTAGGCAGATATCAAGCTGATCCAGGAGACCGCCATTGGATGGCAGTCAAGACTATCCTTAAGTATCTGAG
Source organism: Viscum album (assembly GCA_963277665.1). Taxonomy (NCBI): domain Eukaryota; kingdom Viridiplantae; phylum Streptophyta; class Magnoliopsida; order Santalales; family Viscaceae; genus Viscum; species Viscum album. The sequence continues at coordinate 1,405,517,382 of OY728160.1, forward strand.
GCATACTAAGGATATGTTCCTGGTTTATGGAGGAGATAAGGAACTAGTCATCAAAGGACATGTATATGCCGGTTTCCAGACTGATCAAGATGACATGAAGTCGTAGACTGGATACATCTTCAGTTTGAATGGAGGTGCAGTGAGCTGCAAGAGCTCAAAAAAATGTGTGGTGGCGGATTCTGCAGCAGAGTCCGAGTATATCGCAGCTTCTGAGGCAGCTAAAGAAGCAGTATGGATGCGAAGCATCATCCAAGAGTTTGATGTTGTACCGAGCAGTAAAGATCCTATCACACTCTATTGTGATAATACTGCAGCGGTGGCACTTGCAAAAGAGCCACGGTCATATCAGCGGACAAAGCACATTCTTCAGAAGTATCATCTCTTGAGGGATTTTTCTCAGAGAGGTGAATTTGCAGTAAGTAGTATTTCCAAGGAAGACAACGTGGCAGACCCATTGACTAAAGCCTTGACTCAGTAGAAACATGATCATCATGTGAGGTCTAGAGGACTAAAAGTCATAGGTAGTTGGCTCTAGTCCACGTGGGAGTTTGTAAGGGTTGGTTTCCTCAGAACCAACTATTTTGTACTTTGGTTACATAAATGTTCACTTATTATATATTGTTCATTGTTCTGCATGACTATAATATAATAATGTCCTGGAATATTTTTTGCATTAAAATGGTCATAGCAGATCCCCTCTATTATGAGAACCTTCAAATGCTATAACAATATTCTTAAATAATGTTCTGCTATTGGATGACATACTATGATAGGACACATAGTATACAGACCGTCATGTGCGAGTACTCGTAAGAAGACGAGACTCTCTCTCATGGAGTTCGCACTTGGTAATCTCCAAGATGGGAGATTATGAGAACAGACCCGCCAGTAGTAATTCCTCATGTCTTGGTGTCATCAGAAATTGCTATCTACAAGTGTGTGTAATGGTCCTTAAACTGGAATATTATCATTAACTCATGTCATGACTCGTGCACTTAGATTTACTGACAAAAACCGTCACGCATACAGTTGGCAGGAAGTAGGGTATGTTGGGTGCGTCACGAGTGACATGTTGTTAATGGATAAGTCGAGGAAGGATTTGTCCCTTCCATTTATAGAAGTTGATATCTCAGCCCTTTGATTGAAATAGAACTGTCGCAATAATTCCATGGCCATGGTGTAAACGTCGAGTTTATTTCAGGTAATCAAAGAATGACATATCAAGCATATAGGTTTATGACACTGCCATGAAACCTGCTTGATGAGATATTGAGACAAAGGGATTAAATTACACTGTAAGCATTCGTATAAGGTTATACGTCAATGAGGCGTCAACTTCTTTCTCTTGGATGCCATGACCCATTGCAAGACAATAATCTTGGACTTTAGGCAAGACTGCCTAATGCCAACGAGAAGGAGGCCTAGAGGGTCACACACTAAGTGTATCTAAGTATCTGAAGTTGAATAAAGATTATTCCTGTATGTGGTTTAATAATTATTCAAGGAAGCCTAAGTTGTTTTTAATGATGGAGGAAAAATAAAATAAAATAATTACACGCCGTGTATTATTATTACACGCTGTGTTGTTTTATTTTGGAAAGGAAATGAATAAATGAAAACAAGATATACATGCCGTGTACATTTAATATACATGCCGTGTAGTTTTCAATGAAAAACAAGTACACGCTGTGTATTTATTATTACACGCCGTGTAGTTTTTCCAGTCGGGATTTTGAGTATATGATATTGTTTTAAATGATATTTATTATAATCAGCGTGGGCGCATATCTAGGAATTATTTATTCGACATGGGGGTTTTAAATAAAGATTCAATAAAATAAATAAAACTCGTAATGTGTTTATTTATTTTTATAACTCTATAACCCCACAAACCCGATTATAAATATCCTCACAACCCAAACTCTTTTCCGACACACAAGAGAATCGTTGTGCACAACATCTCTGGAGAATTAGTTCAAGACCGAAAGAACCTCTTCCTCCAAGAACGCTCTCAAGACCGAGAGAGATCCTCTTCCATCAGATCATGATGATCTAAGGCGGACAACGCAAGCAAAGGCTTCTCCACGGCAGCACCCGGAGAATCCTTTGGATATGTCCAGAGATACGAGGTACACGTGTGGATCACCGCTAGAGGGAATCTACACTTGGCTTCTGCAACGCAATGACAGATCACATCGACAACGTGATCGAGAACATCAACGATGAAAGAAAGCCAAAAAGGTATTTCTTTATAATTAATTAAATTAATTATAATCAACCTGTAACGATCCTTGTTTGTGGTTCCAGGACAAACCATCTTCTTTGTCTTTTTCTGTGATTCAATCCGTGGAGACCGGCGTTTATCATCGTATTGATCCCGAATTGATCATTTCTAATGACAAAAAGCCAAGTGGGAACATCCACCCATGCACTTCTGCTGCGCCCGGAACCTTCACTTGTGACTTTGTTAAAACCTAAAGTACTTATGATCATGTAATTCCTCATATTATCTTGACCATGTCATGAATCTTATCCTTATTTTCAGGATCCCATATCATGAATTATGGTTTACCCACGATTTTGATTCATGCAATGTTATATTTTTTTATCCCGTTCTAGGATTTATAACTCACCCTTTTCATATTTTTCCCCATTTCCCAATAAATTTTAAGGAATGCAATGTGTATAGGGAAGTAACATTTATAGATAATTTGTGTGGGAGAAATGTACTTCATACCATGTGTCATGTTGGTAATGTTTCTAGTTCTAAAATAATCCTATCTTCTTATCTAGGGTGTATTTTCTTATTCGTGTGATGTATTAAAAATTATGTGTATTTAGTAAAAGATCCTGAAGCACATGATTGATAAATCTAATTAACTAGATACAATTCAATAACTAACTTGAAGTTCATAGAATACATGACTGGATTGAACCATTCTAATATATTTCAACTATAAAGGATTCATTGCACTCATGGATATTCCATTTGAAGTATTCTTCCCAGGAATGTAGAAAATAGTTGGGCAACCTTGATAGAAAAAATTAATGGGTAGTCTCACACATGGAGTATTCTAGGGTTTTATCTTTTCTTCTTAAATAATTTCAATTTAAATATAATATAGAGAGGAATCCTAAACATAATTATTTGTATTGAATGATGATCATGTTGTTGTTGGATTCTGTATTTTTTATTTAGTACATATGAAAAAATTCAATGATTGTATAGAAAGATTTATTTATATTTTTCTCAACACATGGAAAATATAGTTATGATAGTAGTTTTATTTCTTAATATTTCTATGATTCTTGAAATTCACTTCGGGAGAACAATATGAATTTTTCCTCCTCCTATTTTACTTATAAATTTTTTTATAATTTCTAATTCACACAAATATTTATTTATTTTAAATTTTAAGATACTAAATTGATTAATTTCTAGGGAATCTTTAGTAGTTTCATATTTTCCTCCATATGCAAGTGTTTCACACAATAACATCAATTAAAATAAAAAAATTTCCTTTTCACTCAATTACACCATGATTATTCAGTTACATGGAAATGCCTTTATAAATATTTAATAAACTACTTGGCCATCATATAAATGATTATTTTGTATACTGCCATTCTGGTAAATCAATGAGACTTTATGTAATTCATGAATATACTAATTTTTTGAATTTTTTTTGGGTAGAAGGAGCATACTGCAAGTATATAATGAAAGTACACTCAACATTGGAGACTCAACATATAAGATTATCAAATGGATGTATATAAGTCATTGAATCCCATATATAAAACCTTTCACGAATATAAGAAATAAAAATGTTAGTATGAGTCACATTCTTAAAATATACAGCTGAACCTGCTAGGGTTATTTATAAGAAAATTCATCAAACTTCATTTAAATTCCTTGAACAACCTCACACACTCATCTTTTCATCATAGAATCTATATAACATAAACGAAAAAAATCACATCACACATTATTCTTATGTGATCACAATGTTGAGTCTTTAATATAATCATGAATGTAAGTCACATACTCACATAGTCGTTGTATTCCATAGGGCCATGGTATCATAACCACATAATATAATCTTCCTTGATTACAAGCATTATAATTATCATTATATTTTGTTGAACACTTATATACAATATATTTTATTATTTTTATTTCACAAAAATATTCATTACAATCAATAAAAGTTTACAGAACTAATATTTCAAACTTCTCAGCTTTACTATAGAGGCATCCACATCATAATCAGTTCACGGTCATTGTCACTGACTTTTGTGATGTAGAGGTTCACATGATCTTCAATATAAGTTCACTAGACCAATATTAGTGTGGCATGTATACAAGTGTCTTGAAATTGTTTCCCAATGAAAACTCTTCTAAGATTAATGAGGAAGTCAATGTATTATTACAACCTTGTATGAGCATGGTACCACTTGAATTTGTTTTAAAACAATGAACATTATCACACATTACAAGTACAACATAAAAATAATCTTTATGAATGTGAGTGTTTATTATCCAAAGAATGAATGAATTTTATAAATAACAATTTGTGTATTAACATTATTCCACTGTAACAATGACCATTATGCTTTGCATGGCGGAACATTGACCATGTGATTCTCTTCTCTCTTCCTTCTAATACTAACCTACACTACCTCTATTTTCCTTCCACACAAATTCCAAGGAAAAATGGGTCAGAAATTTCTCCCTTGGAATTTAATGAATGTGATTTTAGAATTATCCATTTTTTATCCATGGTTGGAATTAATTTTTATCCCCTAATATAAATTTTTTGATATTTATATGAATATGTTGATCATATTCCTTATCAATATTTTCAATATAACATACATACTATAGTATATATTATTCAACACACATATCATATTTCTTTATCATTAAAACCATATCCAAAATCATATGATACAATATTTTACATTATAAATTTTTCCAAAGAGTTATAATGATCTAAAATTTTCAATCTCCATAGACCCATTCTATTTTACAATTTATTGTACATGATTTATATCTATATATGAAATCCAACATTTTTGTCTCATTATTTTCCACATTAATGGATCGTACAATTATCAAAGTTAGTATAAAAGTCCAATATCATGTGAATGTGGTAAAAACTCACCTTCATTGCCACGTAATCATTATAAACAACTACCTTCTATAATACAAGGTGATTAAAAAATACATATAAGTTACTTATAACTCACCAAATAATTTCAATTTTTCTAGTTAACCCAATCCTTCTTAAAATATATATGTTTTGGAACTAAAATCAATTTCAAATTTGTTGTAATATTAATACATACTAACAACATGTACTTTGATACACATTGAATTATTAAAAAACAAATAAAACACAAACACAATATGTTTTTAATATATTCTCCCATTTTAATTTTTCTCTTTAGATATAGTTGTGAAAATGATTTGTAAATATTTTATTTTATTTCATTCTATTTCCATTATCATATTTAATATACCCCCCTCACATTAACATCATAAATTTTCTTGTATATCTCCCTTATTAACAATAAAAACAATAAAATCTATATATAATGGTATATTCATGATAACAAATGTGCCATAAAGTATTCAACTATAAATCTACATGATCCATGCTCTATGTAGAAAACAAGAGGGTCAAATTTTGACAACAGGGTTATCAATTAAAAAACAATATAATACAAAATAATACATCCTATTAAATATTAATCAAATGGTGATCAAAAGTAATTAGGATGAAATATATTAATTAAAATCTATTAATATTTTCACATTGTAATGACAATATTTCTTTCAATACTCATCAAATCATTCATTTAAAAAACATTCAATCCTAATTTACAATTTTTATCCATTGATGTGATCCCTTGATTCCTTTTTAATTTTAACGTTTCATTAATTTCATTAATAAGACAACTTATTCCACTTATTATCAAAATTAAATTTTGTGACAATAAGTATTAGAAAATAATAATTCATACAATTCCAATGATAGATATTCATGCACAAATTTTTTTTCCAAATATTTTATAAATACAACATTAACACCCTATCTAGACATACTCCAACTGAGGGGAATATTCTAGCTTAATTTTATCAAGGTGGATATTTTTATCAATTTGTTTTTTAAAAATACTAAACACGATAGTGTTATCCAAGATTTTGAACATTCATTTTATAGTATATCCTTGAAAAATTATTCATGTTTATCAAGATTGATCCTTTTCAAAAAATAGACATCAATATACTGACTATTAGATCATTCAAAAATGGTGAATTATTGAAACATATATATTTTTTGACAAATATTTTTTATTTTAATTATTCCACCCATGAAACACATATATAACCTTCAATTTTATAAAAAAAAGAATAAAATTTTATATGAATATGGTGGAACTCCTTTATTAGTCAATGTGAAAACTATAGAGAGTTTATTATAAACAAAATAACTCATTACATTTTAGTTCAATGTCCCATAGAAACCTTCTAGATTAAATTTTTGTTTTTACATATTTTTAATTCCTTTGGAATCATTATACTCTTATCTATTTCAGAACATTCCTTGTGGGTTATTTTTGACTAGACATTATCCGGTAAGGAATATGTTTTACATGGTGTTGGTTAAAAAAATTAGTATATATTATTGATATAACAACATTGTCAAATAATTCATAGAAATATGTTTTCCTTCTTTCACCATCTTCACAACACATCATGAAATCATATTTTTCAACATTTGACATCCCCTTATGAAATTTGATTTCTTCTTCATTCATTTTTTTTGATTTAGAACTTCCTTTATCTTGTTCATTTTCCAACCATTTTTATTTTTCAAATTGGTATGTAAATATGATTATACTCAATTTATAGATATCATTACATTTATTCTATATTCCATTGTTTTTGTGTGAAGTGTTTATCGCTATATTAGTCATCATGTGATTATATTAGAATAATCTTCCGTGTTGTTTCTCAAGATTTTATTTACCATCTATGATATAAAAAGACTATTTATAGTTATCCATTATGTGAACTATTCTACCAAAAAAGAAACTACTAATTCATTTTGGGGAAACACTATATATGAACTTCATGGGGTTTTTTTGGATAATTCATATTTATTTGTTAGATAATGATAACTCACTTTTTTACATAACTAAATTATTTGGAATATTAATTTCACTATATTTATTTTGAATCATTCATTAGGTTGGATTAAATCCATTTAGTATCTTATGTGGTCCTATTTTCTAATTTTTTTTTAACATAAGATCAGTTGAATTGGATAATCATTCTCAACTTTCTATGTTCACATTGATTTCAAATATTTAAACGTTTCTCCAGAATTTAAAATCTACATGTCATAGATAAATTCCGCTTTTTCATTTGTGGAATTTTCGTGAGATCCTCATTTACCTCTTAAAATAGGATCACCTTTATTCTAGGAATTGACTGATTAAATAAGAAACCAATAAACTTCTATAAAAATCTATCACAATCGAAGATGTATCCTACAAAACATGATTTCATGATTGAACTAATATTTATCCATTTTTACATTATTTCTAGTTTCTAGATGTATTTCTATTTATCTTATCATCTTATAGAGAATAGATTAAAAAATATTTTATTACATACAATATTTATTTAGTGGTATATTACTTAACAATTTTTTTTTGGTTTTTATATAGTTTTTTTATTTTGAATAGACAATATTAACAATAATAGTTTTATCATTAATTATATTTTTATAGTACATTTTATGGTTTCCTTTGATCATGATATAGATTGATAATTAGAGGTTTTCAATGCAGTCTATTTAATGAATAAAGGTATTTTACACCCAATTAATCATATAAAAAATGAATGGAAATATCTATAAATATATTTTATTATGAAGTACCATCATGAATAGTTACAATATTGAATGTTTGAATAAAATATTAATACAGTCAATATTTTGAATGTTTTTCACATCTTCCATGGATTTCAATATATCCTAAAAGTCCATATTGATTTTCTCATCTTCATTAAAGTATAATTTATTTGTTTCTTATAATAAGGTGTCGAGTTATATTTCATTCTTTAACTTGACCATAGTTTGTGCATTTTTGATATAAATACATGAATATTTTTTTCAATACATTGATCATTTTTACAGACAATATTTAATTATTAAATTTCATGAATTGTATTAATCCTATCATTATAAAAACTAGAGAATCTTTCCCCTACATTCATCTTTTCAGAATTTATTTTTCTAATGTATTTGTGAGATTTATGCATCTAATAACCCCTTATTCAAAATCCTTATCCAAATTTTCTAATTTTTCTTCATGATGGGTGGTATCTTCCAACATAATATTAAATGAGACTAAAAAGTAAACATGAAATTGTGATTTTTTACAATATTCCACAATAATGTACATAAAACATACTCTAATCTTTTTTTAAAAATTTATCAGTTACCTTGATGATTATATAATTTAAATTATTTTCATGGAATGATGTTTTAGTTATCTTATCATTTATTGAATTCTTGAGACTTTCTATGGTTGATGTGTTTTATATTTCCAAGGTTATAGATTCAGCCCCCAAATATTCATCATTCACATAGGCATTTTTTGAACATGACTGCAACATTGGATAACTAATTTATATTACTATTCATATAGTATAGATTCATTATTATATTCATTCATATTTGATTTCTTTATTAACATCTTCTAATATAATTTATTATATTCTTTAATGTCTTGTAAGATGTATCATCTGTGGTTTCTTTTATAGGTAACTATAAGCTCTTAAAATCTACAATTCATTTGGCATTTACAAAGTTATATTCTAATTTTTATCAACATTTAAACTATGGGGAATATAATTAGAGGCATAAAATAACTATTTGATACTAATTGATTGAATTAAATTGAGAAACTCTCAAAATTTGTGGGGTGGCGGGGATGGGTGTTGGTGTCTTTTAAATGAATTAAAACTCTATCCCTTTATTTTTGTATACTATTATAAAGTGCCTAGAAATGTGTTCTTCCGCTGGGGGGATAAATCAATGGTGAACTATTTTAATTTTTTTATAATTATAATCCATCTCTATAACCAATTACAAATCATCAAAATCTAGTTAAAAATCACAACCTTACATAGATCCAAAAAATATAATTGAACAAATGATGTTTGAAAAGGATCATAACCTTTTTGAAACGAATACACCTTTTCATGATTAGTTAGTCTTCCCAATCCAACAATCCTCACTATAATAAAAAGTGATTAAAAATAATATTTCATGTATATATCATCAAACTATTACTTTATATATTCTTTTTTAGAATGTGCATCTTCAAAATGTAGGTATAATTTAGTAGAAATTAAATAAGAAATATCACTCAGAATCCGTATTTTATTCATTAAAAATAGATATAGATCATCCTCAACGAGCCTTCAGGATACAAAACTATCATTTAAACACTTAAATTAAAATATAGTTTAGATATACTTTTTGATTCTCAATCTTCAATCAGAATCCATGAATAAGTGATATGAATCTAATGAAGACAATTTCTTCATAATAATTATCTCATGATCTCTTACCTTCCTTTTATAATATCCTTAGTCGTTTGAAACGTAGTAATATAAATATCCCAATATTGGATTACTCAATATATTTTGTAGAGAATCATATTATAGAATTAAAATAATTAAGTAAAATCAATTTTATACTAAATTTTATTATGATTTATTTTAAATGGATTAAACAAAATGATCAAAAACATTTATTAATTTTGGTTAGATTGAGTCTTTTCCCCAATGATCGTAGAATAATGTCTTTCAATTAACAACAAATCTCCAATCATGAACCCTTACCACTAAAGAGTAACTCTCCTAATATGGAAATGAGAGAAGGTAGATGGTGACATCCCATATCCCACCTCTATAAGGGCTTGGGTTGGCGACTAGCATGATGGGTATAATACACATACAAATGGTAGGACTTAACCTCTATGAAAAACATATAAAAGATGAAGATAATATATATACACAAATTGGTACATGATCAGATATTAAAATTACACCCAAGATCATACATGTAATTTTATAAAAAATAAAAGCAACCTAAAAGGAGCTTAAGGTTCCAAAAAGGAAAACGCAGTAGTTACCATAAAGCACACACAAATCTTGCCAAACCATCAGTTAATAATATCCTATCCCATATGCAACTACTCCTACTAATGTGAAAAATAAGTTATATATACATGGTGGTTGTCACTTAGCTAAAACGAAAGTCACTAAACCGGTACTCTGAGCCAGGTTGTCACATGACCTCAAGCGCGCCTCCCCATACGCTAGGGGTTGCCGACTAGCAGAAGTGTCTAAAGAGTCATGTAGGGAGACTATACCCATTTTACCCAAGTAAGACACATTAGAACCAAATATAAATAGTGTAATAATATAAAAAAATAGAAAAGTTGCATAACCAAACGTTTCCCAAATAGGGTACAAACACAAATCAAATACAAAAATGTCATTCCATGCTAGTAGTGAAAATTGAAAGAAACACAAAATAAACAAATAGAAAAAATACCAACCTGTCCCAACTTTGAGTCCAGATCCTTCTTAATGTACATCCCAATCCCAACTCAACATCCAATAGTGGGGCCTCTTCACTTTTCCTGACCTACAACCAAGATATCAGTTCAGGTACCCAATAACGACCTGAGCAGGGTGAGTACAAAACACAAAAGACCACCACCAATAGTGTCAACAAAATACATAGTCTAATAGATACGATATTCAATTAAAATATAAATCATAATATAATAAGTGAAATTTCGTGTTCAATTAGATAATAAGGTTCATTTAATTCATGAATATTATTTATCCCAATTCCATTTCTTCTACAATTTTCACCACATACTCCATTTCAACACATTATCTTTGGGTTAGGCATATACATCATTTATACATGGGTCTAATGGAATCAATCAAAATTAAAATTGGAAAACAAATCAAGTCCATATCTCACTAGGGATCCACATATCTCATCAACACATCATCATCACCTCGAAGCCTCAGTCCGGGTGGAAGGAAACCATTATGGGAATAGAGACTCTGTCACATTCCCTAACATGTGCATTTTGGGATAGAGTTTAGAGCATCATTTAATTCAACCTAGGGGCACAGAACCTTAATTCAAAATCCCACATTACCAAGACATGTTCCCATGCTTATTTATCATGTCATCAAAACTATACCATAACACAACCAAGATTATTCAATTCCATTATATTTCACAAAACACAACAACATCCTGGGAATAGATAACATACCGTAACCAATTAACACATTTACCAATTACAATTTATATCCATCTATCCAAATAACCATTCTCATTCCTTAACCCATTAGGTGTATTCAATAAATGATATTACTTATCAAAATTCATCATTGACCATTCATTCACCCATTTTGACCCTTTATCACTTCACAAGCATTTACCCACTTATGCATTTCAAGTACAATTCTTATATCGCATAACACAATACCTTCATTATATTCAATTACTTTGGTAAACCACCCAATTCTCATGTATTAACCCATTCCAAAAAATCATCCACCCCCATATTACATCCCATTAACACATTCCACATTTCCTATTCTATTATCCTATTACAAGTTCACCATTTAATATTCCATAATTCCCTTAGTCATTTCTAACCAAAAGTCATGAATCAATCGACATAACATCATTCAACCCAATTATCCATTCCCATGAAATTCCAATAATATATTATTCCATTTTTTCCCTAGTAATATTTATCATCATTATATTTAAAAAATAATCAACCATTAAACATGTTCAACATGGGCATCACAGTTTACTCAACAATCATTCACTTAACCCTACCACGGTATCGGTCTTGGATTTCAGTCACACCCCATGGGTGTCTATAAAATGGTCTTTTCCTTCTCAAGTAATACCTCATGGATCATAAGGGTTTCAATTGATCAATTGTACAACCATTTGTATCAACCATTTAAACAAAACTGGGAACACAAAATGGGAAAACAAGAACACCAAATTCCATGAACAAATCCAAAATAAAACTATGGGATAAAACATGTAAACCACGAACCTCAAATATGATGATGAAAAAACTCTTAAGCGTATCCTTGGATCCGATTTTAATCCCCCCTTGAAGACCCAACCTAGGTTCCACTCAGAAGAAGATAGAAGAAACCACAAACCTTAATCTAAAAAATTTAATGTACGAGAGGATTAGACATACTCAGAGCATCAATCCAAAACGAAAAACATTCAAAATGGACTATAAATGAGGTAGAAACCCCCTTGGGAAGCATTTTTCATCCATTCCCACTACTAGGGTTTTAGGGGCAGCCATGTACGAGAAACTCGAGTTGGGGTTTAAAATCCCAGGATATAATTCTTTTAATTTTCTAAAAAATATTGGGCCACACTATTTACCCACTTAGTTTTCCCAAACATACACAAAATGTGCAGAATCTACATCTGGAAAATCATCCCTTTCACTCAGTTTCTTGTGAATTATGCATAGTTTTATAGACTGTTCACAAACCATGCAGATTGCTACAATATGCACGGTCTCCCCTCACACGGTCCACGTAACCATGTGCAGGCTGTGTGGATTGCCTAAAGAGACATTTTCTCCCCTATTCTATGTACCAAACCCCTAGGACACCCCCGAGCATTATAAATGACTTGGGAAAACAATTATCTTAAAATAGTGAAGAGTCCCAAGCCAAAAAAATAATCAAGAACAACCTTTAAGAAAATCTGGGACCTTAAAACCTCCCCACCTTATAATGGATCGTCCTTGATCTGCTCTTCTGAGAATCACTAGGATTATATAACTAAAAACCTTTCCAGTATGAATTCCAATCCATTTAAACATACCATGTTTTTGATTGCACATAAAAAAACCCATTTCATGTGGGACAAGGCCAATGATTTTCCCCACAAGCCTTCCCCATTACATCCAAAACTCAAGCTGAAAACTCTCCAAGAAAGCATCCACTTCAGCCATCCCCACCACAAGAACATCAGGGGGGAATCTTATGCGATAAAAACTAACTCACAGCACATGGAACTTAACACACAACATCAAATCATCATGGTGGAACCAATCGACACCTCATTGACCTCATCCTGTGCACAACTCATTACCCAAATCACTTGGTTTCATATTCTTGTTTCCACAACTCTAGTGGTGACCAAACCTAGAATCACCTAAAGAAAAATACCCAATACATCCCACCACATTTCCTAACGATTGAATTCCACAATTATATATCCAAATGCAGCCAAAACACTTAGCCACATGACCAAAAAAACATGTGTCGAAACTCTCTACCAGGGCCAACTCTCCCCGAATGGGGTCTACTCAATTTCATCAAACTCAAAACACTGATCATGTCATCGACCAACCATTTATCCAATATGGTTCTCCCCTATATTTTTGGATACTTGGAACCTCCATATTTGATGAGAGACCACTCGAACCTCAACCCAACATTCACATAACTTGACATATTCCAAATAAATATTCCCCAATATCCTTAGGAGAATTAGTTTTCATTGTCTTACAGACGCACCATAAAAACCAAAGAGAGGTACATTAAAACACTATCCATTCGAGGACTAAGATCAATTTGACCTCACTCAGGTGTAGTTCATTTACAATAATGTATAGTCTCCCAGAACATCAACTAGGAGGTGGGTCACTCTCACCACACCCATTCAATTTTATCATCTCTATCCGGATCTCCTTTGACTTGCTTGTCCCAAAACACCAACCTTCCAATGATGGTACACTTACCCTTTCTCTCACCTTCCCAAGGTTTTTCTAACTTGAGGCCTATCATTATCATCCAGCACAACCACTAAGGTAATTTTTGTAATTCCAGTAGAATTTCATCATCACGACATTACCGCCGTCCAGATCAACATCGGGCACCACCCTTGGCATGACACCACATCACATGGACAAGGTTCACTCAAACTCATGACATTTCAAAACCACACAAGGGAAAAATCACCCATGTTAAACCCCAAATTATTTTTTCACAACATATATTCATACCCAATCACACCCTTCTATGATTCAGCATAGACATCACGAGCTTCACTAGGAACCACCCTAAGCTCAAGGCAATACTTGGCTCATCAAAAATCACATTCAAGGCCCACATGCCTCTATAAGGAACCTAACATGAACCTCACAGTTTCTTCATTGGCACCCTAATGCCACTATATTGAATCGATGTTCGCTTCTCCACATCCATGATTAACTTATGACTCCCCACATTAAGAGTGTCATTAACATTGATCTCCATGAGGTATTATAACAATTGCTTCTTACAGTCAGACATAACTCAAACCCCAACCCTAGACATGGCCATCCAATTTTTTCATATAACTTGAAAAGAACATCACACAGTGCCTATTCTCAGCTTCCTTGAACATCACACATGGAATTTTACATCATTCAGTCCATCCCGAGGACCTAACCCCAATCCATCAAGGGTTTACATCTGATAATAATTCTCTAATTATATCTTTTGGACAAGCATAAACCTCATAATATCCCACATACAACCAACCACATGCATATCTCACTCCGTGATCTAGATATTCTCAATGTACCTGGGATTATATCAAGTTATTGGGAAGCGTTGTCACTAGTTGATATATGTTAAGAAGCTATCGAAGAACTCAGCCACTAACTTATCCATTTTGATGTTGAACTATGGGACACCATGACCTATAAAGGATCTCAGGATACCCTCCCAAACATGTCCCATAAACACTTAACCACCACCACTCAGGTGTGATTTCCGACTAGGTTCAACAATTGCTACTCAACTAAACCACCAAGTAGTCGGGAAAAAACATTTCATGTGTCAGTACTTCCACCACACCACATGAGTCCTTCCAATGTGTCCCTTCCAGCAAACAACTGATGAAAAATGATCTACCACACCATCCAAACCAAAAACCTCTCACAAAACATCCTTAAGTTTTGTATAACCCATCACCTTCATACTTACCTAACCATGGCTCTTTCTTAGTCAGCCTCATCGGTCCTGAGGTAGCCTCTGCCTCTCACCGAATGATCAAAAACCATTCATACAAACTAGTTCATCCATGTTACCAACCTTCATCCCCCCTTTCCTCCTCTTTTAAAAAAATAACAACTTCAAGACCTCCTTTAATCATCATCCAAACTAGTGATTCAAGAATCTATACTATACAACCCTTTCAAACCAACCTTACCTCTAATCAAAAACACTAGGGGTACCGTTATAAAAGAACCAATAATAACTATACCATTTACCAAAGCATGGGGTACTTAGTGTGCATTAATGCTGCCACTGAAGAATCTTCCATAATTTATATTCCAAGGTACATTCACCACTAGGATAACATCCCATGAGGTCACCCTTTATTTAATAAAACTATCATCACATAACCACAACATGAGTAACACCACCGGCCATCAACCTTCCCACTTATCCTTCTGTGAAAAAACTGCACCATGCAACACTCTTTTCCCTCATCAATGTCCAAAACATCCACATGTGTGACACATACCCAAAAGCACTAGAAACCCAATTCCACCTTTGTCATAGGTCACCATGAATGTTGGATGTCACCAACTCCCTAAACTGGAATCACAATAAGGAAAACCCATTTTCCCTCTCTCCAAACCATACCTATCATGACATGAAAAAACCATTTCTCGTGCATATCACTCTCACCACAGTTCTAATGCACATTTTTCCTAGAACAAAAAACAACCATTTACTATAGGTTACACACCAAATGTGCACACATTCATCACCAATATGAGATAAACATCCCCTCTAGGATTCAAAACACAACCTGAATGGTCTCTACTTACATGGTCACCAAGTCCCAGAAACTATCCTTAGGATCTAGAATGCACTCCATACGATGAGAATCCAAGATAGTTTCCTCACTAACATTAAGGAACAACACCTCACAACCCAACTACAACCACCCTACCAAGGGTTCCATAAACAATCCACCTCGGCCATATCATAACTGACATGGCCTCAGAATCCAAATCCAAAGTCAAATATAGGGAACTCTCACTTCCCCAACCCACACATAAAATGTCAACTGAAAACTCCAATTATACCCACCTTTGAACTCAATAATTCTCATTTTTAACATATTGTTCACCCAACGATTTAAATAATGACAAGCCGAACTTATCCAAATATGGAAAAGGTCTCACACTTTCAACCTAAAGCATCCCATTATTCATACTCTATCCAAACAGTAATCATCACACTTAGAACACTACCATCTACCATACCTACCACATTCATTGTCGACAAGGGATATCCAATTTATTTTATAACAATTCCTTCATCAACACATCTTCAAACACATATTCTTTTACAATATGTTCTGTTCCTCTTAGGCACATTTCCCATCTCACAACATCTTAAAATCGTCATTTTAAATCATTTACACCTTCCCTTAGGAAAAATCAATAAAAACTTTATTTTCATTATGCAATCCCTTTTTATTTTAGACACAGAATATACCCTTATAATTTATCACAAACCAATATGTTAACCCATTCATGAAATTTCATTATACACGATATTCCTTAACAATTCGTTTTCATTAATTTCATTCAACCACTTTCATTTCCATTATTAGCCATCATTTTCTTCATATTTATCAAGGAAATAATATTCATTCAACTTTCTATGCCTCAAACACCCATCCCGTGTGTGTGCTTATAATGATGCATGAAACCTATATCATTAGGTGACTAAAATGATGCATGAATTCACAACCCCATTCCATTTCATCAATGAGAGAAATACCATAAATCAATCAAATCACACAGCATGGGCATCACCCCATGGTGTAATATCATTCAACATTAACAACACACACCAAGAACAAAAATTCACACCTCAGGTGACATGGGTTTTCCCTTGTACATGGGTCAGATAATCCCAAGCATGAGCTTATTTATAAGGCCCAACATATACTAATCTCCTTTCTACCATACCCAATTTTGAAGAAAGAGAAAATAACTCCTCTAATACCACTTTGTAATGTCCTTGATCCAGAATCCACTAAATCGGTGCTCCAAGTAGGGTCATCACATGACCTCAAGCGCACCTCCCCATATTCCAGAGGATACCGACTAAAAGCTAGGCTCTAAAGAGTCACTTAAGAATAATATACCCCCTTTACTAGAGTAATCCATAGTAGAACAAAATATAAATAGTGGAATAATTAGAACAACTTGTAAACATGCATAATTGAATGTTTCCCAAATAGGTTACAAATGAAAATCAAATAAAAAAATTTCATGCCATGATAGTAGTGTAATGTGAACGAAACAGAAAATAAAGAAAATAGCCAAAACATCAGTTGGTCCGGAATTTGAGTTTGGATCCTTCTCCATGTACATCCTGAGCTCAACTCAACATCCTATAGTTGGGCCTCTACCCTTGTCTTGACCTGCAACCGAAGATCTTCTCGGCTACCCAATGGCATCTTCAGTAGGGTGTGAGTACAAAAATAAGTAGGTCACCACAAAAGGTGTCTACAGAATACCCAGTACAGTAGATTGTTCAAGAAAATAAAAAATAAATTGTAAGTAATCAAGGGAGAGTCTAGGTTCCATTAGTTAACATGTTCATTTAATTACTAATTAATATTTTTATCAATTCCATTTCCTCTACCATTTTTACCATATACAATATTTCATCACATTCTCTTTGGGTTAGACATATACATCATCTTTACATGGGTTTAAGGAAGTCAATCAAAATCTATAAGGGAAAAAATCAAGTCTTTATCCCATTGGGGATCCACATGTAACATCAACACATCATAGACAACTTGAATATTCAGTCAAGGAGGAATGAAATCATTACGGTAATAGAGCCTTGGAACCCTTCCCTAACCCATGAATTTTGGGGTGGATTTTAGAGCCTCAATCTAAGTCAACCCGTGGGCATTGAACCTCAAGGTAATACCCCACTCTACCAAGCCATGTTCACATGCTTATTTATCATGTCACCACAAACATACCATAACACAACCAAGTATATTAAATTCCATTATAATTCAAAAAACATGACAAAAACATGGGAATTAAGGTAATTCAACAACCCATTAACACATTTACCAATTACAATTTATAGACATACAACTGAATTCTCATTCTTGTTCTACAACCCATTAGGTGTCTTCAACAACCCCTATTCCTTATAAAAATTCTCCATTGACCATTCATTGACCTATTTATCCCCTTTATCATTTCACAAGAATTTATCCACTCATGTATTTCGTGTACAATTAAAATATAACATAACACAATGCCTTGATTGCATTCAATTATTTAGGTGCACCACCAAATTATCAGGTATTAACCCATTCAACAAATTTATCCATTCCCATATTACAGCCCATTAACACATTCCCTATTTCCCAATCCATTACCCAATTAAAATTTCACCATTTAATAAGCCCTAATACCCTTATCAGTTTCTAACCAAAATTCATGAAATAATGGACATAATCCCTTTCAACCAAATATTCCATTTCCATGACATTCCAACAACATATTATTCAATTATCACCCTAGGAATGTTTATCATAATTCCATTTACAACTTAATAATCTATTAAACATGTTCTAAATGGGATTCACACTTTACTCGACCATCCTTCACTTAAACCGACCATGGTAAATTTATGGGATTTACAGCGCACCCCATGAGTGGCCATAAAATGGTCATGTACACCTCAAGACATCTCATAGGGATTCTAAGTGTTTAAATTGATCACATAGACACCAATTTTCATCATCCACTTCAATGAAATAAAGAAAACAAAAAGTGAAAACAAAAACAACAACTCTCATGCACAAATCCAAAATAAAAATATGGGATAAAACTTGTAGACCACCTACCTCAAATATGATGATGAACACATTCTTAATTGTAGCCTTGGATCTGGGTTGTAGTACCCCTAGAAGCCCTAATATAGGTTACAATAGAAAAAGATGGTATTTGGGTTTTATATTAAGATAGAAGATTCAAAAAAAACCTAATCTAAAAAAGAGACATGACGGGATGATTAGACATACCTGGAGCTTCGATCTGCAACCAATCACATCGAAAATGGCCTTGAAAAAGTGATAACCATCATTGGGGAACTTGGTTTTTACAAGATAAATACTACGGTTCTAGGGGGTGTCATGTAGGAGAAGACTGAGTAGGGGTTTCAAATTGTAGGATGATTTTTTTTTAATTTTCTCAAAAATACTGGGCCACATAGTTTAACCGAATGGTTTTCCAAACCGTGAACAATATTTGTAGAAGATACTACCAAAAAAACACCCCAGAGCACAATTTCCTAGGAATTATGCATGATATTCTAGATCGTCTGCAAACTGTGCAGATTTCTACTACCAGAAAGGTCTCCACTCGCTCGATTTTCCAAATTGTGTTCAAGCCGTGCAGATTTCCCAAACAGCCCCTTTTTTCTATTTCCGTGTCCGGAACCCCTCGGACACCCCCTATCCTTCTCATGGACTTGGGAAAACAATTATCTGAACATAGATAAGAGGAACAAGACAAAACGTAATGAAACACAAAGAAAATGTAAATCCAGGTCCTTGAAGAGGGAGATTAATAACATACTCAGTTGGATCATCCCTATAGGCTATCATGAAAAAGATAAATAAAAAATAAAATATCCTAGTGAAACACGAGTGAAATTATATCATCCCATAAATATGTATACTATGTTCCCAACATCACTATGAAAATATTTCACCATTTATCACATAAAAAAGATCATATAGTATATTATCAACAATATGGGTACCCTGCTATTGCTTCCCCACCAGCTTGCCTCTTTTCCCTAACACCACACATCCTATACAATCTCTTTCCAAAAGTAGTTCAGCAAAAAACACTAGGGCTTACATATCACAACATGTACCATGTTTTTCACATCATCCCACATGACATAACTATGTACAGTCACTATGTAGTTTCCATTAAATACCATAGACTGTTAGACATCTACAATACATCATGTATTGATCCTTAATCCATTTCAACACATACACTGAGTGGGGTAACTCAACCCATAACAACTTTTACCATCATAACTATAATATATATTGGGATACAAAATTATAAAATAACCAAAAAACATTAATATTTTATAC